>CM031244.1:625722100-626944669 GCA_018340775.1 Taxus wallichiana var. yunnanensis
TAAAAATGTATCAAGAATATCAACAATGGAGAAGAGTTTGCATGTTTCAACCTAACAATTACCCAATTCCCTCTTTTCGGGTTTTGCAGGGTGCTTTGTAGTTTTCAAAACCCACAGTGTATCGGGAGGTTTAAGGTGTCGGGAACTTCAAACATTCCGGCATCCTCCAAAGATAGCAGACATTTCAATCTTTCTGCCATCTCCAGTGTGTCGACTTTTCAAACTTCCCGACATCTCCAGTGTGTCGGACATTTCCAACTTTCCGACATCTCAGTGTGTCGAGTTTTTCCAAGTTTCCGCCATCTCCAGTGTGTCAGGTTTTCCAAAGTGTTCAACACCTTCTGATCTCCGACACTCTCCTCCTTTGAAATTCCTCATGTTGGACCCTGGTTCATCACAAGATAAGACTGAAAAATCAGGGAGGATGAAGTACAAATTTAGGAAGGTGGAGTCTCCCTCCTACATTGATTGTAATTATGACATTCGGGATACAGATCTTGGAAACATAGATATGGAGGATTTTTGGAATAGGGTCAAGAGCTCTTCCCAGACTCCATGGATGAAATCAATAGTTGGTAGTGGTCTACCTCTTGCAGCAGGTTTCCCTATGTCCGCTCAGTGCCTCGAGTTCATCTTAGCCTATGCTTTGAACTATGACTCTACTTCTCATTCTGTGAAAAATCAGGTGGGAGAGGTCATAATCAAGTTGGATGGAGGTTACTTCGATGATCTTCTCGAGCTACCCAATTTTGAGGAGTATGGAGATGTAGATCTCATGTCAGCCCAGAAAGCTTGGGACAATGATCAGGAGGATTGTATCAAGCACGTGAATAAGAAGTTCCTAATCAAAGCCAAGCCGACTGTTCCAAGTTCCCAAGACTTGTTCCTAGAAGTGATTTCATTCAGGAAATCAATGATATCATTACTCTGTTGAGTCGAGTTTTGGTTTCCCGAATCAAATGTTTTCCAAGGATGGATGTACCAATTCATGATCATTATTAAGAAGAATCAACAGGGAATTGATTGGGGTACTCTTATCAGTAACGAGATAGATTCTCAAATGACAATAGTCCTATCTATGGGGAAGTTTTATATGTCCTCGTATGTCACCTATGCATAGCGGCGGCATGAGGAACTATCCTGGATTGGACACCAAAGGGGAACAAGACAGTGGAGCATGTTTATTGGTATTTTCCTCAGCTAACAAGAAAAGGGTCTGAAGACCAATTCAGAAGGGTAAATGATGCCTTCTTTTATGAGAACATCTACAAGTTAAACCCGAACTGAGGAAAACGAGAGTCTCTGATGAGGCATGGGCTGAAGTTTCAAAATGGGGTTGTGTCTTCTTGTAATTTAAGAAGTTCACATATCTTTGAGTAGTCATGTACCCAGGGGATCCTTTCCATTTGCCCAGATATCCAGGGGACAAACTAATCTTGATGGAGTTGGTCAGGTAATTGTTGGATTTTCACAAATTCTAATAGAGTAAACACAAGGCCGTTCAATATTTTTAATTTCTATTGGAAGGTATACTTGTTCAACGGTGGTGAAAGCCAAGAACGTTGTACATGAGATTCAAGATAAGTTGAAAAAGCACATGAAGCCCGAGATCGGTTTGATTTTCGAGGAGTCCTTAAGGCATATGAACTCTGCACCCGCACGTGCCAAGCATAGAAGACATCCGGATTGATTTACGTGACGAGGTTTTTGTCCGAAGAAAAGATCATAACAGGTTGAAACTTGCAGAGATTTAGAAAATTGAGCTCATTGACATCCTAGAAGGTACTAGCGATAATGAAAGTGTTTTGGATCCTTCCTATGATGGATTGAATGAAGATCAATATGTTTTCCCACCTATTGATTGGTCTATCGGTGAAAAAGCCTCCATTACAGATAGATCGGCCCTAATTATTGCACACACCAAGGCATGGCTCACCTCTTGGGGAATGAGTTTCAAAGAAGATAATTTTTCAAAGTTGGTTGCTGCGAAGCGAGGCCCTCCAAAAGGAAAAGGAACAAAAGCTCTTTTAAGGGACCTATAAAGGTCAAGTTTGTCAAGAAGAGAAGAGAAGAAGAAACCCCTTCATCATTATTCTTTGTAGTTGAAATGGTGAATGTGCCAGAGTCACAAACACCACCATAAATAGGAGAAATTTCTTTGGAAAGAGAAGTAATCCAACCCCTAGTTTCACCATTTCTGACTACCCAACTGAAGTGACCCTATCTCTTGCATCCCAGGCTTTGGCGTCAGGATCTGCGCTTCCTACTTCACAACCACTTCTACCCCCTCTTTCCCCATCTACTTCATCAGTCATGGCCAGCATTTTCTCCGGACTCTCACCCCTCTCTAGTGGAACCAAAATAACTAAAAACATGCCCCCTCCTACACCTCTTTTCACTAAATCTACTACCACATTGGTAATTGTCCCCACTCCACCAGTGGATCCCCCTCCCCCTGAAAGTATGATACCAACTTCTACAATAATGGAAACTCCCTCTGACATGCCTCAATGGTTATTTGAGCAAACTCCGAGGAAAAGGAAGGTGGTTGTACCCATACCAACCTTTGATTTTAGTTCACTCAAGGCTTCTACTTCTAAATTAGCCAAGAAACCTAAAATAGTTTCAAGGGTTTTAGTGGATGCTTCGGGACATAAGTTTGCAGAGATCGCCACTCCCACGACTGACAAAACCAAAGAGGACATAACGGCCTCTGACTATCAGATAACCAGGGTGGCTCTAGGAGAAGTGACAATAGAAGGAGCACAACAGGATGCATGAGATGCTATGAATGTGCTATGCCAGAAATTGAAGGAAACAAAGGACAACAGAGATGAGCTTAAAGAAAAGGTGGAGCAGTTAACTGAAGTATTACTTAAGCTCTCAAAACCCCTTGAATCCATACCATCTTCCTCTGTCCCTGTCGGGTTCGATTTCTCATCAGTGCCTATAATTGAGAAGATTAATGAAAAAGGGAGAGTGGTTGATGAATGGACCCAAAGGCTGCTCCAACAGGGGAAAGAAGTGATTCAAGACACCATAGAAGTTTATCAATCTTTGGGGAATATACAGAGTGATGGGGAAAAGATGGATGATGATTTCTCCCAAGAAATTGGACACCTTGATTTGAATTTGAAGCTCTCCAGGTATTGAAGCAAATTCCATCACGCATCTTGGTAGAAGAAGGTGTCATCCCACATGCGGATAAGCATTTCTAGCTGACCAAAGCCATCAGGTTCAGGGTAAATATTCTCAACGAAGCTTGTGGTAAATTGAGAGAATCAAGAGATCAATTGATTGATGGAAAAAGTGACCTGGAAGAAGAACTACTAAAAATTTGTGCAAAAGTGTCAGTTGGAAACTCGGGCATCCTACCAGCTGATGATCTTTTCAAACAAATCCAAGAATCCATTCAGCATGAACCAACTCATGGATTTGGTATTGAAATCATTGACAAGTTTGTAAAGGTTGAACATTCTTTGGAGGCCCTGAGAAAACTCAACAAAAGATTGAGAAAGCTTCCTGGTAGTGCCAGTGACACTCACGAAACATGTGAAGTCTTGAGTGATCATTCCACTGCGCCTGATGAAAATGAGATGCAAGGTATAATCCGGAAGTTCCAAGAATTTTGGAACAAACAGGCTCAGTTGGAGGAAGAGAAAGATGAGGAAGAAAAAGATGACGATTCAGACTAAGTCTTGATGCGACGTGTCATTTCAATCTTGAAATTGACATGTCTTTTTCATTTCTGTTTCGTCACATAGGAATCATGTTGTGACTTGGTCTCCTGCGTGAGAGCCAAGCAAAATAGGACTCTTGTTAAAAGACTATTTTATAGGGTTTGTCCTATTTTCTCTCAACTATTTTTATTATAAATAAGGGATGTGCGTACATTCCAAAGGGTTGAGATTTTTGGAATATTGAGAACTATTGTGAAGAAGAAAAACTTTGTGTTTTCTTTTTATCATTTGAGGAATAGAAGCTGATGCTATTTTGTAAACTTTGTGTTGTGAGATGTATCATTCTTAAGATATTGTTCTTATGTTCGTAATCTTAAGCTATTCTTTGTTTAGCATCTTGATGTTTCTAATCATTTCAAACATTACATTTGTTATCTAAAGCTCGTATGATTATTTCGTGCTCTGTGTTTACTCGAAAGAAAATACGTTCCTCTCATTTCCTTCCATTGTGTTTTTTCCATAATAATAATTTTTGACCCAGTCCATTTATAAAGACAACATCTTCATATAGTGTGGATATGGATTTCAGGATTCTATCCCAACCCCAATGGTTAGATTAGTGTGAATATTGTACATTATTTCTATTGTGTTTTAGATTAGTAATAAACAGTGACCTCACTGTCTTTGAGGAGGATTTAATCCCATGTACCGTGGTTGAATCTCATATTTTTACTTGACAAAATTTCCAACCAACACATTTCACTTGTAATGATTCCCTCTAATTTTTCTTCTTTCCCTCTAATTTTTCTTCTTTCCCTTATCACAAATGATTGTTTATAGGAACATATGTTTCTCACATGAGGCTATTGGTGTTTTTCTAAGGATTTGTTTTCTAATTTGTATGTTCATTTGGTTTTAAAATTTATCTTAGATGCAACTAGGAAGGTTCACATGGAACAAAGGAAGTTTATTAGTTCAAAGGTAAATAGATTACATGTTCCTTTCATGATAACATTTAATCACTAGGGTTACCCTTTTTTTTGAGTTATTATGGTTAGATGTACATTCTAACTACTTCCCTTAGATACTTAGTTTGCATTGATCATGATACATAGTAGAGGATTTTCCTCGAGTCAAAGGGGTCAATCCTCAAATTTCATTTTCCTAATTTTTTTAATAATTTAACAACATTAATTAAACCATGTTGAGGGGTGTGGTGATTGTGTTCATCCCTTATGTATCACATGTTCCCCATTTACTAGGTTAAAAGATCACTAAAGAGACATTATTTTACTTTTTATTTGTTATAAAAATCATCTTAGTCGTCTTAGAATGTTGACATCATACAAGTGTAAGCGACATTGAACAATAGTTTCCAAAGTCTCCTCTCATGTTCTTGTAACCCTTACATCATTACATTGACTTCATAGTGACTTCTTGTTAAAACAACTAAGGTGCATATACTATTTGTCCTTTCTTTGAGTCACATGAGCTCCTAAGGGGTATGATTTCACACTTAACCAAGCTTGGATTATTACTAGGAAATTTAAGTATTAGATGTGTATTACAAGGTGATATGTAATTATAATTTTATACACCCTATGATCTTCTAGCGACTACCCTTCTCACTGGACAAAATATATTAGTGTGTGTGATTCATCCTAATTCCTATAAGAGGTCCACATTCGACTAATTTCAATTGACACTGAAAAGGGGCCTACACCATACCAGAAGGATAACTATAGAAAACAATTATGCTTACCCCACAACTTATACACAACTAGAACACTCAACCATGATAACAACCTAGTGATTAGGAGAAAGGAATTCATACTCGCAGGTTTCATACATAGGTATCTTACAATGTGGGTTCCACTCATGTTCCAAACCATCATTTCATAAGTACATAACATGCTTAATGCCAAGTCTATGGGGTGAATCACAAGTTTTAATTTACATTAGGTTTTACACCTTAATGTTAGGACCAAGTTTAGAAGTTATACTAGATGCAAGATTTGTAATGAGACACACAAAGGCACAACCCATCATCATGAGGTTATATCGAAGCATGACACCTAAGGGTAGAAATATTAGTTGGTAAACGCTAGCACTCATACTAAGGATGGTCATCTTCAAGGTGGGGATCATTCAATCTAGAACGAAATCTCAAAATTTTCACAATTGTATAGTGTCAAAGCTCATCTAATAGTCATGCAATAATCAAGGAAAGATGTAGAATTAAAGGGTTAAAGAAAAATTCCATTTTAATTTATAAAGAGATACTTCTTCTTCCCATACATGATGCAAGTTTTCACAACGCGTAGCTATAAATGAAGTCAATAAGAAATTTATGGGCTACCTCTTAAAAATCGATAACAAGGAACAATTAAAATTTTATTTAAACTACATGCATGACAAGACAATCTGTTATTTGACAGAATTAAAAGATGAAACTTTACTGTAAACATAACAATACATTTTTTTCATTATCATATATAAATTACAACAATATAGAAATGAATTACAACCACACCATTTTTCCATCTTATTGTGACCTAAAAAACTATGTGAGCACGAGTCAAAAATAATCACTGGCATGACATCCACTTAAATCTAGTATAATTATCATGTTTATTTTTCCATTTACATAATAATAATGCACATGCAACAAGAGAGGGTTAGATACATATATTCATTTCATTTCATTTTATTTCCTATGTAAGGGAATAGAGAGAAACACTATTTTTCAAAAGTCACATTTCACACAACAAGCCACAAGAGAGAGTTTCATACAACTATTTCTAAGTTTCAAAAAATTATCACAACAGTTTATTGTCTTGACTAGGATCTTGTGACCTTATTTTACATTTTTCTAATAGCTGCAAAAATGTCTAAATTTGTCTTAGAGGTTGAGGAACCACATTCAAAAAATGTCTTCGATGGGCAAGTGCACAATGGTTGAGTTCCTTTGTGTACTTATATATATTAAGAAATTAAAGGAACTTACAGAATTCATAACTGGTGAATGGTTTACAATTTGTAGATAGTTTTCGGGGCCATCGTCAGTAATTAACCAAGTTGAAAATCAACAAAAAAAAATTCCGAGGGCTTAGAAACCATGTCCAAAACTAATTTTCAATGGTTGAATGACAAAGGAAATTTGCCTATATGCTCTCTTATTTATGGAGAATTCAAGAGAGTTAACAAAAGCGAGAACCGAAAAACTTACAAACAACGACGATCTTTCAGTAGGCCCATTGGTTGTAATTGGTCCTATGTGACCTAGTCAAACTACGATCGAAGGCCTACAAAACCCCTCTACCAAACAAGTTAGAAATGTTCTTTCTCCAAACTAAAATTTGTTAGCGATTTTCTAGTATAAATCTAGAGGTTTTGAAGGTGGAAAAGTGCTTCTTCGCTCGGGGTCCAAACGGTGTGGTGAGGCAAAATTGAAACCAACTTTTCAGTTTTAACAACTTCCTAAAACTGAAAAATGGGGTAACATGGCACCTAGAGGGGTGGAGAAGAGAGCAAAAAAAGTCAATTGAGGTAAATCTAAAGCTTTTCACGACTCCCCGCATAACAAAGGACAAAGAAAACTCAACATCTTTTTTTTTGGGTTTTAGAATGTTATTTTGTGAGTCTTTGAATATTGCATTTTTTTCTAACTTTGCAATGTAGAAAAAAATTGTTGTTTTAGTTTACGACTCGTCTAACTCTTACATTGGTACTAGTGGACACGAGAACCTAATTATGATACCATGTTTTAACAATGCATAAGGTTGTGGTAGCAACACATTTGATGGTCAAATTGTAAATTAGTAACATAAATCACAAGGTGGAGTTTTATTGTTTTGCACTAACAATCTAGTTAAAATATCCAATTGTTTAAGTATCTAATGGTTTGATATTTCTATTATATTGCAAATGAAGAACCAAATTATACAAAAATTATAAAAGATGAAGGTAAGGAGACCATGCCTTGAAATACTAGCATCTGTAGTGTATCGCAGTTCACCTGCATTCCACAAGGTGCCAACTCTCTTTTAACATTCTGTCAAACAGTTTGTGAGCATTCAGAAACTCCCCCATTTGTATTTTGTTTGAAAGTCTCTAAAGCCGCTTCAACAAAACAATTTGTGCATATCCGGAAAACGAAGCATTCCGTGAGGCTACATTCTCTGGGTGCATTTTGACATAAAAACACGATCTTTTCCTCTAGCCTCCACATTTGCATACATATATGTTACAACATGTCTCACTACCACATTATATTACAATACTTACCCCATCCCTGATTCCAAACTCTTGTTTAGACATTTTCAAGGCTTAGTTGAAGGCCATTGGTCCAATCACGAAGAAAATAACCCACACAACGTTTATAAGCTTTATCGGCATGTTTGTGATAAAGTTTAAAGTCTCCTCAACATAGTTGGGCAGCCAAATCCATTTATGAAGATCCAACAACCATGGCATTCAATGATACTTCCTTTCCTACAACCATGGCATTCCATGGGCGTATTTTCCTTAGACAATAAAACAGACATTTTGAGAATCCCTAGCAATGATTGTACGCCATATTTTTTTATTTTTCCACGATCCCATTATGTGTATATTCTATTTTGAGCTCCCATTGAAAGTGGCTAAGAATGGAAAACAAGGAGAGGTTCACGCAGAGGGAGAGTGAAATTGACAAAATTGCAGAGACACAAGTGTAATAATAGGAAAGGCACTTTCTATGTCTTAATCAACAAAACAACTACTCAAAATAAAAGACAAAGAGTAGGAAAATGGAGTGGTAGTTGTTGTCTACCACGAGAATGGTGCAGTAAGGTTACAGTCCACATAGCAAGCTCAGAAGCAGAGGATAAAACCCAATACAACTAGGTGTTACACCTGAATAAAGCACTGCCAATCCTCTATCTTTTCTCCCTCTTCTGCATATATCAAACAACCAACAACAGGCAGAAGATCCTCTTAGAGCCAAAATAACTCGCTTCAATACAGATAGAGATATGGATCGATCAATTTGCCTCAAGTAAATCAGGAGATATTTGGGTTCCTGTTTCATCTCCAAGTGCAAGTTGATGTAACCCATAATGAACTGATTGAAGGACGACTGAAGATCTTTTTAGCACAGTTCCAATAAAGTTTTGTTTATTTAATTGTAAGAGCTCTGCTCTTGCTGGAACTATCCAATTACTGCTAAATTCACATCATTAACTTGGGTTCCATCGTGGTTATGCCTCTGAATCTCGAACCAAGTGCTTGTCTTATTATGCAAGGAGATTGCCAGGTATGAAAAGGTGTTTATGATGTGTCACTCTCCATAGATGCCCACCCATTCTGACAAAGCTGCAAACAAAAAAAGAGAAGGACGTCTGAACCAAAAGCGAATGGGAAGCGGGATATATATATATATATATATATATATATATATGTTATAACTTGTACCGAATTTGTGGGGCGCTACATGTGGCAGGGTCCTCAACATCATAACTCCATCCTAAATCTAAATTTCCGCTCACTGAAAGCCCAAATTGAACCAATCTTGTCGGCCCATGGTGACTGGTCCCTATCCCGCATTAACTTGTTTATAAATAAAAATAAATAAGATGACATATTAACCTTTTTTTTGTAAACACACAATCGATTTAATGATATCATGTTACCAATCAATTACAATAAGCTATTTAATATTCTTACCCTTTAATATATATACACAAACCATACATATACATACACATAGATACACAAAATCACACATATATTAATCTATGTTTTAGTTTTTTATTTTTATTTTCGATCAAATCAATTCATTTTATAATGTAAAAACTAATCTCCTCTTCTTCTAATCATTTCATTGGGTCTTTTCTTATTTCATTTATAGTTCATCGAGAGATCTACTCAAAATGTACCTTGTTCATACAAAATAAATAATTAAACCTTTTCAATATCAAATGAAAACGAAGAGAGTGAGACGCATAGCCTTTGGATTCACCATCTGTTCGGCCCTTGAATAAGCCCTTACACACGGCATTTATTAAAGGAACAGACATCAATACAAATCAAAACTCACATGAATCTTACACCGGCTCAAATACCTCCAGATCTTCCATATGCCAAGATCATATCTTGGGCACAATAAAATACAACACAGAAAATTGTCATTTTCTTGCTTCTGATCCGCCTTTGACGTATTTAAAAAGAACACAGGCACATATAACTCACGATAGTATGCAGCATCGTCATCTAGTTTCTAAATAGATGGGGTTGAGACAGGGGCAGGTTTAGCAATAAAAGTAGGGTTACTGTTCCCCGCCATAATTACGATAACTTTCTCCTCAATCGGCTCACCATCGTGTGATAATTGAATACTCTCCACATCATGCTCAGTTTCACTCTGACTTCTTGTTATAGATCTTTTGCAGTGGGCGTATATCATGAGAGCAAAAGCAAGGGCTATCAGTCCCAGCATCACGCCTATTCCACCCATCAGATATGTAACGTTTATGGAATAGTTGCTTCTCCTACCCTCTTCGCTACTATTCCTCATTCTACTCATTCCATTATTAAACTTAGCGGATTATTTACATAAAGCCTTCATTTGATTCGCAAAGAATGCGAATATGATGCGTGTATGGTTGAAATCATTCGACCTTCACCAATGCTGCCAAACTTCAGAGTTACGAGCGACAATAACAAAGCGGTGGCGGGGTCTAGCTTTGAGATAATTTCGATACGGCGCGATATAATCACTGACCGTATGTAATCTAAACAACATTTTTTTGTTGATTGTTCGCGAGTTAAAAACATATATCGGCAGTAAGAGTGTGCTACGTATTTGAAGTGTTTAAGATGGTTTCTTTCCAAAACAATAATATAGTGCGTGTTTTTAGTGGTTAGCCAAGCTAGTCGAGTGGGTGACCAATCACCAACTCTTGGAAGTTGATCTAACTATTAGAATAAGTAACTCACGAAACTTATAGTAACAATCAAGCATTTTTAATTTCTTTTATTGAATGAATGCTAATTATGCTGTCAAACACCCCCATTAATCACGAAAATATGTGTACATGAATTATATGTGTATGTGTATGTGTACGTGTATATATGACTAGCAATCACACACAAGTAGTGCGATGTTAACGCCAAAAGGGATGCGGTGGAGGAACTATATGTGCAAAGGGGAAGGGAATAGAGAAGCGGAGTAGTGTTGGTTAAGCTATTTGATTTTTCGGGTATAAGGAGGAAGTGATAGTGGAAAAGAAGCAAATATAAGTAGGGTGGGTGGAGGTGTAATGGGTGGTAATGATATAGAGGATTAACCATCGTTGGAATTTATTTAAATGAAAGTAGTTGAAATGTGAATGAAAAGGAAGGAAAACCATATGTAGAATATGGAGTTGACATGTAAAAAAGTTTTTACATAGTAGTGCAAGATGTTGGCATAGGATGTGGTAATGGTCAATGAAGACAAAGTGAAAGGAGTTTAATCTTGGTGAACATTACTCGGCTCAGAGCGAGAGAAATAGCTTGGGGTGACAAATGCTAGAAATCAAAATTTTAGTGTTTGGTGTGGTACACGAAACCTAATTGATGAACACGAGTAATGGTGATTTAGCTAATGTGTTAAAAAATGTCAAGCATTAGAGGGAAAAACTCTCATTAGTGACTTATATTGGCATTTAAAAGGTTCATTGTTTGAAAATAACATTCACAAAGGGTGACAATCAACAACGAATGGAGAAGTCAGAGCGAGGGGGTTCGAACTTGCTAAAAATTAGTTGACTTCGATAGGTTCTTGCGGCTTTGGGTAAAACGTTGTAGCCACCATATTTCCATACCTTGTTGATTTGGTAGATCCATAACTAAATCACTGGATTTGTGACACATTGGCTTTCTTCAAAAAGCATGAATCAACCACTATCAAAAGCCACAAATTATCTACATTTGATGCAACTTTTTGAAATATGTAAAGTATAGGTTCACCACATGTGGGAAGGATGTTCATATGGAGGTGTTCTATCTTCAAGACCATCTTATTTTGAACAAATGTCAAATCTATGAAAGTAAATTTGGCACATGTGCATAGGAGGTAAAAATGGTGGCGATCGGTCTTCTAGACTGAGAATTAACACTTCGAGTTGGAAAATCGGAATCAAAGGCAATGTCTTGACTTGAATGGACTCCACGCATTGAAATTTAACTCATCTTCAATAAATTTGAGCATGGATGCACTAAGTTGTCTTTAAGTTGATAACCTTGCCTTTGAAGAATGGACATGTTGGAGGTAATGGAGGGAAGAAGTAAGTGTTGAGGAAATTATAAAGAGGCAAATGATATGGGTTGATAAAGAAGGTGCTTGAGTGAGGAGAAATGCATTATGTTCCATAAATTTGTGTTTATCTTTCTTGCAATATTCACGTGAGCACACTATGCACTTTTAGGGGACAATCTAAAAAATGGGGAAATTTGAAGAGGTCCTATGTTTGGAACCTAACTGAAATACTTTCTTCGAGGAGAAATTTGTACCCCACCCCCTTTACAATTATAAGCTCAATCAAGTGCAAGGAAACAAACAATGTGCACGATGAGCAAAAAATTTTCTTAAAGGGGGAAAATAAAACAAAAGGAAAATACAATAGGTTCCAAGGTTGAAAGCTTATTGGGAAAATTTTCAAAATATTTGATTAGGCAACATTTGATTATTTATATGAATATGAAGACAATGACAGAAAGTTGGAAACAAGCAAGTGAGAATAAATTACATGCACTTTATTGACTCAATCTTGCTACGATGATTCATGTGAGTGGAATTTATGGTTAAAGGGGAAAAAATATAATGGGAAAAATCTACAAATTTCTATGTTCAAACTTAATCGAAATGTTTGGTTTCTAGAGCACTTTGTAGCCCCACTTTACAATTACAAGCTTGAGTAAGTGCAAGAAAACCAATGATGTTTGAATAATAATTGATAATTGAGTTTATATTATTAACATGTGTAATTTTTACTTAAAGGTGCAAAATAAAAAATGTAGAAATCAATCAAGCTTCATGTTTGAAACCTTCCAGTATGCTTGTTTCTTAGAGCACTTTGTAGGCCCCGTTTATACTTCTAAGATCGAGTAGATGAAGGAAAAGAAGCTTTGTACAAACAATAATAAATAAGTATCCATTATCTATCTTGCACTTTATCATCCTGAGTTTGTTGCCATTATTCACATGGTACCTCGCACAAAGACCTCTGTAGACCATATACGTAGCATGCCTCTCTGCCATTTCTATTAGCTAATCTCTTAAAAGTCCAACAAATTTCAAGAAACATTCATCTAATTAACCATCCCTGTAAAACCTGCAACTTGGCAAATTTTGTGGCTTATCTCTCACATCTACTTTCTTTCTTAGAGGAGACGACATTGGCATTAATATATGCATCATTTGTTTTTCAACGACCATGCAACCACTTTCATTTCCCTATGTTATCTTGATCTCTCACCTTGTTATGACACCATAGATTAGGGTTTTCTCCAGCTCTCCCTACTTTCGTGTTAAAATTGTGGCTCATCCTTTTTAGGGTTTCATCTCCAAGAGATGGTTTGTTGGAGATTATACTTCAATGACCTTTCCTTTTTCCTATACACCATTGTTCATAGCGGCAAGTATTAGCGACGAGAGATGTGATCGACGGTTGAAACATGTCTAAGCTTTAAAGTCCTCCCCAACGTGATCTCATCCATTCATGGAACTGCCACGTGTCAGTGGTGGGTGGGTTCACTCCACTTGAGAAAACACCTTGCAACATGTAATTATGGATGATACTTATCATGGGGATTAGGATGCAATTTCAAGTTATATTTATTCTTTAAAATTCCCATATGATTCCAATTGAATTTCATCGCTGACTTGAACATAGGTTATAAAGACGATTTTCCAATGAGCTTGTAGACCTATCTCGAGGAAGAAAATATTTAAGGCTTTGAATTTGTTGGATACCCTAGCTGAAATTATTTAATATAATTTGTGGTTTTTTGCGAGGGACTTTATGCCAACCACTTTGGATTTTTTGATGAGTAGCAACCCTGAAATAGTAATGAATTCTCTGTTAAATATGCTTCATCTACAAGGGAGAAACGAATATTGTTTTAGCTTTTGCAAGGGTGTCATACCAACTTTAAATAAGGTTTTTCATGACTGTTTGAGAAATAATGAACGATATTAAATTTTGGTGAGAGCACCATCAAGAGGGTGGAGTATGTGGACTCTGATTTTGGGTGGATTATTCTACTTCGAGCTTGTACACAATGTACAGGAGACCACACCTAGCTAATATCCTTAGATGCAACATGGGATGAGCCTTGTTTTTAGCCTCTTTTTCTTTATGAGGTTTGACACCTTCCCCACGCTACTCTACGGTGATGGTTGCGGTATGATTCATAAAAGAATGGAAGTGTAGGGCTATCTAGGTGAATTTTTTCATGGAACTCCACTTTGCAAGAAAGTTGTTCAACCTTGAAAGCAAGAGAAAAGAATTCATTGACCGGATCTACAAGCATGTGCATGCCTTGGCCTACCATATCAGGTCCTTTTTTGGTTCTACTTCATCCATCATAATAGCATTTACCATTACTTCTAACCTTTCCATGCTCAAAGCCATAAGCTAAACATGGGAGTTATCAATTCTGATTTGAATAATGCATGCAAACAATGAAACCGACATAAAAAATAATATGTCGTTGAATGGTGCCATTGTACCATGTCAGCCACGGGAGATGGACAACTCCACATGGGCCATTTTTCGACGTCATCTGCCCCTCCCTATCCTCTGTTGATATATGTGAGTGCTATCAAATTCCCACCATGCCCACCCCATTGTAAGAAACAACATTTGGCATAATTATCACTATAGTTTCCAAATGAATAGGCGCAATGAAGTATCCTTCCCTTGACAAAAGTTCCTCTCCTATTCAAGAGGATGAATGGCCTTGAAACCCAAACCGGGAGCCATGTCCTGTGACACTCGATTATGTCCTTGTTTCCAATCCTCCATGTATATAAATGCTAGGCTCGTAAACTTTTCTTTGAACTCATCACGCCCGATATTTGTAATAGTTAATCTTCGCCTCACTCGATGGCATGCCCATTGTTATATAACCATGCTTCATACTGAAGTGACGAACAACATCCAAAGACAGAAATGCAGCCTCTAACGACACGATGGGCTTGTGTTCCAAGCATGAAAATAGCCTTTAAAATAAATAGACCAAAATTCAAAATGACCTAAAAGCGCCTTGATCTTATAGGACTCGGTAAACATTGTTCTTATTAATGAAATACAAAATGTGTTTTCCCATAGAATACATTATACAATTACTGAATTACATTCTAATAAATATGTTTGGAGATCACATCAACTACACATATTGACCACTAATACAATCCACAAAAACGTATAACCTATATTTTTTCCATTATTCTGTTGTTACACAATGTGGGACGGTTGTCATTTATGACTAACAAATCATATGCACCAAATACAAATACATATTACATTACACCAAGATGCTCCTATAAGCCTACTACAAACTCTAAAACTGAAACTACATCCATTCACCTGAAATGATATATTTTATCTTCCAAACCTAAAACTACTAGGATTCCATATTCCAAAAGACAGAGACGGTCTTATTCAATGGATAACATTTTCAACACCGGTATTGCATCATGGACTCTCATGGCCCTTCTTTTCCAAAAAAAAGAGCTAATAAATCTAGAAACAAACACTGACATTTATGGCACTATACGTATAATCGGAAAAGTTAGTGTTAGCTACTCTGTAAATCAAAGGAAGGTGGTGGGGTTTCATGGAAACCAGTGTCGTGACTTGCCCTATGCGGCTGCTGCCAGTTGTCTCCTCCCATCGACTGACGCTTCTCATTTTTCCTCACATAAACTGCAAAACCACATAAATAAATATATCTTCAGCATTATATTATGCTTGGACGCTTTTGTCTTGACAGAAAATGATTTGGGGGGCTGATAAACCATATGGGCTGCTTTTCTGCGGTAACTGTGACCACCTACTACCAGTGTTTTGAAACCCCAGTGCACCTATTCCAACAGAAAGTGAGTAATTCGGTGATGGCGAAGGTGATGGCCACCGACATCAAGTATTTTGCATTTAAAATTTCTGATGGAATAAAAACCAAAATTTTGATTATTCAAGTATGTAGCCAATCACATCATGACATGTAAGAGTTTTCACCCCAAGTCAATGTCGTATCACATTCAGTATTGGTTTAAGAGCATTTTCACAGAAACAAACATTCAAAATATGGGCAGAAGAATATTTGAAAATATCTGAAAAAATCACAATCCCCTGAGGACCACTTAATTGTGATGTATCCGTGGGAAAATATCCGTGCACGAGGCACGATTGTGATGTATCCGTGGGAAGTGATGTGTTGCAGGAGTTGGGTGTAGAAGGAATTGAGGAGCAGGTAGCCATGTAGGAAGATGAACACGGGATACTCTCCTTGTTGGGAAGGAAGAGCAAAAGTAGAAGCCATGAAAGCCCTCTACTCGAGAACTCATTTCACACCGCCACAAAAGCCATGCATCAATGTTTACACATGTGGTTTTTTCAGTAGGAAAATAACAAGTCGACAGGGACGGGAGGGTCAAAACAATGCATAAATATCGATGGTGGAAGATGGAATTGTATAGGACGTGGAAGTATCCGTGCCTTAAAAACTCAGTGCCGTAAACGTAATTCATGTCCTTTGTCGTGCAGAAGAAAAAATAGACAGACTGCCCGCCATGGCTTTTACACTGGAAATCCTGCCACTGTCAGGGTTTTAGCATGGAGGGTTAGATTGCATCCGTAATCAACATCGTCCTCTGTGACATCATCTCGCCCTTCTCCTCTCTGACAGGAGTCAGAGCCCCTAAGCCGCAACCCAGCTGAAGCCTTTTGGTGAAACATCAATATTTGCGTATGTGTATGTACAGTTACATTTGTATGTGTGTTTATATATGGAGAGATTTAAAAGATAATGATTGAAATATGGAGTTATATATTAACGAGAAAAATTAATGATCATCTTTACTTTGTATTGGATTTTTTTTAAAAGTAAATCTAAGTGCTTGACCATATATTTTTTCTCTGTGGAAATTAAGTGAGTGTGTGTGTGTGTGTGTGTATTAAAGCTATTGAACTATTAAAACATTCTTATCTTAAATGTCTAAATATTCATAGTTCAAATATTTTAATAGTTGCGCCGACACCATTTACAATATTTGGAAAATATGTGGTCAAGCCACTTCATTTAATAATATACAAACTCATACAATATGTCATTATATAAGCTCTTATAATGTGACCCTAAAGTAAATGCATAGTTTAAAAGGAGGATGTGATGTGCAATAAATTTGAAGGCATTAGTTATTTTTATTTAATTTTTCATGAATAATTATCTAAGTCATTGTCGTGTGATTCTCAAATTAATGCATTACTTCAAATCAGGATGTGCTATATAGTAAATTTAAAGGAATTTTTAAATTTTTACTTAATTTTCATGGATCACTCATATCATTATGTAGGCTATTATCCTATTTTCCTCAAACAAATACATTCTTTAAGAGGAGAATGTGATGTGTAGTCATTTTCTTTGTTTTAAAATTCTTTGAAACTTTCATGTCATTATATAAGTCATTATCATATGATTCTCAAATTGATGCATCATTTAAAAGGAGGATGTGATGTGTAGTCAATTTGAATGAATTTGTTGTTTTTTTCTTGAATTATCTTCAAACTTTGATTTTATTATTTAAGATAATATCATGTAATCCTTGAATAAATACATCATTAAAAGGAGGATGTGATGTGTAGTAAATTTTAAGGCATTTGTTATTTAAAAGTAAATTTCAAAACAATATTGTCATTATGTAAGCTATTATTATGTCATCGTAAATAAATGCATCATTTAGAAGGAGATTGTGATATGTACTCAATTTGTAGATATTTGTTGTTTTTATTTACTCTGTCTTTGAAATTTCCTTTCTAAGTTATTGCATAGTGTTTACTATAGAATACTCATTAGCATAAAAATTTTAAAAATGAATTCAACAAATTGTGATGTGACACAATGCATCATTTCATATGATGATATGCTTGTGAAATAGTATTTGATATATGCCATGGTAAGATATTCATTTTTTGTTTGTGCACATTATCTTATCCACTCAAAAATCTTAAATACAATGAGCCGTTATTGTGCACATCTTCTATTCAAATGTTTTAAATTTAGGTTTTGGTTTTCTTCCTTCCAAAGAGGTAGGTATCCATGATGTATTTTCTTAATTATTGTATTTGTATGCCACTATATACTATACTATTAATATATATTTTGTAGTTCACACCAAAAGTGATTTTTACGATATTTGTGGTTTATAATTTTTGGCTTGAAAAATATTTTTAGGATTATATTATAATATGTAAAAATATTTTTATTTATTTATGATATATGAAACATGTATGATAAAAATGTAAAAATGAATACAATAATAAGTATATGTATTTATTTTCTCTTTATACTTTGCATAATTTTCTTAGTTGATGCTTAGGTTAAAAACCATAAATAAATTTATATGGTAAATTATTAGTATGTAAAATAGTTTAATTTTTATGATGTACAAATTATAAAGTAGGTATAATAAATAAAAAATATAAAGACATGTGTAAATGCATACATCTCCCTTATACAATTTTCATAAGAAACTTAGATAATGTAGTGCTTAATAGTTAGTATCTATTTTCACTTTACATTTTAGAGCACAAAAATAAAAACTAAATATATTAGTGAATATATGTATCTATTATCTCTTGATAATGGGAATAGGGAAGATAAAAAAATTCTATAGAGAGCTCTTGGGGATGGATTGATCAAATTAAATTTATATGGTGTGTCAAAAGGAAATCCCGGTAGAGAGCACAATGCAATTGCATTTTCATAGATTATGTGTGTCATCCTTTGATGGATTTGGTTGTAGAATGTGGGATTTCCTCTAATAAAGTGGTGGAAGGCACGAAGCTCCTCTTTGGTATTATGGAGGCCAAAAATTAGAATCGGTGCCATTTGTGGATCGAGGGGGATTCTCAAATTATTATTGGGGCATTTAATGGTAAGTAATCTAAGGCTTGGGTTATGGATGATATTTGTCAACAAATCATGGTAATCCTTCCAATTTTTTTCAGAACTTTCACTTCTCCCATATTAAAATATTGGGAATCAAGTTCTGGCTACTTGGCGAACAAAGGAGTTACGGTATGGGATGAGTGTCATATGATCCCTCTAGAGTAGAAAGGAAACTTTCCTAATGATATTATCTCCCTTTCCTCGCTTGATGCTAGGAAGGCATTATGCCTTGATAATGAATAATTATTATTTGGCGGGTCGGGTTTTCATTTCAATACATGTGTAGGGCTATGGTAAGGCATGTAAAATATTTAAAGAGATCGATTATAGGACACCGGCCCTACCCCATGCGAGATGAGATGAAGGTCTATTTATAGATCCTATCCGGTGGAGGTATACATTCTCGTTATCCTCTTTGGTGCTCTTCTAGTTTGTTTTGTAGGGTTTTCCAAAATGATGCTATGCTTTTAACAATGAAGAATCGGGAGGTTTTGACATAGGACCGAGAAAGAAGAGAAATTGAGTTCTTTCTCGTGAAGATGCTAGTGAATACTTTTCCTATTTGATGGATGTCAAGATTCAAAATGTATCCATGAGAGTGTGTATTGAGAATACATGTTCGGTTGTAAAATAATTTGATGAGGTTGATGAGTCTGATATTTGTGAACGCATGCAGAAATTGATGCTCGATCCACACTAATTTTTTAGAAGGTGCAATTTCTTGAAATGGCTTAGTGTTTAAGCTCAATAAACATTTTGACTAATGCCTCTATTCAATTCATCCTCCATAGGGAGTATGCAATCTCGGAGGAAAGATTAATGAGCTTGTAGTTTCACGTACATGCTTTGGCCCAAGATCATTAGGTGGTGGATATGGGTCAAGAAGCTCTGGAAGAAAATTAATGTTTTTCTTTCTCGACAAAAAGCGATGGTGGATATTCCTTGTGATTGTGTTTCTCCTACATATTCATCCTAGGTTTTGAGATGATTCATAGGTCGAGATCACCACGAAAGTGTCCCCTAGTGTCATGTAAAGGAAAGAAGGTGGTGCTCTAGTCAAAGCCAAATGGCTTAGACCGAATAGATAATTTTTTTGCTTCATGTATATTTTTAGTAGGTTTTGGATGTAGCCATTATTTAAAGATCAAGTATAGTGATACAAAATAGAATGGTATGGGGTGGGATGGAGGCTAAGATCAACTCCCCCTCTCTAGGTTTCACGATAAGGTGCCTTTCAATTTTTGAGAGTCCATTGATGAGCGATGCTATCATAAGTGGTACTTGATGTATTGTAATGAAGTCTAGTGCATTCTCTATAGTATTAATAACAAAAATATATGTATCTATTTTTAATTTATAATATAAGTAAGATATTATGATAAATTGTATCTCTTTTTTAGATTCATATAATCCAACCATGTAAGGAACTGTAAAAATGCACTTGAACCGGAGATATCTGAGTGATCCACCCAAAGCCAACACGTGCACCATCATACACAATAGCACTACACAGTTGATCATCCATTCATTCGATATCGAGAAGAAACATCTCCAATATTCATGGGAAGAAAAGTGCTCGACCGCTACATTCCCCTTCCATACTCATGCCTTCCAACAAACGTAATGTCTCATGCAAATTGAACGCACTTATAAGCGAACCAAGATTAGATATGCCATGAGAAATTTCCAGGAATCCTCTTTTCATGATTAAACTGGTTATATATTCTTCTCAGCTTTTGAAGAGCCCTTTCGTGGAGCATGGGTGATCGTTAGGCTCACGTATGGCAGAGAACAAAATTGTACGAGTTTGTGTGCTTCACATATATTATTCTGATTTGGTAAAAAAATTCCAATTAATAGGGTAAGTAGTGTAAATAATTCCTCACACATGCCTTAAATTTTCCAATTAAGAGACTCTATTATCGCAATCATTCACCATAAAGATTTCCTATACAATGAATACTACTCCCCACCCAAATCTCACAATCCGTACATGCAATAGAAAAAGACTAAAGACAATTGCGCCGAAGGTATTCGCCAACTCATTGATGATGTGACAACGAATATTATTCATTAATAGTAATTACGTCGAAGGAGTTTTGTAGTGAGATGGCACTTGCATGATCTAACAATATTAAGAGATCTGACAGTGGAAAAAATCTTATCAGAATACGTTGAAATATGATGGCTCCAAACTATTTGCGTTTACCCAAAAAAATATAAAACTGTCAACCCTGTGAACAATTTTACGGACATTTTCCACCCAACTCGTGGGCACTCAATTGTTGGCATGGTTCAGGGGTCTTCACAACACTCGATCCAGGTTCTAGATGGCTCGGCTGTTGAGTAGGAGGGATCGACGAATTGATCTAGTGCAGAGCAGTACACAGTGGGATCGACTATTTTATTTTGTATAACCCAAGACAACTCGACCGCTCAATGCAAGAATGAACTCTCCCAAGAAACTCCATATGAGCTACAATAACCCTTCAACTCGGTTAGCAACTACCTAGCTCGGTGGTGGAAGGCCTGACTCGACATCAATGCGTGGTGCAAGTAGTCTGCCAATGTAACAGCTTGGTACAGAGCTTAGGAGATAGAGGTGGCTCGCCCAAAGCCACAACCAGCAAATAAAAAATGTCAAACTTGCCAATGTGGGCTTAGACACGTAACACGTCATTTACCTTCCTGCCGAAGTGGTTGATGTGGTGTGCGTTCCGTGGCCGTCGTGGTCATGTGGTGAGTGGAAGTCTAGTGTGGCGGTCACATTCAACAGACCGTAATATGTCTCCTAGCCCTTTAGATAGTACCTTGCACCAATCAACTTCTTGTATACACAAAGTAATCCACATACAACACGTGGACAACTTAACTGGTTAAAGTAAAATAAATAAAAAATAATATAACACGATGTTGAGGAAAAATATTTCAATAGTGTCTAAACTAACATTTGTTATAGAATATAATCATGAAATATTTGATAGTTGTCTAAACTTTATTCAATAATTTTGTAAAGTAGTCAATGACGTAAAATTTATAGCAAATATTACAACATATTTATGAGTATTTGATTAATCTCTTTTAATATGTTTTTTTGTTTTTCTTGTTTGTTTGTCTGAAAACAATTAAAGAGAAGCCAATATTAACAAAGGTTAAAAAAATTTAAATCGAAATTTACTTCAATTTTTTTAAAAATTAATTAAAATTCTAATATATTTTAAGTTCTTTTGTTGGTAAGGTTTAAAGATGAAAACCCGGTAATAATAAATTTAGATTATTTTTGTAAAATAAAAAACTTTTATATAGTATTAAATTTACCTATTTTCTTATCCTTTCTCTCCATTTTGCGAGTTTCTAGGGAGGAGGAGATTGTGAGGCAAGTTTTTGATTCAGAGACTTGTTCTTGAGAGGTGGAGTCTAAGGAATTAGTTCTTTCTCTCAGACGATAATTGGATGATTCGGATCCTCCTCCCTTCTTATCCCAGGTACAATTTTTTTGGTAGAGTTGAGTTTACCGATTAAGCATAAAGGTCGAAATTCATAGGTGGAGCGACTAAGATTGAGCACAAAGACGATGGTCCAAGACAACACTCTGTGGACCTTCGAGGACCTTCTCACCTATAGTGGGAGAAGAGTAGGTGTTGCTTGTAGTTATATTTGTTCGGATCTTTGTTTTGTTTTGCTTCTCCTTTGTGGAACCCCATGTTTTTAGACCCTTAATTTTTCTTACACAACCCTTTACTAACTATGTTTTCATTGATGACAATTTTAGTTTTTAAGACTTTACTCTAGAGTATTCTACTATCTATTCCTATTATTGTGTTTCTTAGTACTTTTGATTTTGTGGGGAATGGCCCCCTAAAACTTGATTCATAACTCGATAAATCACTTAAAAAAACCCCTTTTCCAATTACAAATAGAAACATATGACTCAATTAACAATGAAAACCTAGCTCATGCACAACGTAATGAATATGGACATAAAAAGGACATTTGGACCACAATTTCCATATATTAATATAATATATGTTAGATAATAAGTTTTTATAATTTATGATTAAAAACTTTGTTTCCTTGTTTGGAAGATAATGATTAAATTGTTTCTATGGTTGTGGTGGTCAAGATTAATAGTGACATTTTTTTGTTAAAAAAATAGTGAAGTATAACAAATGGTTTATCAAAAATAATGAATCTAAAAATCTATCAAACATCTCACTTTTCAAAAAGTTTATAACTCCTCATTGAGCTAATAATATATTGGTGATCATAAATGCCATTTTGAATGTCTCACGTATTTGAAGTCAAATTTATTTGTTTCTCATCTTTTTCTTCCTCCATCCTCCTTTTCTAAAATTTTTCTCCTTCTCAGATTCAAATTTTCCTCCTTTTCAGATTAAAATTTTCCTCCTTTATTGTTTTTTCATCTGGAGAACTATTGAATATTTAGTATCTTTCTTTTAACTAAGTGCATCACTCTGGGAACATATATACCTTTGTTAGAACTTGAACTGTTTAGTGGTAAACTATTTTTTTTGTTAGTTTTAGAGAATAAAAGGTTGTAAAATGTTTGTTTTGGGAAAATGTAGCGATGAATGGATCGAATGTCCAATTGAGATTAAATATTGAATTTTTTTCTTATCATCTTACCCATCCTAATTTTTCAAGAGAGTCAAATATGGTGCTTATATAAATAGTTTACCCATTAGCTAAACCTCAAATAATTGCCTTAGTTTTTTTATGATAAATGACTCTTCGATCTTATCAGTTCAAATTTTTCATCTATTCATTGTTCAAATGTTCATCTTTTAATTCTCACCTTTTTATTTCCAACTTTCCATTTGTATATTTATCTTATCTAAAAAATTAAACGTTGTCCAATCAAAAACCTTGACGCCATAAAAAATATTATTTTTAAGTAAAGATCGATTAGCTAGATAAAATCTACCTTCTGCTCATATGACCAACCACTGGAGGGGCTCAATTATTGATAAATATTGGTCCTGCATCACATGTTTCCCTTCACAAAACCTATTGGATTTTCCCCATTTATTATTTGACCCCTTTAAGATTGATTTTCTCACATGCATAATGTTACCGAGATCAAGATGATAAAGTGTATAAGTAGGGTTTCAATTCCCTCCTTATTTCCAACTTTCTCACTCATATGACCAACTGCTAGAGGGCTCAATTATCATTGATCAATTCCCCATCACCCATTTTCATGTAATTACTCAAGATTGAAACTGGAAAGTAGAGCTAAAAAGTGCTACAAGAAGCAAGCAATGAGTTTGAGTTTTGAGCATGAAACCTATTGTATTTTCCCCATTTTCATTGTCCCCTTTAAGCTCAAATGGTGCTCACATGAATGATGTGAATGAGATCGAAACGATAAAGTGGAGCACATATATCATGTATTATTTGGGTCTTCCAATTTGAGCCGTCAAAATGGTATGAGACATGCAACTATTTCATTCCACTTTCGCATTTCCACTTCATCTTCACCCCTCTTCCTATGTTATTCTTTCTCTCCCTCAAATTTGACTCCTTCAAAAGATCCCTTTTGGTGTTTCTATCGTACATTTCACATATGATTGCTAGTCAAATACAAGTTTTGGAAAAAATTAATATCTTCTATCAAATGCGAGGATATCACTTATAATATATATATATATATATATATATATATATATATATATATATATATATATATATATTTATAATATTCTAATATATATTTTTTTACAAATGTTCAACATAAGTAATTATATTCACATGTGTGTCTCAACTATAAAATTAACCAAGAACATTATAAGTATTTATTCTATCTAATATATTTGAGATTGTTGGCGTATTATATTGATTCTTGTGACCCATGACCTTTGGGGTCATGCGTATTGACTAGTTTCTCCATGGCTTGTATTTATACCTCTTGCACATTGTTAGGAAATCATAGACTTTACACAAGGAATACACATAAAGTTGAATAACAAAATAAAAATTTACATAGATAGAGATAAATGAAATATACCAAATATCAAACATGAAAGAATCGAACATAGGATATAGGCTATAAAACCCCGATTGAGTGGTTAGGAAACATCCATGGTGCAATTTATCAAACTTGTATTAACTCAAGATAAACAAATTACATGTGAATTCGTTATGAGAAACTTTAGATCTCCACAAAAATATATACACCTAATTGGTGAAGTACAGTTAGGATTCCTCCTCCTAAAAATAGAGTGGAAAAACATCATTAGGATTTCTTTCCCTAAAAAAATAATTTGGTTGAATTCATTTTTCTAGAAAGAAGGGCGGAAATCCCCTAACATTCCCCCTTTTGGAAGTGAGGTACAAACCATGCTGCAAAGGGATCCAAAATTTAACTTTGTTGGCACATATCTAACACACATTAAATTATCCATCCAATAAAATAATGTTATGTACTCTCTCTTCAAAACATTGGTATCGGTGTTGTAAAGTCTAGTGGCTGCATTGAAAAGAATTGGAGAGCTGCGCATTAGAATTAGAAATTTTATTTACACTTTGAGCCTTCATCGAGGAGATAAAAAAATTTGTGGTTATTGTGACTGCAACATGCGCAAAATCCATTTGGCTTTTGATTTGGAGTTTCAGACATTGTTTTGGATTTTTTTAATGTAAAACATGTTCTCTCCTACCTTTTTCTCCCTGAAAACAACCTGGATGGAATTTTTTGCCTTTTCCTTCCTAACGCTTTGCATTTGTGCGGACTCTAAGGGCCAGATTTGTTTTTTTTTCTCTTACTAGAGTGTGAGAAAGCCCAAACCTCTACATTGGAAATACCATTTGGTGGAGCACCGTAGACCCATTTTGTAAATAATTTCATACCACATGAATTTTGGCATAGATTTAGACTTGTGAGGAAGTATTTTGAATTTTCCTATTCCTTTTTGAATTCACAAACATTTTGACCTATCTTGGAGTGGAAAAAAGAGATGCTAGACTTGTAAAGCATGTGAGTTTGTGGTAATCTATGCATAGTGAAGAATTGTGGAAGATTTGTTTTTCCATCCACACAAAAGGAAAAAATATCAAAACTTGGATCATTCTTGGTAAATTGAAGACCAAGGCCTATTTTCTTCCCCCCTCATTCATGTAAAAACATGATTTCTACATTTCCTACCTTATACAACATGTCCACACTAAATTTTCTTGTATCCGATGCCCAACAATTGAGAAGGATAAACCATTCCCCATGGAAAATGATGATGTGAATGATTCTTATGTTTGAAGAGTTATGGTAAATCATCATAGACACGATGATGCACTCAAGTGGTGTTGATAAGAGAATGAAGTATGACAAATATGATGTAAAAGCCTTGATGTTGATTATTCTCAACATCTTCGACGAGGGTTAACAAAACATACGAGATTCGATTAGATGTAAAGGCAGCCAGAGATACTTTATCCACCATGTATGAGGTGAATAACTAGATGAAGAACCTCTATCTCTAGTAAAATATTCATATGTTTTGTATGAAATATGGAAAGAAAGTAGAAGAATTCGAGTGTAATGTAGCATAACTATGAGTAGAGCTTGAAGTTCTCAAAGAGTAGGTGAAGGAAAAATGTTGATCCCAATCATAGTGAGAGCTCTTCCTTAGAGTTCGAGATTTTTTTCAAAACATTCAACATAAAAAAAAATAGTGGTGTCATTTCATGAACTATTAAATATTATCTAGGAGGAAGAATTCATTCATACGGTACATGATGAGTTTTAGAGGTCACAGTTCAAAATTTAGGGTTAGAAGGTTCAATTAGGTTCAGAGGGTAATTCCTCACCATACCCACTCTCTAATAGGATTTAAAGGTTCAACTTGATTTTTCTCAAAATTAATGCACTCAAAATTTCCTAAATCATTCCCATTGGATAGGAAATTTCCTCACCTTTCCAATGATATAAAGAAGTCCTCCTAACTCCTCATATTTTCAAGTTATGGGTCGGTGGGCCTTGGGGTGAAAATTTTCCCCAAGAGTGGGCTCGCAGTGGACCTAGGGAGAAAATTTTCCCAAAGGGTGGGTTTACGGGGCCATGGGAGACTTTTGGAAGAAAATTTCCCATGTGGGGAAAAAAACCACCTTTTGCCCACAGCTCTCCCGTGGTCCACAAGGGACACATGGTGCCTCCTAAGCCACGCGGGGGAAAAGCGGGTGGTGGGAACATTTAAAAAATTTCCGCGTGGGGCAAAAAGCCCACTTTGCGCTCGCTCCCGTGAGTCCACAAGGACACATGGCATCTCCTAAGCCAACACGGGAAAAGTGGGGTGATGGGGAGAAAAATTGTTTAATGCCCCAAGGGAAAAAAGGATCACATTCACCCGTGCCTCCGCCGGCGCACCTCGTGATGCCACGGGCAGCTCTCCGGACTAGACTAGTGGCCGGCGGAGTGGTGGGGAAAATTTGGAAAATTTTCCCAAAATTTTTTTCTAAAAAAAAAAGGAAAAAAGGAACCCGCTCCTCCGACGAATGCCTCATGATGCCACGTGGCATCACTCTTGATTGGTTGCGGCAGGGCGAGGAAAAATTGGAAAATTTTCCCAAAATTTTTCTAAAGTGCTAAGTTAAAAGGGATCCCCCCCCTGATGACACATCATGGTGCCAATGTAGCCTCTGATTGGTTGTGGGGGTGGTGGGAAAATTTGGAAAATTTTCCAAAATTTTCTAAAGCTCTAAGGGAAAAATTTGGGCTCGGGCCCGCTAAGGAAATTTTCCCAATTTTTTTTTTTACGCCAAGTGAAGAAAAAACTTAGAAGGCCATAAATTTTGATAGAGAGCTTGGTTTTGGGAAAACAAGGACTTTCTAGAAATCTCTCGACGTCCTCTTTGCACAGGATTCATTAGTTTTAAATTTTGATAGATTTTAAGGGGTCAATTTCACAAAAATGATCTGTCAGGCTTTTACAGTGCAAACTGGTAAATTTTAACTTATGAGATTTGTTCAATTTGTTCTTGTCCCTCTCTCAACATGTCAAATAGACATGGAGAATTTTTCTTAGGTGGAATTAGGTTAAGTTTGTGAGGTAGATCTATTTGATTGAGTTCAATTTGAAATTTTACAATTTTGATAGCAAAACAACTGTGAAAGCTTTGAACTCAATTTTGCTAGGTTTTGAAAGATTTCTTTAAGTATTTTTGTCTAGTTGGATTTGTTTAGGGAAAACTACTTCATTTTAATCATTTAGTTTTTTATTTCATTGTTGCAGGTTTGATCTATGCATTTTGGATTAAATAATTTCTAGTTTGAAAATACAAGACAAGGATCAAATTTTTAAAGGGTTTATTTGCCATTTTCTTCTTCCAAGTATTATAATATGTTCCAATCCTAATCTAATACATTTAGTTGATTCAATCCAACTATTCAAAAACTAAAATACATCTCTGATTTCCAATTTTCACATATTTCAAAAGACAAAGTATTACACTTCCTTTACACGCATTTCTTCCTTTCAAACAGAGATTACAACTCATAACTAGATGATTAAATTCAATACAATGATACAATTTGAGGAAGGTTATGCAATCCTTTATTTATTCCAAAAACAACTTTACAACTTCCTTCTTTTATTCTTTCCAAAATCATATATATACAATGGGAGAATAATACATTTTCTTCTCACGTGTTTCACTTTTCCACTTTCCAAACAAGGGATTTCATAGTGCATGCTAAACATAGATTTCAATGGAATAATATCATATGGACAAGACAAAACCACATCCATTAATTCAAATGAAACTCTTACAACCTCCTTTCCATTTGATTTCAAAATACAACATACAAAATATGTTTCATTCTTTCACATTCAAAAAGAAAAAGAAAATAGAGTATAATTTACACTTCAACATAACCACTATAACATCTTTCCATTACAAATATATACAAGTTCATCCACTTCAAAGTGGGAAAGGGCTACAATAAGATTTCATTTCACAAGGGACTGTCAAACTGTCTTTTTTTTTTGCTCTAGAACAACAACATGCAGATTTCTCATTCTTCCAATTTGATCACAACAAGAGTAGGGAAAGGCAACGCTCTCCACCCAACAAGACATCCAATGAAGAGGAGAAGCCATCCTTCTTCATTGGCCCCGAGCCCCAACCATAATGCAATAAAAAATGTGATCCAACTCATGGCAACAACATGCTTCCACAAACACACAAGCAACATTTTCACAATAAAACATAGTCAAAATAGAATGTAGTTTACAACTACATTAAAACATGACAAACAATACTAAGGCTTCATAAAGCAAGCCAAAGGAGTAAGAAACTATGGGGGATGCTTCTTATGCCTCCCAAAAGGGGAAATGGGTATCACCACCTGAAATAAAAACCCCAAAATATAAGTATATCAAACCCTGACATTCCTTATGCCTCCCCAAGTACCCCTTATTCCTCACATTTCCTTATTCCTCCCCAACCTCTTATGGAACCCCATAACGAGTAAAGAAATGCAAGCTATTTCTTTTTAAGGTGGAACCCAAATCCCAACTCCCTCCACCCTTATACCTCCCTAAAACACACTTGTGCCTCCCACAAAATAAACCCCATAGTCTTCTCCTACACCATTCCTAGGCCATCTACCCAACACCCACAAACATGCCAAAACATTCACACATTAACATTTACATTCATAAAAGAAGAGCATTTCAAGAGCCAAGCTCCTACCTCTCCATGATGGAGTTGTTCCAAGTTCCAAAACAACAAGCTTTATCCCAATGCAAGCAATCCAAAACAGCCAAGCACAAGCATGCAACAATCTTCCAAAACTTCTTCAAAAGCAAGAGCTCCAAAACAACAAAAGAATTCACCCAAGAATGAAGTCTCCAAAGTGAAGCAACCCAAAACAAGGCAAGGAATTCAAATTTTATAGAAGAGGGAAGGGAAGAGGATGAGGTGGATCCATGTAGGATGCCACATCACACATCCTCAACCCCAACCCCAAAGTCAACTTCATTCTCCAATGCATAATAAATAGGTGGGTGAATAATATGACAAATTACTTACACACTCCAAAACAAGCCCACACCCCAAAGGACTAAATTAAATCATGTAAGAAAAGTGTAATTAAAACCTATAATTTGCCTTCTCAAAAAGCATTATAAAAGTCTAATTCAACTCTCCAACCATAGGTATGGTTGGTAATTAAATTTAAGAGGTATGGGACAAGTTTAACTTGTCCCACAAGCCTCCAAAATCAGCCTCTAAGGACAAATTCGAATTTCCAAGAAGGTGGAGTGTTTCACACTCAAAAGTCAATTCACACATCACTTCACTTACACATTACTTACACATTACTTATAACACTTTAAATCATGGCCAACAACTCTATTAATTACTTTCTTATGACATATTTTAATTAATTAACTTAACAACATGATTACTCACAATATTACACACCATTTAATGACTAATGAAAGGGGTAAAAACACCACAAAATAAACACATGCAAACATAAACAAAAGGGACAAAAAAAAAATACATAAAACCCCTTGGTCACAATTAAAGGTGATCCCCCATGTGAATCCCTAACACACAAACACACAAGAAAATACTAGTTGCCATGGTGACCTTGTTGAATTCATCTAGAATTCCAATGTGGTTGGTCTCCAATCCCCGATGTTTGTTGTGATATTTTAACCTACAAAAACACAAATACCTCCTTGGCCTCGTGGCCATATCAGAACATCCAAAATAATATAAATATAATTCCTAAAATCATTTAGATATATGAATCACAACAACATCAAAGCAATCTAACAATATCATTTATAGTTTTATCAACAACTATATCATCATCCAATAATTTCCATTTCTAGGTCTACTCACAATATCCAAATATCACAAGTCCAAACAACATCCATTATATAACCATGTCAAATAGTATATCATCATCAACATATAAAATGTCTCTAATAATCATCATGCATCATAACTGAATCAAGTCAACAATAATCCATGATCTAACATCTAACATCATACTATAATAAAGTCCATAATCATGTCCATAATATAATCAGTAGTATCATGATTAGTATCAAAAGGGTGTCAAAGGGAAGTGGGCACTACATCCCCTCCCCTTAGACTCGACTTCCTCCTGGAAGTCATTGGAAAGAGAGATAGGAACAAATGCAATAGAAAAAGGATCACTCCATTATGGGATTGCTTGCTTCAAACAAGTGTGGGTCTATAGAACCTAAGTTTGGTCCAATGCAATTCAACAAGAAGAAGGGATATTGCAAGGGATGAGTTCTAAACTTTCTGTATGCAAGGCTACAAACACTTAAATCTAGAGAGTAAATTTACACTATCAACCAAGATACCACACATAACAATATAACATGAAGAGTTCAAAAGAGTCTTAAGAGTAACCACCAAGTAGAGGAATAATAAGGAGAATTCCATGAGTTTGAGAATGACCACATAGTTTCCCAAGGAATACAACATACTACATTAATAAAAGTTAAGGTTTCTACTAAGTTTAAGCCATGATTTCAAGGTTCGTTGTCTAGACAAGGCTAGAAAAAATAAACTATGACCAAATTTGCACGAGGAACAAGTCTACTCAAGGTCCCACAATTTGAGGATCACACAGGATGAGGTGAATCAACAAGGACACCTAAATCAACAAAACATTTAAAATCAAGGAACTATTTCAGAAAGCACTTTTATAACTCGAGAGGGTACAATTAACTTTTCATGGTAATAAAGCGAAGTCAAGACCACAAGTTTTCCTATAGTCTAATTTTTACACTTTTGTTTTAAGAATCGAACACACCATACTAACCAAATCTAAAGAAGTCAACATTTTAGAAAAATATATGTGTGTGTGTGTGTGTGTGTGTGTGTATATATATATATATATCTCCCCTAGCAACTAACATATCAATACAAGTACCATACATTATAGCACAATGGGATTTATTTATCTTATTTCCTACTCAAGCTCGGAATAACCATAAAGAGAGCACAAGAAACACCAAGGACCACTCAAGGTCGCTAGGGAGAAGAACAAGTAACACGGGGTCCAATTACAATCCAAGGGTGCATCGTATCAAAAGTGAATAACATCATCTTGCACTTTCCATCCTAATGGAAAAGGGCAACAACAACAAGGTGACCCAAGAAAATATGAAGAAAAGAAGACTTCCCAAAGTTATTTTATATCCTTAACATATGTTGCCTTAAAATTACAATAACTTAGGTCTCAAGGACAAGACAACACGCAAGGAGGTTGCTTCTCAAACAACAAATAAGTCTCAATCCAAAAGGACCACAACTCACATTTGTTGAGCTATGGGATGATAAGGGTATGATGACCCAAAATCCCACAAGAAAGGCACATACATCTATGAACAAGAAGTACTAAGCAACTAGAACACATTACTATCCACCAGGTGTTTCACAATTTCAGGTAGGTGACAGAACTACAAGTTCAACTATACATTACACTCAATACACATAAATCTTACTTATTTTATAACTCAACTAATTAAGTCAAAAGTTGTAGTTTCATTTTTTTTTCCTAGCACATTCCTTTACGAGTTTTCTTAATTAAAATATTCCTTTTATTATCGATATCACATGTTTGCGTTATAAGGATCACCACTAAGGTGGCCATGATATCTCGCCATTCTGTATAGGTGGAAAAAAAAAATATTTATTCTACTCCTAGGGGAGGTAGATGGAAATTTTTTTTCCTTTTTGTTCTTCTACATGGTTTTTATTCCTTCTATTAATCTACCAAGGTTAAAGCAAGGACCATTTTCTCTTTCTATGTTCCAGTTTATTTGTTAAGCTTCAAGGCCAAATCTCCTCAATTACAGTTTTATGATGTTTGGGTGAGTCAATTTGTCAATAAAAAAATTAATGAGAAGGAACGGTAAACATATCACACTATTAATTTTATGGGAGAGAGAGGTAATTCAACACATCACATTTTTAATTCTAAGGAAACAAGGGACGTTCAACATAGAAAGCACATTATTAATTTGGTAAGAACTAGGAAACAATCAACCAACATGGATCACAACAATATTTTGAGATTTTTCCACTAATTACAAGTATCATAAAACATTCCTAGTGGGTTTCTACAAGTTCTCAAAAGAAGTTACGAGGAAGACCCATTAAGGAAGCATAATTACTTTTACTGATCTACTAGGGTTTAACACTGTTTGTTGTTTTGGCGAAAACATTTTACTCACCTGATAAGACAAGGAAAGTTTTCAAATCTACACCCATATTACCACAGGATACCACCAACCAAGAAATCAAAATGACAAGGAAATATTTTAACTATAAGAACACCACATACTCATTAGAAAGCATCAAATGTAAGTAGACAATCAACCATCTTATTCAACATGGCTTTACGACCAAGAGTTATAGTTTCACAAGAGAATCACATTATAAAATACCACTGAGATTAAATTATCAAGGTCTAATTACACTATCATCACCAATGTCATGGTCCAAAAGACTCAAAGCATCCATAAGTGTCTCCACGTAATCCAAAATTAATAGGTCATAGAGTATTATTCATAGTAACTAAAAAAAAAAGTTAAGGAAAGGGTAGACTTATTTATAGGTCAAGAGGGAAAACAAACACACTTAATTTACACACAATACTCGAATGGGATTAAATCTAACCATAATTACCAAGATGCATACAATCCTCAAGTCACTACTTAATATAATGAAATGAGGAACTCTTGATAAAACTTAGCATGCCATCGAAGAGAAGCCACTACAGACAAACACTTTTCCACTAACATCCACAACCAGCCAAAATAAAACCGATCCCACCATAATTCATCAACCCACAATTAAACACCTCTACTCGACGAGGTTCAAGCTCTTACCGGATTGTAAGAGAATCACCACCACCACTACTAATAGGCTGCCAACTAGAACACACAACACAACGAACTCTCTTCCCAACAAGGTCGAGTAATGAAAAGGTCACTCTAAGATCCTAGATACACTCAAGGTTCCGTGCATCTAAAACCAAGGCATAACTTTAAGAACCTAAGAAGACATTCAAGACACCAAGGGTGTACCCCCATACGATGAAATGTCACAATACAAGAAGCATAGAACCAGCTCATCATCATGCAAGAAGGAACCACATAACGTTTAGCTAAATAGCCAACAACATAATGAGCTCGAGTCACCAATCAAAATAAAATCCAAGAAATGTCTACAATCAAGGAAAGTGGCTAAGTAGCCACATTGCAAAGTCTGAAAATTCTCACAAAATATAAATAACTAAAAGATCCTCAGAGCTTCTCAATCCAATCATAAAATAAGATGTTGGTCCTTGATAAAATAACACAAGATTACGAATGTAAAACATAAAATTTAACACCACATTCACTCCGCAGCCCTTCATGGCCGCCAATAGGGGTACTCTACCTCAAGGTCAATTCCAAGGACACATACATAGGATTGGGTCCAAAACGACACTCTAAACTTAATGTCCACTCTCCCATACGGGTAACAAAATGGAAAACTGACAACTAGACCATATTTCCTAACCACTGAAGGAAGGAAGCTCTAAACAACTTCTAATTAACTCTTCTCGACCCTAGATCACAATCACTATTGTCAACCACAAGAATCACACCATATAATTTATCATTCCAACCACTCCAATAAGGAAGGGTCTTAAAAGGGCTTAACACATCATACAATTAAATCAAGATTTAGGACTTGTAAAACAACACATTTTCAAAGGGGAACCAAGTTTCCACTACACTAGAAGTTCACAAAAATCAATTTAATTTAACATTCTTAGTTACCGGGTTTAGAAAAATGCCACTAAGCAAGTACAACAATTCAAACAACTTATTATTTTATTATTATTTTAATTTTGGTAGTTCAAATGAACAGAGTAATGTAATATTTCTTCATACGCATTTCTTTTTCAATTTTCAAACAAGTTTGTTTTCTTAGATTCAAAAGTGTGCTAGGTTTACAGTTCATGTCTCAAGTTTTCTAGTGTGCCCAAGGGTCCAAGCTTTGAACCCATGGCTCTGATACCAAGTGTGATGCCCACTAAAAACAACCCACTTGAGACCCAAGAACAACCTAGGATTAGTTAGGAAAATTATGGAAATTTTTTTTTTTAAAGAGTCTACAACAGGTTACAAGACAACAAAGTTGTCACTAACAAGTTCTAGATCAATTCTAATCCACTAGAATGTACTTTTCTTTTGTTAACATATATTAGAGGTCACAAGGTCCAAAATTTAGGGTTAGAAGGTTCAATTAGGTTCAGAGGGTAATTCCTCACCATACCCACTCTCTAACAGGCTTAAAGGTTCAACTTGATTTTTCTCAAAATTAACGCATTCAAAATTTCCCTAAATCATTCCCATTGGATAGGAAATTTCCTCACCTTTCCAATGATATAAATAAGTCCTCCTAACTCCTCATATTTTTCAAGTTATGGGCGGTGGGCCTTGGGGTGAAAATTTTCCCCAAAGCGGGCATGGGCCCAGGAGAGAAAATTTTACCCAAAGGGTGGGTCTACGGGGCCGTGGGAGACTTTTGGAAAATTTCCTGCGTGGGGAAAAAAACCACTTTGCACCCACTCCCGTGGGTCCATAAGGGACATGTGGCACCTCCAAAGTCATGGGGAAAAGCGGGGCGGTGGGAACATTTAGAAAATTTCCCGCGCGGGGTGAGAAGCCCACTTTGCACCCTGCTCCCATGAGTCCGCAAGGGACATGTGGCATCTCCTAAGCCAACATGGGAAAAAGGAGGGTGATGGGGAGAAAATATTTTAATGCCTGAAGGGAAAAAAGGATCACATTCACCCGCGCCTCATCGGCACCTCGTGATGCCACGTGGCAGCTCGATTGGATCAGTTCTGGCCGAGAGAGTGGTGGGGAAAACTTGGAAAATTTTCCCAAAATTTTCTAAAAAAAAAAAGGGAAAAAAGGGACCCACTCCTCCTACCGATGCCTCGTGATGCCACGTGGCATCCCCTGATTGGTTGTGAGGTGGCGGCGGGAAAATTTGAAAATTTTCCAAAAAATTTTCTAAAGTGCTAAGTTAAAAGGATCCGATCCCCCCCCAACACTCTCGTGGTGCCATGTGCAACCCTCGATTGGATTGGCTGGGGGGTGGTGGGGAAAATTTGGAAAATTTTCAAAATTTTTTTAAAGCTCTAAGGGAAAATTGGGCCCGGCGGGCCGCCAAGAGAAAATTTTCCCAAATTTTTTTTTACGCCAAGTGAAGAAAAAACTTCAGAAGGCCATAACTTTTGATAGAGATCTTGGTTTTGGGAAAACGAGGACTTTTGGAAATATCTCGACATCCTCTTTACAGGATTCATTATTTTTAAATTTTGATAGAGTTTAAGGGGTCAATTTCATGAAAATGATCTGCAGGCTTTTACAAAGGCAAACTGGTAAATTTTAACTTATGAGATTTGTTCAATTTGTTCTTGTTCCTCTCTCAACATGTCAAATAGACATGGAGAATTTTTCTTAGGTGGAATTAGGTTAATTTTGTGAGGTATATCTATTTGATTGAGTTCAATTTGAAATTTTACAATTTTGACAACAAAACGATTGTGAAAGCTTTGAACTCGGTTTTGCCAGGTTTTGAAAGATTTCCTTTAAGTATTTTTGTCTAGTTGGATTCGTTTAGGGAAAATACTTCAATTTAATCGTTTATTTTTTATTTCATTGTTGTAGGTTTGATCTATGCATTTTGGATTAAATAATTGCCAGTTTGAAAATACAAGACAAGGATCAAATTTTTAAAGGGTTATTTGCCATTTTCTTCTTCCAAGTATTATAATATGTTCCAATCCTAATCTAATACATTTATTTGATTCAATCCAACTATTAAAAAACTAAAATACATCTCTGATTTCCAATTTTCACATATTTCAAAAGATAGAGTATTACACTTCCTTTACATGCATTTCTTCCTTTCAAATGAGAGATTACAACTCACAACTAGATGATTAAATTCAATACAATGATACAATTTGAGGAAGGTTATGCAATCCTTTATTTATTCCAAAGACAACTTTACAACTTCCTTCTTTTATTCTTTCCAAAATCATATATTATATACAGGGAAGAATAATACATTTTCTTCTCACGTGTTTCACTTTTCCACTTTCCAAACAGGGATTTCATAGTGCATGCTAAACATAGATTTCCAATGGAATAATATCATATGGACAAGACAAAACCACATCCATTAATTCAAATGAAACTCTTACAACTTCCTTTCCATTTGATTTCAAAATACAACATACAAAATACGTTTCATTCTTTCACATTCCAATTTACACTTCCATAACCACTACAACATCTTTCCATTACAAACATATACAAGTTCATCCACTTCAAGTGGGAAAGGTTACAATAAGATTTCATTTCACAAGGGCTGTCAAACTATCTTTTTTTCTCTTGCTAGAACAACAACATGTAGATTTCTCATTCTTCCAATTTGATCACAACAAGAGTAGGGAAAGGCAACGCTCTCCACCCAACCAAGACATCAATGAAGAGGAGAAGTCATCCTTCTTCATTGGCCCTTGAGCCCCAACCATAATGCAATAAAAGATGTGATCCAACTCATGGCAACAACAGGCTTCCACAAACACACAAAGAAACATTTCCACAATAAAACATAGTCCAAAATAGAATGTAGTTTACAACTACATTAAAGCATGACAAACAATACTAAGGCTTCATCAAGCAAGCCAAAGGAGCAAGAAACTATGGGGGATGCTTCTTATGCCTCCCAAAAGGGAAATGGGTATATCACCACCACTGAAATAAAAATGCCAAATATATAGTATATCAAACCCTGACATTCCTTATGCCCCCCAAGTACCCCTTATTCCTCACATTTCCTTATGCCTCCCCAACCTCTTATGGCACCCCATAATGAGTAAAGAAATGCAAGCTATTTCTTTGTAAGGTGGAACCCAAATCCCAACTCCCTCCACCCTTATACCTCCCTAAAACACACTTGTGCCTCCCACAAAATAAACCCCATAGTCTTCTCCTACACCATTCCTAGGCCATCTACCCAACAGCCCACAAACATGCCAAAACATTCACACATTAACATTTACATTCATAAAAAGAAGTATTTCAAGAGCCAAGCTCCTACCTCTCCATGATGGAGTTGTTCCAAGTTCCAAAACAACAAGCTTTATCCCAATGCAAGCAATCCAAAATCAGCCAAGCACAAGCATGCAACAATCTTCCAAAAACTTCTTCAAAGCAAGAGCTCCCAAAATAACAAAAGAATTCACCCAAGAATGAAGTCTCCAAAGTGAAGCAACCCAAAACAAGGCAAGGAGTTTCAAATTTTATAGAAGAGGGAAGGGAAGAGGATGAGGTGGATCCATGTAGGATGCCACATCACACATCCTCAACTCCAACCCCCAAAGTCAACTTCATTCTCCAATGCACAATAAATAGGTGGGTGAATAATATGACAGTTTACTTACACACTCCAAAACAAGCCCACACCCCAAAGGACTGAAATTAAATCATGTAAGAAAGTGCAATTAAAACCTACAATTTTCCTTCTCAAAAAGCATTATAAAAGTTTAATCTCAACTCTCCAACCATAGGTATGGTTGGTAATTAAATTTAAGAGGTATGGGACAAGTTTAACTTGTCCCACAAGCCTCCAAAATCAGCCTCTAAGGACAATTTGAATTTCCAAGAAGGTGTAGTGTTTCACACTCAAAAGTCAATTCACAAATCACTTACACATTTACTTACTTACACATTACTTATAACACTTTAAATCATGGCCAACAACTCTATTAATTACTTTCTTATGACATATTTTAATTAATTAACTTAACAACATGATTACTCACAATATTACACACCATTTAATGACTAATGAAAGGGGTAAAAGCACCACAAAATAAACACATGCAAACATAAACAAAAGGGACCAAAATAAAAGGAATACATAAAACCCTTGGTCACAATTAAAGGTGATCCCCCATGGGAATCCCTAACACACACAAACACACAAAAAATACTAGTTGCCATGGTGACCTTGTTGAATTCATCTAGAATTCCAATGTGGTTGGTCTCCAATCCCCGATGTTTGTTGTGATATTTTAACCTAAAAACACAAATACCTCCTTGGCCTCGTGGCCATATTAGAACATCCAAAATAATATAAATATAATTCCCAAAATCATTTAGATATATGAATCACAACAACATCAAAGCAATCTAACAATATCATTTATAGTTTTATCAACAACTATCTCATCATCCAATAATTTCCATTTCTAGGTCTACTCACAATATCCAAATATCACAAGTCCGAACAACATCCATTATATAACCATGTCAAACATAGTATATCATCATCAACATATAAAATGTCTCTAATAATCATCATGCATCATAACTGAATCAAGTCAACAATAATTTAATCCTCTATAATTTCTCTATCTTCCTCTATGATGGAGTCTAATACACTCTAACATTATCGATATGGAAACCTTTATGTTGGCTCCCTATAATAACTTATCTCTAAAGATATGTTATGAGGACTTCCTCCACTCTCCTACTCCTTTCCTATCTATCCTAGATGTTTGGCAAGAAAATGATATTTGGATCCGTTTGAGTTGAGTTCCTTCCATGACAAGAATCGTATCAAGGTCGTATATATTGATATGTGCGAGACCTTTTCCTACTACCCTTTAGATATTTTTAGTACGTCTAGATGTTGATAGATGACTATTCTCTTGTAAGCACAAAACTATTTTATATAGTGAATACACATGAATAATACATAAATTGATTTGATTTCATTACAAATATATAGGAAATGATTCCCTATATTCACTGAGAGAACTTCTACCTACAATATCTCCTAAAAATACTATTTTTTTGTGACTTTTACTCACCTAAAAATACTAAACATAAATCATACGAGTTTTAAAACAACTCCAACTAATATATTATTGTTTATATAACAATAATATAATTAACTAATTATTATTTACCTTTTGGTAAATATCCCACTATAATGTAAACATTATATTTCCTAACATCCCCCTTAATGTTTACATGGTAACAATAGAAATTTCACACTTCCTCTGCAACTTACCGCTTCTACCTACTCATGATCTTGGCACACACTCAAACTGAAGGTAGAATAATGAACACATCAACTTCTTATTGACCATGTACTGTTAGGAACACATCTAACCGACGAGGATGGGAACATGCTCATGAATAATATTCTTATCAACCAGTCATTATAGGGAACACATATGACGTAACAATGTGGGAACTCAAGGAAGAACACATTTGAGTAGCCTTGATGGTTTTCGAGAAGGCTAACAAAAACCTAGGTATGAATAGGAACACATCTAACTATTCTACCTCATCAAGACTCATGATGTTTCCTTTCACTTGTGGTTTCTATTCTTACTATGATTTTGCATAGGGAAATAGGAATAATTACATACATAAGCGAAAAAATTGAAATGTAACATTGGATCATGTTGATGATGTTCCCCCTCAATGTGAAATTTCCACTTATTGAAAAGCGCAAAATGTAAAAAGTGAAGCACACAACTAAAAAAATTCACACTACACACATGTCCCACCAAATCGGTGAAGAAGTCCCGTTGTTGGTGACTAATGACAGGCTGTTGTTTGACCTCTAGCCTCCTATGCCTCTATCCTCCAGTTTCATGTTGCTAGCTCAACTGGAATTGACTTAGATACTCAATAATTTCTACATTGTAGTATTGGTATAATCTTGCTCCTGTAATGTGCAACAATAAATATTACATATCTTAATCTAATGTCGGATTCTATCGATAATGCATTCATAAGGTAATTTTTTAAAAATTATTTTGACTCACACAAAATAACTATTGACTCATTTTTTATTTTTACAATATGACTAATGACTCAATGAATTTTATGACAACACTTTGAATCGATACATTACAGATACTCTTTTAAAACTTGACTAATTGACTCTTCAAATAAATAATATTACAACCCTAAAATCACCGTAAAAATAACTCCTAGACTCTTTTACGAACAAGTAATAACACAAACTTTTAAACTTTTGATTCTTTTGACAACACATAAACAAGACTTTGAAACTCTTGATAAATAACAATCTATATTTAAATAAACTACAATTTGTATCAACCTATTGACAATTAAATAGGATATCATTGGCAAGTCATACATAAAGTATGTGAGAAGAAACAATTTTTTTGCTTGACTTACTGATAAATCATATGAAAAATGTAACAAAATGACCTACATTTCCAATTAAAAAAACAAGTAGCAAACCTATTTAATGATACTTTGGACTTAAAAAAACTCGATGAGAATCCTTAAATGAATCTTTAAAAAAATAGAAACTTAATACCAAAACCTTATGGTATGACCAATGCTTGTCTTCCTCTGCAAATCCCAAGCCAAGTGTGGAGATCCAATTTCATCACTTTGCAAATAAATGAAGAGGGCCTATCCAACACCATGGATTTCAACCAAGATACATGTAGCTAAAAGACACGATCCTCAATATGCTTTGTTATCTCATGAAAAACTAGATTGCAAACAAGTTTGAGAACACCTTCATTTTCAACATACATGGTGGTTAGTTTGTCCTGTGGTATTCCAAGTCCTAGTATGCGACGAAGCCAAATCACTTCACAGACAGCTTCTCCTACAGAACGATACTCAGCTTCTATGGAAAATCAAGAAAATAAGTGTTGTTTATTGCTTCCCCATGATATTGGACTATATCCCATAAAGAATACAAATCTAGAACTGGATTTTCTATTGTCAATGTTACCTACATGATCTGAATCCAAATATCTAGTCAAGAAGAAGTTGTTGTTCTTCTTGTATTCTAGACCAAGATCCACTGATCATTTGAGATATCTAAAAATGCACCTTTCTGCTTTCCAATGACAAAATTTGGGTTCCTGTATGAACCTATATAGATATCTTTATGCAAAGCTAATATTTGGTCTAGTGTAGGTCAAGTAAAAGAGACTTCGATCATTTCCGAGAGAGTGGCACTTACCTCAAGAGATGGATCTAAACGAGATAACTACAATATATTCTCCATAGGTGTAGCAATTGGTGTGCAATCCATCATCCTAAACTTATCGAGTGTAGTATTGGTATATTTCATCTGAGAAACAAAAATATGATTCTCTTTACGCCACACTTCCAATCCAAGACAATAGTGCATTAGCCTAAGATCGTTCATGTTAAACGATCGATTAAGATATTTCTTCATTGCATCGATCATCCTCACTAAAATGCTAGTGATGACTAGATCATCAACATAGAAAACAAAAATCACCATCTCCCCCCCTTTCTTTTTGAGGTAGTTATTGGGATCGTATGGATTTCTAAAAAATCCATGTTACGAGATGCTCATCAATCTTGATGTACCATGCCTGGGGTGCCTGTTTGAGGCCATAAAGAGATTTATTAAGATGTAAGGTTAGTGGTCGCTAAATGTTATAAGGAATGAGAACATTGAATTAAAACTGAAATAAAAATAATAGTAAATTCCTACAAAACCAACTTCAATGTGCGAGCCTATCAATTTCACCATGGTAGCATCGCACTTTGAGAGTGTGAGCCTTGATGTACTGTTTTAAAGTGTGAGGCTTTTGTTTCCAAAGTGTAAGGAAATTTTGAGCCTCGCACTTTGAAATGTGAGGATCACACTTTCAAAGTGTGAGTATCCCACTTTCAATGTGTGAGGCTCACACTTTCAAAGTGCGAGGACTCACACTTTCAATGTTGGATTCATTATGTGCATCCTTGATATTGGCATTGGCCTCGAATGCTAATGATGTTATTTTGATTTCTGGTCAAACTTACAATAAAATTAAGTGCTCACTTTTTTATGATTATCTTATAATATGACCTTTTTTGTTTGATATTATAATAGTGAAATTTTTGTTTTGGTAGACATTTAAGTTTTCTTATCTCAATCATAGCATTGAAACAAATCAAGTCTTCTTCTCTTAGATTATACATGACCTTAAGTTTACTTCTTCTTATTATTGTAAATTATATCTCATGTTTATCATTAAAAGATGACATCATCATTCGAGCTATGTATATCACAAATTCAATTATTGTGAAACAAAGTATAATTTATGCTTTTAAATTGTTCTATTCTCCATATAAATGACTTGTCAATTAATTCTATTAGGAAGAAAATAAATTAATCCTTAACACAATACAATAAAATTTCTTGTGAGAAAAATAGTCGAATGCCCTTGGACATACATTGAACCAATATTGTATGGTTTACATTATTCAAAATACACATTGTGCGACAATTACATTATTTGTGAGTTGAGAATATCCACCACCTTTTCCCTAGGGTTGGATACTGTGAATGAGTCACATTTACATCATACCCCTCATTGTGGAATAGTTCTTTGATTGAATATGTTTTCTGAAGTCCCCCTATTATAGCTTGTATTCTTATCTTGGTATAAGTGGAGTAGATTTGGAAGGTTTTATTCAATTGATATCTAACTACCAAGCCCTTGTTGTTCTTGAAGACTTTGATTGGAGTATCATTTTACAAGAATTCGAAATACAAATCAATGAACTATACTTACATAATCCAAATCAATGATGCATGTTCCAGAGAATAGAGTAAAAGGGAATATTTTTATAGGGTAAAACTAAAGGTATATAATACATTGATCCATGTATCCTTTCCCTCCACTGAACACATTGGTTTGGAGAATGAATATCTTCCCATTCCTAAGAACTCAAATTATATCTCATCATGTTCTGATTTATGTGATGATAGATGTAGCTCACAATAACACAACTAATGTATCACACACAAACAAAGGAAAGAAAATTGTGAAAAGTAGGAGAACATGATTGGAAGATAAATGGTGCATTCGTTAGGTATCATCTTTATTCACATTTATGAAGTTCTCAATCAAATACATTCGATTGGATTATAATATAGTACAAAAACCACCATCAACCACATTTGAAAACAACAATATTCATGTCAAAATATAATCTGAAACATAGAGGCGGGATGCCTTATTACGATCTCAACCATTAAAATTTCATCTAATATTTCCAAGTTTCGAGATACTGATATGATAAGTTGAAATAGTTAATCACAAATATTTATAAGAAAAAAATAATGATACAACAATATAATTATGTGCATAAAAAAATTCAACCTAAATCGAGTAGATAAAAAACAGTGTGAGGCATATGAGATAAAAGATTCATCCTAAAATATATCTAATAGAAGGATGATAACAAATCTTAACATGTAGAACATGAAAAATATCATACTAGAACAAGATAAAACCAAATAATAGGAATCATAGATGCATTCAATATTAATAAATAAGGGGAAAACCAAATCAATTGACATGAAAGAGAAAATAGTTTTAATTCCCTCTCCTCTCCTATTCTCTATTTTTGCAATTTTTATCTCAACTAGGTCAACAAAATTTGAAGGTTAATATTTCACTCTCCTCTCATCTGCTCTATTTGAAAATTGCTATCTCCTCCATTTTAATTTAGAAGTGGGTGGAAATTGGAAATTGGAAATAGACATGGCCATGAACAAGATTGGCCAAAGTGATATCCATGGCTATGAACAACATAGGCTTACTAAGTTTGGTGGTACCATACTATAGTACACCCCCACCCTTGAGTCATATTTAGGGAATTGGGAACAAATATAACTAGGTTTTTGAAAAACTTGTTTCGGTCCTATCACAATGCCAAAGTGATAGGCATGGCCACAAAAAACATTGGCATGATGTTTTTAATGGTACCATGCCACACCACACCTCAACCCATATCAAACCCCCACACCTATGGTGAATGGTGAATTAAGAACAATTAAAGCTTGGTGTTTGAAAAAGCTTCCTTTTAGTACTCTTGTTGCAAGGCTAAATTGATAGCCATTGCCACAAATACCATTGGATATTTGAGTATTTGAAGCTACTATCCTCAATTCCATGCCACAAGGAACCACCCATGACTGAATTTATAAAAGATGACGTCAATTTCTTGCCACACACTAAAGCTGATTTTAAACACCCAAATGATTCCATCTTCACATCTCGGTTTAGACATATAAAAACGGGATTCATCGTAACTTTGTTTGAATTTAGTGATGGCACAATGATGATGGAAATGTGTTGAGAATCAAGCTCCTTAGAATGACGGTGGAAAGAGGATTCCCCAATGCCTTGAAGTATTATGGGAGCATGAATTATTTAGTTCTCTTTGGTAGCAATCTTTTAGTAAATTTTGAGTTGCTCAATATTTAATAAAACATCAACCAAAATGATAGGCATGACCATGAACAAAGTTATAAAAATTAATATTCATGCCCAAAAACAAAATTGGGATGATGAGATTGATGATGCCATGCTTCAACACACACCCCACTACATCTATCATCCATAATGCAACGCTAGCCATAACACCCCTCAGCCATAACACACCTCTTAGCTATAGTGCACACCCCAACCACAACACAACCCCAAGTACACCCCCTACCACAAAGACACCCCCAACCACATTGCACCGGTAATGCATCCCCAACCACAACACACCCTAACACACCAAAGCACATTTCCCATGTGCGATGAATAACATAAGGAAGAGTGTAACCCTAGCCCCAACACATCCACCAGCCATAATGCACCCACCAATGCATCCCCAGACACAATGCACTCCCACGCCTGAGATGGATTTAGGGAATTAGGAAAAAATATTACAATGTGTGTTTACAAATAGTTGGAGTGTAATGTAGAGTATTAACAAGGTTTTATAGTAAATGGTTAAAGACACTTAAGTGGATATTTTGAGTGAATGTGCATTTGATTTTATTGTGTATGGTAAGGAGAAAATTAGACGAGATAGGGTAAAAGTTAGATGTTAAATTTTTAGATAGGTGAAGTGAAATTGGAATGGTCCCTAAGATGTCGAGTAGACACTGAATGAAATCCTACATAAATAGGAAGCATCTTGTTCCCATTTCTCATTCTCATATTTTTATGTGGTTGAAGAGAACTAACCAAATAAACATGTGAATGGGTGAGTTGCGACCAAAGAAAGCATGGATTTTCCATTGGAAGTAGCACATGAAGGGTACTAGGAAAAAAAGGTACATTTTAGAACCTAGTGCCCGTTCCTTTAATCCCCACATCTTCTTGCTGGTTGGGATAAAATACGTTCAAAACTAGGGGGGAGGATACTAATATAGGAAATTGAGAGCAAATATGGCTAGGTGTTTGACCCGGGCTTATTATGGACCTTATGTTAAAGTGATAAATATGGCCATAAAAATATTAACATGCTGAGTTTGGTGGTTGCACTACGATCAATTCCATGCCAAACATGCCCCCTATGCTTGAGTTTATAGAAAATGACATCAAAATCATGTCCAACACTAAAATGGAATTGAAAGACCCAATCGGTTCCATTATTAGACACTTATTATGATCTCTCTTGTATGAGTGTTTCACGCCAAATTATGAAATATTGTTAGGAAAGTGTTGAGGAGAAGAATTAATAGAGATTAATGATTTTTAGGCTAGTAATTACCTTGCCTACCAATATAATTTATGACCATTTCTGAAGAAGGGACTGGGAAGACTAGAGTAGAACTTGAAAGATGAGATGTTTGACGTCTCTGTCAATGAGTTTGGTTAGTACTTACAAAAACATATAATAACAAAAATAGAAGTTGGAAATTTGAAAGGAATGTTTTGTTATGAAGACTTTTTAATGTGTGAAAGTGTTGATTTGTACACTAAAAGTAATGTTTTTGGCCTTAAAAAAAGTGCCCTATATTTTGAGAAACATTATCTTCTCATATGGGTGGGATTTTTGTACCATAGAATTATTGGATGAGTTTGGCTCATGGTTTTGGTACCCATGGTATTGTAATACTCCTTAAGCAATTGTCTACTTATGTGGTTTTCTAAATAGGGTAGGTATGATGTAATATGGTAGATGTGTGTGAATTCGGGTGTGAATTCTATATAGTTTGTTAAGCATAGCTCTAAAGAAATATGGGTATTGTATTGAGAGAGAAGTGGTTTGTAATAAAATCGAGAAAGTGATTCTTGGTGGATGTAGCCTAAATTGGGTGAACCACGTTAAATATTGTCGATTTGTGTTGTGTTGGTTTTTTGTGTTACACTTTTATTTGAGATCTGTAATATTTTCTGCATGTTAGTTTCTATTGTTAGGATTTTGTGAGGCATTGTTCTGCATATTTTATCCCTTATTTCCTAACAAGGTAGTCTATAAAATTTTAAGCATATTGTTCCCATTTCCCATTCTCATATTTTTTTATGTGGGTCACACACCATGCCAAAATCATCACAGTTAAGGAAGGAGGTGAAAGGGTGAGGAACAACCAGATAAATTCTTGATTTCCCATTGCAAGTAGCGTAGAAAGGGATCTACACAAAATAATAAGTTATATTTGATAACAAAGTCTCCATCCCCACATTCCCCACATATTCTTACTATTTTAAATAATGAGGTTTGTGATAAAAGAAGTTGAAAATTGCGAGAGGATGAGATGGATTTAAGGAATTAGAAAAAAACAAATAGTTGTTTGACCAATCCTCCTTCGGACCTCTTATCACAAAGCCAAAGTGATACGGTGGTATAATGGCCAACTAGAACCCTAAGACAACATTAGCGTGGAATAGTAGCTAGGTGGTACCAATGCCTCAACACACCTCAAGCTGGTGTGTTGAGAGCTTACCATGCCATAACACACCCTAAGACAAATTTAGTTAATTGGAATTAGGGAATAAATCCTCCTCTTATAAGCTAGTTATAACCATGGCTATGAACAACATTGACATTGTGATTTTACCTGCCACAGCCTCCTCTTGGGCCTCCAATCGCAAGGAAAAATTAAATTAGCCATGGCCAACCAAACAACATTGGTGTGTTGAGTGTTGTGATACCATGCCATACACACCACCCATGACCGATTTTACAAAATATGCCATGAATTGAATTCTTGACATTAAAAGAGATTTGAATGACCCATGATTCCAACTTGGCATTTTGGGAATAACAACATAGAATCCATTGAGTTAATTTAGTTATGATGATGGGAACAAATCGGGAATAGCAAAAGTTAAAAGGTGTTCAATAAAGCTTCAAGGAAAAGTTTTTGGTCCTCCTCTTAGTTAATGAATAAATCTCACCTACATTAAGTTATAGAAACCATGTTGGCAATGTGATTATGAACAACATTTACATGCACACGAAAAATGTAGAGGGATTTTAAACATGGTGAAGATGCTAAGCTAACGAGAGGTGATGAATTAAAAACACCCACAATACCATTCAAATGTTAGATCCGAGATAAAAAATTTGTAGTGAAAGATCGGGAACGCATAATCCATCATCCACACATGCATTTTGCTCCAAAGATCAATACAATACACTACAAAATGCCAAGAGGCAAAGATATGTTAAAGTTTTAAATGGGAGGTTTGAACTCCACAAATTGCTTGCCAAAGAGAAGAAGGGAGGGGTAAAACAAGAATGTTCAACACTTAGAAAAAGCCACTCCTTACAATTTATAGGAAGAATGAGAGAGGGAAGAGAGACGAAATCTAGATCTACCCCAACCATTTCTAGGTTGCATTTAATTCATCTCATTAAGGCTAAAGTGAGGTAGCCATGGCCAAATAAAAACATTGGATTGTTGAGTTCGGCCATTACCACGCGAGCTACCATACTTATCTCTATGCAAAATGACACAAACCACCCATGACTAATTTTAAAAAGATGCCATGAATTGAATTCTTGACATTAAAAGAGATTTGAATGACCCGTAGGATGGATCCGTGTCGTGATCTGATTCATCTGTGGGCTCACTAAAAATGACATTTTGGGAATAAAACATGGAGAATCCATTTATTGGCTCGGGCTTGAGGGGCGCAACGAAAATTTGGTATTTTTCACTTTGAAATTTTCCCATTTTCATGTGTTGGAAAAATGATGATGAAATTTCAATGTTAAGCATTTCTTTCATTTTTTTCTTTGGAAAATTTTTCAAAATTTTCACGGCCGGGAATGAAGACAAGAAACAAAAGTTAAAAAGGAAAATACGGGACAAAATGTTTTTAATTCGATAAAAATTTCATTCATTGGCAGCTCTTCGGATTTTCGCGTCCTAGATGTCCCAAAAGGACGAAAGTCTCTGTTTTGGCCGAATGATGGTTCACGTACTTTTCTGAATCGCCAGGACAAAGTATGTAGAAAGTTGACATCGCGAGCATACTTTTGTCCCAAATGGTATAGAAACGAAAATATCTCGGACTTGAAATTTCCCGCCAAACTTTGCCGATCACGCGCATACTTTTGATATGAGTGCTTTGGCCATTTCGGCTTTTCCGCCCCACGCTGTTTGACGTCTCTAAATTGCCCGCGGACTAGGAAGTTAAGCTTGGTATGACAAACCTCGGTTCACCTACATTAATGACTCAAAGCAGTCCTGCTGACCTTATTTTTGCATTTTTTCCATTCTTTCTAATCGTTGGGATTTATTCTTTAAATGACCTTGAAAAACATGATTTTGGGGCAATTATGTTATCAAAATTACCCATCAATATTTATTTAAATGAGGCAATTTATGCCCATCCATAGCCTAGCCTAGAGTTGTATATTACATATTCTCTATGGGCCCCTAGAATGGTTGAACGCTATGTGTGCAAGGGTCACTAGAACAATATGCATGCCAGAGTCACTAGAACAATATATTACTATTAAATGAACTTATAGATTTTGAAAAGATTTGAAATTTTATAGAAAATAGATCGGTTTGGCAATAAAACTAACAAGCATTGTGGGTGTTGTGGGGAAGGTCTGAGTCACTCAAAATTTAATGAAACAAAGACAACTAGTCACCTCGCCATTACAACCACACTCATCCCATAAGATTTTAATACGCAACTCCATGTTATCATTAAAATTTATTTACATTTCTTGGGAGCATGGAATCATCCACAATATTTTTGGGTGATTTTTTGATTGAATATTGCCATCAACATATGTTAAAATTCCACAATATTTTATATCTTCATTGATGGACATATTCGTAATGTATCATTGAGGTCCGAGTTTGAAATAGTTGTTACACACATATTTCTCATCAGATTTATAAATCATAATAATATAGTGATCACTAAGCTAATATACTATTATTTGATATTCAAACAATATTTTCAAAAAAGAAATATCAGACCTTAGCGGAAGTTAAGCCATTCCTTCTAATAAGTAATAGATCTTAGTAGTCGTGAAGCCATTACTTCTAATCCACAACCAAGTGTTTTATCTTTAGTAGAGGAATTCAACCTATGATCAAGATCTAAATGCTCACTTATTCCCTCCATCATGTAACAAAGGATTAACTGGTCCGATTAGGCATGATGGGCATGTTCATGAGAACCTAGTATTTGGAAATCCATATTCTTTTGGCCATGTTGATGAGCATGCTTATATTTATGATTGTGTTTATGTTATTAGTGTGCTTTGATGTATAAATATGGTTATGACTATGGTTATGTGATTAGTGTTGGCTATGAAATTATTTTAATACATTGGTACAAACATTAAGTAGGTAGTCGGTTCTTTGATGTCCACATCATTGATACAAATATATTGGTGATACTTTAACATATAATTATGCATTTGCGTATGTCATTATTTTATTTATGTTTACATTAAATGATATTCATGCAAATTTAATTTTGTAATATCAATCATAATTTCGTGAGAGTATTGTTTAATATTAATCATAATGGCATTTACATATTGGGAATGGTCAAGTGTGAAATATTGGATTGGATTGTGAAGAAACCTAAAATATGCTTACACTTAGCATTTCATCCAATCCATTCAATTAACAACACTTTTCAATTGGTTATTCTTCACTCCATTTTCATATGCGCATTCATGACACTCCTTCTCGGTCGTATTCCTCCTATATTAAACTTATTTAGCTAATATCTCTCTTATTAGCTAAACATTCCTCCTTTTGACCATTAAGAATCTCCCTAGTTCTCTCTGAACCACTTATACGCAGGCTTTGTAGGCTATCTATCGTCACAATTGGTTAATCAAACTCCTCTCAACTCTCAATGAGTCTCTAATCACTTGTTAATCAAGTTTAACTATCCTAAACCCTAGTTAACTAGCCTAAACCAAGCTTAACTAAGCTTAAAGCATGTTTATCCTAATCTAATCTAAGAGTGGTTTTAAGCTTTAGTCCCACATGCACCCAAATTCTAAATCCTCCCAAACCAAAAACTATAAATACAAGGCTAAGCCTACCCATTCAAACTTACAACTTTACATAACACAAAACCAAAACAAGCCTAAGAAAGCTTGGATCTCATTTGTATTAGCTTTAAGCTAATTAGAAATTTGATCTTAAGTTAACCTCCTACATTATCCTTAATCTAACACCTCCATTTGCATCCTTAAACTAAGTTTTAAGTAATATGGAGAGAACCATTGGCCTTGAAGCCATTAATGGTGAGACTCCATTCTTGAAAGCTTGAAAACCATAAACAACTAATCACACCTTTGATTGCTAAGTTGATCTTTTTAGGTTCAATTTCTTAATTAAGTAATCTAAAGAGTAGAGATTAGCTTTATCATGTTAATTTTTATGTTTTTATCAAAGTTATAATGCTTTCATGTTAGTTTCCCTTGTTTATCTCTTATCTCATGGTGCATAGTTGAGTTAGTTAAGCTTTGAGGTTCTTTAGCATCATTCCATAGCTTTTCAACTTTCCATTGCATACATTTAGCACGCTCGGTGGCACATGAAGTCCATGTTAGGTTAATTATGCATAATATAATTATTTAATTAATTTTAATTAATTAAATGATAATGGTTATAATATAAACCATATTTTTGTTATGTATTGTTATATGGTTTTTAAACCATATTTGTCTTTTTAGTTTCACAGGGATAATTGTTATAACAATTTATATGCTTCCTGGGATAATATTTGGAAGCTAATGTATTTTTAATTTTGTTGTTGCATTGTTGCAACTTCTCCTTGTTTGTATCCCGATTGTACAATACCTATAAGTATTGCAGTCCTGCTATTGTAAACTAGTTGATTCTGATTAATAAAAACTTCAGGATTCTTCGTCCCTATTTACATTTGGTACCAGAGTAAGATTTTGGACCTGTGAAGCTGTGGAGGAGTGGAAAGAGAGAGCAACTAAGATAGAGGAGTTTTGGAGAAGTGTTTGTAGCATCAGAGAGCCTGTGCAGCCTCCTGTAACCTCCCAGCCCCATCCCTGCCTCCTCACATCCTCATGTTCCTTCTAGGTGTTTGGAAGGATTTTTTTTTGCACTAGTGCACCCAGCACTAGGAAAAATTGGTGCATGTATATAATTTTTAATTTTTTATTTTTTTTCCCTTATCGAAGGGTTTTACCTCTAATATTAGAGGTGCATTTGGAGACAATATTAGCTCGAGCTAATACTAGCTGACTGTGTTAAAATTTGAGGATTTTTTATGAAGGCTCCTCCCACCAAACTCCTAACCGAGCTTACACCGAGTCTAGAGAAGAGCCATTAAAATACAAAGACCAAGCCTTCTCTTCAGATCGAGCAGCGTTGTTTTTTGATAGTGAGTCGATTCAAATTGTGGAGTCATACAACGAAGCCCATGAGTTGACCTCCAGTAGCACTTCCATTCGAGTTGGGCCATGTCTCTAATTTGTTTTTGGGCAAGTTCTAAAACATGCTGGGTTCATATTGGTTTGAATCAGGTCTCTTGTGGATAAAGCTGAGCTCCTATCTTTGTTGTGGCTGAACTTCTCCACTCTCTGCTCCCATAAGCCATCTACCATGTCAATGAGCCCCTGCAACCTACTTCACACAACATGCTTCAAGCAAAGGCCGTGCCCACACATTGAGCTCTTTTCTTTGTTCTCCACGTCCGGTACATTGGAAAAAACCAGCGGCATCATAAGTAAATGGTGGTTTGATCTACACGTAGATCTCAAAGATCCTGCTCCATGAGCTCCACAAGAGCCTCCTCCATCATTTGGACTGTGTAGACATTTGACCTACACATCTCCAACAGTCCCTAAACAAAGCAAACACAGAGGATTCAATCAAATAAAAGCATTCAAAAGAAGCAGCTACAACTTAAAAAATCACAAAAATCAAATCTATCTATGCCCATACAAAATACGGTGGATAAACAAATAACATGAAGGAAAAGAGATAAAAAAGAATTCAGATCTATTTTTTGTGCATGTGTGAGCCCTAACCTGCCCTTCTTCACGCATCCACGTGGTCTCTCCTCTAGCCACACAGGCCTACACCTCAGCCATGTTTGCATTAAAAAGGTTAGTCACATTTTTCAAATTTAAATATAACGTGCTCCATTTCATATGCTAAGCGCACAAGGTGCCTAGGTGGATAGGGGGAAAGAGTTAGGAATAGGAGGTGCATGGTTTGAATCACAACTAAAACACAATTTTTTAAATTTTGAAATTTGGAGAAAAATTTAGTGAAACCGCTTAAGTCTCGGAGGTCTATTTAGCTTGAAAAACCTTCTTCAACACACTGTTATTCATAACTAAATAGGCATCTAAATTTTTAGTGAGAAAATCCCTAAATTAGGGAAATTATTTTTTCTCCACTAGGCCTATTTTTTCATTTTGGGCATTTTTTGCTAAAGGAAGACCATCCAAAAACTTCATCTTGGGCCTTTTTTTAAAATGGTTTCAGCATTTTGGGTCGTTTTGCCCTCAGGAGGCCACAGGGTCTGCAAAACATAAAATTTTTGCTTGCCATTCAATTTTAAAGATTTTTGAATGTAATTTATATCTTGCATTCTATTGTACTAATTTAAAGCTTGCCATAATCAACTACAAACTTTGTAACTACATAGAAAGCTGGTAGAATTTTAATTAAAAAAACTACTTAAAAATGTTTCGTAGCACTCACGAGATCCTGGATCTCATTCAGTGTTCGATATATATAGCGCCTTCTCGGGATGGGAAGCTCTTACGAGTAAATCCATCTTGACTACTACTACACTTAATGCCTAATATAGTTTGCAACAATGTCATCTAGGCATTAACCCTTTAAATCAACATGGAGTAATAATGTCACAATGCACACACTATGAGCCATCCCATCCATTTGTGAATGATTGCGACATAAATCCAGACGAGAAATTATCCAATTATATAGCGAAGTTATGCGTGCGTATGAGGATATTTATTTGATCTGTGTCAATAAATGCATAGACCCCATCAACATTGTCTTGGTACCACGTATTGAATTCTTTCATGTACATTAACATCTCTTTCACATACCACTTTGCGGGTATATAGAAAGGAAAGCTTCTTCCACGTACTATTGGGTATATTGGAAGAATGTGTATATAGAAAGGTTCAGTATATCAGAATGACGGTATATAGATTGGGAGACATAATACCTGGAGTGATAAGAGCTAGACCCTATTAGTGATCTCTACAAAATGGGCACCAATGCCCCAAATTTTTCTTCCAAATTCACAATTACTCGGAGGAAACACCTATGTTGCATAAAGACTAAAATTAAGACAAAACTTGATTTTGAAGAGATCGACTCTCTTGTGAATGGTACTCGACCGGATCAACTACTTATACAACACAACAATAAAAGTTTGATAAAGTAAATCGAAGGCCAAACTCATCATCTTGTTTGGAGTGTCAATGATGTGAAACCACACATTTGAGATGTGAAAAGAGAAAAATAAGCATGGGATAAGTTGAGCACACTATATGAGGATAAGAATAAGAAAGTTATAATAAATTTACAGATTGATTACACACATTGAAGTTTAATCGAATGACAAAATAGAAGCTTTCCTAAGAAGAGTTGCGAGAATTGTGGGCTTCACTTCTAGCCATGAGAGAACCGGTCATAGATGATGCTCTCATTCCCATTGTTCTAAGAGCACTCCCCTCTTCTTACCACATTTTTGTGACAACACTAAACGTGTCAGATACGACAGTTAGTTTTGAAAACTAGTAAACCTCTTTGCAACAAGAGGAAGCAATGCACAATAAGGATGATGAAGAGAGCATACATTGTCTTCACATCAAAAATCGAAAGGCAAACGTAATTCCTATCAAAAATCCCAAAATAAAAATTAGTATCAAGGGGATAGACAATAGAAGAAGCAATGTCCAATCTGTAAAAGAGGACATAACCTACAAGATTGTTGGTATAATACTTACAAGAAAGGTTCATCAAGCAACTATGGACCTCCACAACAATCTAACAAGGGACATTCTAACTACAATCAAGGGTAGAAAAATGGGAACTGGAAAAGAAGACCCCACTAGCAAGGTAATATTGTTGAGCAACAAGAACAGTTAGATAATGAAGACTTCTTGTTCACTGCTCGATCAAGTGAACCATCCACGTCATCTAGTGATGTTTGGTATGTTGATTCAGGAGCCACTCAACACATGAATGGCCTCAAAAAAACTGGTTTATTTTAATTAGGGACACGCCATCAAAAAATCTTGTTTCATTGCAGATGATTATTCATATACTGATTCAAGTGATTGGGAACATTTCTCTACCACTTGGTTCACACAAATGCAAACTATCATATGTCCTATATGTCCCTAGGTTGACTAAGAATCTTCTTTCATCAGTCAAATCCTAGATGAAAACCTAAAAATTGACTTTGATATTCAATCTAGCAAGAAAACGTGTTTGATTCAAGACAAATCAAGAGGCTTGAAAATAATTGCAAAAGCCTCCAATGTGGGACACATGTAACAACTTGATTTTTATCACGAGATATGATCAAGCACTTGTGGCTAAGAACTCCACCTCAAAGCACGGTTGTGGCATCAAATATTTGGTCATGTAAGTTTGAATATCTCAAAACACTTGACGACATAATATGGTACATGGGCTACCATCTCTTGAGAAGGATACAGAAAAGTGTCCTCACTACCTAGCAGATAAAAAACATAGAGCTTCATTCTAGAGGAGTATATTTTGAGTTCATGGCAAACTTGAACTAGTTCATACCAATATTTTTGGTCCGATGTAGCCAAGTCATTCACATATTTCAAAAGACCAAGTATTACACTTCCTTTACATGCATTTCTTCCTTTCAAACAGAGATTACAACTCATAACTAGATTATTAAATTCAATACGGTGATACAATTTGAGGAAGGTTATGCAATCCTTTATTTATTCCAATAATAACCTTTACAACTTCCTTGTTTTATTCTTTTCAAAATCATATATGATATATAGGGTAGAATAAGACATTTTTTTCTCATGTTTTTCACTTTTCCACTTTCCAAACAAGGATTTCATAGTGCATGCTAAACACATTTCCAATGGAATAATATCATATGAACAAGACAAATCACATCCATTAATTCAAATTAAACTCTTATAACTTCCTTTCCATTTCATTTCAAAATACAGTATACAAAATGTGTTTCTTTCTTTCACATTCCTATTTACACTTCCATAAACACTACAACATGTTTCCATTACAAACATATACAAGTTCATCCACTTCAAGTGGGAAATTTTACAATAATATTTCATTTCAAAGGGTTGTCAAACTATATTTTTTTTATTTCTCTAGAACAACAACATGCAGATTTATCATTCTTCCAATTTGATCGAACAAAGTAGGGGAAATGAAACACTCTCCTCCTAACCAAGACATCCAATGAAGAGGAGAATCCATCCTTCTTCATTGGCCCCGAGTCCCAACCATAATGCAATAAAAGATGTGATCCAACTCATGGCAACAACAAGCTTCCACAAACACACAAGCAACATTTCCACAAGAAAACACAATCCAAAACAAAATGTAGTTTACAAATGCATTAAAGCATGACAAACATTGCTGAGGCTTCATCCAGAAATCCAAAGGAGAAAGAAACTATGGGGGATGCTTCGTATGCCTCCCAAAAGAGAAAATGGGTATCACCACCTGAATTACAAACCACCAAAATATAGTATATCAAAACTCTAACATTACTTATGCCTCACCCAAGTACCTCTTATTCCTCACATTTCCTTGTGCCTCCCACAAAATGAACCCCATAGTCTTCTCCTACACCATACCTAGGCCTTCTACCCAACAACCCACAAACATCCCAAAACATTCACATAATAACATTTACATTCATAAAAAAAAAAGTATTTCAAGAGCCAATATCTTACCTCTCCATGATGGAGTTTTCCCAAGTTCCAAACAACAATTTTCCAAACAAAAAGCATGAAAAAATCTTCAAACTTCTCCAACAACAAGAGCTCCCAAAATAGCAAGGAATTTTCCCAAGAATGAGGTCTACAAGGTAAAGAAACCCAAAACAAGGCAAGGAATTCAAATTTTATAGAATAAGGAAGGGAAGAGGATGAGGTGGATCCATGTAGGATGCCACATCACACATCCTCAACCCCAACTCTAATAATCAACTTAATTATCCAATGCATAATAAATGGATGGGTGAATAATATGATAGATTACTTACACACTCCAAAATAAGCCCACGCCCTAAAGGATTGACATTAAATCATGTAAGAAAGGTGTAATTAAAACTTGCAATTAGCCCTCTCAAAAATGATTATAAAAGTCTAATCTCAAACTCTCTAATCATAGGTATGTTTGGTAATTAAATTTAAGAGCTATGGGACAAGTTTAACTTTTCTCACAAGCCTCTAAAATCAGCCTATGAGGAAATTTCAAATTTCCAAGAAGGTGGAGTCTTTCAACTCAAAATTCAATTCACACATCACTTACATATCTCCTACGCATCACTTACACATTACTTATAATACATTCAATTTTTTTCCAACAACTCTATTAACTACCTTCTTAGGACATATTTTAACTAATTAACTTAACAACATGATTACTCACAACATTGCACACCATTTAATGCCTAATGAAAGGGGTAAAAGCACCACACAAAAAAAAACACATGTAATCATAAAAAAAAGGGAAAAAAATAAAATGACTACATAAAACCCATTGGTCAAAATTAAAGGTGATCCCCCCCATGAGAATCCCTAACACACAAAAACATGCACAAGGAAATACTAGTTGCCATGGTGACCTTGTTTAATTCATCTAGAATTCCAATGTGGTTGGTCTACAATCGCTTGATGTTTGTTGCGATATTTGAACCACAAAACACAAATACCTTCTTTGGCCTCATGGCCATATCGAACATCCAAAATAATATTAATATAATTCCCAAAATCATTTCAATATATGAATCACAACAACATCAAAGCAATCTAACAATATCATTTATAGTTTTATCAAAACTATCTCATCATCCAATAATTTCCATTTCTAGGTCTCCTCACAATATATAAATATCACAAGTTCGAACAACATCCATTATATAACCATGTCAAATAATATATCATCATCAACATATAAAATTTATCTAATAATCATCATGCATCATAATGAATCAAGTCAAAAATAATCCATGATATAACATCTAACATCATACTCTAGTAAAGTCCATAATTATGTCCATAATATAATCAAACAGAGTATCATGATTAGTATCGAAAAGGATGTCAAAGGGAAGTGGGCACTACATCCCCTCGCCTTAGACTCGACTTCCTCTGGAAGTCATTGGAAAGAGAGATAGGAACAAATGCAATAGAAAAGGATCACTCCATTATGGGATAGCTTACTTCAAACAAGTATGGGTCTACAAACCTAATTTTGGTATAATGCAATTCAACAAGAAGAAGGGATATTGTAAGGGATGAGTTCTAAACTTTCAGCATGTAAGGCTATGAACACTTAAATCTAGAGAGTGAATTTATGCTATCAACCAATATACCACACATAAAATATAACATGAAGAGTTCAAAAGAGTCTTAAGAGTAACCACCAAGTAGAGGGATAATAAGGAGAATTCCATGAGTTTGAGATTGACTACATTGTTTCCCAAGGAATACAACATACTACATTAAAAAAACTTAAGGTTTCTACTAAGTTTAAGCCATGATTTCATGGTTCGTTGTCTAGACAAGTCTAGAAAAAATCAACTATGACCAAATTTGCATGAGGAAAAAGTCTACTCAAGGTCCCACAATTTGAGGATCACATAGAATGAGGTGAATCAACAAGGACACCTAAATTAGAAAAACATTTAAAATCAAGGAACTATTTCAAGAAAGCACTTCTATAACTCGAGAGGGTACAATTAAATTTTCATGGTAATAAAAGCGAAGTCAAGACCAAAAGTTTTCCTATAGTCTTATTTTTACACTTTTGTTTTAAGAATCAAACACACCATACCAACCAAATCTAAAGAATTCAACCATTTAGCAAAAAGATATATATATATATATATATATATATATATATATATATATATATATATATATATATATATATCTCCCCTAACAACTAACATATCAATACAAGTACCATACATTATAGCACAATGGGATTTATTTATCTTATTTCCTACTCAATCTTGGAATAACCATAAAGAGAGCACAAGAAAAAAAAAGTACCACTTAACATCGCTAGGAGAAGAACAAGTAACACGGGGTCCAATTACAATCCAGGGTGCATCGTATCAAAAGTGAATAACACCATCTTGCACTTTCCATCCTAATGGAAAAAGGGAAACAACAACAAGGTGACCCAAGAAAATATGAAGAAAAGAAGACTTCCTGAAGTTTTTTATATCCTTAACATATGTTGCCTTAAAATTCCAATAACTTAGGTCTCAAAGACAAGACAACATGCAATGAGGTTACTTCTCAAACAACATATAAGTCTCAATCCAAAATGACCACAACTCGATTCGTCAAGAGCTATGAGACAATAAGGGTATGATGACCCAAAACTCCCACAAGAAAGGCACATACATCTATGAACAAGAAGTACTAAGCAACTAGAACACACTACTATCCACGGGTGTTTCACAATTTCGTATTAGCGATAGAACTACAGTTCAATTATACATTGCACTCAATACACATAAATCTTAATTATTTTATTACTCAACTAATTACGTCAAAATTTGTAGTTTCATTTTTTTTTCCTAGCACATTCCTTTACGTGTTTTCTTGATTAAAATATTCCTTTTATTTTGATATCTCATGTTTACATTATAAGGATCACCACCGAGGTGGCCATGATATCCGCCATTCTATATAAGCGAGACAAACAAAATATTTATTCTACTCCTAGGGGAGGTAGATGGACAAAGTTTTTTCCTTTTCTATTCTTCTACATGGTTTTTATTTCTTATATTAATCTACCAAGGTTAAAGCAAGGACCATTTTCTCTTTCTATGTTCTAGTTTATTTGTTAGCGCTTCAAGGACAAATCTCCTCAATTAGTGTTTTATGATTTTTAGGCGAGTCAATTTGTCAATAAAAAATTTATGACAAGGAATGGAAACCATATCAGACTATTACTTTTATGGGAGAGAGATGTAATTCAATGCATCACATTTTTATTTCTAAGGAAACAAGGGACGTTCAACATAGAAAGCACATTATTAATTTGGTAAGAACTAGGAAACAATCAACCAACATGGATCACAACAATATTTCAAGATTTTTCCACTAATTAAAAGTATCATAAAACATTCCTAGTGGGTTTCTACAAGTTCTCAAAATAAGTTACGAGGAAGACCCATTAAGGAAGCATAATTACTTTTACTGATCTACTAGGGTTTAACACTGTTTGTTGTTTTGGTGAAAACATTTTACTCACCTGATAAGAAAAGGAAAGTTTTCAAATCTACACCCATATTACCACAGGATACCACCAACCAAGCAATCAAAATGACAAGGAAATATTTTAACTATAAGAACACCACATACTCATTAGAAGCGTCAAATGTAAGCAGACAATCAGCCATCTTATTCAACATGGCTTTACGACCAAGAGTTACAGTTTCACAAGAGAATCACATTATAAAATACCACCGAGATTAAATTATCAAGGTCTAATTACACTATCATCACCAATGTCATGGTCCAAAAGACTCAAAGCATCCATAAGTGTCTCCACATAATCCAAAATTAATAGGTCATAGAGTATTATTCATAGTAACTAAAAAAAAGTTAAGGAAAGGGTAGACTTATTTATAGGTCAAGAGGGAAAACAGACACACTTAATTTACACACAATACTCGAATGGGATTAAATCTAACCATAATTACCAAGATGCATACAATCCTTAAGTCACTACTTAATATAATGAAATGAGGAACTCTTGATAAAACCTAGCATGCCATCGAAGAGAAGCCACTACCAGACAAACACTTTTCCACTAACATCCACAGCCAACCAAAAGCAAACCGATCCCACCATAATTCATCAACCCACAATTAAACACCTCTACTCTAATGAGGTTCAAGCTCTTATTGGATTGTAAGAGAATCACCACCACCACTAATAGGCTACCAATTAGAATGCACAACACAATGAACTCTCTTCCCAACAAGGTTGAGTATTTTAAAGGTCACTCTAAGATCCTAGATACACTCAAGGTTCCATGCATAAAAACCAAGGCATAACATTAAGAACCTAAGAAGACATTCAAGACACCAAGGGTGTACCCCATACATCGAAATTTCATAATACAAGAAGCATAGAACAAACTCATCATCATGCAAGAAGGAACCACATAACATTTAGCTAAATAGCCAAGAACATAATGAGCTCGAGTCACCATTCAAAATAAAATCTAATAAATTTCTACAATCAAGGAAAGTGGGTAAGTAGCCACATTGCAAAGTCTGAAAATTCTCACAAAAATATAAATAACTTAAAGAGGCTCAGAGCTTTTCAATCCAATCATCATAAAATAATATACTGGTGCTTGATAAAATAACACAAGATTACGAATGTAAAACATAAAATTTAACACCACATTCACTTCGCAGCCCTTCATGGCTGCCAATAGGGGTACTCTACCGTCAAGGTCATTTCCAAGGACATATATGTAGGATTGGGTCCAAAACGACACTCAGACTTAATGTCCACTCTCCCATACAAGTAACAAAATGGAAAACCGACAACCAGACCATCTTTCCTAACCACCGAAGGAAGGAAGTTCTAAACAAATTCTAATTAACTATTCTCGACCCCAGATCACAATCACTATTGTTAAACCACAAGAATCACACCATATAATTTATCATTCCAACCACTCCAATAAGGAAGGGTCTTAAAATGGCTTAACGCATCATACAATTAAATCAAGTTTTAGGACTTGTAAAACAACACATTTTCAAAGGGAACCAACATTCCACTACACTAGAAGTTCACAAAAAAATTAATTTGACATTCTTAGTTACCTTGGTTTAGACAAAATGACACTAAGCAAGCACAAAAACCAAACCAACTTATTATTTTATTATGATTTTAATTCGGTAGTTCAAATTAATAGAGTAATGTAATATTTCTTCATACGCATTTCTTTTTCAATTTTCAAACAAGTTTGTTTTCTTACATTGAAAAGTGTGCTAGGTTTAAATTTCATGTCTCATGTTTTCTAGTGTGCCCAAGGGTCCAAGCTTTAAACCTATGGATTTGATACCAAGTGTGATTCCCGCTAAAACAACCCACTTGAGACCCAATAACAACCTAGGATTAGTTAGGAAAATTATGGAATAATTTTTTTGTTTAAAGGAGTCTACAACCAGGTTACAAGACAAAAATTGTCACTAACAAGTTCTAGATCAATTATAATCCACTAGAATGTAATTTTATTTTTTTAACATATATTAGAGGTCATAAGGTTCAAAATTTAGGGTTAAAAGGTTCAATTGGGTTTAGAGGGTAATTCCTCACCATACCCACTCTCTAAAAGGATTAAAAGTTCAACTTGATTTTTCTCAAAATTAATGCACTCAAAATTTCTCTAAATCATTTTCATTGGATAGGAAATTTCCTCACCTTTCCAATGATATAAATAAGTCCTCCTAACTCCTCATATTTTTCAAGTTATGGGCCGGTGGGCCTTGGGGTGAAAATTTTCCCCAAGAGCAAGCCTACGGGCCCAGGAGAGAAAATTTGCCCAAAGGGCGGTTTGTGGGGCCGAGGGATACTTTTGGAAAAATTTCTTGCATGGGGGAAAAAAACCAACTTTTCACCCACGCTCCCCTTGCAGTCCATAAGGGACACGTGGCACCTCCTAAGCCACGCGAGGAAAAGTGGGGCAGCGGGAACATTTGAAAAATTTCCCACGTGGGGTGAAGCCCATTTTCTCTGTACTCTGTGAGTCTACAAGGGACATGTGGCATCTCCTAAGCCAACGTAGGAAAATTGGGGTGATGGGGAGAACAAATTGTTTAACGCCTTGAAGGGAAAAAGGTTCACATTCACTGCCGTGCCTCCTTTGGCACCTCGCGATGCTATGTGGCAGCTCCGCACTTTAGTTCTGAGTAGGGAAAACTTGGAAAATTTTCCTAAAATTCTCTAGAACACAAAAAGGAAAAAAGGGACCCACTCCTCCACCAATGTCTCATGATGCCACGTGGCATCACCTGATTGGTTGTGGGATGGCGGAGAAAATTTAGAAAATTTGGAAAATTTTCCCAAAAATTTCTAGAAGCGATAAGTTAAAAAGGGGTCCGAACCTCTTTGCTAACACCTTGTGGTACCACGTGACAACCTCTGATTGGTTGCAGCTGTGGTGAGAAGGCAAGGAAAATTCGGGAAATTTTTCTAAAAATTTTCCGAAGCTCGAGGAAAAATTCAGGGCCCATGGGCCCGAGAAGGAAAATTTTCCCAATTTTTTTTTACACCAAGTGAACAAAAAAATTCAGAAGGAAATAACATTTGATAGAGAGCTCGGTTTTGCACAAACAAGGATTTTCTTGAAATATCTTGACATCCTCTTTACCGAGGATTCATTATTTTTAAATTTTGATAGAGTTTAAGAGGTCAATTACACAAATATGATCTGTAGGCTTTTACAGTGCAAACTGGTAAATTTTAACTTATGAGATTTGTTCAATTTGTTCTTGTCCCTCTCTCAACATATAAAATAGACATGGATAATTGTTCCTATGTTTAATTAGGTTAAGTTTGTGAGGTATATCTATTTTATTGAGTTCCAATTCGAAATTTTATAATTTTGCAATGAAGAAATGACTGTGAAAGCTTTGAACTCGGTTTTGCCAGGTTTTCAAAGATTTCTTTAAAGTAGTTTTGTCTAGTTTGATTCGTTTAGGGATAACTAATAAATTTTAATTCTTTAGTTTGCTATTTTATTGTTGCATTTTCGATCGTGCATTTTGGATTAAATAATTACCAATTTGAAAATACAAGATAGGGATCAAATTTTTAGAGGGTTTATTTTCCATTTTCTTCTTCCAAGTATTATAATATTTTCCAATCCTAATCTAATACATTTATTTGATTCAATCCAACTATTAAAAAACTAAAATACATCTCTGATTTCCAATTTTCACATATTTCAAAAGACCGAGTATTACAGTTCCTTTACACGCATTTCTTCCTTTCAAACAAAGATTACAACTAGATGATTAAATTCATTAAATTCATAACTAGATGATTAAATTCATTACAAACATACAATTTGAGGAAGGTTATGCAATCCTTTATTTATTCCAAAAAAAACTTGACAAGTTCCTTTTATTTTCTTTCCAAAATCATATATTATATACATGGAAGAATAATACATTTTCTTCTCACATGTTTCACTTTTCAACTTTCCAAACAGGATTTCATAGTGCATGCTAAACACATATTTCCAATGGAATAATATCATATGGACAAGAAAAACCACATCCATTAATTCAAATGAAACTCTTACAACTTCCTGTCCATTTGATTTCAAAATACAACATACCAAACCAAATCGTTTCATTCTTTCACATTCCTATTTACACTTCCATAACCACTACAACATCTTTCCATTACAAACATATAAAAGTTCATCCACTTCAAGTGGGAAAGGTTACAATAAGATTTCATTTCACAAGGGACTGTCAAAATGTCTTTTTTTTTTCTTGCTCCAAAACAACAACATGTAGATTTCTCATTCTTCCAATTTTATCACAACAAGAGTAGGGAAAGGCAATGCTCTCCACCCAACCAAGAAATCCAATGAAGAGGAGAAGCCATCCTTCTTCATTGGCCCCCAAGCCCCAACCACAATGCAATAAAAGATGTGATCCAACTCATGGCAACAACAAGCTTCCACAAACACACAAGCAACATTTCCATAAGAAAACACAGTCCAAAATAGAATGTAGTTTACAACTACATTAAAGCATGAAAACATTGCTGAGGCTTTATCCAGAAAACCAAAGGAGCAAGAAACTATGGGGGATTCTTTGTATGCCTCCCAAAAGGGAAAATGGGTATCACCACCGAATTAAAACTACAAAAATATAGTATATCAAAATCTTGACATTACATATGCCTTCCCCAAGTACCCCTTATTCCTCACATTTCCTTATGCCTCCCCAAACTCTTATGGCACCACATAATGAGTAAAGAAATGCAAGCTATTTCTTTGTAAAGTGGAACCTAAATCCCAACTCCCTCCACACGTATACCTCCCCAAAACACTTGTGCACTCACAAAAATGAACCCAATAGTCTTCTCCTACACCATACCTAGGCCATCTATCCAACAACCCACAAACATGCAAAAACATTCACACAATAACATTTACATTTAGAAAAAAAGAGAGTATTTCAAGAGCTAAGCTCTTACCTCTCTATGGTGGAGTTTTCCCAAGTTCCAAATAACATTTGTTTCTAAACAAACAATCCAAAAATCCACCAAACAACAAGCATGCAACAATATTCAAACTTCTCCAACAGCAAGAGCTTCCAAAATAGTAAGAATTTGACCAAGAATGAAGTCTACAATGTGAAGCAACCCAAAACAAGGCAAGGAATTCAAATTTTAGAGAAGAGGGAAGGGAATAGAATGAGGTGGATCCATGTAGGATTCCACATCACACATTCTCAACCCCAACCGTAAAAGTAAACTTCATTCTCCAATACATAATAAATGGGTGGGTGAATAATATGACAGATTACTTACGCACTCCAAAACAAGCCCACACCCCAAAGGACTGACATTAAATCATGTAATAAAGGTGCATTTAAAACTTGAAATTTTCCTTCTCAATAAACATTATAAAAGTATAATCTCAACTCTCCAACCGTAAGTATGGTTGGTAATTAAATTTAAGAGGTATAGGAAAAGTTTAACTTTTCCCACAAGCCTCCAAAATCAGCCTCTAAGGACAATTTTGAATTTCTAAGAAGGTGGAGTGTTTCACACTCAAAATTCAATTACACATCACTTACATATCTCTTACACATCACATACACATTACTTACACATTACTTACACATTACTTATAACACTTTGAATCATGGTCAACAACTCTATTAATTACTTTCTTATGACATATTTTTATTAATTAACTTAAGAACATGATAACTCACAATATTGCACACCATTCAATGACTAATGAAAGGGGTAAAAGCACCACACAAAATAACACATCAAATCATAAACAAAAAAGGGACCAAAATAAAAGGACTCATAAAAACCCCTTAGTCACAATTAAAGGTGATTCCCCCATGGGAATCCCTAACACACACAAACATGCACAAACAAATAGTAGTTGCCATCTAGAATTTGAATGTGGTTGGTCTCCAATCCATCGATGTTTGTTGTGATATTTTAACCTACAAAACACAAATACCTCCTTCGGTGTTGTGGCCATATCAAAACATAAAAATAATATAAATATAATTCCTGAAATTATTTAGATATATGAATCACAAAACATAAAATCAATCGAACAATATTAGTTATAATTTTATCAACAACTATCTCATCATCCAATAATTTCCATTTCTAGGTCTACTCACAATATCCAAATATCACAAGTTTGAACCACATCCATTATATAACCATGTTACACAATAGTATATCATCATCAACATATAAAATCTCTCTAATAATCATCATGCATCATAACTGAATCAAGTCAATAATAATCCCTTATCTAACATCTAACATCATCTGTAATAAAGTCCATAATTATGTCCTAAATATAATCAGCAATATCATGATTATTATCAAAAGGGTGTTAAAGGGAAGTGGGCACTACAACAAGGAGTATGTTACGAAAGGGATTGACAGTGTCACCATTCCTCTAGGGATGATAAGTTATACCCTCACAAAAGTGGCCTATGTCTTAGGCTTGACCAAAAATCACTTATTTGTCTCTTAGCTCTTGAATCACAAGATTAAGCTAGAGATCGTTGTATAGAAAGGAGTCGGATCTTTTTAAATCTTATGAGAAGGTACGATAATTTCTATAGATTTTTGAAGGATAGTTTGTTTGCACTAGATGCACTTTAATCCTCTGTAAGTTCTCTATCTTCCTCTATGATGGAGTCTACTAAACTCTAACATTATTTATATGGAAACCTTTATGTCGGCTCCCTCAATAACTTAGCTCTAAAGATATGTTATGAGGACTTCCTCCACTCTCCTACTCCTTTCCTATCTATCCTAGATGTTTGTAAGAAAATGATATTGGGATCCGTTTGAGTTGAGCTCCTTCCATGACAAGAATCATCTCAAGAATGTACATACCGATATGTGTAGACTTTCCCTACTACCCTTTAGGGATTTTAGTATGTCTAGATGTTGATAGATGACTATTCTCTTGTAAGCACAAAACAAGTTTATATAACGAATACATATGAATAATACATAAATTGATTCGATTTCATTACAAATATATAGGAAATGATTCCCTATATTCACAGAGAACATCTACCCACAATATCTCCTAAAAATACTATTTTTTTGTGATTTTTAATAACATAAAAATACTAAACTCAAATCATACGATTTTTTAAAACAATTCCAACTAATATATTATTGTTTATCTAACAATAATATAATTAACTAATTATTATTTACCTTTTGGTAAATATCCAACTATAATGTAAACATTATATTTCCTAACACCCCCTTAATTTTTACATGGTAATAATAGAACTTTCACACTTCCTCAACAACTTACCGCCTCTACCTACTCATGATCTTGGCACACACTTGAACCGAAGGTAAAATAAGGAACACATCAACTTATTATCGACCATGCCTTTGTTAGAAACACATCTAACCGAAGAGGATGGGAACACACTCATGAATAATCTTCTTATCAACCGATCCTTTGTAGGGAACACATATGAAGCAAAAATGTGGGAACTCAAGTAGGAACACATATGAGTAGCCTTCAATGGTTTTGAAGGCTAACCGAAACACCTAGGTACGAATAGGAACACATATGACTATTCTACCTCATCAAGACTCATGATGTTTTGTTATCACTAAATCATAGCACCCCTATGTTTATACAAGTGCATATACTTGAACTCACGGTGCGATTGGATAACATGGGTACTATCTCCAAGTTGTGGGACTTTCTCCTTAAGATAGACCTCCAGAGAAAGCTTGTTCTTGCTCCTAAACTACCTACCATAATATACTCTAATGCAAGGGAAACTAACTATTCTAATCTAAATTCCAAGGATAGGGAGAGAGAATGCATAAAATGAAAGCCTACACTAAAGTGGTGATACACCAGAAAAGGAGGGTGTGTGAGAGTATCCTTTCAATGTGTGAGATACAGAAGCAAAGTGCACACTAGAAGTGGTGATGACAGTTCTCCACGATCTAGCAAAAATGCATTCACAACAACATTTCAAACATACACAATGATAATAGATTCCCACATGAACATAAAGTAGACACAATATTCTTGTAATCAAGATTGGAGGGGCAAGAAGAATGCAAGAAAACACAACAGGGGAGATACATCCACAAACTTGTATTTTATTGCTTCATGATATGCACAGTTCAATCTATTACAAGATAAGGGCCTAGATCACCATGCAAGGAGTCCACTACAAGGGCCTACAGCACATTGGCTTCACAAAGTGATTTTGATAGAGCTTTGCTATCTGAAAAATCCCCCCTATAATGAGCCCAACACTCCAATTTATAGAAAAATGAGAAGAGAGAGAGAAGGGAGAATGGAAATCCCGAAATATGTCCTTCAACCACTTTTAAGAGGCATTAAATGGAGTAAAATGATTTTATATTACTTGCAAAAGACTACCCATACTATCCTGTGTGCTGCAACTTGTGAGAGAAAGAATGGTGACCATGCCTCTTAATTGCTCTCCCAACTACCAAATAAAACACCGTTATGAACCCAAACACGTTTTATTAAAAATATCACCAAATTCTCATCAAATATAGAATTTATTTATTTTTTGCATTGGACTCAGAGATATGATTCCAATGGTACCAATTTATTTGATTTTGTTGAGAAATACAAAATTTATGGTTTTGAGTGGGCAGCTATTTTGGGTCAGCGGGCATTTTGTCATCATTTGACGGAATGAGCATTAAGCGATCTGGAGCCGAATATTTTATTTTATTTAAATATATATACCTTCATTAAAATTGATAAATCCAGTTTTTTGGTGTAGAGGACATCGTGCTCATTCCGAGAAAGTCCAATTTTGTGAAAATCGGAGCTCGAGTCAAAAGTTATGGCCATTTGAAGTTCATGGGTCAAATGTTGAATTTTCTTCTTTACTGCAGCTATTTCAGAAAAATTGGGTCCGCGTGTCCCATCTTTCTAAGATGAATTCTCCCACATTGGCGATTCAGGCTTCCTTGTCCCCTTTTGCATCTTTTTCACCTTTGTGCATGCCGCGCGTCCCGACGTCCCAACTGTCCCGTGGACCGCCTGGGACAAAAATGTTTGACTTAGCCAATTTTCTTCCCTCTTTTGGTCCCAAACTTGGTACGACGAACCTCGGTATGACCTGCACTGGTACGATCCACACCCTTCAGACCTGAAATGCTTTAAAACAGTCCTGTAACCTTATCTTTTGCATTTTTTCCATTTTTCTAACTCGTTGGGATTTTTTCTTGGATGGGAGAGTTAGAGAGAAGCCAATGGGGCCCCAAAAACATGATTTCAGGCCTTGAATCAATCTAATTTCTCAGGACTGAAGAATTTGATGCATGTTATCAAAATTACCTTGAGGGGTGAATTTTGGATAACAATTTCCTTTCACTATGTTTTTTGTTCTTTACTTATGATTTTGCATAGAAGAAATAGGAATAATTACATACATAACTGAAAAAATTGAAATGGAACATTGGATCATTTTGATTATGTTCCCCACTCAATGTGAAATTTCCACTTATTGAAAACTTCAAAATGTAAAAAGTGAAGCACGCAACTGAAAAAAATCACACTACACACATGTTGCACAGAATGAGTGAAGAATCCCCCATCGTTGGTGACTAACGATAGGGCCGTTGTTTGACCTCCAGCCACCGATGCCTCTATCATCCAGTTTCATACTACTAGCTCAGATGGAATTGACTTGGACACTCAATAATTTCTACATTGTATTATTGGTATAAATCTGCTCTCTATAATGTGCAACAATAAATATTACATATCTTAATCTAATGTCGATTCTATCGATAATGCATTCATAAGGTAATATTTTTAATAATTATTTTGACTCACACAAAATAACTTTTGACTCATTTTAAATTTTTACAATATGACTAATGAATCAATGAATTTTACGACAACACTTTGAATCGATACATTACGGATACTCTTTTAAAACTTGACTAATTGACTCTTGAAAAATAATATTACAACCCTAAAATCACTGTAAAAATAAATCCCTAGACTCTTTTATGAAAAAGTAATAACATAAAATTTTAAAATTTTGATTCTTTTGACAACACATAAAAAAATTTGGTTTAAAAGGTCCTAAGGAAAATTCGGCCCTTGGGTCCTCGAGGAAAATTTTAAAATTTGACAATTAGATTATTTTGAGTTTGAAATGAAGTAAAAACTTCAGAAGGCCATAACTTTTGATTGGGAACTCTTTTTTTGGAAAATGAGGACTTTCTAGAAATCTCTCAACATCCTCTTTTGTACAAAAACCTTAGGAATTTGATTTTGATAAATTTTAAAGGGTCATTTTTGAGAAAAGTCTTCTATCACTTAGAAAGTGAACTGGTATTTTTAACTTATCAATTTTGTTCAAATTTGTCGTTAATTCTTTTTCCACTTGCCAAATAGGCATGGAGGATTTTACTTGGAATATTTTAGGATAGATTGCAAGGTTAAGTTTACTTGATTGATTTGAATTGAAATTTATCAATTTTATACAACAAGAAGTCTGTAATTTTGGCTTTTCCCGATTTGAAAGGTTCTATAAAATTTTCATAAGTATTTTGGTATGTTTGAGTTTTTTTAACCTTACAAATAAAATTTGATATTTCTTTTTTTCTTTTTGATGTTTTAGGTCATCATGCATTTTGATAAAACATTTGCTAGTTTTGAAAAATCTAACATAGATCTATTTGAAAGGATCTATTTTCCATTTATCATCTTTTAAGTATTAGAAATCATTCTTGATCCAATCTAACTAATTAAGTTGATTTGAATCAACATATTCAAATGCCAAATTACAATTCTGATTTTCAAAACTTTCATTTCTAAATAACAAAGCATTATGACATTTCTTCTTACGTATTCACTTTTTCATCTTTCTAATAGAGATTTCAAATTACATTCAACAATCAGATTTCCAATGAAAGAAATATCATTTGAAAAAATAACCACTTCTATTTATATAGATCAAATAAAACTTTACATTCACAACTCTTTCTCATTACATTGCTTGTTATAAACAAAATACATAGTAAATTTCTTTCACATTCAAAAGGGATTTTATTTCCAAAATATAGTAACTCTTCAGCAAAAGTGTGTATTAATTGTCATCCACATCAAGTGATGTAGTTGTTTGTAAAATTAGTTTCGCAAGGACTTCGCAGAACTTTGTCTTCTTCCTTAATTACAATATATAGAAAAAATTTCTTCCACATTTATTCAAAAATAGAGAACAGAGTATATCTCTTTCACAATTCAATTTACAACTTTCATAGCCCATACAAACCATCTTTCCATCACAAATAATGTACAAGTTCATCCACTTCAAAGTGGGAAGGGTTACAATAAGTAATAATCTCAACAAGGACTATCAAATTTTTAATTTTTTTCCTTTTCTCCAGAATAGCAACATGAATATCCTCCATTTTTCTTTATTTCAATTTTATCACAACAGAACATGGGGAAAGGAAACGCTCTCCACCCAACCAAGACATCCAATGAAAAGGAGAAGCCATCCTTCTTCATTGGCCCCCAAGCCCCAACCATATTACAATTAGAAATCCTTTTCAACACATGGCAACAACAGGCTTCCACAACACAAAGACAAATTTCTCATTCAAAACACAGTCCCAAATAAAACTGCAAGTTTTCCACCACAGAACAAAACAACAAGCAACACTTAGTAAATCTCTATATGGCCTCAAACAGGCACCTTGGGGATGGTACATCAAGATTGATGAGCATCTCGTAGAATATGGATTTTTTAGAAATCCATACGATCCCAATATCTACCTGAAAAATAAAGGGGGGGAGATGGTGATTGTTGTTGTCTATGTCGATGATCTAGTCATCACTAGCATTTTAGTGAGGATGATCGATGTAACAAAGAAAGATCTTAATCGATCATTCGACATGAACGATCTGGGTTGATGCACTATTTTTCTTGGATTAGAAGTGTGGCAGAAAGAGAATCATTTTTTTGTTTCTCAGATGAAATATACCAATATTACACTCGAGAAGTTTAGGATTATGGTTGCACACCAATTTCTACATCTATGGAGAAAAGATTGTAGCTATCTCATTCAGATCCATCTCTTGAGGTAAGTGCCACTCTCTATCGGAAGCTGATTGGGAGTCTCTTTTACCCGACCTGACCAGATATCAACTTTGTAGTAATCTATCTATCCGAGGTTCATGTAAGAACCCAAAGTTTTTCATTGAAAACAACAAGGCACATTTTGAGATATCTCAAATGATCAATGGATCTTGGTATAGAATACAAAAAGAACAATAACTTTTCTTATTTGGATATTTGGATTGAGATCATGCGGGTAACATTGACAATAGAAAATCCACTTATGGATTTGTATTCTTTATGGGATCTAGACAAATATCATGGGGAAGCAAGAAAAACACTTCATTTCTCACTTTTCCACATAAGATGAGTATCATTCTGTAAGAGAAGCTATCGTGAAGTGATTTGGCTACGTCCTCATCTTTGGAAGGACTTGGAATACCACAGAAAACCAACCACCATGTATGTTGAGAATGAAGGTGTTCTCAAACTTGTTCAAAATCTAGTTTTTCATGAGATAACAAAGTACATTAAGGTACAAGTTCATTTCATATGTGAACATGTGTTGAAGCGCAACATCCGGCTTCAATTTTTTCCAATCTTGAACAACGAGCAAATATTTTCACAAAGTCACTTGCACATGACAAGTTCGAGTTGTTCAAAGAGTTCCTCTCCTCATCCCTTCAAACAATGCACAATTAAGGGGGAATGTTAGGTTAATTATGCATAGTATAATTAATAATGGTTATAATATAAACCATCTTTTTGTTATGTATTTTTATATGGTTTTTAAACCATATTTATCTTTTTAGTTTTGCAGGATAATTATTATAGTTGTTATAACAATTTATATGCTTATCGGGATAATATTTAGAAGCTAATGTATTTTTAATTTTGTTGTTGCATTGTTGCAACTTATCCTTGTTGTATCCCATTTGTAAATACCTATAAGTATTACGGTCTCTACTATTGTAAACTTGTTGATTCTGATTAATAAAAACTTTAGGCTTCCGTCCCTGTTTATAGTCCATCCTCCATTAATGGAGTCTTTTCAAGCTATTTATTTTCAGCTTCTAACCACTTTCAGAATTTTGTATGATAAATAACTTGTTATTTACATGATTTTATCTTTTATGTAGGCTAAATCATCCTTGTTCATATATATTTTGTGGGTTTGAAGTAGAAATAGGTTTCTTTGACTAACAAAAATCCTATTTTCTTTTGAAAATTTTCAAATTATGGGATTTTTGTAGGTTTTATAGGCGTACGCGTATGTTTCTTAAAGGGGAGATCCTCTATCCAATAAGGCGTGTACCCATTGAAATAGGTGCACACACGTATTTACGGGAAAACACATGTGCGCATTTATAGGTGTCATTATGAGGATGTATCCATCAAAATAGGTGTGTACACGTGTTTCTGGTGTGAAAATACCTGCGCACATGTGTATCCATTGAAACAGGTGCGTATTTGTCATTCTAGGCGCGTCTCCATTAGTATCTGTTAAAATTTGGGAAACGTAATGATTTGGGAAATAAAAAACAACATATTATCTCTTTATATGATGTTTTAAAAATTACTAATGTTGGTATGTAGGACCAAAATTGCATGTCAAAGAATGGAGGAGCTAAGACGAAACAAAAACCTCTAATACATGTGTTTTCATACAAGTTTCCAAGTGTTGTGCTACTTAAAACCACATTTAAGTTAAAAAGATAAAAACACACCATTTCCATTCATAATGTATTACGAGGTTTTAGAAAAGTGTACGTTCTATCCACTCAACTAGAACATAACCCTTTTGGCATAATGCCTTAACCTACAACAATGGGGGTGGTTCGGGAACCCTAAATTAATCCACCATTGAGTAACCTCATGGATGAAACAAGAAGTGCTCCGCTTACCCACTTGACTAGTACACGTTCCGAAAGTTAGAGTCAAAATTTTGGTATCATGGCTCTAGTGATGGTACAACCGAATGTACTAGTTGCTCATTGTATGAAGTGGGTACCCTAAAGTTGAGATACTTCCAAATCATTCATTATGAATGTTTGGGAAAATCGCACTCACATCTAGACAATCTTCTAACACCTAGTTGAGAGAATTGATTAAGGAGGCCATTTTGTATTAGAGCCCACTTTGATAGTCCATTATGCGTCAAGCCATCATGAAGTGAAAAATCACTTGCAATCTAAATCTTATTCCTCGAATAAGGAAAATATCCCACATATGTTTGAGCTAAGTGTCTTTCATCATGAAATTAAACGAGGTCTCACTTGGCTCAATTTCATTCTCTCCTTCAGACAAGGAGAAAATTTGCCCAAGTGGTGCTTAGTTTGTTTCATCTTTTAATTTATACCCTTGCAATCTTGCTAACAGTTTCAAGGTGAGAAGGAAGCATACCTCATGCGTCATACCAAAGATGGTATTTTCCACTTTTTTTCCATTTACGCCCATCTATGTTTTGAGTTGAGTTGTTAAAGGTCTAAAGTGTGCAAGTACATTTTTCGTATCTTTGATATTCCTCAATATTTATTTCACAATCATCTTCATAGTTAGGATTGGCTCATCATTTTATCTCCCTTTAACGTGTTACCTTGTTTACATTGTCTTAACAAAGTAAGATACTTATGTTACGTTTCTCATAAACACGATCTAAGTATCTCGCATTGTAGCTTTACACTACACACATTTTAGCTTATCCTTAGTATACTTTTAACTTAGTTTGATTTCAAACATTGTCCCAAATATTGAAATGTATGGCTTACTTTGTTTGCATCCTTTTGATACCATGTTGAACTAATAACTTATTTCATCGTGAAGTTTATTTAACATGTCCAATTGGTGTGGTTACGTGGCTTACATTTGTAATCCTTTCCTTTTAACATTTAGGCCTTGTTGGTTGTTTAACTGGTCATGGTATTGTTTGATTGGGAGTCACATCTACCCTTTGATAATATTTATGCCTTCTTCATTTCAAGCTTGACATAAATATTGACATTGTGTTGATCATCTTTGCATAGAACTATCATTCTACACACACATTTTTAGGGACTATTTCCTTATTGATTGGCTTTGTGTTTCACACTTGTATGATTTTTCCTTGTGATTATTCATCTGGAAAAATTGCTTTCTAGGAAAATTCTTTTTATCTCATCGATATTACATCATCACGATGTCTATTTTCCTTAGACATTGTTTGTAAAATCACGTAAACATCTATATTCTTACGAAATGTCTACTTGATGTCATTATGCTTCACTGAATTGACATGTAACTTCCTTCCCTTTAAAGGAGATCCATAAAACTATTTACAAATAGACATTTGTGATTAAAACAATACCAAAAATGAATGAATATCACGTGGTTTCTTACACTTAAAAATAAGGAACCTAGGTTTCAAAATTCAAATCAAAAGATTCCCATTACAACTAAACCTCATTTAGTTCTTCGTGCTAGAGAGCCTATTTGGGTACCCTGTTCCCCACCTTTAGCTCATAGTCGGTGGTATGGTTTGGATGATTCTGATCCAAATTAAAAGTTTGGTTCACCCCACTCTTATTCGATTAAGATCCAAATTAGCATTAAGATTCCCGCTCTTCTTCTAAAGATTCAGATCCCAACTATTGTTCAGATACCCCTAGATCAAATCTCAAATCACGGTCCTCCCTTCCTTCATAAGACCTTTATTCTAACTCACCTCAACGATTTCTTCCTCCTTTGAATACTCATGTAACTCCAAGTTCCATCGATCAAACATCTAATTTAGTTCTTGAGTCATGGTCCTTCCTTACTTCAAAGATGACCTTTATTTGTCACTTAATGACCTCTTCCTCCATCGAAGAATTACACGACTCAGATTCCATCTAGTCAATCATATAATTTGAATGCTACGTCACAACTTAGTAGATGGCTATATGATCCTATTTTCTCTTCCACATCAAGTCATCTTTTAAAAAAATGATCTAAGACCAGATCTAAATCATCCATTCATGATATGCTTTCCACTAATCCTACTTCATCACTTGATTCTTATTTTTTCAATCAATCTTCCCCATTTATCGGATCTATTTATTTTAGTCAACCTCCTATGGTCAAAGAAAAACAACCTCTACTAATTAATTTCTCTTGGAATGAAGGAACAATTAGACTAGATGATGATATCCTTTTAGAGAATTAGAAACAAATATTCTTTCTAGAACTTGATGCACTCATGTATTGGGAGAAGAATTTGATTCATTTTATCAGAACATAAAGGAAAATCCTAAGGTCAAGGAACTTGACTCTTTTTCTTTCATGTCATCTTCAGCATCCTCTGAGCATTATGAGATGTTGGGGTCTAACATTGATCCATGGACTATCTTCTTGTTACCCAATCATTCCTTATGTATCATCATTCCTTAATCAAAATCTCACCTTGGGTCATCGTTGAGTATCCCATATCTTCTTCTATCCTCTGGAGTTACCCCTAGGTAACCCTCCATTTTCTACTTGTGGGTCACCTCGTGCTAGCCCATTACCTTCTATTCTTAGGCCACGTTTTAGTATCCCTTCATCCTCTTATTTTTATGGGACACCTCATGGTAGTCCCTCCTTATCTATACTTCAACCACATCCTAGCAGCCCTTCATCATATTCTTCTATTCTTGGGCCATGTCCTCATAGCCCAACTTTGTCCATCTTAGTGCAATATTCTAGTATCCATTTTTCATCTTCTATCATTGGTTTACCTCCTCATAGCCAATCCTCTTCAATTATTGGACCGTATCCTTTTCATCCATGAAACCTTTATTATATCAATGGCGTGGTAAGCTTGCGGTCATTTCTCACATCAGTTCTAAACATCCAAATTCTCTTTCTTGTCATTCTCGAGATTAGATAAGTCATGCATAAGATTATAAGAAACCCAAACTATTTCTAAATCAATCTCAGGTCAAAATTTTCAAGAGCTCAAAAGCCCCCAACAACTCGAATAATCTCAAAGTTGTCAATCATATGCAATTCAAGAACACACATCAACGTAACCATCAAGTATGGTGTAAAGTGTAGAAATATATGGATAGGAAACTTAACCTCCTGCATATTAAATCCATGTTTCAATAAAATTATAGTCATTTGTTGAGTATGAGCTCACCTTGATCATCGAGATTGGAGAAAATATTATGCTTGATAAATAAACATGCCTAGTCTCCTTATCAAGGAATTCGTAGACATCGTTGTTGAATCTTACCATGTAGAGTGAGTCTATTTTTTTTACCTTTAAAAAAATATTAAAAATATATGAATCAAAATAATTCACAATACAAAAACATGAGAAAACATAGAAAAATCCAAGGTACAAAGATCAAACATTACAATCAAGTATTGCGTAGATATGAATGTTATTTCTTCCCCTTCTTATTATTCCTCTGCAAGGAATCTTCCATTTTCATGCCTTCAATGATATGTTGGTTAGCCTATTTACATGAATTTTGTGAGATTTATCTCTATGGTATCCGTTTGACCCTGGTCTTTTATCACCTTGGTAAATTTAAGAACGACCGATCTCTTAGAGATCCTATCACATTCAATGTCTAATAAACTTGTTGCGAAGAAATTTTGGAGATATTTGTTGATACTAGCAAATCTCATCATTGAAATCACTTCCACCTCCTTCCATCAAGCCATCTATGGTTCTTAACCCCTTGAAAAACAAGAGAGTTGAAATAAGTTTTATGAAAGAAAAAATAATCAAAATAAATCAAAAATCAAAAGCCTAAAAGTTGTAAAGAAAAAGAAAATTGATATTTACTCTCTTGGGGTATTTGAATAATCTCTATCAGGGCTATGGATGCCTAAATGGTAGTAGAGAAATGTTGTGATTAGAATCAAATACATCTCCCTCGAGGCTATGGATGCTTGGATGGCAGGAGAGCAATGTACGACTATCCTTCCACCCTTCATTCACAAACCACCTATCACCTAGCAAAACAAATCATTCCTAAACATTGGCTAGGGTGTCTTCACTTGTTGTCTATTAAATAGTCCCTTCAAGAGATAATTAAATTTCCACGTGTACACATTGGATATCTACGAGTGAGAAGGATTAGTATATTACCAAGTGTCTTTTTTTGGACCTTGTTTAGAATCTTTCCTTAGTCCTTATATCGTCTTATGATTTGTGCCTTTGGTTAATCACTTCTTCATCGTGAGGATTCTAAGCCACATTTACATCATTCACATTTTCACATCATTCATCTACTTCATTCATAACATCTATGTGTTTAAGATTATTTTTTTCCATGTTTACGAACACCTTTGTCACCTTTCACAAAAACAATCTTCTCCTTCCTTTCTATCATGTGATTTTAGGAAACTTACGATGGGGGAATCCTTTACTCTTCCAGCACTTCATTGGTTTATGTTCATCATCATGTTGAAACTATCCATAATGGCCTTAGGTCTCGCTTCTACCCGTGAAGAGTTTTCATTTGAATATTCCCACCTAATCTCTAGGGAATTTTGCATCTTCACCTTTCTCATACTTGCATGGCCTTCTTCCTTTATAAATCCCTTCTATCGCTAGGGTCATCCAAATTTTTTTATCTTCTGTAGATAGCTTGAAAAACTTTCAAAATCACAAAAACATTCAAATATGTTAGAAAAATAAAAAACATTCTAATCTGTTTTAGGAAAATTATAAAAATTGAAAATCATCCTGCAAAACATCACTCTTTAGTTCTTATCTCTTTATGTTTTGAAAATCGCAGATCATCTAGATCTACCTCCATCAAAAAAACATAAGCTGCATGCTTTGTTTGTATTTTGGGGCACAATGGGTTTTTGGTATTGTGTCAGTAGTGCACATTGCTTTCTCATAAGACCCAAGTTTCACCTATTATTCTCTTTGCATGTATCCTTTCTTGGGGCACCATCATTAACCCTTGTCATTAATTCAGATACGTCGGAATCGAAGCTTGATAACAAAAACATGGTACTTTTTCTATGTTAAGTTAGCTTGTTTACTTTCTCGTATTACATACATTATGTATGTTGCATGGAGTTAGGAATATTTTACTTTCTTGTATTGCATTGAATTTTGTATGTTGCATGGATTTGGTGTTTTTTAGGAATGGACATATTTTTGTATATGGCTTTTCATGTCATACTAAAATTTTGTTCATTCTTTTTAATAAGGATCGATGATGAAGATACTATGAAAAATGATGAAAAATAAAGTTGTTTAAAAGGCACTAGATGGATGTTGGCTCAATCCTCCTTCCTCATTCTCCTTTTATTTTATATCCCTTTTCTTCTTCTTCATGAGTATTATTTCTTCGGTTTTATTTCTATCATATTTTCAATTTTCAATCAAGATCTTCCATCACCCCATCAAAAATCAAGATGGCATCCTTCATTCTACTCATTTTTCTTTTATTCCTTAAAAAAAAATCTACTTGTTTATGCTTGTCTACCTTTTTTGAAGGGACGTCACTTACGTCACCCCAAAGAGGGAAAATGTAGACACCTAAAATATTCTCACACTTAACATTTCATCCAATCAATTCAATTAACGAAACTTTGATTGGTTATTCTTTACTCCATTCTCGATTCCCATTCACGACACTCCATCTCGGTTGTATTCCTCCTATATTCAACTTATTTAGTTAATACCTCTCTTATTAGCTAAATTTTCCTCCTTTCGACCATTCGAGAATCTCCCTAGTTCTCTCTAAACCACTTCTATAGAATTCTTAGGCTATCTATCAGTCACAAATGGTTAATCAGACTCCTCCCAACTCTTAATGAGTCTCTAATCACTTGCTAATCAATTTTAACTAGCCTATACCCTAGTTAACTATCCTAAACAAAGCTTAACTAAGCGTAAAGCATGTTTATCCTTATCTAATATAAAAGTGCTTTTTGAGATTTAGTCCCACATGCACCCAAATTCTAAATCCTCCCAAACCAAAAATATAAATACAAGGCTAATCCTACCCATTCAAACTTACAACTTTACATAAAACAAAACCAAAAAATCCTAAGAAAGATTGGATCTCATTTGTATTAGCTTTAAGCTAATTAGAATTTTTTCTTAAGATAACCTCCTCCATTATCTTGGAGCTAACATGTCCATTTTCATCCTTAAACCAAGTTTTAAGTAATATGGAGATAACCATTGGCCTTGAAGCCATTAATGGTGAGACCCCATTCTTGAAAGCTTGAAAACCATAAACAACTAATCACACCTTTGATTGCTAAGTTGATCTTTTTAGGTTCAATTTCTTAATTAAGTAATCTAAAGAGTAGAGAGTAGCTTTATCATGTTAGTTTTTGATGTTTTTGTCAAAGTTATAATGCTTTCATGTTAGTTTCCCTTGTTTATCTCTTATCTCATGGTGCATAGTTGAGTTAGTTAATCTTTGAGTTTCTTTAGCCTCATACCATAGCTTTTCAACTTTCCATTGCAGATATAGATTCTATCATTAATGCCACTCATTCTTCCATTTAATGAATAATATTTTTTCTCCCATGTTCTTGATCGTAGGGGTCCTTTTTAATGTGTTGATCAGGATTTCTATTTCATATTTTTCCTTTTTCTTTTTTAGGAAATGGATTCACCCATGGTTTTGTTGCTTCTATTTTCTTGTTTAGATCATGAGATGGCCTTTTATTCTAGTATTTAGAAGCATAAACTAAGTGTAATATTTTCTATTGATTTTGAACAATATATGGTAGACATTGAAAATATTTTGGGAGAGAAATATATGCAGCTATATAGTGTGCTCCCTAAATTTTGAAATATATACTAAGTTTATTCAACATATTCTTAGCATTAATCATGATAAATGTAAGGCAATGGCTACGTGTCAAAATCAGATTATCCAAAAACATAGATTAGGTATGGAGACGTTTGTTGAGAAAACATGCCTTACTTCACAACCCTTATTTTTAGAGAACCTATCTCATCAAGTGACTGAGTGGACATGTGTGATTTCATGGAATTAGGAAATACAATCTAAATTCTCAAGTTCTTCACTAAATTGGTGATTAATTTCTATAAGCAAAAGGAGGCCACTACCCTTTGGATACCTTTTCTTGATTTAGAATCCATATATTCTGCACTCTCCATGCCTCTAAGATGGTGGGATATTCTCGCGTGACTCACCTTTGGAGGTGTATTATTAGTTTTTTTCCGAGATTGGGCGAGCTCCCTAGTAAAGTCACCTGAATTGTTTGAGGTTGGGTTTGGGACGATGGAGCTGATTAAAATCATATACATCTTGTAGAATATGAACCTTAAATGGGTGAAGAATGTCTTTATTCTATTGCATATATACATATATGTAAATAGTATAAGGATGTAATCAATCATATACCATTAAGTGCATAATTCACTTTTTTTTTGTAAGCTTATAGTGTTGACTTATAAAAAAATCAGCTGATATAAAGGTCATTATAACTATTGATATATTACATGTGTGTTTAATTAGTTTTAATTCTTTCATTAAATTTATCCTTAATTGTAATATTCCTTTCCAATTAATTCATCTTTACATAATTTTATTTACTGCAAAATGGAAATTTGTATATGATTTTACAAGGTCAAGTAACTTTACTTTCTTATACACTCAAACTATCAAACACTCTAGATAACCATTTAAATATTAAGTAGCATGCAGTGAGTTAACAACCAAGATAATATAATTTCTTCAAAGTTAAAATTAAAAATAGGTAGTGATATTAATATAGATTATGTGCATTTGATTAGCTATTTTAAAAATAAAATGTTTTTATCCTAGCAAACCTCTAAGCCATTTCTTTAGTAATATAGCTTATTGTAAGCATTTTATTTGATATGAACTGATGTGTATTACAAATATAGATGCAAGGTCTAACCCTAGCAGGTGAATAAGCTAAGAAATGAGTGCCAAAAACTAGAAAAAACCAACTAAACATTAATTATCGACCGATACGATACAATGTTATTATACCAAATCCCACTTTCCTCGGAAACATTTAATTCAACATGTCTCCACATTATAATGTTGTATGATTACATTGGAAATTTTGTTAGTAATCAAATTTTTTTCTTTACTAGGGATAACCATCCATATCCTTCGAGAGTGCGAATTTTTCACTACACAAATAGTTTACATAGAAATAAATAAAGGAAAACACCTTATGAGTGCTAATATATACTATTATTACTTTTTGTTCAATATATATTTTGAAAATTAATAATTTTCTCGAGCCTAGTGGCCACTTAAGCCATCCTTTCAATAAATACTAGAGCTAAGTGGTGACTAAGAATTTTCGTTGATGCACACCAATGTGTATAACAAATAAAATATGTAAAGGTTTTAGACTAACAATGGATAATCTAAGAAAATATTTTTATGACGACAAAAACATAATTGAAATTTAAATCCACGCTTTAGGAGATAATGCTATTGTAAACAATGCAGATTTCCCAAATAAAATTTAAAACATCATGTCTCTACACCATGAAGTTGTATGAGCATCTTGCAAACACTTTCAACAAACATCTTTTTCACCGACTAGTTAAATCCCTCCATATCCTTTGAGATCTATTTTTAAAATTAAGAATCTATTGAGCCTAGGAGCCACTAATCCATTCCTTTAAATAATTAATAGAGTTTATCGATTCTGCTAAGCATTTTGTTTGATGTGCATGAGATGTGTATAGTGAATAAAAGATTTAAAGGTGTGAGACTAGTAGTCGCTAATCTAAGAAAATAATATTTATGATGACAAAAACATAACTGAACTTTATAAATGTCCTTTAATACATAATGTTACTATACACAATGTAGCTTTCCCCAACAACATATAAGATGACATGTCTCCACGTAATTATGTTAAATGAGAATCATGCAAATATTTTTTATAAAAATCTTTTTTTTCGACTATGAAAATACCTCCATATCCTTCAAGAGTAAACAATGTCCATTACACACATATTTCTCATGGAAATATCTAAATGAAAACACCTAACGACCACTAATATATATTACTATGATTTGTTATTCGATCGCTATTTACCAAATAAAAATTATTTAGACCAATGGATGCCAATACAATCCTTTTCATAAGTATTTGAGCTTAATGACCACTAATCATTTTATTTGATACAATCTGATTTTTGATCTAACGTAATTAATGAAGCTTAGCGGTCACTATTTGAAAAATAAGAAATGTTTTTTGATTAGTGGTTGTTAATCCATTTATTTTTTTAGACTAGTGGTTATCAATCCATTCCTTTCAAAGAAGTATTCAAGCTTAACATTCACTAAGCATTTTATTTGATATGAACTAATTTTTTATCTAACACAAGTAATGAAGGTTAGAAATCACTAATCCTTTCTTAGATATAAACTGATATGAATTGTGTTCATGTACTATTTTTAGCAAAACTTGAAATGGTCATAGATTTTGATCTAGGTGTGCATTTTTTTTAAACCACTGGTTTCAATGATATGAATGCACCAGTTTACTAATATTGCTGGTTTGAGCCATTTTCAGCACATTTTTTGACACTAAATCTACCATTAGGGGCCAATAATTGGGAGTTAAGTTATAGTTCAATTTTTTTCCTATTTTAGGCATTAGATAAGTTTAATCTCTTAAATGCATAATAGGTTAGAAATTTGGAAAATCCTCTAATTTAGGCATGTAGAAGATGCGTGGAAATTTTCATGCCCATATGAATAAACATGCAAAATTACTAAGAATAAGCAGTTTTACTAAACTTCTAAAAATAGTAAATTTCACCACCTAAAGTAGATTTAGTCAAAGATAGTTACAGAGTTATCTTAGAAAATTAAGTTAGGAGTTGTTTTCTAATTTATGAAGCATTCTAATTCATGATTTAATAACAAAGAAGAAGAATTATTTTCTTTGAGTTCAATATATTTTAGTATATTGAGTGTGTGTTCTGATTTGGCTATATTATCGATAATGTAGCCAAACTTTAACACACACTCAATATACTACAAATATCTTGAACTCAAAGAAAATAAATCATCTTCTTCATTATTCAACCATGAATTACAATGCTTCATAAATAAGAAAAGAACTCCCAAATCAAGTTGCTAAACAAACTCAAACTATCTTTCACTAAATCTACTCTATGTGGTGAAATTTACTATTTTTAGTAGTTTACTAGAACCTAATATTCTTAGTAAGTTCACATGCTTATTCGTACAGAAAAAAATTCCACGTGTCTTCTACATGCCTAAATTAGAGTATTTTCCAACTTTATAACCTGATATGCATTTAGGAGACTAAAATTAACTAATGCCCTAAAATAGGAAAAACCAAACTACAACTTAAATCCTAATTTTTGACCCCCAAATGTTTGATTTCGGGCCCAAAAATGTTCCCAAAATAGATGCAACTAGCACAGTGGGTTTTTTGGTGTGTTCATCACGTCAAAAAAAGTGATTTAAAAGAAACAGACTCAAATGAAAACCCAGTTCAAAAGATACGACCATTTCAAGTTTTTGCTAAAAATAGTGCATAATGTGTTACACATAATATAACTTATGAGAAATATATAATTCAAGATCCCTCTTGAGGGTGTGTAGTGCATCTCTTGGCTAGGACATGGATTTTATAGCCAATATGAATTTATTATAATTAATGAAAAATACTAGCGATCCAAAGATTTACATATATTTTTTAACATTGCTGGAAATTCATCATAGGAATTATAGAGTCTAACGGCCACAAGGATTCTCCTAGACAAATAAATGGACAATACAATACATGAAAATTTCTTCATTAACACCTATTGAAAGGAATAAAAAATAATAGTAATGGAGCTTAGCGGTCGCTAAGTTCATTCCTATATATAAGCCGATGTGAAATATGTGTGAAGCAGAAAATTATGTTTTAGTTTTGCTACTGTAAAATGTAACTAACACCAAAATATTGAAAAACACAAGATATATTATAAATTTCATGCCACGTGTCAACATTTTAGTGGGTTCCATTTAAATAATAAAATGGGGTTTTTTATAGGTTAAAATTATTTAACAACCATTTCTTTAAATAAAAATTTCAAAATAAATGTGTGTATATTGCTCTATTAAACTTTAAAACTATGTTTAGAAAGTTTTACTTCAATTTTATTATAATATATTTTAATTATGCTTATATTAATTTTTCGATGCCCAAATGAGTTCAAAAATAAATATTTTGTTGATTTACACACGTTTCAAATTTTTTTATAAGTTTGGTTTCCTCTTTTCCCCACATATACCTTGTATTAAATATACATTTAGTAATTAGGGATAATTTAAATTTTGAATATCAAAATCCCTAGATTAAATTCAAATATTTGAAATTTTAATATCCCGCACTTTCACTTACTGAGAAGTAAATTCAAAATTTTAAATTTTGTATCCCACAATTTCTTTCATGGAATGTATCAAAACAAATTAATAAATACCGAAAAAACATATAGTAGGGTTTCATTTTTTTGGCATCGTGGAAAAAAAGATCTTGAGATTAGATATATAACATGTGCGGAACTTGTTTATAGGTTTGAGTGCATGAATCTTGGCCATTTTTTTACAAGGGAGCATTGAGGTAGTGATTATAATTCTATTTGCAGCCACACAAAGGAGGAAAGAAACATTGATTATGGATAGCCACATGTCCAAGTGAACATATTCCAAATATTGTTTATAAATCTATATTTAGAGTAGGAATCACATAAAGGTTGAACTCAAAGGTGGAAAGAAAAAGAGTTTGCGAACAAAACCACAGAGAGTGTTTTTGAGAGAGGAGAAAGAGGTTTCACACACATCATCAAGATCATAACAAATTTGGACACTTATAAAACTAGTAGTTATCAAAAGCATATATTTTAGTGTATGTGTACCTTAGTTGATGGCGGGAACTTTTAGTCACTCATTCTTCACCTAGTTCTTGTGTTTTACACAACAATCTATCCCTTCCTTTCCTCCATTGCCTTTTCAATTTGTTTTTTTCCATTGTCAAATGGTCATGCTCTTTTGAAACCACATATTTTCTCTTTCCCTAACCAAACAAAATGAAATCCTTGTTAGAAATTTTATTCTTTCTGACAACACAATTTTTTGTTCATCCGTAGCTCTTGTATTCATCTTTGTTAAAAAAATTCCCTTTACAACCCTTCTATCTCTCGCTTTGGGTAATTATTTTGTTGATTTTTCATTCTCCTTCATGTGATTTTTTTACCTAATACTTATGGCTTATCTCCGTAATTTCAAAACACGACACGCATGTTCAAGTTTTTACAAAATCATAATGATTTGATTTAGTATATAGTTTATGTATTCTATGACTTCTTTTAATGATTTTTATTTAGATGAAAGAAATAATCTTGGCTAGTTGTTTAAATGTTCATTGTTTATATGGTTGCCACATTAATATATATTTTAAATTATACATGTTTTTCCATGTAGAAATAGTCAAATTTAAAATCTTTAGCAAGATTTTTGTGTAAAATATAACTTAAAATTATTATATATACGCGTAAATATTAATAAATGTAAATTTTAATCATTATATTTTTAAGTATAAATTTCCTTTTGCGGACCTTATGTTATGCCACAAAACCACATAAATTGTATATTGTGCTATATAATTCATTATTTCGAACACCATTTTATGAAACAAGAAGTTTATTTCTAATTAAATGTGAACCCAAGCAGAGAGTAGTAGATTTTATATAAAATTTAATTTTTAATATTCCACATATAATTGCCAAGATATTTTTTTTTGTGAAATATATTAATACATGATTGTATTCGTATATTTATGTATCTTTTTGTAAATTCAATCATGAAAATTTTGTCTAGAATAGTAGTCATTTTATGAACTATTATTCAAATTTATCGAAAAACATATGTGTGGCTTAGCGGACACTAAGGTTCATCTATGCAACATAACATAAGAATTTAGATTAGTGGCCGCTAGGATTTTTTTTTTTCTTTCATATATGATGAATTACCTTAAAACTAGGGTAACCTCCATTATTATTTTTTATATTTTCAAATATGATATTCCAAGATTAGTGGCCATAATTTTGAAAGTTTATCTGCATTGTTTGATATTCCGAGACTAGAAAAGAAAATAAATATTTCAAGACAAGACAAATGTTAACGATTTTCTTGAATACACGTTATGCAACACAAAATTTTAAGTCTAGCGAAATCTAAGTTCAAAATGATATCCGAAGAATATCACATGATATTCGAATTGTAACATGATATCTTAATCCTAGCAGGCCACTAAGGTCAAATATTATTACATAGGTGTTGTTGTGCAATGTAACAAAAATTGAGTTTAGCGAATGGTATAATAATTTTTGCCTTTACATATAAGACAATTAATAATGACTTACTTGAAAACTGAGCTAAGCTCCATTATTATTTTTAAATTTTCTAATATGATATTTAAGAATTAGAATCAGCTAAGTTATATGTTTACTATATCTCTTTTATATTCCAATATAAGAAAAAACAAATATTAACGATTTTCCTTAATACTCGTAATCGAGGATGAAATTTTAATCCTAGTGGCTACTAAGTTTGACATGATATTCAAATTCTATCACATGATATTCAAATACTAACATGATATTTGAATCCTAGTGGATGTTAAGGTCAAATATTATTACATTACGTCGGTGCAACATAACAAAGAATTGAGATTAGTGACCACTATAATATTTGTTGTCTTATATATAAGAAAATTAGTAATGACTGACATGAAAATTGAGGTAACATCCATTATTAATATTTTATATTTTAAAATAATATATTCCAAGACTAGAGAAAATTAAGTTATATGTTTACTACATTGCTTTGATATTCCAAAATAGACAAGACTAAAAATATTCCAAGACAAGATAAATATTAACGATTTTCTTGAATACTTGTAATCAAGATGAAATTTTAAGCCTAGTGACCAATAAATTTTAATGATATTCGAAGTCTATCACATGATACAATCGAATAATATCTTGATATTTGAATCCTAAATTGATATTCAAAGCCTAGCAATGAATAAGTTCAAAAACTATTACATTGCGTTGGAGAAACATAACTAAGAATGGATATTAGACCATGCTTTAGGATCCAATTTGAAACCTTGGGTAGTCCATGATTTGTTTTTTATTTGGTCACTAATTTGAAAACAAGAAATTGCTTAAATTTATTGTGTGCACCCATTAATTTCAGTAAGTAATGGAGCATAGCGGTCACTAAACTTTTTCCTTCATACGAACCGATATGAATTATGTGTTCTACATAATATATCTTATGAGAACTAGATAAGGCTTGATCCCTCTAGAGGGTATAAAGTGCAAAATTTGGCTCCACCAAGGATAAACCAACAAATCTGATTTAATTAATTATAAATATTAAAAAATACTAGTGAACTAAAGCTATACATATAGTTATTACATTGCTCAAAAGGATTCCTAGAATATATAGAGGTTAATATTCACTAGGATTATTTTTTCCAAAAAAAATTCAACATAAAACATTCATTTATGTTCATTAACTCATGTTAAATATAATACCATAAAATCCATGAAGACCAAATGCAAGGAATGGAGCTTTGATCATTTACTAATCATTTTCCTCGAAAATAAACCAAAATTAATTGTGTTATACATAATATATCTTATTAGAACAAAATAAGGATTTTTTCCTCTTGAGTTTATATTGTGAATCCTAATGACCATCTAAGATAATAGGACTTTATGCTAGTCATTACACTCTAGACAAGCAAATACGGTATTTATTTGAATGAATAATTAGCAATTGTTTGTATGGGAGATGTGTGCCAAATTTATTAGCGATTACTTGTTGAAATTTCTATGTGCAACACATAACAAAGAATTTTATCAGTGATTCCTTATTTTTATAATTAAATGAGGGTTGAAGGGTCCCTTTCCATTTACATTAAATATATAATGTGAATATAAATCCAAAAATGAACAATCCAACAATATTTTGTTGAAAAAACCCAAGAAACTATGTCAAAAACACAAGGAGGGGAATATAAAACAAACCCCTAGACCAACCAAATAGACTAGATGATTTGATTACTCTGGAACTAACAAGGCTATATAACAACCAAAATAAATCTACAGAATGACAGATTTTAGGAACAATTATTTCTTAGAATCGAAGGACACCTTTAATCTCATGTTAACACGATAAAGTAAACATGAGGTGATGGTGGAAAGATATGATCTTTTCCAACAACAACTATGAATCTTCAAAAAATCATATGCCTCACGCCCTTGGCTATGAAAGGAGATCCCAATGAGTTGGTTCTAGTCAGTAGGGGAGTAAAAATAACATCCAGTCGTGGGAAGTTGATGAAAATGGGGGTCGACATCAAGATCTTAATAAAATTAACCACATAATCCATGAAACCCATCAGACCTCAAACCATTTATAATTTTTCTCAAAAAACTTCCTGTCAATAAACCTTCCTAGATATAGTGAGCCTTAGAAAGTAGGGGCCACAATGCAAGAAAGGTTTTGTTTCAATTTAGATTCCATGTCAACCCTTTAAGTTTTGTTTGATCAAGTGATTCCCCAATTCCAATGCCCAATCTTTTTCTAGATTTATAATAAGCATATGGAAAATTAAGGTTGAGGCCACTTCCACATTAACCTTTAGACAAACCTCCCGAAAAATATAATCACGCCTAATAACTCCCTCAATAACAACCATATCTTGCTTCTGATCCAATCCTAAAAATATATTTTGAAACGACATGAAATCTTAGTATTGAATGCCATTTCACGCACCAACGTGGAATTTTCATGAAAAGGAACAATGGAAAATCCATGACAGAGGAAAATAAATCTAGTGAAAGAATCCCAAATGGTTTAAAATGAAGGGAGAGTGACACGATAAATAGGGAGAGACTCTATCATCCCATGCTTGGAATTAATAAAAAAATTCTTCGGCCTTCACCATCAACCATTATTAGAAAGGTGATGAAGTCCAACTAATAAAAATAATGATTACCAATCTTATCACCAACCTCTTGCATAATCCCGATTCACTAAAAATATTCTCTTTATTAGCTTCCTATAGATATGCTTTAAGGACCAATCTGGAATTAATGAAATCCTTAAAATGACTTTTATTAACATAAGATTGATTTTCCATTAACAAGAATTTCTTTTTATGATGATGTAACAATAAATTGAGAGTCACCTTCAATCATTAATTTATTAATATTCAAGTCATATTTTTTTTTCAAGTCCAAAATTCCCTCCTCCATATAAGCTTTATGAAGAGAAACATCATCCCATTTAATGAGAGGGATTTTCTTTGTCTCATCCATTCCTTCCTAGAGAAAGGTTCACATAATTATGTTATTTTTATCAATCACAAATTTGGGATCCTCATAATAGAAAGCATATAAATAGAAGTTCATCTTGATTAGATCAACAAGATTAGATCATAATAATATAAGTTCATCATTTAATCATGAGCTGAAGAATCTTGTTCATCTTCATCCCTACATATTTGGTAAATCATTTTGGTCTATTTGCTTTGATAGTTGATTTTTAGAAAATATGCAAGGCCAAGATGGACAGGATAATTCTTGAGGTTTAAATGATGAAATTATATTACTATGATCTAACATTTCTTAACTATATCGCTAAGGTAGACAATGAATTTTTATTTGGTCGCTATTTTGAAAACTAGAAACTATAAAGCCTATCCATAGTTAAGCCATTCCTTTTAATAAGTAATGAATCTTAGTGGTCGCTAAGAATTTTCATTGATATGAAATGATATGAATTACATGTTATACACAATATATCCCATGAGAAAATAAGGGTTGATCCTTCTCGAGGTATGATATTGCATAGCACTTGGATCCACCATGGATAGTCCTAGCCAATATGATTTAATTATTAATAATGAAAAAAACCATCGATCAAAGATTTTTTGATTATTTTTTTCATTGTTAAAATGGATTCCTAGAAATTAAATGAGATAGTAGCCTACTAGATTCTCAAAAAAATAATTGGACAACATAAAACATTCATTTTTTTCATGATCTCCTATTAAAATGAATATCTTAGATGTTGATAAGACCTAATGAAATTATTGGAGCTTAGCGGTCACTAATAATTTTCCTTGATAAAAATCATATGGATTATTATGTTATACAGAATATATCTTATAAGAACTTCATAAGGCTATGCCCATCTCGAGGTATGTATGTTCTCACCATAATGACCATTTGAGATAAGCTTCCTTTAGGATAGTTTTTACATTATAGATAAAAAAATTAGAAATGATTTTTTCTAAACTCTTATTGAATGCTTGTATGTGAGAGGTGTGCCAATTTTTTATATGAATGTTTGTTGAAATCAATAGTGCAATGCATAATTACCTACCTGATCCATTAATTTGATATATTTGTTTCTTCACATCATTATTTTTTCCCACAAGGTCTCTTTGTTCCTTATCACATGTATTTTTAACTTCTACCATAGGCTTGAATAACTCACCCTTGTACCATAAAGGAAAATGACCTAAATGTGACAAGAGTGAGTGAGTCAAGCCTATTGTAGAATGAAAATATCCTATGTAAAGAAACTAGGAGACCCTATGGGAAAAATAGTGATGTGTAGAAACTAAATTATCAAATTGGAAGAACATGTATTTTTGATAGAGATTGCATTTTTCAGTTATATGGATCTCCAAGGTTGAATTAGATAATGTTATAATAGAAAAAAATGCATCATAACCAACTCCAAAGTCTTATTTTGGGATTTATGAATTATGTGTTATACACAATATATATTTATTAGAACTACATAAGGTTTGATCCCTTTCCAAGGTATGGAGTGTAGCACTTGGCTCTGCCATGATAGTCCAACCAATATGATGCAATTATAATGAATGAAAAAAACACTAGCAATCCAAATCTGTAATAATACTTTTTAACAATAATAAGAGGTAATGGTTAGAACCTAGGGACGCTAAGATAGAAGTATGATTTTTTATTCTATTATTATTTTCAAAATAAGAAAATGTTGAGCCTATCCACCATAAAACCATCCCTTTCAATAATTAATGAAGCTTAGTGATCGTTAAGCATTTTCATTGATATGAAATAATATGAATTACGTGTTATACACAATATATGCTATGAGAAAACATAAAGAGTGATCCATAATGAGGTATGTAGTGTAGCACTTAACTCCACAAAGATAGTCTAACCAATATAATTTAATTATTAATAATGAAAAAACAATGCTCAAATTGTTGTATGTATGTATATATATATATATTTCATTCTTATAATGGATTCTGGAAATTAAGAAGACTGAATGTAGATAGGATTTTCAATGAAAATTAATTGGATAACATAAAAAATTCTTTGTTGCTTATGATCTCCTATTAAAATGAATATCTTAATGGCCGCTAAGACCTACCATAAGTATTGGAGCTTAACAGTTGCTAACTATTTTTTGTTGATTAAGAAACAATATGGATTACTTGTTATACACAATATATCTTATGATAATTATATAAGGTTATGCCCCTCTTGATGGTATGTAGTAAACCGTAATGACCATTTGAGATAAGATGACTTTAGGCTATTTTTTTCATTCTAGATCAAAAAATTAGAAATGATTTTTTGATAATTATCAAATGCTTGTATCTTGTGTGCTGATTTTTGAGATAATTTTTGTTGAAATTTCCATGGGTGCGTAACACATAAAAAAACCTACCTCATATTCTAATTTGATATATTTTTTTCTTCACATCACTTTTCTTGACCTCAAGGTCTTCTTCTTCCTTACCAAATGCATTTTTAACTTCTACCATGGGCTTGCCTAACTCACCCTTGTACCATCAAGTAAAATGAATTATATGTGACAAGAATGAGTGATTCAAGTTTTTGTATAATGAAAAATATCTACATAAAAACTAGGAGACCCCATGGGAAAAATAGTGATGAGTAGAAACTAAATTATCAAATTGGAAGAAGATGTATTTTTGATAGAGATTGCATTTTTCAGTTATATTGAGCTCTAGTTAATAGATAATGTTATAATATAAAACAATGCATCAGAGCCAACTCCAAAGTCTTCTTTTTGGGATTTATGAATTATGTGTTATACACAATATATCTTATGAGAACTACATAAGGCTTGATCCCTTTCTAGGGTATGTAGTGTAGCACTTGGCTCTGCCATGGATATTCTAACCAATATGATGTAATTATAATCAATGAAAAACACTAGCAATCCAAATTTGTAATGATATTTTTAACAATAACAAGAGGTAATGGTATAAACTAGTGGCCACTAAGCTAGAAGATAATTTTTATTCTATATTTATTTTCAAAGTAATAAAATTGTTAAGCCTATCCACCAAAAAAATTGTCCCTTTCAATAAGTAATGGAGCTTATTGGTCACTAAGAATTTTTTTGATGATAAAACTAATATGAATTACATGTTATACACAATATATCCTATGAGAACAACATAAGGAGTGATCCCTCATGAGGGTATGTAGCTTAACACTTGGCTCTACCAGGGATAGTCCAAAAATATAATTTAATTATTAATAATGAAAAAAACCATTGATCAAAGGACATTTTGATTATTTTTTCATTGTTAAAATGGATTTATAGAAATTAAAGAGACTAGTGGAAACTAGGCTTCTCAACAAAAATAATTGGACAACATAAAACATTCATTGTTGTTCATGATCTCTATTGAAATGAATAGCTTCTCTAAGACCTAATAGAAGTATTGGAGCTTAGCGGTTGCTAAGAATTTTCCTTGATTAAGAAATGATATGGATTATGTGTTATATAAAATATATCTTATGAGAATTGCATAAAGATATGCCCCTCTCGAGGGTATGTAGTGCAACATAACAACCATTTGAGATAAGTTTCCTTTAGGATAGTTTTTACATTCTAGATAAAATAATTAGAAATTATTTTCCTGAACACTTATCAAATGCTTGTATGCGAGAGGTGTGCCAATTTTTGCAGGTGATTATTTTTGAAAATGACCGAGTGCAAACACATAAATAGCCTACCGATTCTAATTTGATAGTTTGTTTCTTCACATCATTGTTTTTTCCCACAAGGTCTCTTTCTTCCTTATCACATGTATTTTTAACTTCTACCATGGGATTGACTAACTCACCCTTGTACCATCAAGGAAAATGACCTAAATGTGACAAGAGTGAGTGAGTCAAGCCTATTGTAGAATGAAAAATATCTTGTGTAAAGAAACTAGGAGACCTTGTGGGAAAAAATATGATGCGTAGAAACAAAATTATAAAATTAGAAGAACATGTATTTTTATAGAGATTGAATTTTTAGTTATATGGAGATTTGGTTGAATAGATAATGTTATAATAGAAAATAATGCATCATCGGAACCAACTCTAAAGTCTTGTTTTTGGATTTATGAATTATGTGTTATACACAATATATCTTATGAGAACTACATAAGGCTTTATCCCTTTCTAGGGTATGTAGTGCAACACTTTTTCCCTCAAGGGATAGTCCAACAATATGATGCAATTATAATCAATGAAAAACACTAGAAATCCAAATCTGTAATGATATTTTTTAACAATAACAAGAGGTAATGGTTAGAACCTAGCCCGCTAAGCTAGAAGATGATTTTTTATTTATCATTATTTTCAAAATAAGAAATTGTTGAGCCTACTAGCCACCAAAAACCATCCCTTTCAATAAGTAATGGAGCTTAGCGGTCGCTAAACATTTTTGTTGATATGAACCGATATGAATTATGTGTTATACACAATATATCCTATAATAACTACATAAGGATTCATCCTTACAGTCTATACAATCCTTGAATGATGTAAATTAATATAAAAAGTACTTATCCTTTCCATTCATATTCTATAGCTTGTTGAAAGTTTTCCTAGCAACTACTAAGCTCTAAAGTTCCATTGTGAATGATTTGTTAATCTACAAATATAATCAAATTAAGATACAACATCTTTTTATTAATTTATTGAAAAACAACATTTATCCTTCCCATATATTTATGAATTATTAATTTGTTTAATTCCTTTTACAGGTAATATGTCTTTCCATTAGTCGTACTCCTTTTTGTGAAAATTCCATTCATTGAAGGAGTAGAGAGTTGGAAGAAGAGAGTGAGGAATAATTTTTGTTGAAATGCATTCTCTACAAAATTGTCGTTGATATCTTTGGTTATTTTTGTTGATGATGATGTCAACCATGAAGTTGACATGGTTCTATCTTCAGAATTTATTGATCAATGAACATTGCATATTTAGGTGGAATGTATTGATGTTAAAATTAATAAGTGGCTTATTCTTGAAATGGATTTGGAAGTTTTTGTTGTTTAGGAATCAAGAAAACAAGGCTTCTATAGAAAATAAGGCATGTTATGTATTAAATATGGTTGGAATTTTGGATGCTTCATAGACTTAGACAAAACAAGCTATGTGAAAATTCACATGAAATTCATAATGGCATGAATTTGGTATTCTTAAAAGTATATAGATATGACAATACCTCTTTTCTTTGTCACTATTTGAATAGAAAATGTTTTATTTCACCACCAAAGTGCCAAGCTATTTACATCACTAAGGTAAACTTATTTGTCTAAATTAGAGATAGATCCCTCTAATTCAAAGTTTCATGGGCATAAAAAGAATAATAAATCGGCTGCATTGTTGAAAAAAGTGAGCTCTATATTCGAGAAATTAGAATCTTCATCTGTTAATTTTTTTCAATGGTGATGTATTTCCAATTGAAGTTTCTAAGTTTGTGTAGCACCTCAACAATATCAATACCATCATGTAGATGAGGAGAATGTTGAGATTCTTGTCCATTCCATGTTGATTAATGTTATTCCTACATAGAGGGACACAATTCTTCTTCCCTTTTATATTCTACAAAGGAAATTATGTAACTAGAGGATCTAGATGACCTGAAAAGGGATGATATGTAGTTCTACATTCTTGATGGATAATATACAATTTGTGCCCATAAAATTTAGCTGAAAACAATTACAAGTCATTACATGCTAAGATGCAATTTAGGAAGGCTCAATCAATTTTTCCTCTAAAGCATCTATAGAAGAAATTATTAATATTTGCAAGCAATAAAACAAAGTAAACAAAACTTGGATTGAAACTAAAGTTTATTGATTTAATTTACAAGGATCGATCAATTTGGCAATCCCTAGGATGTCCTTAGAGGCCTAGAGTGGGAAACAAAAGAAAGAGGAGTGGAGGGTAATGAAACTTAATTTTAATGCATTAGTATTTAAAATTTAATTTTTGTAATATTCACAAAGTAAATGTACTATTTTGCGCTTTGAATGCAGAGCTTCGAGAAGAAATGTCTTGTTATTTTGACTTGCAAAATATAGAGTCTTTATGACAAATGGAATTTTCTATTATTTCCTAATGATATATGGACCAAATGGACAAAAAAATTTGAGTTTTTTAGATCAAGTGGGATTTATTTCTCTCTTTTTAAGGATAACCAACCTAACTTTTAGCCAAATTCACTGGTAAGGTTCACGGTTAATTATTTTAGGGATATAAGAGGAATGAATGATGAGGAACTATCAGTACTAGATGAAAAATTGCAAGGGAATGTATGGCTAACTGGATCTATTGAGGTATGCATCATAGCAGAGACCTTTGAATCTTACTGCGAGGAGAATAAAAGATGACAAAAATGAAAGGAAAGGCTCTAAAATATTTGAAAAATAAATATCTAGATAATATTGTATTGGAAGAATGCAATGAATCCAATGTTATTCAAAAATTCATACTACATGAATCTCACTACCACTCTTTGTGTTTAATATTAGGAGAATATAGTAAAGGAAAAAGAAAAGATGACACCCAAGGAAGTGAAAAATCATAAAAAGAAAAATTGATGTAGATGTGATAGAGTTTCTTCCAACAAGCTCAAATAATTTTAGACAACTATGCAATTTCAATGGATGAAAAAATCCAACAAGTATGAAAGAAACATAAGAGTTTAATTTTCAATTTCCATATCCCTTCCAACTTCAGTCAACAATATCATCTAGTTTTTGACTAATCCATTCATGTGGAATGTCTAGTCACATATATACACAATTTTTCTAGTGAAATAACTTCCGATCCAATAATGGACCTACTTAAAGTTATGGGATCTACTATGAAAAATTGGACTATTATTTTACTCTTACGTATTTCTTATTCAAAAATCTTAAGAGAAACAATAAAAAAATACATGCAAAAGGTTAAAGAAAAGTAGGAATAAGTTATGGATGGTTTCTATAGATTTTATGATAGCATTGGAAAATTTAATAGCTTGTGTCTTATGTACAAAATAACTTGTGTGCATAATTATGATGTTGAGAAAAAGGAGAGAAAAATCATCAAGGATTGGGAGTAACTTCTTTAGCAATTTGTGACCACGGGTGGAATCGCCTACGGGGAAAGACACATCCTTTTCTATACAAGAGATCTTATAAGTTTTGGTCTCATATGTTCACTCAAATATCTTTCAAAAATTATAATAATAGTGTTTGGTGGTGTAAATAAACTTCCAGAAATTAATATGTTTTACATTAGGCTACATTCATTTAGTTGTTAGAATAGGGAGTGTAGACTTGAAATATTTCTTATGTTGTATGCACAATTATAGTTGATCTAAGAGGTTGGAAAGGAAATAACTGTCACATAACAATGTTGAAAGTAAAATAAAACTCAGACTTGAAAATGGACTATTGCTAAATGTTATTACTAAAAAAAAGTTGCAGATTCAGAGAGAAGATTGTTCCTAAGGAAATATGCATGAAATGAAACAATGGAGGGGATTTAGCAGACCTCAAGTGGGCCCTAACTTGGGTGCTAATCCCTTCCTAACTCTGTAACTAAAAACTAAATGATAGAACTCATATTTATTTATTGATTTGCATAAAACATTACATCTAGGAACAAAAGAGATTACTCTGATTCTCTTCTAACTTTGTTCACTCTTTTCTCTAATTCCAAAATTGCCTAATTCTTACAAGGCACCATCCCTTTCCTTTATATCTTATCATTTACAGCACATGAGAAGAAGAAGAATACAATAAGGAGTCTTTAATAGAACAAGTGAGAGATTCAACACATGTTTGAAACACACAAGTGTTCAACTAACAATCAGTTCTTCACTAGTTCTTAATCAATGACCAAATCAAAGATTGATTTGTTTCTCAATTTTCCATGTTTTTGTTGTAACTACTTCTCCAATGGCGTGTAAGGACTTAAGTTCCATCACTTCATGTTTTAAAAGATCTTCATAAATGTGGGTTCTTTGTTGTGAATGATTTCCTTATGTTGTGGACAAGAACATTTGCTGCATATGATAAAAGGCTTATAACTAAGATTGGAATCAACACACATAATCATCCAAACAATTTATTGGAATAAAAATAAGAAATTCACACATAACTTCTTAGGAGTGCAAGTGAATTTCACATATTGGAATAACAAGAATAAATTCACATATTTGGATGTGAGTGCATTTAATTCCTTAGGAGTGCAAGTGATAAATCTTTCCATTTGGCACTTCATGTCATCATAACTTGAATGCATGTTCTTTGATCACATTCATAACTACTTTTGGGCTTCCATCCTCATTCTAAACAATTTGTTTCTTATTGCATCCACTTCCTTATACTTGGATATTTATCTATAATTTCATCTTTTGTTGTTTCCTTAACTCGATATATAGTGGTGTAACCTTCTCCAAATGTCTATATGCCTCCATTTTCTTAGCTCTTTCAATTTCATTTCAAAGATAAGAACATAATTCCTTAACCTATACATCCCCAATATACATAATTGGGATCTAATATCTATCATATGGAAGGGTTTAGTTATGAAAATATAGCTCACATAATAAATTTTGTAGTTCATGTGTACTATGTTGATAAAGAGTAAAAAATTACTAGATGATCTTATGGGCATTTGTAACTCAACATTTCAAATGCTAACTATACTATTTCCTATTGTTTTTGTTTTAACCTTCTAATCTCATTGTCTTTGTCTTCCATTTCCTCCTTCCATTTTCTCTTCTACTTGTCTCACTTCATGACTCTCTACTTCATGAACTGTCACCTCATTCTGATTTATTTCTTCTTGTCCTTGCATTGGTTGTTCATGGTATTTAGGATCTTGAGTTACTATGGGAGAAGTATCTCTATACTCTTTATCTAATGGTTTAGGATCATAATTTTCTTCTATGGCTTCCAAATCACTATCCAATGAGATGGGTTAAGATTTTCTTGAACTGGAGATTTTTGTCCTCTTTGTCTTAAGCCTATAGGAGTGCCTAGTTTTTTTTTATCAGAATTAGTATTTTTTTTGTTTTTAGAGGTAGAGGTTTCACGGGAGGAAAATTACAATAAGTTTTGGAAATGAAGATTCTGTTTGCTTAAATAGGTGCAGGGGTGTCTCTGTGGAAGGCATAATTTCAGAATTTACTAGTTCCGAGGTGGGGAAGAGGCTGGTGCATCTTCTAACATATGTGAAGTATAACTTTCAGTGTTGCTTCTCCTATTTCTCCTCTTTTCCAACAAGGTTTCAATAGTTTTCACTCTCGAAAAATATCCCATGATATCTAAAGGTGCTCCCTCTCGTAAAGAGTGCATGAGCACTAGGGTTATTACACAATGATATGACATGTCTACCCTACCCCTTTCAACCTCTTTTCTCATTTTATTTAGAATCTCATAAAATAAATTTGAAACATACACTTGAATATTATTTTTAAAATGATTTAAAAATCTGCAATGCATTTTATTTAACCTCAAATATTTCCTTTAAAAGTAAAATACTCAATGAAAAAATTATCAACTTTTTCCCATAAAGGTTTGAGAAATTTTATAAGATTACCTTAGTAGTCTGACATGAAATCCTCATCATGGTCTATAAATTATCTTCTTGCTTCTTCTGGTTAGCTTTTTTTGGAAATGGATCTCCTTAAGCTGGTAAACTAGTGACCTCTGCTAAAATCTCATCACTTACCTTGATTGTTAACCCTTTTACTTTTACCTCTCCATTGTTTAGGGTATTTGAAAACTATGCCAAAACTACCTCATCAAAGCCTTAAAATTTGTTAATGTATTACATCCAGCCATGATTCTCAAAGTATTGCACAACCTCAGGATGATTCAGAAGTTGAAAATGTGCAAAAGGTTCATATCTAATCAGGTCACCTCCCATGGCGGATACATAGCTTCTCCCAGGTGCAATACACAACCAATTTTTTTCCTTGAAAGTAATTTGTAAAAATCAATCGTGTTAATGTATTTTCATTGATTTGAACTTTATTACCAGTGGTGACAGGAAATACATTTATAGGTTCTTAATCATTAAGTGGCAACATTTAGTACATGAAGAACAACTATGTGACATGTTGGCTTATGTGGAGGGCTTAAATGGATACATCATAACTGAAAGATGAAATTATTTAATGTGTCACATGCTTTATGACTTGGCATAACTCATAATTAAATACAATTAATCTAATCATGCTTTATTAAAGTAATAAATGTATGCACTTATCTCGTTGTTGCTTGCAATGATTGATGTGCATGCTTTATTGAATTGACATCTTGGTTGCATGCAAGTTCCCTAAGATCATGTGAACGTGGTCTTTATTTGTGTTGACTACTCCTTACTAAAAATATATGCTTATTGGACGGGGAACTTAAGTTGGTTGGGGTGCCAATCATTATTTTTATATCATCCACTTGTGCATGCTTCCTTGATGTCCTTTATGTAACCATGAGTTTTTCCAGATGCTTCAAACAAACATGATCTTATTTCTTGTGGCTACAAGTTCAAATATTTGTCATTACACTCTCTCTTTGTGATGGATATCATCATCTCTTACAATCAATTATAGATAAAACATGTAAAACAAAAATTGATTAAAAAATGGATTAGCAGAATATTGATGATCACCCAGAAAGGTAGATCTCAACACTTTTATTTAGCAAGCCGAATGCTCTAAGGCTACTAAAATCTCATGAATCCTCCGAAATAGTAGAAGATGGGCCAAGAGGCTAAATCTCTAAGGTTAATTATGATGTTTCTTTCTATATTCTTATCTAATATCCTTTGAAAAATTCCATAAATGAGCCTTTATCAACTGGATTTTTATACAATCAAAATCAGGGCCATTCACCAACAACTTGAATCTCACAGGATCAATAGTAGTAAGCTTCACAACTCCATTAGGGAAGATCTTCTCAATTTCATAGGGGCCTAACCACCTTGTTTTGAGCTTCCCTATGTGATCCTTGTATTTTGAGTCAAACAAAAGTTCCCAATCACCTTCTAGAACTGTCTTGTTTTAATATATTGGTCATGCCATTTGATTATTTGTTTTTGCACTACCTCTGTGTTATGAAATTTTTTCTTTCTCAATTCATCTAACTCATTAAGTTGGAGAATTCTTTGTCTCTGAGATTTTGATAAGTTTATTCCTATCTCAAGTGTAGTTCTCAACATTTTATGCTTGAATTCTATTTGCAAAACATAAGTCTTTCCACATAATAATTCAAATGGTGTGAAGCCATTTTTTGTCTTCCATGTTGTATTGAATGCCTAGACTACTTCGGAATCAGTCTACGTAGTCTCTTCTATTGAGTTCTATAGTATTTATCAATATGGCCTCTATCTCTCTTTTTGTAACCTCTTATTTACCATTAGACTAGGGATGCTATATAGTCTAGACTTTCTATGTATGATTTTATATTCACTGACCAAATAAAAAATCACATCAGTTGTAAAATGTGTACCTTGGTTTGTCACAATATCCCTTAAGACTCCATATCTAGTAAATATGTTCTCATACAAGAATTTATCCACCTTCTCACTTTGGTCTAGTTTGGCAATTCTTTTACCTCTCCACTTGGTTAGGTAATCTGTGTAGACTAGTATATACTCTTTTAGCTGAGATGTAGGGTCTATATGGAAAACAAAATCTAATCCCCACTTATCAAAATGTTGAAAAACCAATTAATATTGCAATGAAATATCATCAAACTTAGTGGTCTTTCCCATTCTCTAGCATTTTTCACATCTCTTAGTGTATAGTGTTGCATCCTTATGTAAAGTTGGCTAATAGTATCCAGTAGTCAACACCTTCTTTTTGTTCACTTTGCAGTAAAATTCCCACCATAAGTTTCATTTTGGAATGCTTTGAGGACATTAAATATTTCCTCATCATCTATACACCTTCTCATTGCTTGATCTTGACCTGTATAAAAGAGAATTCTATCTTTCCAAGAAAAGGGTAAACTCTTTACAAATAAATATCTTTCATCTTTTCCTTCATTTCTTACATATTTGTTCTACAGAATATTCAAGAGAACAAAATATTCCTTCCGATATTCAACGGTGAAATAATTTTCCATCATCATCATTTTTGGATAGAACATGGATCAAATTATGGCTCTTCAACCCAAAATTTTTGATCCTCATTATTCAATGGTTGGGCAGGAGGATAGAGTATAATTTTATTGGTACCATTTTCATTTGAGATGATCATGTTTCTAGACCTATACCATATAAATTTATCAGTAATTGCCAGCCATGGCCTTCCTAGTATAAGAGGGTAACCTCCTAGACTTTCCTTTTGTTATAGGACAATGAAATTAGTAGGGTATTCGCAAGAGTATACAATCACAACAAATTCCTCTAGATTCTTTCAAACCTTCTTTGTTGATTTATCTACTAGTTGCAATCTCTTGTAGTTATTGGCATCATCCTTTCATTTTTAGGTCATCCATTATTTTCTTATTCATGACATAGACTATTGCCCCTAAGTCAATAAATATATTTTTATAGTTCCATTGATAGTAACATTCACCAAAGGACTATCTAAATCTATGTACTTAGGTAGCATATAGTTTCCAAGCACCATATCATCTAACTATCCAATGAAGTATACATTGGATGGATATTTTATTACATAGATCCTTTATCCACTTGTTGTTAATAGGAACATCCTTGATGGCTTGAATGAATACAATTTTTACAAAAACTTCCTTCAAGTGATTGAAAAATTAGAATCAAAATTTGATTTAGGGTCATATTTTCTCTCTTGTAATCTTTTGGAAATGGGGGTCCATTGACTTGCATCTTACTTTTTTGGAATTTTGTTCATGTTGCTATGGACTAAGTTACAACGTCTTATGGATTTTCTATGGATCAACTTGCAACAACTATGGTTCATTTGGTATCTCCGTGATTGTAGGTTTACTTGGTGGCACAAGTGCTCTTCCTAAATGAAGATGGATATTATTGACATCAACTAAATAAGCAGAGTATTGGGTTTATTTAGTGTTATAGGTTGGATGAGTAGATTTATTATTGGGGTTAGATGTTAGTATGCGTGCAATTGAGTAGTTTTTGGTTGAGAGCTAGATTGGGGGTTTGACATCAAAGCTTTCTATTGTGGGTACTAGAGGGAGGTTCTTGGTAGGTTTGTCAAGTATTTAGGATGTTGATTTATCTATTGATACCCTAATCTCCAAGGTTTTTTCCATGAATAAGGGGGGTGATGCCACTATTGGCCTGAGAACTGAGGTTTCCATGATTGTTGGTATTGGCTAGGGTAAGGAGCCCATCCTTTTTGAGTATTATCCCAAGGTGGGGTTGCATATTGTTATATGAACTACTAGCCCAATTTTAAAAATATGGCATGGGATCTTATGACATACCTCCTTGTCTTGGTAGTAATGGATTCTTTTGGGCAATGTAGAAAACTTTCCCATCCTCCATTTCTATCATTTTGAACTCTGGTGCAACCTCCTTTCCTTTTGTAATGTTGGCTAGTCCCCTGCATGTGCAATCAACTTTCTTTCTTCTACAAGAATGAAAAACTCTATAAATACTTCCTCTGCATTCTTTATCTTCTTCTTGTAGAGAATCAAGTTGGATGACCATGACATTAAGTATTCATTTTTCATTTCTTTAAATATGTTTGTAATTTTTATTAAGATATTTACCCAATTACTTTGGTAGTTTATCCACCCTTTGATCTAATACATTTTAATATTTTCATGGTTTCTCTAGGATAGGTGTGTAGGATTGAAAATATTCTTAAATATGGTTTTGAGATGTATCCAGCTCCTACTAAGTCCAAATCATCCATATCTTTCTCACCGAGTCCTTTTACAAAATGTAAGTTGAGAGACTCAGGAGTAAACCTTGTATGTTTTTAATTTTCAACACAAAATATGAATCTCTCCAGATAATTTTCTAGTGGGTCTACTTCCTTCTATGTCATATTGGAGGGTTCATCTCCTCCTCTTCTACTTTTTGTATAGTATTCTTGGAAGTTGATTAGAAACTTGTCTTTCATCCCCTGACATGTAGTAATAACATATCTTCCTATGCCCATAAACCATCTCAAGGTTGCATCCTTGAGTGTAGCAGGGAAAAAATCAACTTTTGTGCATTAGTTGTGTAGTCATAAATCCTACATAAGACATAAAAATCAAACAAGAAAGTGTTTGGGTCTTCATTCATAGATCCATGAAAATTAGGAAGAGTTGATGGAGAGATGTTCTTCATTTGAGCAGGCTGATTGTTATTGGAGATAGGAAACTCAAATGTGCTTGGTTCCCTTACCTCTTCTTCCATGTTTTGATTCACCTCCTCTACTATCATGTTAGATTATTCAGGAATAGCCTCGAAATCTCACTTGGGAGGGAGTGTTCTATCAACAAACCTTGTACAGAAGAGGATGTTTCTTCTTCAGAATTAGAAGTAATTTTTTTATTTGAGGATTGGGTAGGAATCTACCATAGACATATCTATGATGGTGCATACATCAATTGACTCAACTCAATCAAAATTCATTAGTGGGGGGTTTTGAAGGTGGAATTTCTACAACCTAATATGTTCTAAGAAATTCATAAATGCAAAACCTCACAAACTCCTATAAATTTGGAAATATCCCTAGAAAAGCGTCACCAAAATGGGTGGTGTAAATAAACTTGCAACAATTAATATGTTGTACATTAGGTTACATTCATTTAGTTTTCAAACTAGGGAACATAGACATGAAATAGTTCTTGTACTATTTACACATTTATAGTTGATCTAAGAGGTTGGAAAGGAAATAACAATCACATAACAATTCTTAAAGTAAAATAAAACTTAGACTTGAAAATGGACTATTGCTAAATGTTATTATTGAAACAAAGTTACAAATTCAGAGAGAAGATTGTTCCTAAGTAAATATGCATGAAATAAAACAATGGAGGGGATTTAGTAGACCTCAAGTAGGCCCAAAATGGGTTGTACTCCTCTTCCTAACTCTCGTAACTAAAAATTAAATGATATAATATACATTTATTTATTTATTTGCATAAAAATTACATCTAGGAATAAAAGAGATTACTTTGATTCTCTTTAATGTTCTTCACTCTTTTCTTTAATTCCAAATCGACTAACTTGTTACATGGAACCAAAACTTTACTTTATATTATATCATTTACAACACATGAGAAGAAGAAGAATAAAATAAGGAGTCTTCAACAAAACAAGTGAGAGATTCAACACATGTTTGAAATACACGACAAGTGTTCAACTAACAATCAATTCTTCACTAGTTCTTAATCAATGACCAAATCAAAGATTGATTTGTTTCTCAATTTTCCACATTTCTAATGTGACTAATTATCTAATGGCATGTAAGGAATTAAGTGACATCACTTCATGTTTCAAAATATCTTCACAAATTTGGGTTCTTTGTTGTGAATGGTTTCCTCAAGCTATAGATGAGTTGTTGTGGATGATTCTTTTGCAAGATATGACAAATTTCTTACAACCAAGAGTGGAATCAACACATATAATCATCCAAACAATTTATTGGAATAACAAGAATAAATGCACACATAATATCACAAAATAAATACAATTAGATATAACTATATCAATTAGTCATTATTCCAAAAGTTTATGGTTGTAATAGTGATGTTCAACAATGTACTTAGGAAATACATAGACATGACTATAATGGTCTTATCAAAATACAAAAGTTGGTTTGTTATTAAAGAAATTAATACAATTTATCATTTATTTACAGAGGTAGTGTTGCATTGCATGCTTTGGTTGGATCTGGTTTATCTTCCATTTTATTGTTAGACTCATGATCAAGAAATGTTTTTAAAACATTACTATTCTCATTTGAGAAAAGTTGCCATGATTAAGACAACATTCAACAATTCTATTAGTTAAGTTCCTTGAATCGATACATACAATATTTATGCAGACAACCAATAAAGAGAGGAATAAACCATCTCTCCTCAGGCTAGTTAAAAATAATAGAGATGATGTTGTTCTTAACATGTCATTACCCATTCGACTTGTTCCACCAAATGTTGATACCCATACATCATATGGATCTATTCTAGGTATTGGCATTTACTCATTTTATAAATTCATCACTATAATATGATTTCAGGTTGTCATTGTTTTCAGTTATTTAATAATGGTTTTATATTTTTTAAGTGTTCATTTCAAATGCGTAGGTTGTTGGCACATCATGCATGAATATGTAGACAATGTAACCCACTAGGTTACTCATTTGCAATTATAAAAGAAACCTTTATAAGCCTCACATAATTGTAGGAACCTATAATTAAATGGTTTATTTGTCATATTTGTTTAATACCATTTCCATATGAAGCATGACAACCACTACGCTCATCAAATACTATCCATCCAAACATAGTCCAGACATTAATGGCTTATTCTTGTAGTAGCTAATATACATCTATAGCTTTACAATATTATCCAGAAAAAGGTAGTTCATTGTATATAAGCAAGTTGTATCAAAAATTTATTTACCTCGACATGAAATTTATTTTTAATTGATTAGTGTTTTTTTAATTGGGTAATATTAAATTGTGGACAATTGAAAAAAATTCCCTCGTGTGGAGTATTCCACTAGTGGCCACTAAGCTCATCAAAACTATCTATTGGAACATAGTCTAGGTAGTAATGGTTTATTCTAGTGGTCCCTAATGTCTAGCAAAGGGTAGTAAATTGTATAGAAACACGTTATATCGTGAATATATTTACCTCGACATGAAATTTATTTTGAATTGATTAATATTTTTGAATTGGTTAATATTAAATTCCGACAATTAAAAAATAATCATTTTGTCTGGCAATTGATCATTAGCATATGCTAATCTCATCAAAGACTATCAATCCAAAGATAGCCTCCGTAGTAATGTCTTAGCCTAATGGTCACTAATATAGATCTATAGCTATGTAATATTGTCCATAAAAGTGTAGTAAAATTTATCAAGAAATTTGTATCATAGATTTATTCACCTCGACATGATTTTTGTTTTTGAATTAATTAATATTTTTTGAAATATAATGTGCATCACAAGAACATGTAGAGGGCGAGTGTGAGGGAAACCAAGCCACAATCTCCATCAGTGAGTGTGAAATATTTGAAATGTTTATTAATTTTAATTGGTTAATATTAAATTGTGGAGAATTAAAAAAATTACTTATGTGTAGTTGACCAAAAGGATGATTTAATTATTTTAGATTTGGATGGTTCCCTAAATGAGAAAAACAATCCCATAAGGAAATGGGTTTCAAGTTGGGTAAAGAGATTATAAACTTGCGAGGTGGCCTCAAAATATTTTTAAACATGTTATCAACAAAAATTTAAATGGGATGTTGTTCTAGCATTCTTGCTTCTACCAAATTTGAAAAGATGGTAAAGGCGTTGAAAAAAATAGGAGCTGAATTAAAGCCAATAATTTTTTTGGGAAAAGAACATTGCACTATACAAGATGAAATTGTAATAAAATATCTACAAAAGGTTTGGAGTAGAGAAAAATTGTTTTAAGCTCAAGTGACACATTATGTATGACAATTGGTACAAAGGGAAAACCTCTAGAAAATTTTATGGCAGGGAGAAAAAGTAGTTGAGAAAATTGTTTTAAAGATATGTGGTTGATAAAAATTTGTACCAAAACATATCATTAATCCTTTTATGGCTTTAAATGTTATAGAGGGAATCAAAACATTGGAACAATAATAAACTATATAACTATTAATTATTTCAAAATGTTTTTATAATGAAATTGTTAAACATTGTGGAGAAGATACATGGATATGGTTACTGTTTATTTTATATTTTGAGATTGCATATTATAAGTTTGTTGTATTTATAGCCTCACTTTGTTTAAGTTGAAATTATAGATTTATAATTTGTTTGTGCTAACTAGAAAAATAAATATTATCAAAACTATATTCGAATTTGTTTGTTTATCAAATTTGTAAGGCTAGATTAATTTTGAGTAGTTTTTATATATTCTATTAGGAATCCTTGGAAATTAATTGTTTTGGGAGTTGAAGGTTTGTTGTTTGGAATTAATGGTATTGGTGACAAAATACCTCGTAATATGGTTCAAGATTATAGAGCTGGGAATATTAAATACTTTAAATAAGAATTTAGTGCTAAATTGATAAGTACTACATGAGTATATTTTGACATTGCCTTATGGTCTACATTTATGGATTCAACTATGGTGAAGTACATGAAGTAAATTTATGGATTCAACTATGGTGAAGTACATGAGTATATTTTGACATTGCCTTATGGTCTAAATTTAGTTGTCTGCAAGAAACCCAATTTAGTTTCATTTAGGGATGTGAAAAATGTAAAACGGATAAAAATACGAGTCATAGATACTAGACATTTTTGTAATGTCTATGGTGAAAACAATATACTTTTGATCGATGACACGAGATTCATGTCATACAAAGTTAAAGAAGAAATTACTTTGAAAACCGAACAACAAAGAGATTTGATGGAAAATATAAGACTGGTTCATTAATTTACATTGAATTATGAACATAGGTGAAACATGCAAGACAACACAATAACATGTGTAGATTGTTGAAAAATTTCAAGTGCATTATTGGCATTTTAATTATATAGTTTTCTATTAAATCCAACAATATATTGTGCAATTATATGGAATAGAATAACTACCTTAAAGTTCTTAAACATTAGCAGTGCACAATAATTTATTTTAAAAAAAAAAAAATTTTATTTCTAAGGGAGAGGAGACAATCACGGATCATGGAAAAATAATGGTGAGGGTAGATGTAAATTCAAGCGCTAGTACTTTTCAAAATTTCACTTAAAATTGAAAATAATTAGCCAATAAAATAAGTCACATCAAATATCATCAAAAGATTAACACCATTTAGAGAACTTTTAATGCATATTGCAATTTTAAAAATACAAATCTTAAAGATAAGACTTTAGAGAAAAACAAGTTAAATGATGTGGGAAACTATGTAATTGTTGACACATTTAAAATACAATCTAAATTGTCAAATAACTACTAGATAGATGAGTTTTGGCCTATGTTGCAACTATTGAAGGATGTGGAAGACGTCTGTGATGTCAATAAATCAAAAACCCAATTATAATTATGTAATTTGTCACTAAACATATTTGAGAACACTTTTCAGTATAATGTTTGTGACTATCTTAAGTAATGTTATTTTTAATAATTTGTGTGACTATGTTTAATAGTGTTATAATGCAATAAAAGGCTTTAAATGTATTTATATCAATTTATAGGTTATTATGTAAAAAGGTTAAATAATATATTTATTTATGGTGAATTCTAATTTGAATAATGTTAATTTACCTAGATAAGGTATATTAACATTACCTAGCTACAACTAACTTTTAAATATCTTAGTGTAGTTTGTTAAAGACATATAATCATCTCAACTTCATAATGTTTGCTGAAAAAAATTATTCATATCAGTTGGCATAAAAAAATTAGAATCCCCATCACTCTATTCAGAATATGAAACATTAGATCTATACGTCTGCTAAGCTATTTGAGTTTATATAAAATAGCCTCAGCGGTGGTCGGGAATTTAAGGAATTTACACATTCCCAACCACCTCAACAATCAATATGTTCATAGGTATCATGTAAACAATATTAATTTTATATTATTTATGTTGTTAATTTTGGAGCCCAACTAAAGGAATAGTGTTACAATAAAATTCAAAAAAATTCTTAATATGTTTTACTATAATTCTACCTTTAGTAAATGAATTTTAATTTATTTCATATCTATATTTAAATAGGTAAATATATCTAGAATGGTTTTACAATTTATTTTAATTATTTTCATGTCTATCTTTTAAAAATGAAAATGTATATGGAATGGTTTTACAATTAATTTGATATCTATATTTAAATCTGAAAATATATCTAGAATGGTTTTACATTTAATTACGTTCTACTAGTCCGGGTTGTTGTCCTCATCTAATTTCTTTAGAATATCTTCAGTAATTCTCCGGTTACCCCAAGATTCAATCACATACTAGATGAACCTAGAAGTGTCACACATCTCGTGAATGTCATTTTCCTAGTGGCCATGATGCAACCTAGAATTCATTGTGAATAACCTAGAGTGCATTGGATCGTCACTCGGCTGAGTTGAGCACTCACCCAAAGCACACAAAGGCACCGGGTCCCTGTTTAGAGATGCTTTGTATAGATTGTTAGCATGATAGTGCACATGTATATTTAGATTCATAACCAAGAGTAAAAACACACAACGCATAAACTAGATCTAGATCTTAGAATATATGTGAGCTGAACTCAAAAATGACTATAAAAATATTTATGATGCAAAAACTAGATTAAGTCATGTTGAACACCATTATCTATCCAATACAAACCATTTTATTAAATACTATAAAACATAGAAGCTTCATTTATCATGGAGGTATCTCCATGAGTCATGTGCGCTACTAAACCAACAACATAACTCTACAAATTGACACACACAAAATTGTACAAATTAATAAATATATATAGGGGTGGGGAATTTCCTTCACAACCCATGCACTATCTCAAAATAGGCCACATGCTAATAATATCCATGCATCTTTACAAAACATGTAAGTATTCTAACAATAGACTTGTTTTAGATAACTAAGACAAGAAATCATATTATTAGACTAAACCATGCGTGGCACTTGAAATGATGCTTGCTCCCAAAATACCAGTTTGTGTGTTGCAATTCTTAACTATCTTTGCATTCCCAACATGATAACTCTGAAAACACCTTCACAGAAGTGGCTAGGTCATGATCATGGGAACGTCAACCTTACTATAGCATCATGCCGTGTGTTCCTTCCATGCCCTACATTCGTGCATCCACACTTTGGCTATTTTTGTCTATCTAACGGGACGCTAGGCCATAAGGATTTTTAATTATTAAAATATGCATAGGTAAATCTTAATGAATTTTTAAAATTGATAAGAATGTAATTCCAATGAAAAAATTAATCCTAGTGGCCAATAGCATACAAAAGAAAAAAATGTTTTGTTTATGTTTTGCGAGATCAATGTCGGCTCCCTTGAAATCATAAAACAATTTTTCCCATATATTCGTTGTTTAATCTTATAGACATTTTGAAAATGATAAGAACCTTATTCAAAAGAAAAAAATTAAGCCTAGCGGTGCTAGCCATATAAAACATAAACATGTTATGTCTATTTTTTATTGATTGATGTTAACTTCCTGAAATCATAAAATGATTTTTCCCAAATTTCTATATTTTAATCATAAAGACATTTTGAAAAGGATAACAACCTTATTAGAAAACAAAAAGTAATCCTAGTGGCCACTAGCCCATATAGAATAGAAACATGGTTCTTTATTATTTTATAGATCGATGTTAGCTTCATTACATAAAACAATTTTCCGAGATATGCATAGTCTAATCTAAAAGGCATTTTAAATCTAATAAGAACTTTTTCCATATCAAAAATTAATTATAGCGACCGCTAGCCCATATAAAATAGAAACATCTACTCTTTATTGTTTTGTACATTGATGTTGGCTTCACTGAAACCATAAAAGAATTTTTTCCAATTTTACATAGTTTAATCTTATAGACACTTTGAAAATGATAAGAACCTTACTCGAAAGAATAAATAAATCCTATTTTCCAGTAGTCTGTATAAAATAAAAACATGTGAATGGTTTATTATTTTCCAAATGAATGTGGGCTACTCTGAAATCATAAAGATATGTTTTCCATATCTGCTTAGGTTAATCTTAATGACATTTTAAAACTGATAAGAACTTTATTCCAAAGGAAAATTTAAGCCTAGAGCCTACTAGCCCATATAAAAAAGAAACATGTTATGTTTTTTATTTTGTAGATCAATGTTGGCTTCCCTAAAATCATAAAATTATCTTTCCCAAATTCATTACTTTAATCTATAATCTATTATATTGGACTCAGATGGAGGTGTTAGTACCCAAATTGATTCTCCCTTAGAAGCTGAGCAACATCACAGGTTTGGTAGGAAGCTTAGAGACAAGCAGAGCATGTAGTGTGTTGTTTTGTAGCTGGGGATGAAATGCAGCTTGCTCTTTTTCACTCAGATGTGGAGAAATGGGTAGCACCCTCAAGAGGATTTGACCTATCCTCACTAATTTATGGTTGTGCCTTTCAACCAGGGTGAGAGGACCCTTTTTGTAGCTTGTTGTTTGTGGAGGAGATGGAGATATCCTTCCTTGTGAAATTATTAAGAAGACCTTGAAGAAAATATGATCAATGCAACAAAACCTAACTCTCACGAGTTGTCACTCTAGATAATGGAGATATTTTCTAAGCAAGTTTCAGGCCACTAAATACAATGAAAACTTGATTATTTCTGCATGTTTTGGTAGTAAAATTTATGCATTTGTATACACACATGACAAACAAGGGTAGTATGGGTATGATTGGTTGTTTTTAAATGAATTTTTTGTGGGAGGAGAGGCAGAAATTAACTTGATTCACCAGATCCTTGAGAAATTTTACAAAAATGGAGAGCTTGAACAACATAATACTTAGGGATAGCTAGGATGTTCCTTTAACTAGAATATGTGCTTCAATGGAGGCCTAGATAAGCACTTTTCACACAAAATTAAAGGATCCAAAATGAAGGATCAAAATGGAAAACTTCACTAAACATTATCAAACTTTGTTTGATCACGCCTAAGATACCCTCAAAGGCTAAAAACAATATTATAGTCATCTTTAGAGTCACACTGATTTTAAATTTGTTTAATTCACTATCAAATGAAAGATATTTTGATAAATGAAATTGTAAATTTCACAAAACTATCACAAGGATAAGATATTGTGTGATTCAAAAATATGTCAATGTAAGAATGCAATGGGAACAAGAAAACTACTTGCAGACATTCAAGAATGAAGCAAACACAAATTTTTCCTAAAAACAATGCAAGTTAAATCAAGTTTGATTAAATTTATCAGTAGGGGAAAGTTTCTAGAACAATCTCAGAGATTTTTAATGGTTATACACTGATAACCACCTTGACATGATCAAATTTAACATAAAGGAGATATAAACAAGTTTCTTCAGATGGTTTCTTAGAAGGATGGGTCTATTAAGCTTTTGTCTTAGAAAAATCAGTTCGACCTCTAGCACTCTAATCATTTTCACGATAAATTTGTACAATTTATAACATTTTAAAATAGATTTTTCCCCCAAAAACTCCAAACATTGAGTGTACCAATGCTCACGATGATCCGGTCATGATTCCTAGAATCGAGACCTATAAAAATTTGTCAGTACTCTGGGGCATAGATCTCTTCAAACATCTCTCGTATTAAACTCATTCTTACGGTAGATCAATTTTCCCTCTACTTGTCAACCACTTCCACCCCTAATCTGTCAAATCTAGTTCTTTGCATTCCCGAGAAGAAAAAATGGAAGATCAGATCTAATCTTAATGGTAAAAGACATCCCGGATTTTCCTCACCAAACCAAGATATCAATGGGTCTTTCACGTGCCAGGAAAGAAGAATTGGGTCGAATCCGATTATCGATTACATATTTAATGGTGAGATACGCCTGAGACCTTCCCCATGAAACAAGGATACCAAATTAATTCTCTCTCTTTGTTTGGCATGCAATAAATATCGAGAAATCATGAAGAATCACATCTCTAGGAGCTCTAGAGTGAAAATGGTAGAAAAATCAGATACAGATACACAGTTGTTGTTGATTTCTATTTTGAATTTGGATCATCCACATGGGAGATCCACTTTAAAATGACTGTGGGTTGCTTTTTTCCTTTTAGAACATTTTGGAAAAACATAATTTTTCACATATTGCTCAGTGCCTCCACCCTTGAGAAATGAGCGACACATGCCCTAAGGTGGCTGTCAAAGGAAATGCGGCCAAATTTTGCTATTTCACCTTCTTTTGGAAAAGGGAAATTTCTCCAAGTTTTCCCCCTAGCTCTGCCCTTCCGCTTTTAGTTTCTAATGCGGGTCCCAATGGAACCCTGCTTCCTTTTACACTTTTAAATCCCTTCTCCATAAAAGGAATTTTTCCAAATTTCCCCTGAAATTCAGCACCTCTGCCGTTGAATGGAACAAAATTTTGACTATTCTCTATCGGGATTGTGGGTTATTTTGATGATTTAATCCTTTTGATGAAAAGAGGCAAAAAAACCAAGTTTCCTCCGATGGTCCACTTTCCCCCCTTTGACTTTTCAAAGCCAACCTTGACCTCCTCCTTGTCGGGCTTGCGGGCCATTTTGATATTTTAATTCTTTTGATGAAAAGAGGCAAAATATCCAAATTGCCTATAATGGTCCGCTTCCCCACCTTTTGACTTTTCAAACTGGCACATGTCACAATGGCGCATCTTGATATGGTCCCCAAAGTTGAGACCTTGAATGAGCGTGGGCTCACCACGTGTACTCACCGACAAAATTTGTTTTATAGCTTAAAGCTCAGCGGAAGGCACCATGTGTCATGGTTCGAGGCAATCTCCTTTGGCTGTTGAAAAGTCCAAGAAAAAATGTAAAGTGAGTGGAGGCCTCCAAGTGTCCTCCTTGTGCTTCTTTAAAATAAAATTCAAGGGTCGGTCCTCAAACATGCGTAGTCCCTCCACATGTCCCAGGCCTCTTAAAACCTTTTGAAAAAGACTAAGTATGGGAAGACCCGGTGGAAGCCTCCATGTGTCCTCCCAGCCTAACTCCAAGGCCAACCAAAAACTAAATCTTTAAATAAACATTGTTCTTCCACGTAGATAGTCTTTGTAAGTTGAGGCGATTGACAAAATTCTTGAAGTACCTTCTCGAGCGTGTCCAAATAAAAATTCCACGTTTCGTGTTGATGTAAGGATGTAAATTTGACCAATAGAAATGCCCATCAAACCATAAAATGTAGAAAAACAACCATTTGAGCCCAGAGATGAATTTTTTTCCAAGGACGAAGAATTTAGAAATGTTACAAGGCTCAAATACATTCCTTCGAGCTACATCTATTCATTTTTATTCAATTATTTAGTGCAAAAATGATAATTAAAACAAATCCTAAGTGTGGAAAATGGAAAGACAGGACAACCCAAGTTTTTACACCCAAATACAAACCTTTTCAGATGAACAGAGAAACGAGGAAACAATTTTGGATCTATATGTGATCCTCAATCCAGGAAAGGACTAATTACGGAAAAAAAGGAAGGTGGAGACTTTTCAAGCATAATACAGGAAGATAAAATGTGATAGAGACCATAAATTGATAGATTTTTAATGGAAAAATGGGGCGAGACTATTTTGAGCACCAACATCGGCTCCAACTCGGGGATGGGCACTCCCCGCTGAGTGTCACAAGAACAAGGTTAGACCAAGTGCCAAAAATATCCATTGGGAAAAGGAGTTAGGTTGCAAATCAAAAATCAGAACCATCCCCCAAAAATGAACCAAGAAACTAGAAAAAACAGGCCACTAGGGGCTAGAACAAACAAGAACATGAAAGAAAAATATAAACCAACAAACTATACACTGTATAGATGATGCTCACCTTGATTCTGGGGAATCAATCCAAGAAATGTTTCAAATTCCTTCCATTAACAGGTAATTCAAGCAATTCCCCATCCAAGTCCTTCAGGAAGAAGGTATGTTCACCAATTCTAATATCAATGGAGTAAGGGCCCATCCATAATGCATCAAATTTTCCATGCTTGCCCTTATCTTCATGCCTACTATCCCATAACAACACGATATCTCCAACATTGAAATCTCTTAGGGTGACCTTCTTGTTGAACAACTTCTTCAAATTTTCTCTAAACTTTACATGCCTTTGGTGGGATGCCCTCCTTTCTTCATCAAGTTCAACAATCTGGTTAATGTGGGCATCATATGGACTTACTTCTCGATCTTCCAGTTGTTGAATGAACTAATATGAGGATAATTGCATATGCAGGGGCAACAAGGCTTGATTTCCATAAACCAACTCAAATGGACTCTTTCCAGTGGCTCTTTTAACAATAATTCGGTCATCCTAGATAAAAAAATTCAACCACTCACCACATTTTCTCTTATTCAGCTCCAAGGTTCTTGATAATCTTCACCAAATTTTTATTACTGGAATTATCTTTTCTATTTCCTTGGGGATTATAATTAGAGGCATATGTAAAATTTATCTCATATTCTTTGCACATTTCCACCAAGGGTTTAGCTCTGAAGCTCATGGCATTTTCATCAATAATTTTGACTAGCACCCCAAACCTGTAGATGATATGGTTCAACATAAAATCCATGACAATTTGGCGTGTTTATCTTTTGATGGGGATTTCCTCAACCCACTTGGTGAAGTAATCGGTGGCTACAAGAATCCACTTATGGCCAGTAACTTGAAGGGCCTAAAATCTCACCAATGAAATCCATTCCCCATTTCTTGAACAAAGATTCAATTGAAATAGGCTAAAGGAAGGGAGCTTGAAGCTTTTAGTCTTCCGGAGAAGCACCTGGAAACTCTCACATCTTATAACGAAAATAGTTTCATCCTTGAAAGGAGTTATCCACCAATATCCAGCCCTCACGGCCTTGTATTGTGACCCTTCTAGCAAAATTCCCCCACAAACTCCATAAAAATCAACAATTATCTTGGAGGCTTCATCTTCAGTGATGGACCTTAAGAGAACTCCTCAGGGTTCTTCCAAGAAAACCCATAATTAGTAATGACATATTTCTGGGAAGCCAACTTAAGGGCTCTTTTTGGTTCTTACTCAAATATTCAGGGGTAGTATAGGTGTACGAAATAAAAATTACATATTTGTACCACTCTTAACCGATAATTTTTCAAAAAAATCTACCCTTCCTTCTTCTACCTCATTTACCTCAATAGTTTGCAATTTTCTCTTAGCCATAAGCTTAGCCAATCCCAAACCTCTCACCAACTTCATGGTTTAGATATCCATGTCATATTCTTATGACTTGTTCACCCTCATATGCATCTTTTTGCTTGAGACTTTGATCTCTCGATAAGATGTCTTTCACCATAGTGTGGGGAACATAAGCAACAATTTTAGAGCTCAAAATGTAAGGCCTGAAAACCTTTGTTGTTTTTACCAAGGAAAATGCTTGTTTCTCCATTATTGTATTCCATCGCCCCCCGTAAAATCCCTTACTAAAAAGGGAAATCGGCCTCTCAGCCCCTTCATCATCTTTCTGCAACAAGACAGATGCAATAGTGTTCTCTAAAGGAAAAGAAAATAGTTGGAAAGGATTCTTATAATCTAGAGATGCTAAAATAGGGGCATGCTTTAATGCCTTCTTGATCCCATTGAAATCTTGAATGACATCCTCCTCCCATTTGATGGCACCTGGTCCTTCTTGACAGCATGCCAATGATTGAATGGTCAACTCAACAAAGTTTGATAGGAATCTTTTGATGAAATTTATCTTCCTAAAGAAGGAATGAATTCCTTTCTTGGTTCTTGGAATTGGGACCTTTTGATGGCCTTTACCCTTTCTGGATCAATCATCACCCCCTCTTGTGACACAATTTTACCAAGTAATTTTTCCTTCAAAGACACCCCAAAATGATACTTCTTTAGATTGAGTGAAATTCCATATTCTCTACATCTTATCAGCATTTTTTCCAAGTGCAGCAAGTGATCACCTCACTTTCTAGAAAACATATTCGTATCATCCTATTCAACAACAATAAAATCAATGATGTAACCAGCAAAAGAAAAATCCATTGCTCTTTGAAAGGTTTCTCTATAATTCATCAGACCAAAGGGCATCGTCACATATACATAAGTCCCCCAAGGAGTGGTAAAGGTTGTCTTAATTCTTTCTTATTCCTATACAACAACTTGGTTATAACTAGAGAAGCCATCCAGGGTAAATAACACCTTAGAAACAGTCACTAGCTGCAACATGTTTTCATGTTTGGTATAGAATAATTATCCTTCATTGATGCTCTATTCAAATTTCTGAAATCCACACACAACCTGATGTCACCATTCTTCTTTCTAACTGGTACTAGGTTTGTAACCCAAGAAGAATACCTTGTGGGCTGAATAATCCCTCCATCCCTCAGTTTCTTCAATTCTTCTTACATTTTAAGAGATAAGAGTGGATTGATTGGTCTTTGTTTCTACCTAAATGGTTTTACATTAGATTCCAAGGGAATCTCATGTTGAAACAGATCCTCTCTGTATGCCTTTAATTTAGAATAAGTCCAAGCCATACAATCTTGATACTTTTTCAAGTAATTGGACATAAGACTATTTTTCCTCCTTGCTAAGATTGCTTCCCAACTAGATTTTTCTGGGTTTCTCCTTTGTGCCAAGGTCATGCTCCTCAATATCCCTTAAGGTTGTTATGCATATGTTAATAATGTGATCATCACTATTAAATTTGGATTCAAGAGTAATCATCCCTCTAGGAATGGTATTAGTCTTTAATTGGATGATGCCTTTTGATGAACAAGGTTTATTTATGCTCTGCTATGCATACCATTGGCTCCCAATCAATATTTTGATTAGAAAACTCCCCTTTGTTTTGCATAAATCTTCTGACCTGAGCATCATCATCAAAAACTTTCCAATGTTTAATGTTATCAAGGATAGATGGCCTAGTTAACACCTCAACATCATATTCACAATATGGGGATACTGTACAATTATCAAACCAAGATCCCAATACTACAATTTTTTCTACCAAATCATTGAACCTCCTATCATGATGCATAATATTGAATGAATCAAACATCTCAATGAGATCCCAAACTACATGCTTGTATTGTTTCATTCATTGATTTTTTGTGGCATAAAGTTTTCTGACTTGCTTTACAATTAATTCTAAATCTCCTTTGACAATGATGTCTTTAACACCATATTTCCAAGCAATCCTCAGACCTAACAATAGTGCCTCATACTCAAAAATGTTTTTAGTGCACTCAAAATTGAGCTTAAAGGAAAATAAAAATTCTTCTTGGCTGGAGAGATCGAACAACACCATCACAATTTTGAACTTGAGTAAGCTCCATCAAATAGTAAAGTCCATGGAGAGCCTACCTATTCAAGATACTTGCATTCTTCAATCTTGTGCTCTTTTACATCATCAAATCCTACAAAGTTGTCAGCATCAACACTTATGTACAATACTTCATAAGATGCATTGTTGGGATCCTCAATAAGGTGCAACATCTTCTTTTCCCCATATAACCTCACAAGGTTGCCTTCAATTGGGATGGTAGCATAGGACATGTCCATTTGAACACTCCCACCAACACTTGCAGCCAATTTTCTTGATAATAACATACTCCACTTGGCTGGGTAATAAACAATAACAACATCAAGCATCAAGTTTTTACCTTGGTAAGAAGCAAGTTGTACCACTAGACCTTTCACACATCCCACCACTGGCACTTCTCTAGATTCCATAGTAGTACAATTCCCATATTCTACTGTTACTTTGAAATCCACCTCATTCATGAATTCTAGAGGCATAACATTACATGATTCCCCTAAGTCAAACATACAGTTGTGTAACAATTGTCTTTAATGATCATAGTGGTGGAGAATGGAACCACATTTAGTTGAGAATCTAGCAAGGATGTCCCTAAATAAACTTCAGGTGGTTCACCTAGTTCCTCCAACACTGGTGGTGTCTCTAACTCTTAAATGACTGGTGGAGTCTCCACAATGTTTACATTTCTACCTAGGGTAGTCTTCTCCTCTTTAGTCCCAGGTACTCTAAAGCCCTTTTCTTGTGCTTAGGAATCCTAAGCAACTCAAAAATTGGAACTGAGATCTTGATCTGACTCAAGACTTGGGCAATATCATAAGGGACAAACTTTGGCAAGGTAGCATTGGAAGGAAGGTTGACACACTCATTAGATGGCACAAGAATTTTGACTGCTTGGGCATGAGGAGGGGTATAATTTTTTTGGGACAACAAGGCCCTTGGTAGATGCATCTTTCTTAGGAGCCTCTTTAGGAATATTTGAAAGCAATGGAGTTTTTGGCTTGGCCTAAGGCCCTATACCTTTGAAAACCCTACTTCTTGTGTTGTATTCCTTTTCTTGGGAAACAACAATGTTCATCAACAACTTCTGTCCTCCTCAAATGAGATTCCTCCATCATACTTCTTTATCATTAAATCTCTTAAATTTTTTAAGTCATTATTGGGAAATTCAAAACATTATACAATTTCTACTTCTAAAATATGAGAGGAAGGAAGAATGGGTACCTGATGGATGCAATCCCAAAAATCAGCAGCAGTTATAGCAATTTTTACCTCAATTAAAGTTTCCCCTTTTTGTGAGCTCATAAAGCAACCCATCATACAAACATCATCATCATTATCATCATAAGATTCTTCTTCTTCTTGCTGATCTTCCTCACATGGAGCATGGGGCATGAAATATCTATCACACCAATCAATGACATCTATCTCCTCCACAACAACAACTCTAATAGCCAAAGGATCAGGTACCATTCTATTTTCCCTAGCCTGGGACTGTTTATTTCAAAATCCAATAGGTCCCTTGCCTCTGTCATTAGATCTCTGATCATTTCTATGATGATTTGTAAACCTGTCTTGGCCTTGTTGCTTGTGCTAACCTTATGAACTCTGCTCAATTCCCTTTTCTGCCCGGGCTAACTTGTATGATATTTCTTTGACAACCCCTACCATAGTTTTCAAAACTTCCTCCAAATACAAAACCTTACTTGTTTGAGGATTTTCTAGGTTAATTAGTTTTACACCCTCCCTTTTGGATGCTTTTCAATTGCCTTGATTTTATTCTCAATTTCCAGAGCCATGGTGAAGGCCTACCTCAAATGAGTAGGGTTTTTCTCCCTCAAGTAGTAAGCAACCTTTTTATCAAATGCATCTGAATATTTGATCAAACATGATTCATCACATGGCCTTCAAGACAAAAAGAAATCTCCTCAAGGTATTGTTAAACCTTGTGTTTAAATCCTATATTAACTCATTAGGATTCCTCTTAATGTTTTTCAAATTCTCGATAGAAGAAACCTAGGGCCACTTCTATAACCATATGGAAATCTAAATGCAATGTTCATCTTGTCCAAGAATCAATGGAATTATCTAGCAAAACTTTATACCAGTCCCTTGCATCCTTTTCCAAAGTATGGATAAACAATTTGATATACACATCTTCATGTTCAATCTCAAAGTCTTCCATCATATTGATAAAAAAATCTAAATGTTGGTCAATGGTTATATCATTGTTTCCTTGGAACTTTGGTAATCTATATCTTACATCCAGGAACTGCATTTGGATAACTAGCCATCCCTATAAAATTTATAGGACCAAAGGTGTTTACAATAAAAGGAGGTCTGGGTGGGGTTAGGCCATGTTGTTTTGAGGAGGTGACCTGGAGGGGAGACAAATTGATAAGGGGCAGAGGGTCTTTGAAACACATGAGTATAAATTTCAAAATGGATATCCCCTAAAGGCCTTATTTCTTGGAAAACCCTATCAACTTTTGAAAAGACAGGGGCAAAATGAGAAGCAAACTTTTCAAAATCAAATGAAGGCCCCTCTCCAATTGGAGAATTCAATTCCAAAGAGGCTACCTAATTTAGAAGCACTTGAATGTCAGTATTCAATGATAAGTTGATCACTTTCATCAATGGAGATCACTTTTCTTGTGTACTTATTGGCTAGAAAAAAATTTTGTGGACAAATTTATGGATTTCAGGACAACACTATGGGAATCTAAGTCCCTATAAATTTGAATGGTGTCACTCCCATTGTTTAGCATGTAAAACCGAAGGATTTTAATGGTGGTTTTTCAACCATAGATCCATAGGGGCACTCCACTGACTCTATGGCAAAGCCTGGAATTTCTTGATAGGGTAGAAATTAATCTAAGTATGGGAAAAGGGAGTGGGAAAGTGGGAAAGAAGGAAAGAAGGTAAATGATGCCGGTAGAATATTAGATGCCTATATGCATTGATCGAGAAAGTTTAGAACATGCATTAACTAAAAAAAGAAACATAAATTTACAATTTTTGAGCACAAGACAAAATAAAAAACGATGGTCACAAAGCACTAATTGAATTTTCCATTAGGGGGACATAAAATTCCTTCCTTTTTATCAATCTCAAAGTTGAAACTTATACATAGGTGGGAATAGATGAAAAATGTAGAGGAGAATATAAGAAGACTCTGATTTGTCATTTTTGTCCATCTCTGTTCACAAAAATGTGCTTGCATAGATTTTCAAATTCGATTGACCTTGTGAATGAATTGAAAGGTCATTATATTCCCCAAATTCAAATGGTTACAAACCTAAAAATTATCCATGCCTCTTCGAATTCCATCCATGGAAGAAAAACACCCATGTCATGTCAAAAACTAGTCCCACGAGCAAACATTACACCCGATTTGTTAGTTTGAATATAAGATGTTAGATTTTCTCCATGCATTTGGATCTTAGGCCGTTGCAAACAAATTTGATCATTTTCCCTCTTCCAGATTCCTCTATAGCAAAGAAAATGCTTCTAACAAGCCAAAAATAAGCTTTTTGTGCATTTTTTTTTCATTTTTCAATTTTCCAGTTTGTATATATAAAATGTTTAATTCTTTGCCCTAATTGCTTTGAAATCGGGCCATCCACGTGGTAGGAGAACATTGGAGTGAAGTTGGGAGGAACTTTTTTTTTTTGCATGCTAGAGATGTTTTCTTGATTTTCTCCCATAAAACTCCATCAAAATTTAAAATTGAAGTGTCCATCATGTAGAGAATTTCAATAGCTTTCCATTGATATCAAAAATGTGAAAAAACAAGCTCTGGTTCGAAAGATATGGCCCTCTAAAGATTTAGGGAAAAAGGTAAATACAGAGTCAAAATTAGGGTTGGCGGGGTCAAACTTTAAATTTTGACCTTTTGGAAAAAATTTCAAAAAAACTCCACGGGCCCATAGCTCCAATCTGGTAAGGACACATGGCATGATTTGATTTGATATGGGGTCTCTATGTAATTTTGAACATTCTAACCATTTTTGGAAAATGGCTCAAAATCTTGATTTCTCCCGCGGGCCCACTACTTTGGTCTGGTGAGGACACGTGGTGTGATCTGATTGACTGCGGGGTCATGGCTCACCCTCAAACTTTATGACCTATTTTTCCAAAAGGCTTGAAGTCTAACTTTCCTCCACTGGCCCATTGCTTGGAGGACACAGGGCACCTTGTGATTCATCTGCGGGCCGAAGACCATTTATTTTCCTTTCGCCTTTGCGGGTGTGCAGGCTGAATTTGCCTTTGAGCCTTTTAACCCCAAAAGGGATAAGTGCAAAATTTATCTCCCACCTCTGCCAATGTTTTCCTTCCCTCCATGGGCCCATGAGAAACTTTGTAACTTTTTTACCTTTTAGGAAAAAGGGCTAAGTGTCAAAATTTCCTCCTCGGGCCTGGAAAATTTTCTCTAAACTCCACCAAGCCATAACTTGCAAATACAAGGAGTTAGGAGGAGTTCCATACCTTTCTAGAAAGGGGAAATAATTCTCTATCTGATGGAGGTGTTTCTAAGAGTCCTTGATCCCTTGGGAAGAACCAAATTTCAAAAAAACTTATACTAGACCATTTTGAAAGGGTGACAACTCAAAAAATTTCAAATTCCAGACTTGGGAAAAAGAAGGAAAGTTTTGAGGGGAAAACAATGGCTCTATCTTGGAGACATGGCATGGATTGAATAGGGAGAAAAAATGGCATGAGGATCAAGAATCTCAAGTTTTAAAACATATAACATTGACCAGTGCCTTATCCATTGGGCCTTATAGAGTCATGTACAATTGTGAGGAAAGAAAGAAGGAAGGAAACACACCAACCAAAACCACACCAAAACAGAAAAGGAAAACAAAACACACAACAAAGAGGCAAACAACAGAAACTATGGTATAGGGTGAGGGACAACTCACTCTCATTGATGATAAATTTTTAACTATTGCCCACTCCTAAGAAATCTTAATGGAGTTCCATCCAAGTATGATAAGAGAAAGGCATTCTCACCACAAGCTTTCTAAATTTGAAATGGACCCAACCACAAAGAATAAAACTTAGCATGACTACCCTTTGGCTCTCTCCTCTTGTCCCAAAGTAGGACCAAATCTCTAGCTCTGAACTCCCTTGCTTTGGCTCTTCTATCAAAGAGCTTCTTCACTTTCAGCTGATGTTATTTGATTTTTCCACTACCTAGGATCTTCTCTCTTCTAGCTTCTCAAGGAAAATGATCCTCTTGTCAATTAAATCTATGTATTGGCTTTCTTCCACTATTTGAAGCAGCTTGAGAGCTAGCATTTCAATTGTAATAGAAATCTCTACTTTAACTCCATATAGCAACTAAAAAGGTGACATGCCTATTTGCCTTTTTAAGGAGTGATCCTATCGCCCACAATGTATCATATAATTTTTTGTGCCAATTCCTCTCGATTCTCATCAACAAGCTTGCGGATAATGGTCACAATATTTTATTTTCTTGACTCAAGCATGACCATTCCCTTGAGGATAGTAGTCGGAGAAGAATGAGAAAGAGAAATCCTGAAGCCATAACATAATTATGTCAATTCCTTCGAAGAGAAATAAGTAGCGTTGTCTACTACAATATTCTAAGGAACTCCAAAATGAACAATTATATTCTCTTTTATGAAATTGTAAACAACTTCGAGCTGGCCTATTTGGTGGAATGACTTCTACCCATTTAGTGAAGTAGTCATGGTAGTGAGCACATAGGTGTGCCCAACACTTGAATGGGATTTAACATGCCAATGGAGTCCAGCCCCCATTGTTGAAATGGTTCTTCAATAATCACAAGCCTAAGAGGAAATGCAACTAACTATGGTTTTCCAACAAATTGTTAGCATGCTTTGCATTTAGAAACCTAGCTCTGAGTATCAGCAAAAAGAGAAGGCCAATAATATCTACCTCTGAGAATTTTGTGGGTAGTCACCATGGCTGAAAAGTTTCCACCACAAGCTTGATCATGATAGGCTTTGAGGATTTTTTCTTGTTGTTCCTTGTCAACACACTTGAGAAAACAACCATCTATCCCTTTCTTGTAGAGTGCATGATTCCAAATCACATATTTGGTTGCTTTCATCTTGAGAGTTCTTCACTACTTGTAATCTAAATGAGGAGGGTAGTCCCCATAGGTAAGAAATAAATCGAGGTCTGCATACCATTCCTCTGTAGTGTTCACAAAGAGAACTTGTGGGCAATCTTCTGAGCAGGTTAGGAAAGTGTCATCTCTTTCTCCAAGCTAAACTTTGAGAGATTCATCTTCAGCAATCAACTTGCATAAACCATTTCCTCTAACCATATTAGAGGGCTTAATCTCCATGTCATACTCTTGGATCCTTGTAATCCAATTTCCTCTTTTGGCTCGGGTTCTTGTTGTGTCAAAATGGACTTAATTGCTTGCACTTCGGGGACTATCACCACAAGTGTGAGAGTTGAGTATGTAAAATCTGAAATTCTTCATGGTGTTGACCACTTTGTATGCATGATTCTCCAATTGATTGTATTATAGTTCATGCTTCTTCAAAGGGCAGCTCATGAAAGAAATAGGTGCTTCCAATCCTTCATAATTCTTCTAAACTAGGATAACAAAAAGAGTGTGCTCTAAGGCATAAAAGTACATGATGAATTCCTTGCTAAAATCTAGAGATACCAAGTGTTGGAGCTTTGCAATGGCCTTCTTGATTATTCCAAATGCTGATTTTCCTTCACTACTCCATTTAAAACCCATTTGAGGCTTCATCATAGATGTGATATGATTTGTTAGTTCATCAAATTTGGGGACAAAGTAGTGAAGAAAATTTACCTTCCCAAAGAATGAGTGCACTCCTTTCTTATTGGTGGGAAGAGATAGTGCTTGAATAGCACTTACCCTCTCAGGATCAATATGTGCTCCATGCTTATTCACAATGTGTCCCAACAACTTGCCTTCTATGACTCCAAAGATACACTTCTTGGGATTTAGAGACATGCCATGCTTTCTACATCTTGCAAGAATCTGCTCCAAGTGGAATATATGCTCACTTCTCTTCTTTGAAAACATGGTTACGTCATCAAGCTATATGACAATGAAATGCTTGAGATCTTTGAAAGCTAGGTCCATGGCTCTTTGGAAGGTGGCTCCCACATTGATCAGGCCAAAAGGCATCCTGCTATAAGAAAAAGTTGCCCCAAGGAGTTTTGAAATCCGTCTTGCTACAATATTCTTCAGCCACTTTAATTTGATTATACGCTAAGAAGCCATCAAGAAAAGAGAGCATCTCAGATCTAGTAACTGCTTGTAGGATATGATCCATGATTGGAAGAGGGTAGTTTTCTTGAGAGATTCCTGATTCAGAGTTATAAAATCTACACATATTCTAATCTCCCCATTTTTCTTTCGATTGGTATAATGTTGGCCACCCATGTTGAGTGGTGAATGGGGAAAATGATTCTTTCATTTAACATCTTGTTCATTTCTTGCTTGATAACATCAACAATCTTTGATTATAGGGTCTTTGATTCTTCTGAAGGGCTTAGCATCCTACTTCAGAGGAATGGAATGATGCATTTCCTTTATTTGAAAATATTTGAGCTCATCGTAAGAGTAGGCCAGCACATCAAAGTACTTTTTAAGCAAAGAAATGAACTTCCTTTTCTCTTCAGGTGAGCAGCATTTTCCAATGTTGACCATCCTTGGATCTTCAGAAGTCCCAATGTTTTCCTTTTCAAAATCAGATCAGCAAAGTGAGAAGATAGCTTTTCTTTTTCATGGATAAATTGTTCATGCTTGTCAAACAGTCATCCAGAGAGACTAGACCTTTTGGGATCTTGTTACCTTTCAATCTTATCATGCCTTCATCACCCACTCTTTCAATTTCATTGACGCATCTTCATCCACAACTTCTCCATGTGTATTAACACTTCCCTCAAAGAAAAGATTATTAAAGTTTTCTCTTTTCTTCCAAGAAGGTTAAAATCTGATTGTCATCATTGAAAACTTGCAAAGGTGATCTGCGTTATCAAGTACACTTTGTTTGAAGCCCATCTTAATGGTTATTTTTCCTTGCCAAAAGAGGGATGGGAAGTCAATAGGGATACCGATACTACAAAGAATCATCTCTTTCATTTTGTTATCTTGGGATGGCTTCAATAGAGAATGCATCAAAGAAATCATGCAATCCCACACTCTATTCTTGTAATGCCCGAGACTTGGGTTCTTCACCTAGTATTGCTTAAGGCAGATTTGCTTCACTATAGCTTCTCCATCACCAAGGCATCTCAGATTTTTGATTCCCAAGTCTTCCACTACACTTATGTCTAAGGGAAGAGCTTCATATTCTGTTGTATTTTTGGTGTTGTCAAATGTAGTTTGTATGCAAAAGGATGCATAACATTGGAAGGAGAGTACGACAAAACACCAAGCCCCGAGCCTACTTTGGAATGGATTCCATCAAACTCCATAGTCTAGACTTGATATTTGTCTAATTCCGAGGAAATTGGAAAGTCTTCTTCTTGTTGTGAAGTAAGGAAATAGTTTCCTAATCCACAGTCTTGAAAGAGGATATTATCTCTTGGGTCACTAGAACTTCTTCTTTGTAAACTTCATTTTTTGTACCATAAGTAACCTCTTCATCTCACCTTTTATTGCAATAATTGTAGAGATCCAATCCATCTTTATATCTCCACCAAGGTCTCTACAAAAACTTCTACTCAAGAGCATGCCAAAAGATGCTGGAATGTCTGCCACTAAGATGGTTAGAAGTACTTTCTTATCAAGATATTCATCCAAAGCCACTTGTGCATCTTTTATCCTTCCTACTAGTGGTACTTGCTTAGATTCCATTGAGTAACAAGCTCCATTAACTCTGGTTAGTGTTAGGCCAAGAGCATTGAAAAATTTGAGTGGCATTACATTATCAAAAGCTCTGGAGTCAATGATGCAATTGTTGAGCTCAAAACCATTCATGAGAAGAGACAAGTAGAATGGTTACACCTTATCTATTTTGGAAGCACTTGGGGCCAACATGTTTTGGTTAGGTGGTGTAGATGGTGTCGGGATTAGACCTTTATAATTTGAACTTGAAGGTATAGAACTATTGCTCCGAACAACATTGATTAGTCTATCAAACTAAGCAGGGTTTGTTTGCAAGTATTCAATCTTTGAGAGCTGCACTTTGGTCTTACTTGCATGCTCCAAAAAAATCAAATGGGACAATCTTTGGATGAGGGGGAAGTTCCTAGAGGGAGGGAAGGTTTAGATGGTAAGGGTATTTGAGGAACTTTGGCTGAATTATGATAGACTTCATTAGAGGGAGAAGTGTTTTTAAAAACTTGTGAGATAGAAGAAGGAAAAAGTGACTTACTAGATATAACAACCTTATCTCTAGCAGCCATTTGGCCTAGTTTCATTTTGGTGAATCCATCAAGTGTAGTAATGGTGAGCCTCTACGGATGATCTTCTTTTGTGTGGTTGCTAGAGTGGGATATTCTTTAGTTTTCTTTTCCTCTTGAGCCATAGAGGGTAGAGCATCTTTCTTAGATTGAGCTCGAGTGAAGAAAACACATGAGAATCTTGGGGCTTCCTCTTCTTCTTCCCCATCATCCAGAAACTCGAACAAGCCCATGTGCATATCAACTTCTTCAATTTCAAAGTAGCCTTCAGTAATCCTCTGTTATTTCTCCTTCAAGTTCATCAATTTCAGCATCCTCTCTTGATTCTCTGGTGTCACAGATAGCATTGACAGGAGGTGCTTCAAGGGAAAGTTGGTGAGGAGGTGGTGCAATTATTTTTCTATCAGGGAAGTTTTTCCTCCTTGGATAATTTCTCATTGTGATTTGGGACAACTGTTTCTTCAAGGCAACCAGATCATTCACCATTTTTTGGAACATAGGATCTGTAGTTAATGAAGTTGAACTCTGACCCTTCTGCTTCCCATTTAGACCTTTCACCTTTCCAGAGAGGATTAAGTCATCATCAGTTTCAATGGAAAAGTTTTGATCTTCCCTTAATGTGTTTGGTTGGGCTCTTCTGAGTAAGAAACCAACTTCTGATGACAAGGAACTGATGAAGAATCTTCTCAAGTGGTTCTTAGGAGGTAGCACATCTTCAAGGACTCTTCTTATCAGTCTATCAAACCTTGCTACAAATTCCTTCATGGATTTAGAGCTTTCTTTCTTTATTTAGACTAATTGCACAAAGCATCTCTTGACCATCTTTAGTGATCATGAATCTGTTTTCAAATGATTTTTAATATCTTCCCAACCAGTAATAGATCTTGCAGGAAGCATGTAAAACCATTTAGTAGCTTTCTCTTAGAGTGAATCCGCAAAAAGTCTAACCAACACATCTTCATCTTCAACACTTAACACACCACAAGCAATGATGAAGGATGCTACATGTTCTTTAGGGATTTGGGAGGATTTGGGAAAATTATTTCTCAAACCTCTTGAAAGATCATGGAGTATTCGTGGGAGAGCAAGTGGACCAATATTTATTCCCCATGGTACATTGGGTGTACGTGCTTCACATTCATTATCAGCCATTCTGTTTCTATTTCTGGCTTCTTCAGTAGCTAGGGTTGCTTCTCTTTCCTCTACTACAGCTTAGAGTCTTGTAATTTCTTCAAGTTGAGCTCTAATCTCTTCCTCTCTGTCAAACTAATCTATAACCTCGATTCTTCTCTCTTTAACTTCTCAAAATTAGGGTCAATCACTCCTCCTTGCCTTAGCTAGTGAGTATACCTTCTATCAGCCAACTTGAAGGCTTATTGTCTTCTCTGAGGTGCTAGAATCTATTTTTTCTCTTCCAACTCAAAAGCAGGTTCTTCTTCTTAGTCCAAAATCTTTGTAGCAATAAAGTAATGTTTTACACTCTACCTACTATGCCAAATAGCCTCCTTCAGGTCTGAAATGATATCTTCTTTGATATGAAAGAATGAAGAAGGTCTCTAGGAGGATTTGCAAGAATATTCATACTCGTATTCATGTGGATCACAAGGAACTTTAGACTTCAAAAACTTAAACAAATACTTTAAAACCTTGTGGTCATTTTAGGGTGCAGATGCTGCAAACTCTGCCCCACGGTGGGTGCCAAAAACTGTTGGCTAGAAAATTTTTCTTATGGACAAATTTATGGATTTTAGGCCAACGCTATGGGAATCTAAGTCCCTCTACATTTGAATGGTACAACTCCCATTATTTAGCATTTAAATCGAAGGATTTTAATGGTGGTTTTTCAACCAGAGATCCATAGGGGAACTCCATTGACCCTATGAAAAAGCCTACAATTTTATGCTAGGGTAGAAATTAATCTAAGTATGGGAAAGGGAGTAGGAAAGAAGGAAAGAAGGTCAATGATACAGGTAGAATATCAGATGCCTATATGTATTGATCAAAAATTTCATAACATGCATTAACTAATAGAAGAAAGACAAATTTGTAATTTCTAAGCACAAGACAAAATAAAACACACTGGTCATAAAGCAACAATCAATTTTTCCATTGGGGGGACATAAAATTCCTTCCTTTTTTATTGATCTCAGAGTTGAAACTTGTACACAAGTGGGAATAGAAGAAAAATGTAGAGGAGGAGAATAGAAGAAGATTGACTATCGTTTTTGTCCATTTGTTTGCAGAAACGTGCTTCCAATTTTAAAATTCAATTGTTAGCCCCATGAATGACATTGAAGGGTCATTATATTCCCCAAATTCAAATGGTTACAAACCCTAAATTATCCATGCCTCTTCAAATTCCATCCTTGTGAAGAAAAACACCCATGTCATGTCAAAAACTAGTCCCCACGAGAAAATGTTACACTAATTTACCAGTTTGAATATAAGATGTTGGATTTGCTCCATGCATTTGGATCTTGGGCCATTGCAAAAAAATTTGATCATTTCCCCTCTTCTAGATTCCTCTGCAGCAAAGAAAATGCTTCTGACGAGCCAAAAATGAGCTTCTGTGTGTAAAAATGTGTTTCATTTTTTAATTTTCTAATTTTCATATGAACCGTTTGATCCTTTGCCCTAATTGCTTTGAAATTGGGCCATCCACATGGTAGGAGAACATTGGAGTGAAGTCGGGAGGAACTTTTTTCAATTTTTTTGCATGCTAGAGACATTTTTTTGATTTTCTCCTACAAAACTCCATCAAAATTTAAAATTGAAGTGTCAATCATGTAGCGAATTTCAACATCTTTCCTTTGATATCAAAATGAGAAAAACCAAGCAATGGTTTGAAAGATATGGACCCTCTTAAGATTTTGGGCAAAAAAAAAGGAAAATTCCAAAGTCAAAATTAGGGTTGGCAAGGTCAAACTTTAAATTTTGACTTTTTGGAAAAATTTCCCAAAAAACTCCACAGGCCCGTAGCTCCGATCTGCAAATGAAATGTGGCGTGATTTGAATGGATACGGGGTCACCATGTAATTCTGAACATTCTAACCATTTTTGGAAAATGGCTCAAAATCTTGATTTCTCCCATGGGCCCATTTGCCTGCCCGATGCCAGTGATGACACATGGCGTGATTTGATTGACCGAGGGTCACGACTCACCTTAAAAACATTGTGACCACTTTTGCCAAAATAATCAAAGTATAAATTTTCTCCACCACCCATTTCTCTAAGGACATGTGGTGCCTTGTGATTCATCCACGGGCCGAAGACCATTTATTTTCCTTTCTCCTTTGCGGGCTTGCGGGCCAAAATTTGCCTTTGAGCCTTTTAACCCCAAAAGGGCTAAGTGCAAAATTTATCTCCTCCTCTGCTAATGCATTTATTTCCCCTCCATAGGACCATGGTCCAATTTTTAAATTTTTCACCTTTTATCCCAAAGGGCTATAAGTCTCGAAAATTTCCTCCTCAAGCCTACACTAGGAAAATTTCCCCTCCAAACTCCATTGAGCCATAACTTGCAAAATACAAGGAGTTAGGAGGATTTCCATACCTTTCTGGAAAGGGGAAATAATTATCTATCTGATGGAGGTGTTTCTAAGAATCCTTGATCCCTTGGGAAGTTCCATATTTCAAAAAACTCACACTGGACCATTTTGAAATGGTGACAACTCAAAAATTTATAATTCCAGACTTGGGAAAAAGAAGGAAAATTTTTAGGGACAATAATACCGATGTCTAACAACTCTCCATGATTTTATTCCTTATAAAATTTTTTTCCTAGCTCTAGAAATAATGTCCTTATAGGATCTCTAGCAAAGAAAGATCTTCTTCCTTCCATCTTTCGCAAAGATTAGTAACAAAACTCACTTTGACAGAGGTTAAGAGAGTGGTATTCATCAAGAATCAAATCAACAAGGATTCACCACTAAGGATTTCTACCTTAGTTGTGAAAATGCACTAAAATATGATCTATAAATACTAGAAACCGGACATGGGATGATCGACTTTTTTACGTGACCAAATTTATCAATGAAATCTAGTGCATTAGGTCTAGAAACTGAAATAATTGCACACAACACTTGCAACCTTGAATACTTCTTACGAGGAATGAACACGAGATGATGTTTGAAAAAATATATTATCACTTAGAGCATATAATAATTTTATAATAGGGTCTAAATATGAACTGTAACCACTATCTCCCGACGGCAACAACGCCATTCGGGTGTTGGTACCCATACTGATTCTCTCTCAGAAGTTGAGCAACATCATAGGTTTTACGGGAGCTTAGATACAAGTGAGCATGTAGTGTGTCATTTTGTAGCCCAGGGGATGAACTTCAGATTGCTCTTTATAACTCAGATGTGGACAAATGGGTAGCACCCTCAAGAGGATTTGACCTATCCTCACTACTTTATGGTTATGCCTTTCAACCAGGGTGAAAGAACACTTTTTGTATCCTGTTGTTTGTGGAGGAGATGGAGATATCTTTCCTTGTGAAATTATTAAGAAGAACTTGAAGAAAATATGATCAAAGCAAAAAAACCTAACTCTCACGAGTTGTCACTCTAGATAATGGAGATATTTTCTAAGCAATTTTTAGGCCACTAAAGACAATGAAAACCCGATTGTTTTACGCATGTTTTGGTAGTACAAATTATGTATTTTTATACACACATGACAAACAGAGGGGTAGTATGGGTATGATTGGTTATTTTTAAATGATATTTTGTGGGAGGTGAGGTAGAAAAGAAATTGATTCACCAGATCCTTGAGAAATTTTGCAAAAATGGAGAGCTTGAACAACATAATACTTAGGGATGGCTAAGATGTTCCTTTAACCAAAATATGTGCTTTAATGGAAGCCTAGATCAGCACTTTTCACATAAACTTCAAGGATCCAAAATGAAGGCTCAAATTGGAAAACTTAACTAAACATTATCAAACTCTGTTTCATCAGGCCTAAGATACCCTCAAAGGCTAACAAACAATCTTATAGTCATGCTAGGAGTCACAGTGATATTAAATTTGTTTAATTCACTATCAAATGAAATATCTTTTGATAAATGAAATTGTAAATTCCACCAAACTATCACAAGGATAAGATATTATGTGATTCAAAAATATTTCAATGTAAGAATGCAATGGGAACAACAAAACTACTTGCAAACATTCAAGAATGAAGCAAACACAAATTTTGCCTAAAAATAATGTAGGTTAAATCAAGTTTGATTAAATTTATCAACAGGGGAAAGTTTCTAGAACAATTTCAGAGCTTATCAATGGTTGTACACTTGTAACCACCTTGACATGATCAAATGTAACATAAAGGAGATAAACAGGCTTCTTCAGATGGTTTCTCATAAGGATGGGTTCTATTAAGCTTTTCTCTTAGAAAAATCAGTCCCGACCTCTAACACTCTAACCATTTGCATGATAAATTCGTACAATTTATAACATTTTACAACAGATTTTTCACCCAAAAACTCCAAAAATTAAGTGTACCGAGTGCTCTTCATGATCCCGATCATGATTTCCATAATCAAATCTATAGAAATTTGTTAGGTCCTTGGGGGTAGATCTCTTCAACACCTCCCGAATTCAAATCCTTACGGTAGATCAATTTTCCCTCTACTCGCCAACCAATTCCGACCCTAATCTATCAAATCTTGTTCTTTGCATGATTGGGAAGAAAAAATGGAAGATCGAGATCGAGCCTAGAGGTCATATTTCATCTTAATGGCAAAAGACGTCCCCGGATTTTCCTCACCAAACCAAGATATCAACATGTCTTTCGCGTGCTAAGGAAAGAAAAATCAGGTCAAATCCAAAAGTGATATTGCATATTTAATGGTGAGAGAAATTTATAGACCTTTTCGACCAAACCAAGATACCAAATTAATTCTCCTCTCTTTTTGGCATGTAAGAAATATGAAGAAATCGGGAAGAATCACATCTCTAGGAGCTCTGGAGTGAAAATGGTGAAAAATCATATACAGATGCATAGCTTCCGTTGATTTCTATTTTGAATTTGGATCATCCATCTGGAAGATCCACTTTAAAATGGGCCTGCGGGTTCCTTTTTTCCTTTTACAACTTTTTTGGATAAATGTAAATTTTTCACATTTTGCTCCACGCCTCTGCTCTTGAGAAATGATCGACACGTGTCCTAAGGTGGGTCCGAAAGGAACCGCGACCAAATTTTGATATTTCACCTCCTTTTGGAAAAGGAAAATTTCTCCAAACTTTCCCCGCATCTCCACCCTTCCGCTTTTATTTGTCATGTGGGTCTAGCGGAACCCCTCTTCCTTTTACAATTTTAACTCGCTTCTCCATAAAAGGAAAATTTTCCAAATTTCCCCTACAATTCGCACCTCCGCCATTAACGAAACAAAATTTTGACTATTCTTTGTTGAGCTTGCGAGTCATTTTGATGATTTAATCCTTTTGATGACAAGAGGAAAAAAATCCAAGTTTCCGTCAATGGTCTACTCCTTGCCTCGTTGACTTTTCAAAGCCAACCTTGACCTACTCCTTGTCGGGCTTGCGGGCCATTTTGATATTTTAATCCTTTTGATGATAAGAGGAAAATAATCCAAGTTTCCTTTGATCATCCGCTTCCCCGCCTTTTGACTTTTTAAACTAGCACACATCACAATGGCGCATCTTGAGATGGTCCCCAAAAGTTGAGACCTTGAATGAGCGAGGGCTCACCACGTGTCTTGGCATGACAAAATTTCTTTGAAGGCTTAAATTTCAGCAGAAGGCACCATGTGTCAGGGTCTGAGGAAATCTCCTTTGGCCATTGAAAATTCCAAGAAAAATGTAAAGTCAACGGAGGCCTCTAAGTGTCCTCCTGGCGCTTCTTTAAAATAAAATTCAAGGGCTGGTCCTCAAACATGTGTGGTCCCTCCATGTGTCTTAGGCCTCTCAAAACCTTTTGAAAAAGACTAAGTATGGGAAGACCAGTGTGGAAGCCTCCACGTGTCCTCCCAATGTAACTCCAAGGCCAACCAAAAATCAAATCTAAAAATGAACACCGTTCTTCCACCTAGACAAACTTTTTAAGTTGAGGTGATTCACAAAATTCTTGAAGTACACTACTGAGCCACATCCAACCAAAAATACCATGTTTCCAGTTGATGGAAGGATGTAAATTTGACAAGAGAAATGCCCATCAAATTGTAAAATGTGGAAAAATGACCATTTGAGCCTGGAGATGAAATTTTCTCCAAGGACGAAGAATTTAGAAATGTTATAAGGCTCAAATACATTCCTCTGAGATACATCCATTCATTTTTCTTCAAGTATTTAGGAAAAACACGATAAGGAAAACAAATCCTGAGTGTGGAAAATAGAAAGACGAGATAGATTGATTTTTACACCCAAATGTAGACGCTAAAATTAGGTCACACTCCCCTTTAGTCCCTCAACGAATAAGTACCCTTTATCACATTCACCTAGCTATGGCCCCTTTACCCCACTAATATTAATTTAATTAATTTAATTAAATTAATGCATTATCCTCACTATATTTATTATTTAAATATCTTATTTAAATAATATCCCCACATATAGTTCACTTAGACACCTCACCAAGCCAACTCAACCTAAGACCTATTCTTAGCAAGTTCCCATAACTAACTAAGACTTACCCAAACCCTAAAAATCAATGCCTACATTCCCTCTAACCACATTCCCACATGCTCACAAGAAGCTCCCAGTCTAATCCATAGGATAATGACACGAGATCCAAGGAAATTAGGAGGATCTCCCTAGTTTAGTAAACCTAGGAAATCCCACCTTGACCGACGTCGGTTACCCCTAACCATCGCCGGTTAAGCCGGACTGCCGTTGGTTACCCCTTTTAACCCCTAAAATACCTTATTCTCAAGGTTGGAAAACATTGGGAGAAAGTTGACAAGCAAGAAAACATCTCAGAGAGATAACCCATCTTCAGAGATCTAATTCCAGCAAAAACTCACATCCGGGGAGGGAGATTGAGCATCTTCTCCGCACAGCCATCCCAGCCATGATTTGATCTATCCAAGCAAAGAGGAGTGTACATATAGCCCATGCAAAATCTTTTTTAGTTTGGTGATCACGTGCAACCTTCAAACCCATCATCAGCACCTCCACCCCTCACACGCAGACATTCAGGAACAAAATCCAAGTAAGTACAACATCATACTTTCCTGGTTATTTCATTTCATCATCATTTTTCATCCATTGTTTATCTTGCTCCCTATTGACCTTATCCACATTTTCAACTCTGTATACCCATTAAAACTTAGCAAAATCCTACTCCAATCACCCAATACCTCATCCCAACCAACCAAAGTCTTTTTCAATAAAAAAGGATACCCTAACTTGTTTTGTGACATTTCAGAACTATCTAATCAAGAATCAACACCGGTTACACCTAACCGCCATTGGTCATCCTTAAACGACACTAGTCTCTGTTTCCCACACATCTCTTAATGTATACCTACGTACCTAATTTTATCTCACCTCTTTCACATGTGATCTACTCGAGACCCTTTATCAGACCTACAGAGACCCAGAACCAATCATTTAACCTTTGGATTCTATTCTAGCTTAACCTGTTAGATTAGATCTATTTCTTATTGTGTTTTTAAGTGAGATACCTAAATAATTTTAAAATAACAATAGGATTTACTTTGTTTACAACATTGAATTGTTTAAAATAGTGGACTGACACCATCTAGGAAGTATCATACTTCCCAAATCTAGCATACGCTAGGCAGTTCACTACCCATATTGTTTAATTCCTTCTGGTGGTCTTATTTTCATTATAGGTAGTTCCTCCTAGCCAAAAGGAAGCTCTCACAATTAGTTATGGATTCAGAATTCATATGCGTGCAACAACCCATCAACCGACATTTGAATAGGTATTCCTCCTATGCCCGTTACCCTATCTGTTTCATCAACACTTCAAAGAAACAATCTAAGAAAAAGGTGAAACATTTTGGCATGCCAGTGGGACCCATCCAGGGTTCCTTGCATTTCATTCATTCCTAGAAAAAAATTGTGTGTTTGTTTCCCTTCTGAAAAGCATGCACACTAATTTTCTTCTTTGGTAATCCACCTCTTCTTTCTATTTTCTCTAAAGGAAACTTTTCTTTTGGTGTAATTAAAAAGAATCATTTCTTCATGTTTTCTGCATTGTAGTGAAAGAGCATCCCTCTTCCTCTTCATCTTATCATGTCATCCAATTTTACATTTTCGATTTGGGTTTAAAAACAAGTGCATTCCCTTTTGATTTATTGCATTGGATCACATTAATTGAGGAAAACCTATACGCTGGAATTCATGACCAGATGATGGTTGACAAACGAATCATAGAAAAGCACTTCTATCCTTTTCTCTTTCTCTGAGTCTTACCAAACCACACAAAAATTCAAAATACATACATTCTTAAACAACATCCTACCTAGAAGAAGTTGTAGGTGATCACATGATCACGACATAGTGGGCACCCAGCTCGCTGCTCTATCGAGTCATACTTCAGAGCGAAGCCTGCCCCCACCATAACATACCTAAAACCTCACCTTTTAGATATCCTTATTTATAGGAAGCCATCCTCACCAAAAAATTTATTTCATAATTCATGTGTCAGTCCCTAAATAGCATAAGCTAAACAAACATAATAGAAAAGGCACTCCTAGGATCGCATTTTCTTAGTGTTTTTGCTTGGCTTGCGTTTTGAGGTGAGAGATCACATTCATCACTTTTTTGTTCATCCTTGCACGCTCCTCATCATAGCAGGTGTATTTCGGCTTTTCTTGAGTGTGCTCGGGCCATATCATCATTATTCCTAGAATTTGGGTCCGATTCTATATCAGATTTTAATTCACAACCACTTTCTTTCATCATTGTTTCAATATCACAGTAATCGTTGAAGCCGATTATCTCTGACCGCCATCGGTTATACCCAACCAACATCGGTTCCAAGTCCTTTTTCTAACCTACTCAAAAGGACATTTTTACTTCACTTTCTTCCACTTTTCATAGTCTCTGTCACTATCATTATTCTCATTGATGTTTTAAACATCCTCAGATTTGGCACACTGCATAGATTTTACCTTTTGCCTCGTTGTTTACTCACTATCCATTTTCTATAGTGACCAGCAGCAGTTATCCCTTACCGGCATCAATTTTCCCTAACCATCATTGGTTATCCTATTTCACATTCCAGCCATCATTTGGTCCTTCATCCACTTTTTAACACTGATTTTCATGTTCTCGTTTATTCTCTCAGATCATTTATAGAGAAGCAGCCCTACTGATCAAGAGATTGTTCACATGGTGTTGACCCAAAGACAAGCAAGCACCCTCGTATACCACGCTAGTTATCAATCACTCCCACTAGTCCTTCACCACCTTCTATTTTATCACCAGCCATGGATCCCATCCAACCTAATACTATTTCTATCGAGATGAGGATTTTGCATGACTCCTTGACAAGAACCTTACTACCTTGAAATTTTACCTTTCTCACTCGTCCACTCGAGACGCCTCGGGTCAGTTGATATACGGCATGCCCGTATCTATCCCCCTAACTCTCGCACCCACTTTCGCATCGGCCCCATCTTGTCTTCATGCTGCCCGCATCCACCTTACCTCTAGTCATTTCATAGTTAGGTTCTATATGCACTATGAGTGCTAAATCCATTACCTCTGTGGCACCCATTACATCCACCGTACCCTCGACAACTACCCTAAACACAACCTCATCCACCCCTAATGTCTCATACATACCTATAGCTACATTCCCACCTCCAGTGTCAGTGACCCCTACCCCATTTCAAAACGTGGTTCTTTCCATTCCACAATCATTAGCCCCTATTGCCACTAGGGTTACCATGACCCTTCCACCCCCATATACATACAACCAACAACCTCCTGTTTCATCCATTATTCATTCCTGGGTACGTAGCCCCTTTTTCACTACCTTATTCTCCACCACCCTACATGGTAGCCCCATACACTAGAGTGTCACCCCTGTTATATGCCCAAAACCAACCTCCTCACGCTACAGGAGGCATCCAATCATCACAACCCACCAATGACCTAATTAAATTGATGTTGGACAAGATGCTAACATTCGAAGCTTTGGTTTCTAGCTCCACAACACTCTCACCTATGATGAGATTTGCAAAGAGCCTATTCACCCATCCATTTCTATATGTTCATGCCTTGTGCATTTGGAAATTCCTAAATTCAATCATTTCAATAACAAAGAAGACCCCAACAACATTTGCATTCATTCAAAACATGGGTGTTATCTAATCACTCACGATGATGCCTTGCTTTTGAGAAATTTTCCCATGTCCCTCACTAGACCTGCATTAGATTGGTATAGTGGGTTACCTAAACACTCTATATTCTCATTCAATTAGGTAGCCCAAGCCTTCTTGGATCATTTCTCTATCAATATCGTCAAGAAGGTTACCATGAATGATCTAGATTCCACACGTCAGTATGAGGACAAATCCATCACATATTTTGTTGCTTGTTGGCGCAGCCTAATCAATCAACTTACCTTCCAACTACCACAAACTGAACTCATCGAGCTCTTCACACAAGCTTGCACTAGACATATCTCCCTGACCTTGTAGGTCCAAACCTTCCGAACATTCGATGAGGCATTCACTATGGTACGAAAGTTAGAGATTGGGGCCATCGAAGAGAAAAAAATATAATTACGCAATAAGAATTCAGCATTCAAGTCAAATGATACCTCTTCCTCTTCCAAACCATAAACCAATTATTCAAAAGCTAAGGGCACCGCTAACGTAGTGGTACTCAATGCCGATCGAGCTCACCTATCGAATCAAAGCTACACCCTCATCTAATCTCTCACCTATATAGAATTTTTAAGTTAGATGAGAGTAGTGAAAACATATCCCAGTTGTTGGGGAACCTTACTCTTCTATCTTAGAAAATCTTATCAAATCCGAGCCATCACCCTTCCACCCATAAAACCACACACTGGTTTTGACCCTACTCACCCCATGCCCGCATGGTATAAAGAACATGATTTTTGTAACTATCATTGAGTAAAGGGTCATAGTGACGAAAACTACATCACTTTCAAGAATATTGTCCAAGAAATTCTCAAGAAAGGTGAGTTAACTGTGGATAATCCCAATGCCACCCCCAACCAAAATCTACAAATCTTCAAAAACTATTTCCCAACCATGCCCCTTCATCCAATCAAACCGGTGAGACATCAACTCACGATACCCATACCCGTGAGGTTCACACTATCTTTAATGAGGTACATGTCACCTCTCAATTACCTCACATCCCTTCCATAGAGGAAATCCTATCCCGAAATCCTCCTTCCACATTGGAACCAACCTCCCATGTTCCTTCACCAATAGAGGAACACCTTTCATCTCCTTCATCACCTACAGAGGGGTCTTCCGCTAACATTGAGACCATCTCACCCCTAGCTTCTCCACTTAGAGAACCTTTACCTACAATACCTCCTCCACCCATAGAGGAGATCCCATTACCTCCTCCACCCATAGAGGAGCACCCATTATCTCCTCCACCCGTAGAGGAGCACCCATTACCTCCTCCACCCATAGAGGAGCACCCATTACCTCACTCCACCAGGAGCATTCCTCCCTATCCATTCCTCCACCCATCACAGACCCATTTGAGATACCTTTTCCTTTTGGTGAGCATTCTCCATCACCTACCCAAAATCCAACAGACCTACTTTTGGCTCTCTTACCCACGGAAGCTCAAGCCGCCAATTCCCCATCTTTAAGATGCATTTTACAAGAATTCCCATTAGGTCCTCACCAAATCCACCCACAGATGTGCCATTCTCACGTTTGGCCAATCACTTAGATTATGTGGATAGGGATTTACTATGGGGGTGCCTCTTACTCCTTGTCTCAACACAGATGCAGAGATCCCTCACTGATACCTCCACTATCTACCCAAACACATTTTGACCCATCAAACCAAATACAACCACTACTATTGCAACCCATTTCATGATACCCATTAGCACTCACACCACACCCTTACCCATAACCCGACCTACATCTAAACCCAAACCCATACCCACAATATTTTCCTCCACTAAACCTATTACCACTTTAGGGGTCACCCTGACCACTAGCCTTACTCATCCACCTATTAAATTGGATTTAGCTACATCCTCCAACATCAATACCACACCTACTCTAACACCCAAACTAAAGAAATGAACTCTTGAATAATTAGGAATAATCGGAAGTGGATATTGAGGTTGTGTCTCCTCAAATCTAGGTCATGGATAGGATTAAAGAAGGATCTCATGAAGTCGGGAATAATGAGAATATTGATTCGAGCTCAAGGATTTTTTATGCTGAAATAGTGAATGATACTCCTTCCTAGGTTGATTCTGAAGTAAAGAAAAGGAAGAGAGTTGTCAAGCCAATTGACATTGATTTTGATGCCCTTTTCAAACTTTTGAATGACACCATTCCTAAGAAGCATAAGGTTCTTTCTCAAATAATGGTGGATAATGATGGAAACAAATTTACAAACCTTGCCATTCCACAAGTGGATAAGGAGCACGATGCTATGATGCTGCTAACTATGAAGTTTCCAGGACTAGAACTTGGAAGATATAAATTAGAAAGTGACATGGCGATGGCTTGAGATTCAATTGATATCGTGCTAAAGATACTTTAGAAATACAAGTCTCAAAAATCTCAGCTCAAGGCTAAAAAGAATCAATGGGTGGAATATGTTCAACATTTGATAAATCCCATATCATCCACCTTCCTAGTACTAATGCAAAGGTGGCTACCCAGATGAATATACTCTCAATTTGTCAAAGGAAATAAACACATTGGGATATGTCACTAAAACTTAGCTTTGAAAGATTCTTGTTTTAGGCAGGGGATGATCAAGACTGCATGTTAAGCTTTGTGAAGATGTAAGTGCATATTTTGATCATATTCTTTCTTTCAACGAATTTTTTTTTCTGCTATATCAAATTTGGATGAGATATTGCCTAGTTTACAAGAGATGACAAGTATGGAATCTTCAGTTTTAGCTATTGAAGATATTCTCAAATTTGAACATCGAGGGAAAATTTTTCTTTGGTGTCTACATCTCAAATCAAGAAAAACACTTCTTGAGGATTCCATGATCCATTATGAAAGCATGTGCAATGAAGCCTTAAATTCACTCTCCTTGATTCAGGAATTCATGGCTGAGATTCTCTTGTATCCTCATAAATGAGCATAATCAAAGGTGTTCATCAGAGTAGATGGAAGAACAATTTTCACAATTGTTTAAGGACATGTACACTCCTGCCAAAAATTTCGTGTTAGTTTCCATAGAGTGGTGCATCAAATTAAAGAACTTATTTGAGAATGCTCAATCAAAAATTGTTAATTCAAATGATATGCCGAGTAGAATTCTTGAATTATAGGTATTTTGTGAGGATATTCCTCGACCAAGTGAACCTCCGTAAGAAGAAAATATGTTTGAAACTTTAGGAAGGTTTAGATCCTTTCAACTAGCAAAATCGGAAGATCCTAGTTTCATTGGTGGTTCGGAAGTTGATTTTCTTGATTTCTAACGAAGTGGGAAAGTCCATTTCTTATACACTTGAGATAGGTGGACCCCATTTCAATGGATAAGGAATTGTTTATTATTTTATATTTTAAAAGGTGTTGTTATTTGTTTCAGGAAAGAATGGATATTTTAGGTAATTTCTATTTTTGGGTTGTTTTTAATAAAGTTGTTGAAAAAGTCAAAGGTCACTTAAGTGCCTTATTTAATGATCATGTAAAACCCTTTACTACTTTCTAACCAAATTTTGGGTTATAAAGGTAGTGAGGGGCTCATTTGTAAGGGGTGACTTTGAGAGAGGAGAACAAAATACTTTTGTGTGCAAGATTTGTTTCAGAAGAAACTTTATGTTATTTTGTGAAAAACATTTTGGAGTTAATGAAATACAAACTTTGTGTCTCATTCATTATCTCTTTTAATATTTGATGTTCTTATGTTCATTAGATGTTAGGTTGCATGAAAAATTATCTTTGATCTTATTGTCAACATTATTAATCGGTTGTTCTAGTTCACAAAGTGATCAAGCTCGATTATCTACTTGCTCATATGTGTTCCCTTTACACTTTCTTGTTTGGCTAACTCAAACTACATTTTATTTGTGTTAGTTATTCATCTTTCATCTTCATGCAATATTAGGATCTTTTTTACCTAACTCTTGCATGTTATTTCAATTCATTCCATTTCAATTCTTTCCTTCATTCCATTCCATCTCCTTCATTCACTTTTCTTTCTATTTATGTTCCAAAATACCCCACATATAATTTTGAATGTACAAGATGTAAATACACTTTTGGTTTTCAATAAAGGAAGCCTCATCTTCATTGAGGAGGGACTTCGTTCCCACACTATTACATATCATTTTCATGCATGCAAATCCATATGCTAATAGTTTTTGGTGACTCTGCTGGGGATTTAGGAATCGTTAACCAGTGCTTGGTTAAATCTTTATGACTATCCCCTCTGCACAAGCTCTAGTTCTTCAACCTAACCTTGTTCCTAATGAATATTTCCAAGGAGACATTTCTGCCAACCTTCAAATAGTAGCTTGGAAAAACCATGAAAGCTTGTAGTAATTTGTGGTTGTTGATAAAGCCATTGACAGAGAAATATACATCTAAGACCTTAGAAGAAGAGCACCCGCACTTGTGGTCGAAGACCTCCGGACACGTGCTAATCATTTTTCACATACGCGTCCTCTTTCACCAAGGTAAAAATTCATATGACTATTACAGCTTAACCCACCTATCTTGTAAGAAAATCTTGTTTTGTAGATACTCAAGAAGACATATCATCATATTTGAGGCAAGCTATTTGGGTAAAGCACACAACTAACCATCATTTTCATCTCACCACATCAAGTATTTAGATAACAAAGAAGTGAAAGCCACAAGAGTTGCTATAAAGTTATTTAGGTAGAAATAGATCAAGAAAGAGAGCGAAGAGAAAAGACTAGAGCCGGTTAAAACACACAGTGATCCCTTCACAATAAAGATTCCAAACTGGAAGGAAAGAGGTTTAGGTGAGGAGAAAAAGCTAAAGGTCGATCGACCCCACTTTTGACTTTCAAGGAAAATTTAGTTTCAAGTTATCTCCTCCAAAGAAGAACACACTCGTAGATTTACAAGCCTTGCATCAAGTCATGAAAGAGAAAGCCAGAAGGAATCACTACTAGTCAAGCACTTGTCCTTGCTCACGTTTTTTTACCTTTGCATACCACCTTTCCTCAAATGGAAGCTAATGTACCATGGGGAAATGCCATATTCCCATTGGCCTTACCTACTCAACATGAACTCCCATGAGGATCAAGAAAGATTCTTCCCAAGTTCGACGAAGATGGGAAGACATCACCAGATGACCATATTTCTACCTTTTTTGCTGCATGTGTTGTTTTTTTGGTAGAATATGAAGATGTTTCTATTCATCTCTTCGTCGAAACATTACATGATGTTGTTGTAGATTGGTTTCATCATCTTCCCAATGGATGTATCACAAATTGGAATGATATGAAAACTAAGTTTGAAAATCGATTCAAGACGGCAGAAGATGAACATGCTCTTCTTGCCAACTATCTCAGGCAAAGAAAGAGCCAACAGAACCCATGAGGAATTTCGTGGCTAAATTTAACAAAATGGTGAACAAATTTCTCGTCGGGATTCATCAAAACCTTTATCGATAAAAATGTTTCTTTATTAATGCACAACAATTAGAAGTGTGTTATCATCCGAGAAGGGCTAGGTGGCTACTTTGGAACTTGCTCAATCTTCGACATAGAAATTGAAGATGACTTAATCATGGCAGGAAAATTCAAGAAAAATTCCCTCAAAGGAAAGAGTCAAGAAACTCCCAATGCTTCAGAAACTATACTCACTAAGTTGGCTAATGATGTGTTGGCTTTGAAAAAGCAAGTTGCTCAAAGTAGTAAACCTATTCCTTACAAAGAAATCCCAAGGAAAGGATACGTTCCCAAAAAAAATGTGACGAGGCTTATGAACTCTCACAACTAGATCCAAATGTGATTTCATTAAAGAAAGAGATGATGAGATCAAGTCGTTGAGGTTGATGAGGAAAAGGTGAATTCTGAGACATCTGAACATGAAGTTAAAGATCTTGAGGGGGAAAGTAATAATCATTTCTTTAAGTACCATTTCAATGAGGAAGATGAATATAAATAAATTATAGAAGATATGAATAGTCAATCTTTCGCCATTTTCACACGCTCTCAGAAAAAGGAGCAAGACACCACTAAGGCGGGAGATAAATAGGTTTCCAAGGAAACTCCCAAAGAATCCAAGAAAAGTGAGGCTCCTAAAGATTCCAAGGCGAATGAGGTTTCAATGTTCAAGACTATCTTAAAGAAAGGAGTACCTTTGTTAGATCAATCGGTTGGTAAACCAACTAGGAAGAAAGTTTCTTCTTCCACACCAGTGTCAACCAAGCCCGAGGCCAAGGTAAAAAATGTGCCATTATCAAGTTCAAAAGAACTTATATCTGAGACTTCAAGTACGGTTACTTTTCCTAAATTTGATATCATTGATCATATCAATAAAACAAAAATTTCCATGTCACAGGAAGAGTACTTGAAGTCCAAAAAGGATCAACTCAAGAAATTGGTCCATTTTATCAAAGGTGACTCTACTATTCATTCCTCCAAAGGAATTCTAAAAACTCCCAAATATGGGAAAAATCAAAATATTGTGGCAGCCACTACACCTTCAAATGAAAAGATTGAACCTTTCTTTGTGTCCTTTCTGATCAACAGATGCAAATTAAGTAATTGCATTATAGACTCTAGATCCTCAGAATACTTGTGATGCTATAAAAAGTAGCACACGCTCTTGGTTTTACTTGTACGAGAATATTCAGATCATGTTAATCCATGGAAACCAAGAAAGTTCCTCTAATCGGGCAGATTAAAGATGCCCAAATGGTTTTAGCCGAATTCCTCAAAAGAGAGTTAAAGTAACTATTTTAGTTGTTGATATTCCCACGTCGTATGGAATGTTGTTGAGAAGGAAATTTTACAAGGATTTGGGTGGTGAGATTCAAATGGACTGGTCTCACGCCATGATTCCTATTAATGGAGAAATGAAAAAGCTTATGTCGAAAGCTCAAGCAAAGTATTGGTAACTAAAATTGAAGATCTTACGCACGTAACCTTTTCCAAGGCTCAAGTATGGGTAATTATATGATGACTATAGAAATTCATACCCTTGAGATCACTTGCCAAGATTCCAATGAGATCTAGACTCTTGAGTTTGATGGAAGTTGTTGCTCAATGGGCTCTGGTGCAGGAGTGGTGCTCATATCTCCAAATGGTAAAATATTTCCTTTTTCCTACAAAATTGAATTTTCAAATACTAATAACACTGTAGAGTATGAGGTGTTAATCCTTGGCCTCCAAGTTATAGAGGAGAAAGGGATAAAAAATTTGGAAGTCTTTGGAGATGCGGAATTGATCGTGAAACAAGTAAGAAATCAGTTCCAAGTAAAGAATGATCGTTTGAGACACTACAAAAATAAAGTGTGGGACGCAATAGAAGTCTTCAATGCTTTTTCCATAAAATCTTTCCCTCACGAAAAGAATGACAAAGCAAATTCTCTAGTAGTCAACTTCATTAATGATTCATCATTCGTAATGTGATCAAGTCAAATACACCATTGAAATGGTTTTTAGGCCGAGTGTTCCTGACAATGCAAAAAATTGGAAAGTATTTAATGATGATCAACAAATTATTGCCTTCTTGGAAAAGAGAGAAAATTTTGAACAGTTGTAATTTGAAGGAAGTGATTCTGCATTTCGTGAATCAACTACCTCACCCATTCAGAAAGGAGTTGAGAATGAATATTCTCGTGATGGCATCATTCAACTCAGAGGAAATAAAATTCCTAAAGGATTGGTTTCACTTGAAGAAATTTTTGACAAACATGAAAGGTTTATCAAAGAGAAAGAGTAGGCAAGACCTGCAAATTTTACTGACTATGAGCAAGTTAATATCGGTACCAAGGATAAACCTCACCTAATCAATATTGGTAAGTGTTGCTCACCTGAGGAGTGTAGGAAATTCATAAGTCTACTTACCAAATATTTTGACATTTTGGCTTATTCATACGAAGACTTGAAGTCTTTCCAACCTAGGGAAATGGAGCATGACATACCCGACACCAGTGCAGTTCCATTTAGGCAGAAGAAAAGACAATATAATCCAAAGATTGCAGGACAATATTTCATGAAGTTCAAAAGATGCTAGATGCATGAATAGTGTTTCCTATTCGACATTCAACCTGGATAGCTAATATTGTACTGGTTCGCAAGAAAAATGGAGAAATTAGGATTTACATGGATTTCCACAATCTTAATTAGGCTTCCTTGAAGGATAACTACCCACTGCCATTGATGGACCATATTTTGTAGGCAGTAACTGGATCGGAAATGTTATCTATGCTAGATGAATTCTCTGGCTATAATCAGATTGAAGTGGCTAGAGAAGATTAACATAAAACCGCATTCACTACCCCCTGGGGTACGTTCGTATATAGAATAATTCCCTTCAGTTTGATCAATGTTGGCACAATTTTTCAAAGGGCCATGGATATGGCATTTGCAAATTATAAAGACAAGATCGTTAGAAATACCTAGATGACTTTGACAGTTTTCTCCAAGAAAAGAGAAGATCACCTAAGGGATTTGGAGAAAATATTGCAAAGGTGTAGACTTCATAAGATTTCTCTGAATCAAAAAAAGTCTGTGTTCGGAGTTACAAAAGGGAAACTCCTAGGCCATATTGTTTCTAAGGAAGGAACTAAGATTGATCCTAAACACATTCAAGCTATAAAGAATCTTTCCTTGCCTACAAGTAAGCCTGAGGTCCACTCTTTCTTTGGGAAGGTGAAATTTTTCGAAAGGTTTGTGCCGATTTTACCGAAATGACTAAGGAAATCACTGATATGATGGAAGGAAAATAATCCTTCAAATGGTCAAAGTAAGGTAGAGAGGCATTTGAGAAAATCAAAGCTGCTATTGCAAAAGCGCCTACATTGTTATGTTCTACGATTTTAAAAAGGATTTTATAATTTACTTTTATGCTTCTCCACACACAATCTTTGCAATTTTGACTCATCACAATCAAGAGGGGATCAAATCTCCTATCACATTCATGAGTTCAGAACTCAAGAAACATGAACTTAATTACACTCCTCTTGAGAGACATGCATATGCGGTGGTAAGAGCCCTAAAACACTTTAGGTATTATGTGTTGAATTCTCACACCAAAGTCTTAGTTCTAGACACCATGGTGAAATAAATGTTGACACAACAGGAAAAAGGATCTAAGAGAGGTAATTGGGTCTCCAAGATCCAAGAATATGATTTAGACATCAAGCCTACCAAGTTTGTTTGAGGAAGAGTACTCTGCCAACTCATTGTAGAGAATGAACCATGAGATAACTCCGAAGAAGAACCAGTTGAAGAAAATTTACCATTGGTAGTTTTTGTCAAGACTACCATGGACGAATGGTATTCTGATATCGCTACTTCCTCACATATGGTGAGTGTCCAAATAATCTGAAACCTAAAGAGAAATGCGCTATCAAACTAAGAGCTGCTAGGTACATCATTTGGGATAACACGTTGTTCAAGAAAGGGATTGACGGCATGTTCCTCAGATGTGTTAATAAAGAACAACAACCTAGGTTGTTGGAATATTTCCACAATCATGCTTGCGATGGTCATTTCTCTGGCCCAGTAACAACCCATAAAATTCTGAGAGCACATTATTACTGGCCCACTATGTTTTTGATGCTCAAAAATGGGTGACAAAATGTGAAGCTTGTTAACAATTTGTTGGAAGACCAAAGTTGGCAGATTTTCCTTTGAAGCCAGTTGTCATTGAATAACCATTTCAACAATGGGGTTTATATTTCATCAGGGTGTTGAACCCTAATTCTATCGCTGGTCATACTCATGTGCTCATCGCCATTGACTACTTTACAAAGTGGATGGAAGCTATACCAGTGAAACAAACATCTACTGTGGTAATATGTGATTTCATCAAAGAAAATTTATTGGTTCATTATGGAATTCCACACAAGATTGTGATAGAAAATGCCTCAAATTTTTCTTCTGTAGAGATGATAGGTTTTTGTTATGGATATGGGATATCTTTTTCTCATTCATCAGATTACTACCCTCAGGGAAATGGTCAAGGTGAATCCGATAACAAAAACATCATTACTATTGTGCGCAAGTTAGTAGAAGAAAATCAAAGAACTTGGCACAAAAAGTTATATGATGCATTGTGGTCTGACCGCATAACTCCCAAAAGGGAAATTGGGATGTCTCCACTCCAACTTTTATATGGAACCGATGCTCAAATTCCTGTCACACTAGAGTTACCAGTGTTAAAATTAGCTCAAGAAGTTGATGATGAATGCTTCACCAATGTATTAGATAAAAGGATCATGTTCCTAAGCAAGCTTGAGGAACAAAGAAGTCAAGTGGCAAACAGGATTGAGGAACATCAATCCAAGGTAAAGAAGTTGTTTGACAGGAAAACTAGGGAGAGACAGTTTCAAATCAATGACTTAGTTCTTCTCTAGGACAAAAGACGTGAGCCGAAAGGAAAGCATGGGAAGTTTGATTCATTGTGGCTAGGCCCATTCAAGATAAGACATTTCTATGGAGATAGTACCTATTACTTGGCATATCCTGATGGAACTCATTTGCCTTTGCCCTATAGTGGGAAATATCTCAAGCACTATCAAAATTGAAAATGGGTTGTTCCCCATATGTACATAGGTAATTAGGATTTTGGTTTGTTTGTTTCCTATTTTTTAGTCTCCTCTCTTGTGTCACCCCATTTTTGTGCCCATCATTTTGAGATCATGTTCATGACTATTTTGGTCTAGGTCCATTGCTGCATCCATGAAGTCCTTGTCCCTAATTAGAGCCAGCTGTTATCAGCCAATTTTGACTTTGCAAAATTATTTAAAAATAATAAAAAAATGAAAACTTGAAAATTTTCAAAAGTGTTACTTTGCATGGTTCATCGCCCTCATCATGATTGTCTCATTTTTTTGATCGTTTTGGTCTTCGTTTCATACTTTTAGAGTGCAATAACTCTTCTCGCTAGGATTTAAATTGCGTTAAAATATATTAAAATTAATTAATTAATATTTAATTAATTAATCGCTCCTTGTTTGATAAAATTAAATTTTAAATAACTTGAGAGTATTTAATTAAATAAATATTAATTAAAAGTTCATTCGACAAATTTTTATTGTCCAGAAGTAATCTTACACTTCAATCACGGGAAAGCCAATTTGGCTTCCCGAACCTGGATTTCCCCTTTCCTGGCAATCTTCTTCAAATTTCCCGCACATGGGATTTTCTCCACCAATTGCCAAATCATGGATTGGCTAACGGGAAAGAAATTCCCCAATTTCCCAAATGGGGAAATTAAATGGGGACTTTTAGCACACTTTTCCATTCCCATTGGCAGTTGGCCATTGCTTTCCCCATTTCCCCGGCACTTAAGCCCACTACCCAGAAGAAGAGAGGAAGTTGGATTAATCCTCATAACTTCCTCCATCAGTTTTCTCTAATGTGCGCCTAGAAGTCGTGAAATTGAGAAAAATCTGCGTTTTGGGTCATTTGTATGTATTTCGGGCAAAAGAGAACTGTCGGACATTTTGTCCCGCGTGTCCCAAGTTTTGAGAAGTGTTTTTCTAATTCCCCGATCGAAATTGAGAAATCCCGAAGTTGTTCCATTTTCGGGCCTTCGGACTTTTCGTCCCTTTGTCCCAAGTTCAAGTTGTTGTGCGAAGTTGTTCCTTTTCGGTGAAATCACCGAACCGCGTCCATTTTCGGCTCTTTCATGTTCCAAATGTCCCAAAGTTAATTCTGCAAGTTGTTCCATTTTCGGCCGAAACGCCCGAACCGCGTACTTCACGTACTTGCGTTCCAAATGTCCCAAACTTTTCGGACTCATTGTCACCTTTTCGGCCGAAACGCCCGAGTCGCGTGTTTCGCGCGTTTTCGTCCCAAGTGTCCCAAACTTTTCGTGCGAGTTGTTCCATTTTCGGCCGATTCACCGAACCGCGTCCTTCGCGCGTTTTCGTCCCAGATGTCCCAAAATGCATTTGTGCGTCTTCTCCCTATTTCGCCCGAGTCGGCCGAGCCGCGTGTTTCGCGCATTCGCGTCTCACATGTCCCAAGCGAACCAAATGCCATTCATACTTAGTTTTTCCCGCTCTACCCGAATATGTTGTTTTTCAAACTAATAGATATGAATTTAATGCGCATTGATCACCTTTCTCTCTCCTCAACGGCTATATAACGGGCAGACCCCCTTTTTGCATTTCTCACACTGCTTCCTTGCTATCTTTTGCTCGAACATCTTGCTGGCGAATAAGGTTTTCGATGACGTCAAGGATAATCTATCAAAATCCTGGGAAGATCAGAGTCTTGGAGGAGGCTTGGGGGAGAAGAAGAAGCAGAGCAGAAGAAGGATGAAGTATTTGAGACACTGGTCATCTCTGCTTTCAAAGACATACACTGTCATCTTCAGGATGAGACTTCTGAGACATAGCTGAGGCGTTAAAGAAATTCAGGCAGCGGATTCTGAAGTCAGTGGGTCCCTCTCAGTGACTGGCCACCTGTCTTCTTCTCCTTGTTCTTTTCTCTTCTTCCCTTTCTTTTTCCGTTTTCTTTGTAAGAAGTTAAGGTATTGCGATTGGCGGTCCTTAAGCTGTTCTTGGTTAAAAAAGCGGATTTGAAAGTAACTGATTTGTAAGCTATATAATGGCCTTCTTTACGCCATTTAAAAATAAAAGGAGGAAGAACTTGGCATATTTTACGAAAGTGTAAATAGATTATAAAGAAATCAATACAAAAGGACTTTCCATTCTTTGTCTATCTAATCTCTGTTATCTCGAGCTTTCGTTTATTTTGTTTGTGAAGATCATTTGTTAATGATTTGTTAGTCTCTTTGATTGCATACTTTTCCAAATTTTGCAAGCACAGTGATCTTGTATAACCAAGAAGGAACTTTGTGTCCTTGATTAATGAATCTGAAGGATGTTATTTACAGAACTTTGTGTCTTTAAGTTTCATCTTATTCATACGATGCAAATGATCTTGTTTCAATTCACTGTAACTTCGCATACATAATGAATTACTCTGATTCTCTATAATTCTGCATGTTGCCTTTCTGCTCATTCTCGTCTTCTCATTCCTCTGTCCTTTTGTACTTGAACATCCTCATTGAAAACACTTTCGTAATATCCAAGTTTAACCAGAAAATAATGTTTTGTACATTTGTAAATAAGTTCGTTTCTGAATAAGGGAACCTCTCCCATTAAAGAGGAGGGACTTCTTGTCCCCTGACTGTTGCTCTTCTTAAAAGTCCTATTTGACGACCAACAGTTTTTGGCGACTCATTTGGGAAAATCACATTCCAGTTCTGTAATTTTTGATCATCCTTTGATCTGGCGACTCCGCGTTTTACTCGAGGGAGGAGGGCCCTTGGTGTTGAAGATTCTCAGTTTCAGCTTTTGGAGCAGCAGGGTTTTCCTTTCCCTTAACAAATAGAAGGACTCGTTTGACAAGCACTCCACCTGTTCAAGATAGAATTCCCACGGGTGGTTTTCTTGAGCAGCTAGCCTAATCTTCAAGCTTTGATTCTTCTTTGGTGTTGCAGTCCCTCTCAAGCCGTTTTTCCAAGAATGGGTGGCACCATTACCATGGGGTCATCGTGTGGGCCCCTAGCCCTCACTCGGCCTTTGCATGAGTTACCCGAGAGGTAAGGAAGAACTTCCCAAAGTTCAAAGGCGATGGCAAAGTGTCATCTGATGAACACATCGTAGCCTTCATTGTTGCATGTGGAGTTACGGGAGTCGAACATGAAGGCGTCTCGTAAGAAACATTCGTTGAGGCGTTACAAGATAATGCTGCTGATTGGTTTCTACCACCTTCCGGTGGCGCTATCACCAGGCCCGGGACACAATGAGAACTCGGTTCGAAAACCGTTTCAAGCGGCGCGAGAAGATGTACATGCCTTGCTTAGCCCAAATCTCTCGAGATAAAGAAAGATTCACAAGAGCCCATGAGAGAATTTGTGGCCCCGGTTCAACAAATTGATCAATAAAATTCATGACCTACCGACACTTTGTTGATCAAATTCAAAAATGTTTCTTCCTAAATGCTCAATCGCCCAAAGTTAGTTATGCACTAAGAAGGGCTAATCTCATAACATTGGTCGAGGATCAAACTCTCGCTGTTAGTATCGAGGATGACTTGATCATGTCAGGGAAGTTGAGAAGAGACCCTCCCAAATCTAAGTCTGCTGCTTCTTCCTCTTCCACCCCTGGACCTAATACTGATCCATTAGTTCAGAAACTTGCAAATGATCTTATTGCTATAAAGAAACAATTGGCTCAGCACGCTCCTTATGCAGACGTTCCAAGGAGAAATTTTCAGCCCAGAAATCGTTTGCCTGCTTCTCAAACAAGATTAGCACTTGAAGGACCTCCTGTTAAAGTCCCTGTCAATGCGACCTGCGAGGTGGAAGAACCAGATGACGATGAAGATAACGAAGCTTGCGAAGAGTTTGCGAGAGAAGTTGATGATGAAGCAGATGAACTTGAGGGATCTCGAGTAAATTTCTTCACCACTGAGGGCATTGATGATGGAGATGATTATGATGAAGTGGTAGCGGACATGAATAGCGAATCATTCAGCTGTCATGACTCGAGAACAGACAAATCAGAGGGAGAAAGTGACACAGCCTATCAAGAAATCTAAGGAAGCAGTCGACAACTATTCCCGTGATTGCAAAAAGAGGATCTCTATCCTACCGTCTACACCAAAGGTGAGTCCTATTAATCCTACTACTAAAGTTGCTTCTTCTTTTTCTCCTAAAGTTGATAAGCCTAGAGTCTTAGAATGATGATGGCCGTCCATACGGATCCTTTGATATTGTTGATCACTGAAAAGACCAAGGTCAAATCTCGGAAGTGAGTATTATCAAACCCATCCCAAAGCTTTTGCAAAATGATCCACTTTGTCAATTCCCACTCTAAGACCACCTCTAAAGGCCTTTTGCCCACTCCTCTTCTACCACTGACTGACCTAGTACGGTAGCTGCTTTGTCACCTCGCCTTTAATGACAAAATCAAGCCTTTTTATGTAACACTTCTTATAGCTGGTCATAGGCTCGATAATGGTGTGTCATAGATTCGGAGCCTCGGATAATGTGATGCACTGCTAAGTAGCTCATGCTTTAGGCACGACCCTCACACGCACTTATGGATCTTGTTACTCCATGGAGAGTAAAGAAGTGCCCAGTGGGAGAATTAAAGATGCACAAGTAGCTTTTCTTTGCTTTGCGAGAAGAAAGTGTTGGCTACCATCTTAGTGGCGAGATATTCCCCCTTCATACGGGATGTTGCTAAGTAGGAACCTTGTAAGGGCGTGGGTGGGGAAATCCAAATGGGTGGTCACATGCACTCGTGCCTGTCAATGGACAAATGAAGAAGTTGCTGGCTGAGAAGCAGTCTGAGTATATTGTGCAGAAAACGGATGATCCTAGAGCACAAATACTCTACGAGGATATGGGGCATGGTAACTACATGATTATGTCCCTGATGAAATCCGACCCCCAAAGTGTCTCTAAAGATCTAATGGGGTTTGGATTTTAGAGTTTGATGGAAGTTGTTCCTCAGCTGGTTCCGGAGCCGGTGTCTTGTTGGTGTCACCTGAAGGAAGCCTACACCCCTTTTCATTTAAGTTGCAGTTCGAGAATACTAATAACACAGCAGAATACGAGGCTCTCATTCTCGGATTGCAAGTGGCCAAAGAACAAGGTGTAAAGAATCTTCTGGCTCGTGGTGATGCAGAATTGATTGTAAAGCAGGTCAGAAACCTTTTTCAAGTAAAAAATGGAAGGCTGAAACATTACCGGAATCAGGTTTGGGATTCCATTGAATTCCTTGATGCTTTCTCTATCGAAGCGAGTACTAGGGAAAAAAGCAATGAGGGCTGATTCACTATTTGTCTCAGGGTCACTACTGATTCCTCATCCTGATTTCTCTCAAGACAAGTTCACCATTGAGATGATCCATCGACCCAGTGTACTGATAACACCAATAAGCTTGGCGAGGTTTTCAATGATGATCAACATTTGCTTTCCTTCACGGAACTCAAGGGTAATTTGAGCATTGTATTTTTGAGGAAGTGACAACCTACCTCGTGAGAGTGTGCCCTTTGACAAAGCGAGTCACCCGAGGGAAGAAAGCAAGTCGGGAAGGGTGCATTAAACTCAAGGGAATAAGATTCCTAAAGGTTGGTAAGCTTAGAGGAAGCTGTTTGATAAACATGACGGTATGTGAAGTCTAGAGCTTCTCTTGGACCTCGTGATAATCGGTGAGTATGACAAAATCAATATTGGGAGTTCTAATGACCCTAAGCTAGTGAATATTGGAAAATGTTGCACAGCAGATGAGAGGAGAAAAGCAATTGATCTTCTAAGGAGGTATAAGGATGTTCTTGCTTATTCTTATGAAGATTTGAAAGCTTTTAACCAAAAGATATGCAGCACTCGATTCCTCTCAAACCAGGAATTAAACCTTTTAAGTAGAAACAGAGGCAGTATAATCCCAAAATAGCTGACACCATCTTTCAGGAAATTCAGAAGTTGTTGAAGGCTAAAATCATTTTTCCCATTCACCATTCAACATGGATTGCAAATATTGTGCCTGTTAGGAAGAAAAATGGTGAGATCCGCATCTGTGTTGATTTCAGGAACCTGAATCAGGCGTCTTTGAAAGATAATTATCCTTTGCCTATGATGGATCAGGTCTTTGCAAGCGATTACTGACGAGTCTGAAATGTTATCCATGCTCGATGGATTCTCGGGATACAATCGAGTAGAGGTTGATCTTTGAGATCAACACAAGACAACTTTCACTACTCCTTGGGGTACCTTTGCTTACAAGAGGATGCCTTTTGGGCTCATTAATGCTGGTGCCACTTTTCAGAGAGCCATGGATCTGGCTTTTGGAAGCTTGAAAGGGAAGTGTATTGTCATATATCTTGATGACCTGACAGTGTTTTCCAAGACAAGAGCGGATCATTTTGATCACCTAGAGACAGTTCTGCTGAGATGCAGAGAGCATGGGATCTCTCTGAACCCTAAAAAATCTATCTTTTGTGTCACTGAGGGAAAGTTATTAGGGCACATCATTTCCAAGGATGGTATTAAGATTGATCCTGAACGAGTTCAAGCCATCCAACAAATTCCTCTCCCAACCAGCAAAAAGGGCGTGCACTCCTTCTTTGGTAAGATAAATTTCTTGAGAAGATTCATCCCTGATTTTGCAGAGTTAACTTTGAATATTTCTCAGATGATGAAAGGGAAGCAAACATTTGGTTGGTCTTCTGAAGGAAAGGAATCCTTTGAAGGTATCAAGAGAGCTATTGCTAAAACTCCTGTTTTAGCCTGTCCTGATTTCAGCAAAGATTTCATCATCTATTGCTATCTCTGAGATAATACCTTGGTTACTTTGTCTTAACTCAAGAAGACTCTAATGAGCATGAACTCCCAATTGCGTTCATGAGCTATATTCTGAAAGATCATGAGTTGAAATACACCATGATGGAGAAGCATGCTTTTGCAGTGGTCAAAGCTGTTAAGCAGTTTCGTTTTTATATCCTCAACTCTCACTCCATGGTGCTGGTTCCAGATACAACTGTTAAGTCAATTCTCACACAACAAGAATTTGGATCAGAGAGAGGCCCGGGTTGCTAAGGTCCAAGAGTATGACATTGACATCAAACCGACCAAGCTGGTTCGTGGAAAAGGCCTTTGTGAGCTCATTGCTGAAGGAGCTAAACATGAGTTGCTGGAGGAGAAAGCTGACATTCCTACCGTTCTGTTCCTTAGCTCAGTTGATGAATGGTATGCTGACATCGCCCATTTTCTCACCTATGGGGAATGCCCCTCTCATTTAACTGCCAAAGAAAAGAGGACTGTTAAATTGAGGTCAGTGCAATATGTATTGTGGGAAAATGCTTTGTTCAAGCGTGGGTTAGATGGGAGATTTTTGAAGTGTGTGGACAAGGAACAACAGAGAAAGTTGCTCTCAGCTTTTCATGATCAGGCATGTGGAGGGCACTATTCATCAACGGTTACAACTCATAAGATACTCCGTGGAGGATACTACTGGCCTTCCTTGTTCAGAGATGCATCCAAGTGGGTTGATAAATGTGAGGCTTGTCAGACTTTTGTGGGAAGACCTAAATTGGCTTCTTTGCCTCTCAAGCCAGTTGTGATTGAGGAACCATTTCAACAGTGGGGTTTGGACTTCATTGGTACACTTAATCCTACTTCTAGTGCTGGTCACACTCATGTGCTAACTGCCATTGACTATTTCACCAAATGGGTGGAAGCTATTCGATCAAAGTACTATACGAAGTGGTGTGCGGCTTCATTAAAGAACATCTTGGTAAGGTATGGTGTACCTAATAAGATTGTGTGAGATAATGCTTGAATTTCTCTTCAAGTGAGATAATGGATTTTACTCTATGGGTATGGCATCTCCTGGCTCATTCTTGATTATTACCCCGAGGGAAATGGGCAAGCGAGAATCCACTAACAAAAATCTGGTGACTATCATAAGGAAGTTGGTCGATGAGTCTGTGGAAAGCGGCACAAGAAGCTCTATGATGCTCTTTGGGCAGACAGGATTACACAAAGAGAGCTATTGGAATGTCTCCTTTTCAAGTGGTATATGGAGTAGAAAGCTCAATTGCCGGTGCAGTGGGCTGCTGACCTTGCACCTAATGAAGGCCATTGAAGATACTAGTTTGAGGGATGCTTTGGACAAGAGAATTATGTACCTGCACAAACTGAATGAGGACAGATTGATGGTTGCTGATAGGATATCTATTCACCAGTAGAAGGTAAAGGTCCTGTTTGACAAGAAAGCTAGGTTCAGAGATTTCCAAGTTGGAGACACCGTGCTGTTATGGGACAAAAGACATGAACCTCGTGGCAGCCATGGAAAGTTTGATTCCCTGTGGCTCGGACCTTTCAAGATCAGACACTTTGCTGGTGAGAATTCCTTTTATCTTGATTACATGGATGGTTCTTCTCTCCCACTTCCTTATAGTGGGCAGTATCTCAAGTTGTTCAAGTCCTAGGTGATTAGGGAGTCCCTTGTATATTCTGTACAGCGTTTTTGCTTTTCTTTCCTTTTTGTTTTGGTGTGTTGCCCTCTGTATTGGTCTATTTTTGACTCCGTTGCCCAATGGATAAGGTACTGGTCTGCTTCCCCGAGTTTGTCTAAGTTCTTGCCTTGTCTCATTCCTTGAATTTATGCCAAGTCATCCCCAGAAGGAGCCAGCTGTTGTCCACTCAAAATTCCCTGCTCTGATGAAAGTAAAAATTTCAAAATTTTGAGTTTAAGTGTTTTCTCTAATGTACCGAAGTCGTGAAATTGAGAAAATCTGCGTTTTGGGTCATTTTGTATGTATTTCGGGCCTGTCGGACATTTTTGTCCCGCGTGTCCCAAGTTCGAAGTGCGTTCTGTTCCCCGATCGGCCGAAATCCCCGAAGTTGTTCCATTTTCGGGCCTGTCGGAACTTTTCGTCCCAAATGTCCCAAAGTCAATTATGCAAGCTGTTCCATTTTCGGCCGAAACACCCGAACCGCGTACTTCGCTCTTTCATGTTCCAAATGTCCCAAAGTTAATTCTGCAAGTTGTTCCATTTTCGGCGAAAACGCCCGAACCGCGTCCTTCGCGCGTTTTCGTCCCAGATGTCCCAAACTTTTCGGACTCATTGTCACCTTTTCGGCGAAACACACAGCGAGTCGCGTGTTTTGCAACTTTTTTTCAAATGTCCCAAGTGTCCCAAACTTTTCGTGCGAGTTGTTCCATTTTCGGCCGATTCACCCGAACCGCGTCCTTCGCGCGTTTTCGTCCCAGATGTCCCAAAATGCATTTGTGCGTCTTCTCCCTGTTTCACCCGAGTCGGCCGAGCCGCGTGTTTCGCGCATTCGCGTCTCACATGTCCCAAGCGAACCAAATGCCATTCATACTTAGTTTTTCCCGCTCTACCCGAATATGTTGTTTTTCAAACTAATAGATATGAATTTAATGCGCATTGATCACCTTTCTCTCTCCTCAATGGCTATATAATGGGCAGACCCCCTTTTTGCATTTCTCACACTGCTTCCTTGCTATCTTTTGCTCGAACATCTTGCTGGCGAATAAGGTTTTCGATGACGTCAAGGATAATCTATCAAAATCCTGGGTTTACAGCGTAGAGTGGAAGATCAGAGTCTTGGAGGAGGCTTGGGGGAGGCGAAAATGGCAGTGGCGAAGAAGGACGAAGTTTTCGAGACACTTTGGTCATCTCTGCTTCAAAGACATACCTTTGTCATCTTCGAGGATGAGACTTCGAGACATAGGCGAGGCGTTAAAGAAATTCGAGCGGCGGATTACGAAGTCGGTGGGTCCCTCTCGGTGTTGGCCACTGTCTTCTTCTCCTTGTTCTTTTCTCTTCTTCCCTTTCTTTTCCGTTTTCTTTGTAAGAAGTTAAGGTATTGCGATTGGCGGTCCTTAAGCTGTTCTTGGTTAAAGAAAGCGGTTACGAAAAAAGCCGATTTGTAAGCTATATAATGGCCTTCTTTACGCCATTCTAAAAATAAAAGGAGGAAGAACTTGGCATATTTTACGAAAGTGTAAATAGATTATAAAGAAATCAATACTGAAGGGCTTTCCATTCTTTGTCTATCTAATCTCCGTTATCTACGAGCTTTCGTTTTTTGTTTGTGAAGATCATTTGTTAATGATTTGTTAGTCTCACGAGTTGCATACTTTTCCAAATTTTGCAAGCACTGGTGATCTTGTATAACCAAGAAGGAACTTTGTGTCCTTGATTAATGAATCCGTGTTATGAAGGGTGTTATTCTGAGAACTTTGTGTCTTTAAGTTTCATCTTATTCATACGATGCAAATGATCTTGTTTGATTCAACTGTAACCGCATACATAATGAATTACTACGATTCTCTATAATTCTGCATGTTGCCTTTACTCGTTCTCGTCTTCTCATTCCTCTCTGTCCTTTTGTACTTGAACATCCTCATTGAAAACACTTTCGTAATATCCAAGTTTAACCAGAAAATAATGTTTTGTACATTTGTAAATAAGTTCGTTTTGAATAAGGGAACCTCTCCCATTAAAGAGGAGGGACTTCTTGTCCCCATTTGTTGCTCTTCTTAAAGGCCACGCATTGGTCAAAAAGAAGAAAATAACAGTCCACCATGCATGCATAGAGATCAACGTTCAGCCAACGAGAAGTAACAACAGGAGAATAGCAAAAGATTAAAATTGATCCACACAAAATATTAAAATCGGGAGATTTTAATTAAAAAATAAATATCATTGTTATCACCAGATTTGGAACTTGAGCTCAGTCTCGATATGTTTGTATTGACATTTTTAAAAAAAAAATTTGTAATTCGGGACAATTATTATTATTATTTTTAAAATAATAATAATAATAATAATATTATTATAACAAAAATATTTTTCTTGCATCAACGGGGTTTCGGAGACTGAGACCCGGCCCTATTTGCGTTGTCTTGCGTGCCTGAGTCGTTCTTCTGTAAAATTCATAATGGCCGAAAAATCTAAATCATGCGGGAAGATAAAGGAAGCCGGTGGATAAATCAAACAAATCTTCCCTGAAGTATGAATTTCAATTAATTATCCCTCCCAGTTACATTAACTCAGCATATGACAACATCACTGATACAAATCTAGGTCACATCAATGTGCAGCGTTTTACGAGTGGGTGAAAACTGAAGGCAAAACCATTTTCTCATATAGACTTTACCATAGTGGTCTACCCCAAGCAACAACATTTCCTGTCTCGGTGTAGTGTCCAGAATTGGTTATTGCTTGTACGGAGCATTATGACCTTGAGAGATGAGGAATTTTTAAAGATAATCACGAGCCTTTCCTCTTAATCACACCAGAACACATTGAGGAGTTTCTCGGCATACCGACTTTCCCGAGAATGTGGATATCACTCGCCAATCAGCACAAGAATTCTAGGATGAAGAACCCCTGAGATGGAGCAAGATGGTTAATAACAACTGGTTAGTAACCAAGAGACCTTGAATTGACAGGCTTCCCAAAGAACTGTACCGCATTGAGTTCATGGAAGAAATCAGAGACATTATCACTCTCCTAAGTCAAGTTTTTGGTCTACCATCTCGCTTAGGATTTTCCACCCATGGATTTACCGGTTTATCTCGTATCATCCTAGGTGAGAAAGAGTTTGTGGATTGGGCCACCATCATCAGTAACACCCTTCACAAACAATTGATAGAAGTTAAGATGACTGGATGCTTCTACATGACATCATATTTGTGGTAGCAAGAAGAAAGCTATTTTTGGGACTTGAAGCGAGAGGGGTCATGGGGCCGTCAAACAAAGTTTTTATTATTACCCTCAACTCAATTTCAAAATATTTCACACCATTTTAGAAGAGTCAATGATGCATTCACCTTACGCGTGATCCGAACTCCGAATCGAATACCGAGGAAAGGTTTTCCAAAGAAGCTATGAGTGTCACTTCGCAATGGGGAACCTGGTTTATTCAATTTTCATATTTTTCCTACATTCGCATGAGTGGTTTTCTGGTACCCCGTGGAAACTCCCTAAGTACATTAGTGATAGATGGGAATTAATAGAGTTAGCACGAAAATTATTCCAAGTTCAAGTGCCTTCTTAGTGAGTAAAGCACCGTCAGAATTTATTTCCCAATTCAAATCGGGGAATACCAATGTCCAAATCTTTTCATTGCACAACTCATGGAAAAATAGTTCTCTCTCATAACCATCCATCCATATGTGAAGAGAGCCTTGTTTGATATCAATGGATATATGTAAAATATTCTGGGAGAAAAGTACCAACATAATCCTACTATGGAATATTTCTCAGCTGCTTGTTCAGATGAACATGAGGTAAGAAGACGGAGTACTCTCACCTAACACTTCCTCAGATCAAGGCCTTCCGCATCAAGAGTCCTCCCGATTCATTCATAGATGATGATGAATATGTTTTCAATCCCTCTATGATGTTGTTGCCTTTATCCCATTTCCTCGAATCGACTAGACCAAAAGAGATGAATTTTCTCTTGATGGAAAAAACCAACCAACTATTGAAAGAAGCATATCTTGGTATGATAGGGAACTTGTTAAATTTCAATCAATTCTAGATCATGTTTCAGTGGTCACAAAATTTTCCTATACGAGGGGGTCTCCATTCAACCAAGGTCTCTTCTCAATCAACCTCATTACCATCCAATCATACGGAACAAGTGAGAAAGGAGTGGTTGCCGAAATCCACTTCGCCAAGAAACGTGTCACAAGGAGAAAGATCTAAAGATTCTAACCCAAGGAAGGAAGAGAGCGTGTGTCAGATTTTATACCTTGAGTAGAGATTCTTCTACCCACATCGTTAATAGTGCTCAAAAGCTAGTAGTAAATGATCCTCAGTCATGCTTCAAACAAGCATCCACTCAGGTGCAGGTAATTCAAATATCAAACACTTCTGAGCATGTAGTTCATGAAGGGATTTCCAAAAATCTCTCGAATAATAAGGAAGTGGATATTGAGGTTATTTATCCTCAAATTGAGGTTGTGGATAGTATTCAAGAAGGATCTCATGATGTTGGGAATAATGAGAATATAAATTCGAGCTCCAGGATTTTGTATGCTGAAATAGTGAATGATACTCCTTCTGGGTTGATTCTGAAGTATATAAAAGGAAGAGAGAGTTTTCAAGCCAATTGAAATTGATTTTGATGCCCTTTTAAAACTTTTGAATGACTCCATTCCTAAGAAGCCTAAGGTGATTTCTCGAATAATGGTTTATAATGATGCAAAAAAATTTGTAGACCTTACCATTCCACAAGTGGATAAGGAGCGTGATGCTATGACACCTGCCGACTATGAAGTTTCCAGACTGGGACTTGGAAGATCTACATTAGAAAGTGACATGGCGATGGCTCAAGATTCAATTGATATCATGCTAAAGAGACTTGAGAAATACAAGTCTCAAAACTCTTAGCTTAAGGCTGAAAAGAATCAATTGGTGGAATATGTTCAACATTTGATAAATCCCATATCATCCACCTTCCCATTACCCGATAGAGTGGCTGCCCCGGATGAAGACACTCTCAATTTGTCAAGTAAATAAACACATTGGGCCATGTTACTAAAGCTTACATTTCAAAGATTCTCATTTTAGGCTATGGGACGATCAAGACTATGGTTAAGCTTCATGAAGATGTCAATGCATATCTTGATCCAATTCCTTATTTCAAAGAATTTTTTTTCTCGCTATATCGAATTTGGGTGAGATATTGCCCACTTTACTGAGGAGATGACATATGGAATCTTCAGTTTTAGCTATTGAAGGAATTCTTTAATTTTAACATCGAGGGACATGTTTTCTTTTGTGTGCATCTCAAATCAAGAAAAAAACTTATCGAGGATTCCATGATCCTTTATGAAAGCATGTGCAATGAATCCTTCACTTCACTCTCCTTGATTTAGGAATTCATGGCTGAGATTCATTGTAACCTTATAAATGAGCATAATCAAAGGTGTTCATCAAAGCAGGTGGAAGAAAAATTTCACAATTGTTTAAGGACATGTACACTCCCACCAACAATTTCTCGTTAGTTTCCATGGAGCAAAGTGCATCAAATTAAAGAACTTATTGGAGAATGCTCAATCCAAAATTGTTAATTTAAATGATATGCCGGGTAGAATTTGAATTGGAGGTGTTTTGTGAGGCTATTCTTGACCAAGTGAACCTCCGAATAAGAAAATATGTTTGAAAATTTATGAATGTTTAGATCCTTCCAACTGGAAAAAGCGGCAGATCCTAATTTCAGGTGGTTCGGAAGTTGATTTTCTTGATGTCTAACAAAGTTGGAGAGTCCATTTCTCATACGCTTGAGATAGGTGGACCCCATTTCAATGGATAAGGCACTGGTTATTATTGTATATTTTAAAATGTGTTGTTATTTATTTTTGGGAAATAATGGATATTTTAAGTTGTCTTTAATAAAGTTGTTGAAAAAGTCAAACGTCACTTAAGTGCCTTATTTAATTATGATGTAAAAACCTAACTACTTTGTAACCCACTTTTGAGTTATAAACGGAAGTGAGGGGCTCATTTTTAAGGGGTGACTTTGAGAGAGGAGAAGAAAATACTTTTGTGTGCAAGATTTGTTTTAGGAAGAAACTTTGTGTTCTTTTTTGAAAAACATTTTGGAGTTAATGAAATACGAACTTTGTGTCTCATTCATTGTATCTTTTAATATTTGATGTTATTATGTTCATTAGATGTTAGGTGCTTTAATCTTGCATGCAAAAATTATCTTTGATGTTATTGGCAACATTATTAATCGATTGTTCTAGTTCACAGTGATCAAGTTCTGATTATCTACTTGCTCATATGTGTTCCCTTTACACATTCTTGTTTGGCTAACTCAAACTCCATTTTATTTGTGTTAGTTATTCATATTTCATCTTCATGCAATATTAGGATTTGTTTTTACCTAACTCTTGCATGTTCTTTCAGATTCATTCCATTTAACTCCTTTCCTTCATTCCATTCCATCTCCTTCATTCAATTTTCTTTCCATTGATGTTCCAAAACACCCCCGATATACAATTTTGAATGTACTGAGATGTAAATACAGATTTTGGTTTTTAGTAAAGGCAGCCTCACCTTCATTGAGGAGGGACTTCGTTCCCACATTTTACATGTCATTTTCATGCATGGAAATCCATATGCTAACACCAAGACTGATCGTTACCTCAGCCACACATACCTCCTCTATTCCTACCACTTGCTATAACCTCCACATGACTAACCCATTAACTTCCCAATTCATCAACTCCACCTCCGCATCGACATCCAACACATTATCCATACCAGCTACCTACCATGATCCCTTGGAATGTGTTTTTCAATGCCTCACTGCGGCGAGTACCGCCTATATATTATCGACACATTCCTTACTCTGCACAAGTATGGAAGCCTTCACCAACACCCTCACTATGATCACCATATAGGAGAACGCCTCATTTATGGTCCTCCTCATCTTCGTACTAGTATCACCTATGGGGAATTCATACTACCACTTACACACCTGAACCACCATCACAACCCCGCCCATTTTCCGCTGACTTCCAATCACTTACCAATCACCATTTCACCCACACCTTCCTGCACCACTATGCATGGAAGGGTTTTGGTTTTGGATTTTATGAGAAAGGCCGCCATACCATTATTCCATGTACCACCTGTAAACATAATGACCATAGTGGTATTAGCTTCCCGAACCTCCTACCAAACAGGCCCGCATTGAACTCATTGAAGACCCTAGCCCTCCTCCACCTTCATCTTCATCACTACCTTCACCCACTCCACCTTCATCACCACCCTCACCGACAAAGTTGATGGATCCTGAATCTATCCCCCCTAACTTTTTTTTTTCATAAACACCATTTCCTTAGGGCCTTTGACTTATCAATGTGAAGGTGAGGCCCCTTCCACTCTTCCATTCCTATATCCTGAGATGATCGATGATGACACACCTACACTTAACGTCGTTCAATTTCGGGATGTAAATCCATACTCACCTACCTTCAGTGCGAGAAGACTCATATATTCATCGGTCATTACCATCTGAGACACAAACCATGTTGAATGAATCAACTATCGAGATCAACATTCATACTCAGGATGAACCACACATCCTAAAGATCAGACAATATTTAGATGCTTTGATGAACAGAAGCCATCACTTCTTTTCTCTAAGATCATAACCACGCTTTCACTTGGTCTTATGTAGACATGCCCGGTATTGACCCCACCATAGTGGTCCATAATATCGTAACCATTCCCGATGCCAAACCCATCAAACAAAAGTGAGGAAAATGCACCCTCGCATTGCTCTTCTCGTCAAAGAAGAACTTCAACACCTTCTTTTTGTTTCCTTCATCTTACCCATTGATTATCCTTGTTGGATTTCTAACATTGTCCCTATTACTAAAGCAATAGGGGGACTCCACATTTGCATGGAATTCCATGACCTCAACATTACCCGCCCAAAAAAGACAACTTTCCTTGCTGGTATTGATCAACTAGTTGACCTCACCGCTGGTCACGAGATGCTCTCACTCATGGATGGCTTCTCTGGTTATAAAAAAATTTGCTTGCCCAGAGAAGATCATTACAAGAATGCATTCATTACCCCTCGGGGAACCTTTTGCTATCAAGTCATGCCTTTTGGCTTTAAAAATATTGATGCTACATATCAAGTGTGCTATGACTTACATCTTCCATGATATCATGCATCACATAGTGGAATATTACGTGGATGATCTCTTTGCTAAATCTAAATGTCATGTCAAGCACCTTGCTGTCCTCGAAACCATTTTTGCCCACCTCATTAAATATTACATCCGCCTTCAGCCTACAAAGTGCATATTTGTGGTTCTCTCAAGAAAGCTATGGGATTTATTGTTTCCTCCATGGTATATAAGTTGACCTTGCTAAGGTCAAGGCCATTCTGGAAATTCCTCCATCCACTAACCTTACACAACTCGCATGACTGCAAGGTAAATTGTAGTCCATTCGCCATTTCATTTCACAATTATCGATCGGTGTCAACCATTTCATCATCTGCCTAGGAAGGATATCTCATTTAAATGGGATGATAACTGTCATAAATCTTTTGAGGTCCTAAAAAATACCTTCTCTAACCACCTGTACTCATTCCACCTAAAGATGATCAACCATTTTACCTATACATATCGTTACCGATCATTGTTGGGAGCCATGCTTGCTCATCGTGATGAACAACACGAGAGGAGAAGGTGGTTTATTACATAAGCCATACTCTTTTGGACTATGAAACTTGATACAACCAATAAGGAAAGCTTTTCTTAGCCTTAGTTGTCATTACCACCAAACTCCTCCATTACCTACTCAACCACAAAACCTATGTCATGACCAACACCAATCCCCTATACTTCATGTATGCCAAACCTTATCAAAATCAGCATGTCATGCAATGAATTATGCTTTTATCTAATCTTGACCTAGAATTAATTCACCAAAATTCCATCAAGGGCCAAGCTATCACCGACCAACTAGCTGATGTACCTATTTCCAGGGATCAACCATCTAATTTTGACTTTCTCAATGAGTCAATTGCTACTCTTTCCCTGGACGAACCTCCTTACCAAATGACACTATTATTCGACGGTTCCAAGTGTCAGTATGGGGGTGGGGATGGTGTTATCCTCATTCCTCTAGATGGAGAAACCATGCCTTTTTCCTTCAAACTATACTTTAATGCACCAACAATATTGTCGGCTTAAGTGGCACGAAGTGCTCATTTAGGTCTTCGGCCGCATATGCCCTAGATTTCAAATCAATCCACATCTTTTGTGATCCATAATTGGTCGTAAAACAATTCAATGGTATGTACCAATGTCATAATGAGATGCTTCAAAAGTATAAACATCTTATAGACATACTTTTGACCACCTTTAATCGTTACACCCTTTAAACCATCTCACGTTCAAGCAACAAATTTTACAGACACCATGGCCTTCTTAGCTTTCCAAATACCCGTTTCCCCTATCAATTCCAAAATATTTGTCACCGTACAATGCCTCCATTCACCTTCTTATTTACCTCATGATGTTTACTCAATCGAAAATGACACCCTTGACCTGAGTGACCTTTGGTATAAACAATACTTTGACTACCTTTCTCTCTCCATCTTACCTCCTGATCTCACCCATAATGAACAATGCGCCTTCCTTAAAAAGGTCTCCCATTTTGTCATTCTGGGGGGACTCCTCTATAAACACGTGGCTTTGATGGTATTATCTTATGATGCCTCACAAGTTCTGAAATCCCTTATACCATTAAGGAGGTTCATGATGGCATATGTGGAGGTCACTTTAGTGGCCATGCTATTGCTTAAGCGTATTCTTCTTCTCGGGCTATTAATGGCCGACCCTTAGCCATTATTGTTGTGACTATGTCAAACGTTGTGTGAAATTCCAACAACATTCCAACCTTCATCATACACCCAAGAATGCCCTACAGGTCACTCGTGACTTATGTCCCTTCTCTCAATGGGGTTTGGATCTTGTTGTAGAAATCAATTCTCATTCTTCCCAATGCCATCAATTGATCGTGAATCAAGCTATCAGAATAATACAAAAATGGGTGGAATCCATACCACTCATCTCCACGAAAGTGAGAAGATACGTGAGTTCATCAACCACCACAACATTTGTCTCTTTGGTGTTCGTCACAACGCCTCATCACCGATAATGGAAAACAATTCAAAAATAAAACATAACAAAAAATTTGTGACGCCTTCGATATTCACTTAGTTTCTCATCACCTTATTACCCACAAACCAACGACTAAGCCGAATCCACTAACAAAACCCTCAACAAAATTCTCATGAAAGTGGTTAATGATATTAGGAAGGATTGGCATACACACATTCCTTTTTCCCTATGGGTATATTGCACTAGTATTCGCACTTCCACTGTCGCCACACCCTTTTCATTGGTCTATGGTACGGAGGTTGTTCTGCCTCTCAAAGCATAGATCCCCTCACTCCACATTTATCTCGATGACATGCTTACTGATGATGAATTTGCTCAGGACTACTTAGCACAACTAGATTTATTAGACGAATGTTATCTTAATGCTTTGGATCACCTTCAAGTTTACCAACAACACATCAAATGTGCTTTTGACAAACATGTTCATGAACGGACCTTCCAAGTTGGTGACCTTGTCTTGAAATAAAATCAACACGTAACCAAAGAAGAAAAAAGTAAATGAGGAAAATTCTCTCCTAATTGGCTGGGACCATACATCATAACTCATACCTATGGATCAAGTGCCTATCATTTATCCTCACTTGATGGTAAACCCAAACCTAAGCCCCTTAACGTATTGCATCTTTGACCATTCTATTGTTGACTCGTTGTTCTATCTCACCCTTTTTCTCTTTACAAGCTCATCCCTTGAGCGCTATGCACTCCATACACCTCCCTAACAATTAAACAAGAATCATGTGAGTACCCATCACTTGTTATCTTCTCTTGAATATGTGTACCATGACACTACACATAGCATGATTCTCATGGATACTTTTCATCTACCTTTAGATGAGATCCCATGGTTGTTCCACCTTGCCTTTTGAACAAGAGTCCTATCCTTCACCTTGGTCTTGTCCATGATTTCAAAGACCTCACATGGGACCAAGCTCCTTGAGTCAAACTTCTAATAAAACAATGACTCCCTCAAAAGGACATATTCCTCTTGACAAAATTTCTACTATAAATAGACTGCTCCCTCGAAGGACAGCTATGTAAAGCTAAAAAAAAAAAATGAGAGAAACCGAAGCTTGCCACATCAATCAACTTCACGAAGACCTCAAGGAGTACCATATTATTTATCCCATATAGACTTACCGCATTGATTGATCAATATCACAAAAAAAAACTATTTAGTCATGGACTTGCCCATTGTGACCTCAAACCTCTTGCCCAAAAGCCCTATCACTCAAAACATATACAATTAATTACCTTTCACCCACCTTACCATTTCCACTCTCATTTCCTCAATTTCCTCAAGGGACATCTTGGAATTTTGACATTTGGTGATCCTGTGACTACCTTCATCGTAGAATAGTTAATCATGTAATGCCTTTTGGGTCTTGTGTTCATCACCCCCTCCAAGGTATGATCTACTCGGTATGATCCTACCCAATCAGGTGGCTTTATTTCCCCCTCTTATCTTTTAACCATCTTTGTTTACATTTTGATTACCTTATATAGGACTTGGTACTCGACACTTACCTTTGAGGTAGTCCTCCCCTCTTGTTATAATCACCTTCACCTGCATCCTTTTACCTATAATCTACCCATACCTATTAAACCTAAACCCACAACATTCCCACAAACCTACCAACTCATTTTCAAATTCTTCCTAGCTCATGGGAGAACTACATGGCCTGAGGTCCTTTTCCGTCAGGACTATGTAGGAAGCACTCCAAGGGCATGGGGACCTTGGAGGTGAGCTCGACCATTCTCTACCCTAAACCAATTCATCAACCATGCCTAATTCATCATTTAAGTCACATTTCACTTATTTCCCTTTTTTGTAACAAAATTGGAAATTAAGCCACATACATAACACGTTTCTTACTACAACATACATTTATTACACCTACTATCTCTCTATCATCACTATGCAAAGATTATACAACATTTCACATATGACCCATAGTATCATTCATCGCCAAAATAATGAATCATAATTAAACCTACTCAACTTTAACCTAAAACCATGCCTATGAGCTAACTCAACCATGCCTATAACCTAACTCAACCATGCCTATAACTTTCCTCGATCCATGCCATAACCTTCCTCGATCCATGCCTATAACCTTAATTGATCCATGCCTATAACCTTAATTGATCCATGCCATGATCCATTTATAACCACGACTCGATCCATGCCTATAAGCTGAACTTGATCCATGCCTATAACCCGACTCAATCCATGCCTTAACCGACCTAACTCCATCATGCCTAACTCACTTAATTTCAAATGACATTAAATTAACAAATCCATATCTCCTCTAACACAAGCCATACATCCAATATCTCATAAAAATATTAACACATCACAAAATACCATGAATCTCATCATATAAATCAATAAATGTGTATCTCAAAATACATGCCTATCTCATCCTATCCATCATCTCAAAAATGTCAACACGTAGGCCGATATACAATACAAAATGCCATCGGCACACAGGCCGGTCTCATATGTACAAAAAGAACGAATGAATCCATACAAAAATCTTGGCATGTAGGCCGATATATGCTCACAATATACAAAAATCACTTGTACATCCTCACTATCTTTGGCATGTAGGATGGTATGTGATAAAAAATACAACTATCTTTGCACGTAGGCCAACATATATATCAACAATAATCACTCGTATACATCAAAAATCGGGTGGCCACATATCAGACATCTCACCGGATGTCCTCCATCTCTATGTCACTGCAGTGTCGCTTCTGTGTCCCCTGGCACATCACCTAGATTTGGTCACCATGCGTTGGTGGCCTCTCCCTGATCAAGCCTTAGAGCTCACTACCCTCTTGTGCTCTCCACACTATGTGTGTGGGATCTCATCCTCTCACTGGACGCATGTTATGCCCTGTACTCTCTGTAAGAGAGGAAGTATATCCGCTGCCATGAGATGATTCGATAGTATCTCACCTCACCTAGGGCATCCTGTAACCTAGATATAGGCATGGTCTATGGTGGTCCCATAGGTCTCGGCCCTTATACTTGCCCTGCGCTGCTTGTGAACTGGGACCAGCTCCCTATGCCTGTGGTGGTCCCCCTGCCCTGTGCTGTGGTGGTGCCCCTACCCCTGTGCCTATATTTGGGCCTGTAAGGCCCCAATCTATGCCTAGGATGTGGCCAACTAGCCCTGTAAACCTACCACCTGAGCCAGTAAGGTTGCCACCTGACCATCTCTGTCTCCATCTCCTCCATCACCTCCACCCTCTCCCTCCACCATCTGGGCCTACAAACCGCCACTGTGCTTTCGTAGCTCTTCTACCTTTTCCTCTTACCCTATATCGTGTCTACAATATAACTATTAGCATGATCAACATCACTACCTACCCCTATAGGGAATCTCTCTGCAATGTAATGGTAGCTAAATCAGGCTACCCTAGTCTAGGTGGTATGGCTCGTAACTGAGCCACCCACCACTACCTATAGCTATCTTTAAATATGACATCATCAATCCACAAATCCACTGGTTGCTCCTCCTCTATGTAGGCACTTTAGGCTATGGTAGAGGTAGAGGCCTCTCCATGTCATCTCTCCGATATTGTGGGAAGGACGGAGGAATATCATGTACAAGCCCGAACTATCATCGAACCCTGTCTACCGGGATCATCTCATCCTCCCCGACATGGTGAGATTGTATCCACCTCTCTAGCTGGAGCTCATATATCTCCTCATGCATGTGCCTATATGAGGGGAATCCCACATATGGCCTCCAGATAATTTCCACTCCAGACAACCCCTCCAAAACTACTAAAAAATGGGCCACATCATATGTCGGCCCATCGGACCTCCTATCTCTTGCATCTGGCACCCATCTCCTGTATCCCAACCACACACATCTCATGGGAAATTCATCTACTCGGGGCATCCCTATAGGTCAAACACGGAATATGTTCTCATAGGCCCGGTGAGTGCAAAGTATAAATGTACAACACAGAAGCTAAATCCTGTAATCGCCCATATGCCCACGGCTCTGTGATAGCTACACCAAGAATGTAGGTGCCCCAGGTAAAGCATGTCTCATACACCATCATATCATGGAGCACCCCATCGGTGATCGGGGAAAGCATCCACCCTTTGCATCGGGCGGTGTATAGCATCACATTGCCTCCATCAAGTAAAACCACTAGCCTCGTCTCATCCGGGGGGCTAGGTAAATCTCCCCATAGCTCAACTGGCCCTATGGAATCTCGGCTCCACCGCTCCCTCACCAAAAATTGTCCCGATCAGCTCCTTTGAGGCCTTGGAGGAGATAGAGTACACCTAGGCCCCAAATGGGTAACCACAAAATCCGAACACATTTTCTAGGGTGATAGTCATCTCACTTGTCGAAGGTGGAATGTGTTAGTCGTGGAGTCCCATCTATCGATGAGCATGACCATCAAACTAGGCTTTGAATATCATGCCAAGAGCATCGAATACCACTCAAACCCCATCGGCTCTGCATGCTACAAATACAAAGGGGTCACTAAGCCATGTAATGTCACCAGTAGTGGTGGAACCCTATCCCGCATATGTAACTACGATCTCCCCTGCATCTAATCTAAGCACAACATTAATCTACATTTACCATGACCATATTCACCAATTATCATTACCCTCCACCCTATTTTTACTTTACCCATCTCAACTACCTAGCCCACATCCCTCTTGGACCCTTGTGCCCAAAATCCCAACCGGTGTCGGTTCATCCTAACCGACTCTGGTCACCCTTAAACCGGCATCGGTCACCTATTTGGTGATTGATACTAGTTCAACTGTACCGACCATGGTTACCACTTAACCAAGCATCGGTCACCTGTTTGGTGACCAATCCCGGTTCTTACCAACCAACGCCGGCCAAGCTTGAGTGACGCTGGTCACTGTCACGGAAAAATCCACGACTTCCCAAACCCCCTTTTTTATAAACATTCCCCCCCTTTTACCCCACCTATAATGACCTAAACTCCCCTTAGACCCCTACTCACCCCACCTATACAATTTTCTAACCTCCCCCCTTCTTTTGGCCCATTATTCCCCCCATACCTAATTTAACTTTTTCCCACCCACAACATACAAAAAACCCACAAAACCCTACAAATAACAACTATCACAACCTCTACTCTATCTAATTAACACTATAGAGTTAGGCACTTACCTCATCGTCATGTTGCGCCATCTCGGTGGCACATCTAGCTACTATACCGGTGGTCCGAATGATCCCTCTCTAGCCTCTGCCATCCCCAAATATCTACCCATGCAACCTTGACTAATCCAATATCTCGCCCTGATCCCGTCGACCCGCTACTCACCAACCCAACCCTCGTCAAATCACACTGTCAGCTCACCATCCCATTTTATCTAGAAACTTTTCCCTCTTTTCTCTCTTTTTTTCATTTCTTCACTTTGCACAAATAACAAATGAATAATAAAAATGTGATTTTTTGTTTTTATACAAAACCCGACCTAACTGACATTGCTTCTCCTAGACCGGCATCGGTCTCGTGCCCTACCCCACCGTCGTTAGTTTTCCTATACCGACGTCAATTATCCATGACCGCCATCGGTCAACCTAACCTACACATTTCCCCTACTTTTCCATTTTACCCCACCCTTTACCTTTCTCCTTTACCCCATCCCACCTTTACCTTTTTCGACCTCATCACTTCCTACCTTCATTTGTCCTCCTTTGAGGACTTCTCATTATTTTACCCCTACCTTGGCCTTACCCGTGCCGTGACCTAGATATTTGGACCTGGACCATTGCTATTGACCTTTGACCTCATGGGTTCACCATACCTTGCGACACCTTTTACTGTGTTGATTGACCTAATGACCTTACCTAGCCTATTGTCATGACTATTTATCCCGACCCTACCTTTGGTGTACCTAGGAACATACCTAAAATATTTCTGCACATAACCTATGTTGTGTTTCGACCATATCATATACCTTGGATACCGTATTCACTTCAACCTTGTTTTGATAAACCTATCGACGTTAGATGATGTAGAGTTTACTGCTCTTCAACCCAAGTAGAGTGTTGCGAGTTTATATGTGTGTGTGCATTTGACTATTGCTACTTGTGACCCTGACCCATTACCTAGATTTCCTGCATAGACCTTTCACCCTTTTTCCCTATACCCACTTGCCTTTTCCTCACCTTTACCTTTTATCAAACCACTCACCACTTCAGCCTGTTGCCTCGTCAATTCCTAGTTTGAGGGGGATCACCTTCACCCACACATGGGACAACCACATCTTATTTTTGTTAGCATCACTTACCAACACAAGCTACGCAACAAAAAGGGGCAAAATTTAGACACTAAAATTAGTTCACACTCCTCTTTGGTCCCTCTACGAATAAGCACTCTTCACCACATTCACCTAGCTATGGCCCCCTTCACCCCACTAATATTAATTTATTTAATTTAATTAATTAATACATTATCCTCACTATATTTATTATTTAAATATCTTATTTAAATAATATTCCCACATATAGCTAACTTAGACACCTCACCAAGCCAACTCAACCTAAGACCTATTCTTAGCAAGTTCCCATAACTAACTAAGACTTACCCAAACCCTAAAAATCAATGCATGCATTCCCTCTAACCACATTCCCACATGCTCACAAGAAGATCCCAGTATAATCCGTAGGATAATGACACAAGATCCAAGGAAATCAGGAGGATCTCCCTAGTTTAGTAAACCTAAGAAATCCCTCCTTGACCGATGTCGGTTACCCCTAACCATCGCGGTTAAGCCGGACTACCGTCGGTCACCCCTTTTAACCCCTAAACTACCTTATTCTCAAGGTGGAAAACATTGGGAGAAAGTTGATGAGAAAGAACACATCTCTAGAGAGAGAACACATCTTCAGAGAGCCAATTCCAGTGAAAATCACATTTAGGGAGGGAGATTGAGCATCTTCTCTTGCATAACCATCCCAGCCATGATCTGATCTATCCAAGCAAAGTGGAGTGTACATGCATCCCATACGAAGCTTTTCTTCAGTTGGTGATCATTTGCAATCCTCAAACCCATCATCAGCACCTCCATCCCTCACACACAAAATTCGGGAATGAAATCCAAGTAAGTACAACATCATACTTTCTGGTTATTTCATTTCATCATCATTTTGTCATCCATTATTTATCTTGATCCCTATTGTCTCCACATTTTCACCTCTGTATACCCATTGAAACCTCACAAAATCCTACTCCAATCACCCAATACCTCATCCCAACCAACCAAATTCCTTTGTGCAATCACAAAGGATACCCCAACTTGTTCTATGACATTTCCAAATCGACAGTAACCAACACCGGTTACACCTAACCGTCATTGGTCATCCTTGACCGACACCGGTCTCTGTGTTTTCCACACAACCCTTAATCAGAGACCTACCCACCTAATTTTATCTCACCCTCTTTCACCTGTGATCTACCCGAGACCCTTTATCAGACCTGCAGAGACCAGAACCAATCATTTGACCTTTGGATTCTATTCTAGCTTAGCCTGTTAGATTAGATCTATTTCTTATTGTGTTTTTAAGTGAGATACCTAAATCATTTTAAAATAACAATAGGATTTACTTTTTTACAACATTGAATTGTTTAAAACAATGGATCTGACAACCATCTAGGAAGTATCATACTTCCGGATCTAGCATATGCTAGGAAGTTCTTCGCCCATATTGTTTAATTCCTTTTGGTGGTCTTGTTTTCATTACAAGTAGTTCCTCTATCCAAAAGGAAGCTATCATAATTAGTGGATTCGGAAGTCATATGCACACAAAACCCATCAACCAACATTTGAACAGGTATTTCTTCTATGCCCATTACCCTATCTCTTTGAGATGGTCCCCAAAAGTTGAGACCTTGAATGAGCGATGGGTCACCACGTGTCCTGACATGAAAAAAATTGTTTGAAGGCTTAAATATTAGCATAAGCCACCATGTGTCAGGTTCTGATGAAATCTCCTTTGGTCGTTCAAAATTCCAAGCAAAATGCAAAGTGAGCGGAGGTCTCCAAGTGTCCTCCTGGAACTTCTTTAAAATAAACTTCAAGGGCTGGTCCTCAAACATGCGCATAGTCCCTCCATGTGTCCCAGGCCTCTCAATTTTTTTGAAAATACTAAGTATGGGAAGACCAAGTGGAAGCCTCCACGTGTCCTCCGGGAAATTCTAAGGCCAACCAAAATGTAAATCTACAAATGAACATCATTCTTCCACGTAGATAGGATTTTTAAGTTGAGGCAATTCACAAAATCATTGAAGTACCTTTCCGAGCCACATCCAACCAAAAGAGGCCATGTTTCTAGTTGATACAAGGATGTAAATTTGATTGGGAGAAATTCCCATCAAGCGTAAAATGTGGAAAAAATACCATTTGAGACCGGAGATGAAATTTTCTCCAAGGACGAAGAATTTAGAAATGTTATAAGGATCAAATACATTCCTCGAGCTACATCCATTCATTTTTCTTCAATTATTTAGGGAGAAAATGACAAGGACAACAAATCCTGAGTGTGTAAAATAGAAAGATGGGATGGCCCGAGGTTTTACACCCAAATACGAGACCTTTGTAGATGAATAGAGAAATGAGGAAACAATTTTGGATCTATACGTGATCCTCGGTCTAGGAAAGGACTAATTACGGCAACAAAAGAAAGGTGGAGTATTTTAGGCTTTATACGGAAGATAAAATTTGATAGAGACCATAAATTGATAGATTTTTAATGGAAAAATTGGGAAAGACTATTTTGATCACCAACTGGGAGGTATACCGGGTTCCAATATTTTAAATTTTGGACTCCAATATTTTGATTTTTGCATTCCAATATATGTGATTTTGGAGTGTAGTAAATTCAAAAATACTTGATTTAAGATTCTAATATATGTGGTTTTGGATTCCAATATATGTGATTTTGGATTCTATATATGTGATTTTTGATTCCAATATGTGTGGTTTTAGAGTATAGATAATTCCAATATTTAACATTTTTGAATCCAAAAGTAGTATTATTGGATTCCAATATTGACTATATTTTTTAGCTACTTGGACTAAAATAAGTATAGAATTAGTGAAATAAGAGTTAATGGATGAATTGTTGTAACACTCTCCACCACACGTAGGTTTTTATAAATAACCTCACTAAAAATTATCTTATGGTAGATAACATATTTATTTTTTAATTATAATCACATTAACAAAAATATACAAATAGAAGTCTCAATAATGTGAGCATGCTAACCAATATAGTAATAACATGGGGAGAAAGCAAATCTCAATAACTAGTAACAAAATAAAATTTGCTCACATACCTTTAGGTTTGGATCTGCTATCTAGATCTTGATGTCTAGATCTTGCTACAAAGGAGTACCCACTTCACTATGCGGTGAATCCCTCACTCGATGATCATACTTGAACCAATACACCAACATAAAATATTTCAACAATTCCCTCTTTCAATTCAAGTGAATTATATTTCACCATCCATTTGATGAATAAGTTCGATAGTCAAAGAATTTCAGCAGGGATCACCATGATCAGATGAGGATCATTTCAATGTAACGCACATTCTCGGATCGTTTCAATGTTTGGCAATGAATGTATAACTTTTTTATATCTACACACACACACCAAAGAAAACAAATGAAATAATATAAAATGGTGCTAGCAGTTGTTGTATGTGACTCCATCATTGGTGACTAACAAGAGGCATTGATTGACCTCCAACCTCCAATGCCTTTGTCCTCAAATAGACATGTTGCTTACTAAACAATTCTTATCTTCAAGCATTGTTTCCACATCGTGATTATTATTTTCATCTCTCCATAATGTGAAACACTTTATTCTTATTAGATTTAAGGTTACTTCAAAATAGATCGTGAGGTAATTTTTTTCCGAATTTTGACAATTGACTCAAAAATTATGCTTGACTTTGATAAAGGTACATAGAGACAAAAAACTTTAAATAACTCTTAACTTATGACACAAAACTCTACGACATATGACAATTACAACTTTGATGATAAATTTGATGACCCTAAGAATACGCCAAAAATATAAAAATTGTGATCATAATACATATAACAAATTATATAACTCCTCACTATTTTACTAAATATAAGGGTAAGTGCACAAAGTTAGTAGAAAATTCCGTGGACATAAAAACCGAAATAAAGGAACCACGATCGCGGTTTATATACCACAATCATGGTTTTAAACCACGATCGCAATTCTTGAATTCCAGGTTTGGCAATTACCAAACCTAAAATTTTGATCATGGTTTAGAACGCGAGCGGTTATAAACCGCAATCATGGAACTCGAGACAAAAATTAAGCGAGTCCACGACTCCTTATTTATCCCATTTTTCATTTCAAACTGTGATTTTTCCTAGACGTTTTTCACTCGAGCTTTGAATACCACCTCAAAATTACTCATCGGACTTCTGGATAGTGATAGATTCAACCATGCCACCAAGACAAGGAGGTAAGCCCCCGATTTTAATCATTTTTTTACATTTTAGGTTTTTTTTTGCATTTTCATGGGTTTTTTGAAATGTTTGTTTATGTATACAATTTTCTTGTTTTATTAGTTGGTTGCAAGCTCAAAATCATGTAAACCATCAAAAATTATTCAAAACCCACCAAACATTCCTCAAAACCCTCCGAACATTCCTCAAAACCCTCCTCCAAACATAGATGTACCTCCTGTGGCTCCTTCTGTCCCCACTGAGCCAGCAGGAACACAAGATAATATCATTGGAAGAATATGAGAAAATAAAATTGTCATTGAGAACATAATTCAAACTATAAGACAAAATACTACTACAAATCCATCCCACATGACTTTAGCAATACATTGCAAACATTGATTAGCTAAGTTGAGTCCGCAACCAACCAAATACATAGATGGAACACCTTTAGAGGTGTTTGTAGGTGGTGGTATGCGGATAAAATATCCCATGTGGTTGTAAAAGACAAAAAAATGGAAAATACGTCATTTGTGCATTATTTATCGACCCTAGAACCAATGTCGCCCCGTGAGTTACTTTAAATGGTTCCCAGTCCATTGGTGCCACGATGACCGAATCAAAACCAATTTTTGGGACCGATGGTGGATGGTTTTTTATTATCTACCATGGAACAACAATGAGGTTCCTCTTTATTTTTTGAATAAATTATATTGCGAGTTCGTGCTCAATGAGGTCCCGAATTATTTTGACTTTTCTGACTTTTTTGGTCGAGGAGGTGGCTCTGCATAGAGTAGACCTGGTGCATGCATAGGTCAACCTAGGATCCCCCATGCCCCAAAACCCCCAGTAACTTCAGTTATCCATTCTCTGATGATGGAGGTTGTGGAGATTGATACATTGCATACATTGAGGGAGCTCACTGACACTCTGACCCAACATAGTGACCAGATTACATCTGGTGATGTTGGTGGAGGCATAAGTTCTAGCGCACCACACCACTATGGATTATGTGGTGCCGTATGCACTGCGGGTGAGACATCATTTGCTGGTTCACAGGATTTCTTTTCTATAGATGAGATGTTGGGGAATGTTTTTGGAACTGGTGCCACTTGATATTGGTCTTTCACATGTAAATTTCAAATAAATTTAAATAATATATATATATAATATAATAGTTTAAACATGTTTGAGATATATATATATATATATATATATATATATATATATTATATTTGATTGTATGTCATGTACATACATGTAAAAACTAATTTTTTATTTTATTTTAAATAGAAAGAGCTGGTGAAGGAACATCATCGGCATCGACATGCTAATTCTAAATTTAGGCGTGTTTCAAACATAACTTTCAAGTTGTACAAACTTACATTTTTAATTTCATTTGATTGCACTAGATTATTATTATAATGTTTCACGTGTATGTTGTACATATTAATATTTTCTCTTTTATACACAGGAGAGACGTGGTCATCATCTGCTCAAGGAACGAGGCTAGTGGCATGCATCACATGAGTTTTACGTAGGTTAGTAAATCTCTTTACACTTTGTTTCCAATTACCTTTTGGAAGTTCACATGGATTACATGCTTTGGACCTCTATTATGAGGTGATAGTAATGTAGATTTTAATATTGATTTGTACATGTTTTTGTATATCTTATGACTACTTTAGAGAGACTCCTCCATATATGTAGACTATGGAGAATTTACTAGATATCTTTGCCATAGCATCTACGAGATCCACTAACCGAGGTACAATTTTTCAAATTTGTTAAATTTTGGAGGTTCATTATTTTTATTACTTAAATCTATAATATCAAATTTTGTATGTATATGTGAAATATTTAATTTGAAAATTAATTATTTGTATATAGCTTACCCCTGTGAGTCTATTTTTGTCCCATGATGCATCAAAAACAAATTGATAGGGATCATGACATTGCGATAAGATTTCACATGCATTTTAACTAAATTGTACAAGTTTCTAAATTTTGAATGTATTTTAAAATTTTAGGTTTTAAAACTTGTTGTTTATGAATGTGTAGGTTAGGTTGCTGAGCATGCTTAGAGACATCTAGGAACACATGGATGAAATCCATAGTGGCATCTCCCTCCACTACATCCTCGAGGTCATGGATGTGTTACTTTTAGCAGGGCGAAGAGAGGGAAGATGTTTCATGAGTAGATTCATAGTCCACCTGGATGTACATAGATATATATATGGGCCATCTGGTCCTAGTGAACATGTTTCTTCATATATTCCATTGTATATATATAGCCTTTTGCGATCGCATGTGGTCCCATATGTACATTATGACACACTTAGTTCAAGATGTACACATACATTATGAACTTATACATATATATTTTCAGAGACATACATCTAGAGCACACTTTTTTGATTCTTATATATTTATGTGTGTTGGTTTTCATAACGATAAATCTAAACTATATATGTTTGATTTGATTTCATTGCATGTATGATATCCTTCTATGTATGTTTTCATAACCATTTAAATTAGTTCTCTGATATGTACATGTTTGATTTAAATATTTAATCATGTCTTCTTGTATTTGGATTGAGATGAAATTTTTTCATTAGATTAGGTATTTTCATATGGTTTCCTACTTCAAATTTCAAGTGTTTTCGATCTCTAGAATTGCAAGGATCTAAAAAGGAAAGTTTTTTCTCTGAAATTTTAAATGGGATGCTATAAAAAATTAGGGTACCAATGGAAAATATTTTTAGATCATCTTCAAGGAGTTCATGAGTAGAATTTACGGAAAATTATGAGGGAAATGGAGCAAAAATGAAGGAGATATGAGCAAAAATGTGATTTTTGCAATAGGGTTTCTTGAAACTTTAGTAGCATAACTAAATATACTAGCAGTAATGAAGGAAAAGGAAATATTTTAAAAAGGGATTAAAAAATGGCTAAGTGTATGTTTATACTCACCTCTTAACATTAACCTAGCTAACTCACCTTCTAACTCATCCTTGACCATTCTAGATTAACCCGGGTTACATGGCATGACGGGGTAGGGTTCTAAGCCTTAAGTGACAAAGGGACTTAAAGGGGTGATAATGTGAGAAGGGTTAAGTATTCATGAGAGGGGGAAACATAATCAAGTTGGGGTGCTGAGGAATTGAATACCTAGTGAGAATGTTACAAGCCTTAAGTGACGAAAGGGAGATATTTCATGTGGTGGTGCATTTTGATGTCCCAAGTTGAAACTTGGGTAAAAATTTGACAGTAAGCCCTTATTAGTATTCTTAGGTTCCACCCATCACATGAAGAATCCTCCTCTAATGAAGAATCAACTCATGTCTTCCTCCGTGGAAGATCTTGAATGATGAGGCTTTTCCATAGACCATCTTGTTGAATCTGGAAACTACAAATGAAACTTTCTCATCTTCCAAGATGTTCACATGCTCCAATGTGTTGAGTCAATTCTTAGGAATGGCATTGATATTTCCACATTGACTAAAATATTTTTCATTTAACTCTTCATAGGATTCTAGAGATATAACCTATGATCTCTACAAGGGTTGAACTAAAACTTATTGACTATTGAAGGAAAGGGTCACAAATATTTTCCTGAACCAATTCTTAAAATTTGAATCCTGAAGATTCTTCATGTGGAATTATTCTCCCTAAGTGGAGTACCAAGCTCATGAATTCTTGTGCCAAGATCTTCCAAAAATTTTGATACATTCTCCTCATGGGATTCAAAATCAGAAATGGCTTCTTTTAGAGCTTGAACCTCTAGGTGATGATATGGGACAAAAATTGTCATACAAGTTCTCCAAATCAGATGAAAACACACCTGAGCTCACCAAGGAATGAGAATCAAAATTATTCATATCACTCGCAAATGGGAGATTATTTTCCCAATGGAATTTCTCTTTCTTGATCTCAACTCTATTCCTATTGATTTTCAAAAATATGACCAAGAACAATCTAAACAAAGAGATAATCTCAGGAAATAGATCATGTTCCCTTTTTAAAGGATCATGCTCACCCAATGGTCACATGTCCTTCTTTGCAGTATGAATGCTTGATCTTGCTTTTTGGACTGGGGGTTGAATTTTTAGATGGGAGACATTGCTTCAATTTGAGGTAGAGATGATTAATCTCATGCAATAAATGATGAACTTATGAATAAAAGGTCCTCACACATGTGTTCCCTTAATTGTTTGATGATTCTTACTTATACTCCTAATTTAGTGTCTAGTGATATGTGATGAAGAATCCTATTACAATGCAAAAATAATGAGCATGTAAGCACATAGTTGGGGCAGCGAGAGGATGTAGAGAAATCACCACAACAACATAGCTCAAGAGAAAAGAAAGGATAGTGATGAAGTAGGTCTAAGAGGACAGAGGCAAGTCAAAAGAGAACAAGAGAGATGGAAGGTAAACAAGTGACAAATTGAATATTTTGAGTCCTAGGAAATGAATGGAGGAGGGGAGTCGGAAGTCATGCCTTAGGATGTCGTGGCACCAAACCGATTGTGTTGGCAAATCTAGGTGGCTAGGTGAACGCTAGAGGAGGCAAGTGTTTCGGTGCGCGACAAGGTCGTTGCTTTGAGCTACTTCGTTTGGGCGTAGTCCCTTAAGAGCCCCCGAGACCAAAATATATTCAATTCGATGGGTGACTACTCGGACTCCATGGCACCTATAGATGGCTCATCGAATCGACACCTCGGTGTAGTGACCCTCTATAAAAGCCTCTCTCGCTTTTTTCCTTGACATTTTGTGCTCTCGCTGCCCTATTGTTTGCGAAATGCCGAAATAGTATAGTTGGAGCAGGTGATTGGTTTTCAAATGCTATATTTTGCAAACAGTGGGTCATGGTACAAACCGAATGTGCCATCACATCTAGGTGGCTAGGTGAATGCTAGAGGAGGTGGTGTTTCGGTGTGCGACAAGGTCGTTGCTTCCGGCTACTTCGTTCGGGTGTAGTCCCTTAATAGCTCGAGACAAAAATATCATTCAACTTCAATGGGTGATTACTCGGACTCCATGGCACCTAGAGATGACTCATATGATTTGACACCTTAGCGTATAGGACCCTCTACAAAATCCTCTCTCAGTTTTTTTCTTCTCATTTGGTGCTCTCGCTTCCCTATTGTTTGCGAACACGCAAAATAGTGCGATTGGAGCCGGTGATTGGTTTTAAATGGTATATTTTGCAAACGGTTAGTCATGGCACCAAACCGACTATGCTGGAACATCCGGATGGCTAGCTAAATGCTAGAGGAGGCGGTGTTTCATTGCACGACAAGGTCGTTGCTTCAGGATACTTCGTTCGGGCATAGTCCCTTAAGAGCCTTGAGATAAAAATATCCTTCAACTTCGATGGGTGACTACTAAGACTCCTTGGCACCTAGAGATAGCTCATCTAATATATCACCTTAGCATAGGGGCCCTCTACAAAAGCCTCTCTAGTTTTTTTTCCTTCTCATTTTGGTGCTCTCGCTGCCCTATTGTTTAAACGCGTGAAATAGTGAAGTTGGAGTAAGTGATTGGTTGTCAAACACTATATTTTGTAAATGGGGGTTATGGCACCAAGCCGACTATGCTAGCACATCTAGGTGGCTAGGTGAATGCTAGAGGAGGTGGTGTTTTGTGTGCATGACAAGGTTGTTGTTTGGGCTACTTCATTGGGCGTAGTCCCTTAAGAGCCCTGAGACCAAAATATCGTTCAACATCGACTAGTGACTAATGGGACTCCATGGCACCTAGAGATAGCTCATCTGATTTGACACCTTAGCATAAGGACCCTCTAAAAATCCTCTCTAGTTTTCCTTCTCATTTTAGTCTCTCACTGTCCTATTGTTTGCAAACGTGTGTGTGAAATAGTGTAGTTGGAGCTAGTGATTGGTTGTCAAATGCTATATTTTGCAAATAGTGGGTCATGGCACCGAACCGATTACACCAAAATGTATGAGGTGGCTAGGTGAATGCTAGAGGAGGTAGTGTTTTGGTACGCGATAAGGTCGTTGCTTCGGGCTACTTCGTTCGGGCGTAGTCCTTAAGAGCCACAGGACCAAAATATCATTCAACTTCGATGGGTACTACTCGGACTACATGGCACTTAGAGATGGCTCATCTAATCGACACCTCAGCGTAGGGACCCTATACAAAATCCTCTCTCAATTTTTTTCCTTCTCATTTTGGTGCTTTTGCTTCCCTGTTGTTTGCAAACACATGAAATAGTATAGTTGGAGCAAGTGATTGGTTATTAAACACTATATTTTGCAAACAGTGGGTCGTGGAACCGAACCAACTATGCCGCGATTGTCGGGGTGGCTAGGTGAATGCTATAGGAGGTGGTTTTTGGTGCACGACAAGGTTATTGCTTAGGGATACTTTGTTTGGGCGTAGTCCCTTAAGATCCACAGGACCAAAATATTGTTCAACTTTGACGGGTAACTACTCGGACTCCATGGCACATAGAGATGGCTCATGTCGATCCAACACCTCGGTATAGGGACCCTCTAAAAATCCTCTCTCGCTTTTTTCCTTCTCATTTCGGTGCTCTTGCTTCCTATTGTTTACAAATGCGTGAAATAGTGCGGATGAAGCCGGTGATTGGTTGTCAAACCCTATATTTTGTAAACGGTGGGTCATGTCACCAAATTGACTACTGTTGGCACATCTGGGTGGCCAAGTAAATGCTAGAGGAGGTAGTGTTTTGGTGCGCAACAAGGTTGTTGCTTCGGGCTACTTCATTCGGGCGTAGTCCATTAAGAGCCACGAGACCAAAATGTTGTTCAACTTCGACGGTGACTACTCGGACTCCATGGCACCTAGAGATGCCTCGTCTAATCAACACCTTGTGTAGGGACCCTCTACAATAGCATCTCTTAGTTTTTCCTTCTCATTTTGGTGCTCTGTTTGTCCTATTGTTTTTGCAAATGCGTAAAATAGTGTAGTTTGAGCCAGTGTAAGGTTGTCAAACGCTATATTTTGCAAATGGTGGGTCGTGGCAACGAACCAACTACGCCGACACATTCGGGTGGCTAGTTGAATGCTAGAGGAGGTGGTGTTTCATTGCGTAACAAGGTCGTTGCTTCTAGGCTACTTCATTCAGGCGTAGTCCCTTAAGAGCCCGAGAACAAAATATTGTTCAACTTTGATGGGTGACTACTTGAACTCCATGGCACCTAGAGATGTCTCATCTAATTTGAAACCTCGGTGTAGGGAACCTCTACAATATCCTCTCTCATATTTTTCCTTCCTAGATTGGTGCACACACGTAGGTATGGTCTTGTAAACAATTGGGGAGGAGTCGTTTTCAAAATTTACAACATTTTCAAAATTTACAACTTTGACAAAATTTACAACATTTTCAAAATTTACAACATTTTCAAAATTTACAACCTTTTCAAAATTTACAACTTTTTCAAAATTTGTAACTTTTACAAAATTTAGAACTTTTTCAAAATTTACAAATTTTTCAAACAATGAAAGCTTCTCTTAGCTTCGAGAATTTAAAATTCTCTACTAACATGCCAACCACGTGTAAAGGTGGAAGCTTTTCTTGCACCACTAACCTAAACATAAAAGTATTAGTCAAAGAAATTTAAGTTTCAAATAAAAACCATATACTATCTATATATACAAAATACACAAATTTAAAATAAAATATATATTCAAATTTAAATCTAGATCTTTAAACTAACAAATTTATATATATATTGAAAAAAAATTATATATACCAGACATGAGCATTATAAATTCATTCAATGAACCATCGGATTAGATCTACTCTACGAATAGAAAACAAGATTGCTTCATGATCTTACTCTCAAAACTTCCAAAGAATCTTGTTATTAGGCCTTCCTCGATATCTATACAATTTGAATGTTTATCGCTAGAACTAGATGTGAATATAAGAGTATTTTCTTGTGTGTCTCAAAGTCTTCAAACACCTAAACAAAGTTTTTTTAATAGATACCATCGAAGCCAAGTTATAGTAACTACCACTAACCACCTGTAGGATACTCAATATATTCGCCATCTATAATAGGAGAAGTCAACTTATTTCTTTCTTTGATGTAATGACATAAGAAATAGTCTATTCCTTCTTCATTGTCTCTCTGTCGCAATTACTACAAACACATGTCCTACAAAAATAACTTGGTTGAACAACTCAAATTTAAATTAGATATTAAAATTTCAATGGACATAACTCAATACAAAAATTAAATAAATAACCATAAATACCTTGACACACCAAAATCAAAATTTCGTCAAAGTCCTTGGATGTTGAAACTTCATCTGCAGAAACAAGTTGTAATGTTTGTGGAGGTTGATAACTAGGAAGCGGAGTTAGAGGCCTACAAATCCATCCTTCCACCCATTCTTGTGAATCACACTCAGCAGTGAAAATTCGATACAAGATGCACAAAAACATGTCAAATTTCTTGTCCATACGGCCCACAAAGTAGCGTTTGAGCTACAAAATGAGTGCATATCACTGGACCCAGTGAGTTTCATACAATCCTCATAGTTAGCAATATGTTATTCCTCTATCAACCAAAAATATTTGTGAACTGTGGAATTTTCTTGAGAACCTCGGGCCATGTTGTCAGTACACCATTCCACTATGCTCTTTGCATCTTTTAATTTAGCACCATCTTTGTACTTCAACTCTTCTCTTGTAAGAGCTCTTTTCACACATGCCCCTGCACCATCATGTTCTCTTTTTCCATGTCCAGCCTCAGTGAAACTCCAAATATGTTGCACACCTATCTTGAAGTGCATTCTGCTCATCCAATAAAACATTCATGTATTCTTAAATTGAGACGTGTAATTATCTGACCATATATAATGTTGTTTGAAGTGGATGTCCCTATCGAAAAATTTCCATAAAATAACTGGAAACACCCTTGCACAAATTCAATAGAATGAGTACAATCATCACTAATATAAAAGTGGTACTCTCTTAAAAATTTTCAATCATTCTGTACTATCAGGAGAATGTAGAAATGCTATATGCACAAAAATGGCAACTTAGACTTTGAGTTGTAATATTGTGATTGAACCTCCATTTGTGGTTGCAATGTGTAATTCTCTACAAAATCAACCACTGAAACAATAGTACCAATAGGAAATGTGTCTTTGCATAGCTTGAACTATTCATCCAACCATCGAGCTCTATGTGTATGCCTCACATACTCATAAACAATTTCATCTTTAAATTTTCTCAAAATTAGAAAATGAGCATTTGTTTCGTAACTAGCTCACACCATTTAGACTCTTTTCCATCTTTCAACGGTATGCAACTGATTTATATTTATCAAAATCAACTAAATTATGTCTATTGTACCTTAATTTGCTCATGGATACAACTTTCAATTTAGGTAGTCGCCGCATGTACTACTGACTTCCATCTAAACAATTATGACCATAAAAAATTGTCCAACTTCTTTTTCACAAAATATTGTAGGAATGAAATCCCTGGAAGATATTGGTGGAACTTGAACACCACATTCTAATAACATAGTTTAGAATAAAAATTAGAACGAATACGTAAAAATTTAGCATAATGCATCGTAAATTCAACATGTTGCCTACAACAACAAGTGGTGCGAGCGTGGTTGATTTTCACATAGAATGGTTTCAACATTTCAAAAAAACATTGACTAATTTTAATTTCTAGATTCTCTTGTTCAAACTTACGAAAAAATTGAGTTTGAGTCATATCTAAGAAATGCTTTGGATGTGGTTCACGATTAGTAGAACCAACTCTCTGTTTTATAACATCTCTTGTATTAGGTGAAACTCTAGTGTTATCATGCCAAAATTTAATAACAACTTCTCTTATAGCATTAGAATTATTTTTATCCTTATGCGGTGCTCTAGCGGAAAATGCCAAAAATTGGCATTATTGAGTGATTGAAGGATATTACGTCTTTCAATTGCTTTCATTAGAGTTTTTCGATTAACTTGCAACATTCGACTTGTTTGCGTAATCAAACATTATTTTTTTATTGATTCACTTACAACACTAGTAGCAAGTACACGACGCACAATATTACTATCCCTAGTGCATCTCTTGACACCAACAGTGTGATATGCATCATGAAGGTTTTCAACAATTGTAGAGATTTGACCACGTATATTAGATTTGTCGAATCCTAAGGTGTTTAATGTAGGTCTCATTTTAATCAATTTCATCAAACTAACCAATAATTGACATCTTTGGGAATCATTTTAAATTTTAAAATGATTATCCCAAAGTTAAGTGGCTTTTTCTTCTAATTTTTCATTCGAAAAGTTTGTGGACATTGGTTTCAAAATGTTTTCATCAATTTCAATAAAAAATTAGGTTTCTTACGTAAAATCCTAAGAGGTGTTTTTGTCAATTTTTACTTGTCTATAGTTTCAACATGAATTTCCTTATTCACATTTTCATTGTCTCCTTGATTTCAACATTTTTCGCATCATGAGTATTTAATTCTTCTTGACATTGTGAGTAAAAACATCTTCATCACGAGTATTTAATTCAACATCAACATTGACAATAAAAACATTACGGTTCTTCATTACTTACAATAGATGAGTTGAAGATGAACCTCTTCTTGATTCATGAAGTTTTCGCATTCTCTCAATCGGCATTTTGAATTTTTCTAGACTCTAATTCGTTTTGTTTTTTTTTTTTTTACTTAATGACTTCATTTTTTCTCCCATGATGTTTTGCTTTCGGTGATAAGAAAAACATGCGAGAAAAAAGATAGAATTTCACGATAATTCATATGGTAAGGTTAGAGAGTAAAAATCACATGGTAATTCAGACATTCGGATGTGTGTAAATATGATTTATGAACCGCGAGCGTGCTTTATAAACCACGATCGCGGTTTATAAAGCGCACTCGTGGTTTGCGTTAAAAAATTGCGATCATGCTTTATAAACTGTGATCATGGATCTATCTGCTGACCTTAGCCTTGGAAAATCTTTGTTTTCCCCAACCAAAGCTATGGAAGGTCATTATGAAGTGTAAAAGGTCAAAAACCTCAAATCTACTCTTCCAAAGACTTGAACCATGCTTAAAAGCGAAAACATTTCACAAAAATGGTGCCATCACGTAGGGGAGACTCTTACTTTCATAGAAATATTGATTTTAAAGTGAATAGAATAAGATAAATATCATTTTAAATTTTTACTAACAATAGGTCTTTAAGACATTTTTCCCATGAATGTTCATGTCTACATTTAAGATTGTAACTTTTGTTTCGCTTTATCAAAATATGATAAAACTTATACCATCCCAAGCATGGACAAATTCTATACACGTTAAAAATTAAAAAAATTGATTTTGATATTTTTGATATAGTTATGGCGGGAAAACAGAAAGCACTCCGTTTTCTAAATATTTTGAGACCACTTTCATGGAAAAAACATAAAAAAAAATATTGCTAAAAAAATACAAAATAAAATCCATCCCAAGATAGATAGCTACATCTAACGTTTCACCAAAGGAAAAAAAAATTAACAAGATTTGGTCATCTAAAATGCGGGTAAACGGACTACTGATCTTATAAGTTTTTTCAAAAAAATAAGTAAGTCATATAATTTTAAGTGTTTAATATAGCTAAACTTGTCCATTTTTAAAAAAATTTAGTATTTTAGAAACTAGATTCGAATGCTACGATTCATATTTATATAAATTTTTCTAATTTAGAGTGCGCGTATAACTAATAATCCCTACAAGTTGAAATTTTGTTATTTTTGCAATATGACGTCCACGAGATGACCCTATATTTGTCCATCAACTTCCATCACTTACCCATAAAAAAACTAAAACCAAATAAACTCTCCCCATTTTTTTATTTTTCAACATTTTGACTCTACTAACATCTTTTACAAAACAAAGATATTAACCATAATCATTTACATGTAAAGTATTAAATTCTAAATAAACAAAACTAATTTAAAACTAAAATAATAGATACCACGAACTATATAAAAAACAACAAAATTCACAAAATTATTCATATCCTAAAACAACTTGAGCAATGAAAACTAAATACAATTGTTTAAATGGAATAGAATATGAATGAACCTAGCACCACGAATTACAAAACTATGGTTTTGAAAATTTATCTCCAACAAATAACTAACTACAATAGTGGTTTTGTCTAATGCCTTAGACAACAACGTTGAGAGCAACATTTCTACTAAAATATAATTTGGGTTTGGCTGTAATTTTGATAGAATTCGTAAAATGTATAGAGCTTCAAACCCATTAAAAAGATAATTAAGAATCTTGATTTTCACATATTTCATTGGTGATTGAGGATAAACTTTATCAAAACAGAACTCAATCCACAATGAAATTCAATTTATACACATTTTTGTCACACGTAAATCATAGATGTATACACATCCCTCTCCTTGCATTTCCACGTCGCTTTACAGAGATCTGAGAGCATAATAGATTGCCCACATACCAATGCTCTTTATCTAAATATGTATTTTAATACAAAATCAATAAAACAAATATGCAATGATTTGAAAATACATACGAAGCAAAGTGTAAGAATTTAGCAACCTCCTCTCGTAAGTAAAAAAATGGCTTTGATGGTAAATGAAGTGGTAGAAGTAGATTTGCACAAAGTAAGGTAAATAATAATAATGCTGCTATGTTTTATTCATTCACAAAATACTACATATATATAAGAGTAACATCTCCTAAATTATATGGACACTATAACAGCTCCTATAAGAACGTATCTAATATGGATGATTTTTGTAACATTCTCCACCACACGTAGGTTTTTATTAACAACGTCAATAACATTGATGTTATCGTAGATACTATTTTTATTTATTAATTACAACACATTAACAAACCTATACAAATATAAGTCTCATTAATGTGAGCACTAACAAAGATATTCCTAACAAGTGAATCATTTTCCAATTTTCAGTCCTTTTATCATTAAGTTATTTAATAAACTGGGTAGTTGCTTCTTGTCCTCCCCTCGAGATCAAGGTAGGAATTCATTTCAAATAAATTCTTGGCATTCATGAAGGAGAAAAACATCACACAACAAATGACTACCCATATATGCATTAACATAATGGCATTGTTGAACCTCATGCAATTGGACTATCATGGAGATGGATCTTTGCATGCTTTCCATTGCTAAGTTGAAGAATAGATTTTGGGCGAGCGGTCTAGAAAACTATGTATCTCCTAAATAGAGAACCTATATAGATATTGCAGGAAAAGCGTCGGAAGAGGTATGGAATAATCACAAGCCATTGATCTCCCATTTAATATTGTCTAGTTGCATCTACAACATACATGCATGTCTCGAAAAAATGAGAAAGAAGATCTATCGAAGACACTCCAATGTATATTTTGGGGTACAATATATCATCTCATAGATCCTGATACATAATATATATATGAGATTTGAGATGTGGTTTTTGATGAGTCATCATTTAACTCATTCCTAAACAAATAAGAGTAATTACCAACCACATGTCGAGATTCATCTCACATTGAGATGATGAGAACGAAAAATCTTCACAAAAGGAAAATCAGCCGAGTGGTGAATTGTTCATTAATCATGGTCCTTTGGAAACTCATTCTTTACATGAGAAAAAATAACATCATCTGAAATGGGTCCAAAGCATCATTGGGGACACCCACCTAAATTCTCTCCTAGATACTTCATCTAGAGTGAGAAAAAGAAGTCATGCAAGAAATTAGGTAAATCTTGCATTGAGGAGTTTAATTATTGACATCACCAAACTTGATATATTTTAGTAGGTGCTAAGTCATGCAGAGTGGAAGAAAGCTATGAATGTAAAATATGACTCCCTAATTAAGATTTGGACATGAGAATTTTTGATTTGCGTGCATGAAATAAATCCACTTGTTGCAGTAAAATGAATTTTCAAAACAAAATACAAGGTAGATGGATCTATCAATAAGTAAAAATCATGACTAGTTACAAAGGGATATGCTCAACAAGAAGGAATTGACTACGAGGAGACCTTTTCTCCCAATGTGAAGATCGGGACTATAAAGTTTCTTGTGAACTAATAGCACAATAAAGATGGAAACTTCATTAGATGGATGTAGAAAGTTATTTTTGAATGGTGATCTGAAATAATAAGTATACATGACCCAACCAAAAGGATTTCTTAACAAGAAACATCTTAATAAGGTATGTCATCTAATTGATTATTGTTATGGACTTAAGGAAGAACCCAAGGAATGATACATTTAAATATATGATTGCCTATTACAACATGGATTCACCTTTAGCCCATCGGATTCAAATTTGTATGTTAAGATGTAGGCACAATGTTTTTGATAATGCAAGTTACATGTCTACATTAATCACATTCATATCATAATATTAATCTAATCCTATCAATAAATCATAAACCAATCCTAAGTCACACCTTCACCTCCTTAAAAGCACATTTCTACCCCAACAAAACTTAACTAACTATCCTAAACCCCCTAAATACCTAAAAATATTCTAACCCTTTATAACTCTAACATCCTAACCTACCAAATCCCTAAAAACTATTTCTAAATCATTTCCACTCACATCCAAGCCCAAAACTGTATTTGGGAGTGGTTTCACCCACCTTCAAATGGGATTTACCCACATTTTTTTATCACCGAAAACCTTAATAGAAGCACCGACAACTATAAAAATAACACAAAACCTCTTGGTGAGAAAATATTTTGACATCAAAAGTGAATCTATCTTCCTTCCAAGACAAAGAGAAGATCATTTAAGACATCTTGGAATCTCTAGCTTTGCTCTTGTATCCACTGAAGCTTTATAATTTTTAATCATCACACAACAACATTTGATAGCTTTTATCACCAAAACTTAGATTTTATCTTATGTTTTCCCCTTTAGTATTTCAATACATCCTTTTAGAGATCCCATCAAGTTATAAAGAATCCACTATAGCTCAAATTTACATTCTATCAAAATATTAACTTTCCTACAACAATCTTCATTGATTTTCTCTTAATCGTTAATGACCATACCATATTTTAATCATATTTATAGTATTTGAAATCATTTTATCGTTCTATTTTTTTCTAATATTCTGATTTTCAAGATGTGTCTCTTTGTAGATGATAGTGTTAGGTGAGTCGGACCCCATTAACAACATTTACGATCTTTCGTTTGTTTAAAAATCCCCCATCTAGGAATAATTTTACATCACGCACAAACATATCCTTTGTTCCATTTCCTTAACACGATAAATTGAAAACATTGGAAACCAACTTGAAATCATATGCGAAGAACATGACATAGATGAACAAGCTTGGTTATTTGATTACATCCTGAACATTGAGTTGTCCTTAGGCCACCTACCACGTGGAACAATACCATTATATCCTTGGATTTCTAAATCATCCTTTTATTGTCAATTACTTCCATATCATATCACATAATTGCAAAAGAATTTAATACCCATGGAGGAATCTCATTGGTTCCCAAGATCGACCTTTTCCAAGAAACTCATCAAATATCTATCAAATATATTTTTGTTCATTTATCTTTGCATACGAGTTCTCTCATCCACTTGAAGGAGGAGTCTATCACATTTTTTCATCCACTCATCCAAAAATTTCACTATCAAGCATAAGTATTGTAAAACCTTGTTATCTTCTATGTTTTAGAGATTTAATTTTTATACTAACAAATGAACTAAATTGACCACAAACACCTAACATGCTTGGTGGGACCCAATTCCCTTTTATTGTATTTCATATATGTTTATCTCTTATTGAATGATCTAATCTTGCGACTTAGATTTTTTTCTCTTGCTTCTTTAAATACGCATAAAATAATTAAAAATGGAAATGGAATAACAAAGATGGGTACATTTTTCTTCATTTTCTTTCAAGAATTGCATTTTTGTTTGATCTGTCTTCATCAAAATCAACATTTCCTTTTGGATCTTTAAAAGAATAGTCATATCTTCCTAATCACATACTCTAATTAAGGGTTAATATATTGCATTCAAAATCCTCCCTCACACAAAAAAATCACATGAAAAATAAAACTTTCATCTAAACAATTCCTTCTAGTTCTAGATAAACCAATTTCATCACCAAGAGAAAAGACTAATCAATGTTTTGGCCAAGAATAAACAATCTAGTGTCTGGGTATGTTGGCTAAGCATCGGACACCCTTATTTCTTTGGCATAGTGAAGTATGGGGCTAGGCCCCAATATCACGCGTCATGCTCATTACCTCAACCCTCCTTAATTCTTCCAAAGTGGTGACTGAGCCTTCAAAAAATATTAGACACCAATCTTGTTTCCTTAATGGTTACCTTGATACTAAAGATGTTCATATCATTTCACGAAACTCCTTCTCCAAAATATTTCCCATTTACTCAAGTTTAAACTTTCGATTACTCCAAAATTTAAGACCGTAACCATCATCTGTCATCTAGCAAATCTCTCCTTACTCTATTATTGATAAGAGATCACAACACCTTTTATGTTCGCTCATGTTGTTAGTTTTTACCTTAAAACCATATCTTTGTAGAACATGACCAACAAATAGAAACATACCTCATCTTCTTTATCACTGAGCCTATAAGGTATAAAAAATCATGTTACTACCTCCCCATCTACATATAGCCACATAGCCTCAACCACTCCTCATACAAGCTCATTTGGTTACCCTCTCTCTTTACATATTCGTTGATAATGTATCAAGCTATTTCATCACATAAACCTATGTATTTAATCCAAATTCTATTCATATACATCATTACATCTAAAACACCTTTCAACACGAATGTCATTGCTAGTACTTTTTCATTCTTATAAAAGGAATCCACTACATCCATCCCTGCAATACGGTTATGCATCATCTCAATACATACCACAACAAACATTTCCTTTCATCAACACATCTCTCCCTATCCCTTATCAATATATTTAATCCTCTTTACAACATTCAATATCCCACCAACCTCATAACATCCTATGAGGTATTCTTCCTTTCTAGGATCATACCTGAAATTATCATGTATATCAACATTCAAACCCCCATATCCATAATAAATCCAACCCATCCTCTTAAAATATCCAACAATCTCTCAAAATGACACCATGTAGGCATTTATAAGTAGAATTGTGAGTCTTGAAATTGTTACCATGGGACATAAGTGCACTCTTTCTTATAAAAAAATATTCAATGAACTTATGAGTCCACCCATACCATTCAAATCATATCCTCCTCATTGGGAACTACCTAAATTTATCATATTGTATAGTAAGGAGGATCCACAACAACTTATAAAGGCCTTTCATTATGCTTGTTTCCTCATCACCAATGATCTATCTTTGATGTAGATGACATTTCCCATGTCATTGGTTGGCCCTACCCTTAACTAGTACAATATCATGCCCCAAAAATTCCTTTTTCATTCTCACAAATAACATAGGTAGTCTTAGAACATTTATCTATTAACAAATTTAGTTAGATATATATCACCGATCTATATGCTATCAAAAAAATTTAAGATGAGTTTATCACTGATTTCATTGTTAGGTGGTGAAGTATTTTCAACCAATTCTCATTCTCCCTTCCATAAAATAAGTTAATCAAGTTTTTCGATCAATCTTGTACTAAAAACACATTTTCCACAATTGGTCATTCCAAACCTTTGATGAATTCTTCACCACAGCCGAAAATTTAAACTTTGATCCTTTGATGATGGTAAGGTAAAATTACAATCTAGGAAACCAAAACACAACCCCTCCTTTGAGGATTTTTCTAGCATAGAAAAATATATGGGTTTCATGAAACATTTGTCTTGATAAGTACATCTAAAATCCATTCAAACTCAAACAATTCTAACCTCAATGAAAATATACAATGCTAGGGGAATCATATAGTTCAATCTTTGATAAACATATGGCTACTTGCATAATCAAATTCCTCCCATCGGCCTTGTAAATAAATCCACATCTAAAACTTCTTAGTAAAAAGAAAACAATTATTATAAATATCACCATGTCTCGAGGACATGACATTTAAAGGTGTCAATCGTTTAGAAATGTCCTTGACTAATCATTGATCGAGATGAACTAAATATTTATAACCAAAATGTACCTCATAATCAAGGTTTTGATGTGTTTAATTTCAACATTTTTCAAATCATTTCCCACAAACTAACAAAATAAGATCTCGTGACATCATCAATACGGTTCACGAACTCCCACCCAAAATCAACACATAATTAGTCTTTATGACGAACACCCCAATGAAGAATCATATTATCCAAATGGAATCACTTCATAGATCTCAAGTCCATCCACATATAAATCTTAAAAATCCATCAAGTTGACTTCCATAGAAATATATGATACTTCCTCTTGGACATCACAAGAAAATAAACATGTCATTGATATTTTGAATAATTCCTTCAACAACAAAATCATAGTGCACCCAATAAAAAAACAAAGAAATCCCACATAAAAACCAATCACCCACCCATTTAATAAAGTATAACTCTTGCAAGACCATAGGAAAACCAATATGATCCGCTTACCCTCAATCTTGGGGACACATCTGTCTTCTAAGCTTAAAATCACTATCACAAAATCTGAACCAATCTCTAGAAAAAAATTTAGACATATCACCTCGGACAATGTCATGTGCCTCTTACTCCTAATCCATTCAATGAAACTCATAATCATACAACTCGACATTATATCAATAGGATATAATAGGGAATTATGTTAAGACCCTTGAAAATTTTGTTTGATAATCAAATATCATATTACTAGTTATTTAAATATACGCTCTGGGGATAGAAACCTTACTTAGAAAAATTAACATGAAATTTTCTCTTACAAACAAATATTAGGACATTATATTGAATATTTCAAATCCCTTCACACCATTATCTAAATCCTTTCTAATATTGGAATCCTCATAATCAATAAATACCATCTTAGTACTCTTTTCAAATAAAAAAATTAAAACAACATATCACACCCTGCTCCTAAGGTTCCTAAATCATATAATCTAAATAAATTATCAAAAATCCCCATTGACAAATCTATGGCCTCCTCTAGTAAGCCACCAAATTTTAAGATTGAAGTTATTTGTGCAACCACCGGATCCCATGCATCTAACTTGAAGGAAAAAAAAATTGAGATAACCCCAAGGTCTTTATCTCCATGGTTCCTCATGAGTCACCTAATCTGTTAGGATCTATATCTATGGTTTCCATAGTCGAATACCCTTAAAATCAATAAAAAAACATCTATTTTAAATATTGTTCTCAAATAACTACATCAAGATCTTATTAAAATGTCCCTCTCTCGAGATCAATAGAACTCTACCAAGTATCACGTAGCCATAATTGAATCCCTCCAAGCAATCTAAGTCCCTTCTAAATATTCTCAACATTTTACTAACCTTTTGGGTGTCGTGAAGATATCGGCTACCATTTTGTTCAATAGTATCACAAATCCCATCACTCAAACCTAAAGACCATGATCTTACTCTTTTCTTCACTTCCCAAATTAATGATACTCTTGTTAAAATAGTTATAATTGATAATGATACTATCATAAAAATTATAATAATGTGTTCAAACAAGTATAACTACCCAAAAAAAAATCGCTTAATCACTCTCTCTTACGTGCATTCAACAATACTATCACACCTACCTTGGGCATAGTTATCTAGCCCATCAAAATAGTTTAAAATCCTCCATGAAATATTCTATCTTATAGAAGGAGAGTTTGAGTACAAAATTCTTCTTGGTTGTCTCTAGATACGTGTAATGTGTTGTGTCCCATCAATCTACACCAATTTATAAAATACGAACACAAAGGTAAGACCGTAATGGTCTCCACTGATCCAAATCCATTTAAATATTTTTACATGACATACTGAGACCTAACAAATTCTAGTTTCCTTTGCAAGATCCTACATATACAAATGAATCGCCCACAATTTTTTAGATCACCACATATAAAATACCAAATGACGAATCTTTTGATGACGTCATGCAATGCCTTTAGTTGGAAGTACAGAGTCCCATCCCTTAAAAAACTTCCCACACCTAAAATGTATGGGAGGCCTGAAAACTATGATTTTATTAGCTTGATGTAGGAAACATCATTTCTTTAGACCTCCATTCCTTTGAAAATAGTTAGTGTAGAGAGGCATTGACCGACCTTCACCCCATCTCGATATGCAAAACATTTCTCCTCATATTTATAATTTCTAGATAAGCCTTGGTTCAAACAAACTTTTCTTCATCGTTGTGTCTAGAAAGGATTTGGCCTTGGTTTTTATGAATAAGTTCTCCATGACTTCCCCTTTGATGAATTCTACATGTCTTATGAGAAATATAGCCTTCGATTCAAATCATCCTCCTCTAACTTACCCCCATCAATTTCATCATCCCATTTATCCCCATTGTCTCCCACATTACATACCTCTTGGATAAAGATGATACCATGTTTATCCCTCCTAACATTTTTTTATTCATCACCATCACACTTGGAACACCAACCTATCGGGTTAGTGGTAAGGACCGAATGTATCTTGTTTAAGCTACTTACCTCATATGATAGAAGAATATTCTTGACCATCGACATTACCCACTTTCATGATGACGATGTTGTCATAACCTTTATGGGTGATGAGGATCATTATCTTCAAAATAAACTTCCATTAAACACATCTACCATGTTTAATTAATATACTTTCGATGTTAACATCGATAAAAATACAAGAACCACACATTGTCAATATCGACCAATCCTTATACTCATGTGAACTTCAAGATTTCACCTCTTTCATATACAAATATAGTTAAGCTGTTGGTGTGTGTGATTTGTCAGGTCATCGTCCACATCACCTAGGTGAGTCATCTCGCCTTGCGAGAGTCATAGGTCTTAGGAAGTCAAATGACAAGTGTCAGATTCTGTCATAGAATCTGACATTGTCATTTGCGTCAATGCGTCATAGGAGTTACATTCCTTATTTGGAATTGTAACTCCTCTTCAAAAGTGGTGTCATATGCGTCGGAGTCAAGCGTCATATGCGTCGGTGGCGTCATTGATTTCTTTCCATGTTTAGGCATGGGGTTACACAAGCACCCTATTTGTACTTCCTATTTTTCGATCTATGAGTATGAAAGTGAGACCCATTCTTCTTACTTGCAATCTTCTTTCCATTGTTTCGAATCTTGCATATTGCGTTGGCTTGAGGTTACCATCGGAGTGCAACTTCGTTGTGGTGCATCGCTTTTCGACATCGGTTCTCGCGAATCCCTCTTTCATGGTATCAGAGCTGGTTTCGGTAAACGTGCACTCTTCGTTTCTCAGTTGTTTATTACTTCTGGTTTCTTCTTATTTCCTCGTGTGCAAGTTTTTTTCGATTATCATTTTGGAATTATTGCTCACCTCATATTGAGGTTTCAGCAGTTGCAAGTTAAGGTATTTCGCTGGTTTGCTTATCAGCTAAGATCGTATTTTGGATACTTCTAGATCTTTGTGGCTGTTGTTTCTGGGTTATTTCTTGCTGGTTGTGTTTAGATTCAGCTGCAGGGTAAAAGAAGAGCTCGTTTTTTGGCGTGGACCTGTGATTACTGGTTGGGATCGTTGTTTTTTCTTCACCGGTGTATACTCAGACTATTCCGAGCTTCTTCCTCATCGCTGTGGTTCCTTGCTGTCTCAAAACGTTTTTTGCAAAACCTCTCACGTTTTTGCCTTGTCTCTCACGTTTTTGGGAGTCTATTCACGTTTTTTTGACCCTTGCTGCATTTCCCAGCTTCTCTGGCCGTTTCTCCCTATCCTCTGGCTGTTTTTTTTTGTGTGGCGTTTTCTCTACTACGGTCGTATATTTTACATCCAATGCGGCGTTTTCTCCTCCTTCAGGCGTTTTTTCTCTGCTCTCAGGCATTTTTTCTGTCCAGCAGGCGTTTTTCTCCTCCTTCAGGCGTTTTTCTATCACCTGGCTGCATTTTCAACTGTTCCAGGCTTTTTTTAACTGTCCTAAGGCGTTTTTTTCTGCTGTACTGGCATTTTTTTTTGACTGCTAAGGCGTTTTTTTTACTGTTTGGCCGTTTGGAAAAGCGTTTTCTTTTGGTTGCTATGTTTAGTTGCTGAGTGCACTGTTCCCTGCATTGATTTACTGTACCTGTAATCTCCTTGGCACGTTTTTCTTTCCTCTGGCACCTGCAGCACGTCCAGCACATCTCCAGCCTCTATTCAAACGTTACTTCTGCAGTTTTTTGCACGTGGTTCCTTCACCAAACAGCCAACTCCTCCAACACAGCACGTGGGCCCACACACACTTCTTATCACCTTCCTTTTTAATGTTTTAGGGTGATTAAAAAACAAAAACATTACATTTTAAGTGGCATTGTAATTTTTTTGGCTTGTTTTATTATCATTCCTTCGAGTGCCGAAGACGAAGGGTGAGGTCCGGGATTGGCAGGTGGCTAATCCCCCCTCGCAATACAAACAAACTCTACCTCAAATTTCGTGCCATTTCCAACGAGCATACATACGACACCCTTTGCATGCGTTCAGGGCACTTTTTTAATCCGTTTGCAGGCTTATTGGTTTTTTCCTCATCGATTACGGGAATTGTTTTTCTTTATGACTTTTGACTCGTTGCTCGGTTTTGAGCACTTCTTTAGTCAAAGTTGCATGTTTTTTCGCACTCTAGATGATGGGATCATTAGTTTTGTAAACGCACTAATTTTATAAAGTGCCGCATTTTGGGGGTGTCTTTGTATTGCTTAATTCAGCTCATTTTTTCTTGAGCTTTGTTTTATTCCTTTTTTGTGGACTTGTGAGCGCGTCGCCATAGTCTTACAACAAAGGGATTCTTTTGTGTGACGTGAGACACTGTTTCTCACAAAGCTCTTTCTTCCCCCTCTTGCTTCTCTCTTTCTGTGCTTGCTTGCAGTGTTGATCTGTTGTGCCCTACGAACCTTGATTGTTGTCTCCACCATTGCGCGTTATTACGCTAATTGCAAGGTGAGTGACAAACTGGTTCTCGGAACACAGTCGCATCTGGTTGTAATCAATGCACTGAATTATAAAGTGCCAAACTCGGGGGGTGTAATTTTGTTCGGGGGGTTGTTATTGTCCTGGGTGTTGTATTACATGCAGACGCATTATCGGCCGAGTCTGACGTCTTGCATTTGTGCATCTTGCACTTTTTGATTCCGCATCATGGAGGGTGCTCTTTCCAGACTTGAGCGTCGTAGGATCGCTTCTTACCTCTGCCAATTCTTAGTGGGAGAGAACTATTCAGCTTGGCGTGCTTCTATGGAACATTACTTCGCCTGCAAGGGTCTTTCTCACTTCTTGCTTGGGCCAGTTCATGCACCCACTGATCATCGTCATCTTAATGATTTTCTCAACAATTGTGACCGTGTTTTTGGTCACATGATGATGCATGTCTCTACATCTCAATGGGTTCACGTGGCAGACTCAGATCCACCCCACCATGTCTGGAGCATTCTTCAGTCCCTCTATGGAGACCCTTCACAAACCTGCCGCGATTGTTATTTGCAGCTGATTCGATTGTCTCCTCTATTTCTTTGTGTGATGACAGTTTCACTGACACAGGTTGCTTGGTTCTACTTCTGATGACGAGGATTGTGCATCCAGTTCTGATGTCGAGAGTACTACAGAGGACTCTTCTCCTCTTTCTCTCACTATTCCAGAGAGTGTTGACACTTCCCACATCTCATCAGATATCAAGCAGTCCCCTTCTCAGTCTCATACAGTCATCACACCCGCCTCCTTTCCACTTCAGTGTGTGAGGCCCATTTCACTCCTCTACCTTCATTGGATGACTCATACCTATACCTATCATCGACATCGCTCTTCTTGTTTGTTGAGCCCCCTCATTGGGATGAGTATCTACGACCTTAGTACTCTTTTCTGCAGATTCCACTTGTGATGCTCTACTGGTCCCTCATCCATCTACTGTGTTTGAGAGGAGTTCATCATCTCTGTTGTTGGGAGTGCCCCTTCAGGACTCTTGCCACTTCCACTTTTAGGAGACCTTCATTGATCCACCCTTGCTCGTGGATCCCTTTTCTGTTGTGGGGATCTTTTTGTTACTTTCACATCAGTTGGACATCCTTTCTACGGGTGTTCCTCTTCACTGGATGGAGTTCTACGCACATGGCATTACCTTCGGTTCCTTGGCACTCACTCGCTAGACCTATGTCACACTTGTGCACAGGACTCGAGTTCTTCGTGTTCTTGCCTTGATTTCCTTTGTGGAGTGGGCGGACTTCCAAAGCACATCATTTTGTCCTTCCTAGGGCAGGCACACGGTCGGTGTGGATGGCTCTTCTTGATCCCGGAGGCGGAAGAGGATCTCATCATCGACATACATTATGTTCAAACAGGTTGATCGGGTTGCGAGATTTTCACCTAGCCCTTCACCGAGGTGAAGTTTCTTCACTGCGGTCTCTTCTTGGGGTGAGTCATTGCATGCCTGCCCATCTTCTTGGGCTATATAGTCCTCCTTCTTGTCCTCTTCTTCTTTCCGGAAAGATGTTGTTTGTACATGGGCACCTTATCGGGCCTTTAGTTGCCGGGGCCCATTGACACATCTTTCTTAGTTATCTAGGGAGTCTTCTTTTTTTTGTTCGGCTTACCTTGACCTCTTCCTCGGCCCGATGAAGGGGGTGTTGGTGTGTGTATTTGTCAGGTCATCGTCCACATCACCTAGGTGAGTCATCTATGCGAGAGTCATAGGTCTTAGGAAGTCAAATGACAAGTGTCGATTCTCTCATAGAATCGACATTGTCATTGCGTCAATCGTCATAGGAGTTACATTCCTTATTTGGAATTGTAACTCCTCTTCTAATGGCGTCATATCGTCATCAACGTCATATGCGTCGGTGGCGTCATTGATTTCTTTCCATGTTTAGGCATGGGGTTACAGCACCCCTATTTGTACTTCCTATTTTCGATCTATGAGTATGAGCGGACCCATTCTTCTTACTTGCAATCTTCTTTCCATTGTTTCGAATCTTGCATATTGTGTTGGCTTGAGGTTACCATCGGAGTGCAACTTCGTTGTGGTGCATCGCTTTTCGACATCTTCGGTTCTCGCGAATCCCTCTTTCAAAGCCTTTTCATGGTAATACACCGATATTCTTGTCATATACCCTAACATCATCTTCTATAATATCATCATCATCGATATGCCAAACTGTGAAGAAAATAATTTTTAGGATGCATCATCGTGTCACACTTATAATCAAAGTAGAACTTCAACGTATTATTTAATCCAACTACATGATTACCCATTGATTATCCACAATGGGATTCTAATATCATACTCATCACTAAAACCATTTGAAATTTATTCATCTAGATGGAATTTTAGGACGTGAACCTCTCCTTACCCAAAGTTGATTTTCCTATCCCCAACATCGATCATCTCGCCAATTTAACAACAAGCCATGAGTGACTATCTCTTATGGATGGTTTCTCTAGTTACAATAAAACTAGAGGATCAACACAAGACATCATTTATCACCTCATGGGGTACCTTACATTATAGCGTAATTTACTTTGTCCTAGAAATTGCACAAGCTACATATCAATTCGTTATGACCTCAATCTTCCCTAATCTCATCCACAAAACCATAGAAAACTATGTTGATTATACATTAGATAAATACAAACATGAAAGATATAATCTAACTATTATTTACATAATATTTGCATTTCTTCTACAACTCTCCCTTTTCCTTAATCATGTTAAATGCATATTGAGAGTTCTAATAGGAAAAGCTGCTTGGATTCATAGTGTATATTATGATAATTGAAGTTGACTCATGCTAAATTCAATTCCATTCTACAAATTTTTCCACTATATAATCTTAAGCAAGTTATTAGTATTCAAGGAAAACTTTAATCTATTTGGCATTTCATTTCACAATTATCGGACCACTACCAACCCTTCCATCATAAACTATGAACCAATATCCAATTTAAGTGGGATAATAATTTTCATTAGGACTTCAACACCCTAAAACACTATCTCTTATCACCACTCGTTCCCAACACTTATTGGTAAGGGGATCCTTTCTTTCTATATATCTACAACCAACCATGCTTTGGGAACCATGCTCACGTATCGAGATAATAAGGTAAGAAAATTACATTCTATTACATAAGCCACACCCTTAATGAGTATGAAAATCACCATTCAAAAATAAAAAAATTCATGTTGTTCCTTCTACCATGTAACTTCTAAAAATTTGCACTATTTACTTAATCAAATAACATATGTAGTCATGAATTTCAATCGATTGAAATCTAGACACATTCCAAACCATATCCTAATGAGCACATATTTAGGTGGCTAATGATAATGATTGAATTTTACTTGGAGTTCAACTCTCAAAATAAATTAAGTGGAAGGTCATTTTTATTACCTCACAAAATTTCCCCTTGCATCTAATCAATTACCCGGTGAACACTTCATGAGGAAACAACAAACACTCTAGATCATGAAAACATTCCTCTTAAGATGACCTTGTTCTTGACGTGTCTAAATGTAGGTGGGGGAGGTGAAAAAATATTCATAATACCACCTTGGACACTCCTATTTCATTAGATTTCAAGCTAAACTTTGAATCTCAATAACATGGTAGAATATGAAGCCCTAAATATGGGGCTCCGGACCACTTCCTTTATAGGCATGCAAATCATGGATATCTAAGGTGACTCATAACTCATCATCAATCAAATAAAAGGAATCTATTAATACAAAAATGAAGTTCTTATGAAGTAAATTCATTTTTGAAAAATTACTACAAATATTTGACCACCATGAAATCCAAACAATTCCTTGGTTATCCAATAAATTTGTAAACACAATGAATTCTTTGGTCTCTCTTATTATTTTATCACCTAACTAATCTAAATTATTTTTCATCATACACACACTCGATCAATCATCTTATACTAGTATTGATCTCCCAACCATCAATCATATAGAATATATCTCTTATGATACTTGTTATAATCATACATATGATTATCTTTCCACCATCTAACTACCCTAAGATCTATCTAGAAATGAAAAAGATATTTTCAACAATGCACACCTCATTATGTAATAATAGGGTGCATCCTCTATAAAATAAATTTGACACCCTCCTCCTTTGAATTATTTACACTTTTGAGGCTCGTCAACTATTTAAGAGGTCCATGATGACATCGTGATGGATTCTTCAATGGTTTAGCATTTTGTCACCAAATGCATCTTTTACATGGGATACTATTGGCCTATCCTTAATCAATATTTTTGTGAGTATGTTAATAAATGTTGTAGACACTTATTTTTCACCCTAGGTCACCTAATAAATATTAATACACCATCATTATACTGATTATTATTCCTATCCTAAGCCCATCATCTTTGTAACCAAATTTACCATCATAAATCCTAGTTTACATATGTAGATCTTATTTTCCCTCCTCTAACTACCTAATAAAAACCTAGCCTAATTTTCCCTACTCATCCTAACCCACTTACCTCTTCCTACCTATATTTCTAACCTCCCACATTTTATCAAATATTCTTATTCCTCAGATCATAAGTTCTTTTAACCATTTACCATCTTCTCATTACTTTGTTTTTACATCTCTATATAATTGAAAATGATTCGTGATAGCTAGAAATAATTTTAGATGTTGTCGATCCTATATAAACAACATTCTAAACCATTTACACAATTAGATGGATTATTTAGAGATTAGATTTTGAAAAAAATATAACATCTTCGGATGAAATCACTATGCTTGAAAATATCAATACCCTACTTGCCAATCCTTGGATAAACCTCATCAAATAATCTATCGGCCTTTTGGAGCTCTGTCACTATCGAAGTGTTTGAAAATGGTAGTAAACTTTGAGTTAGTCTTTCTATTCATACTTGGAATTAACTAGTATTATACAATAAGTCATCTATATTATCCTCCATAGCCACATTACATTATATATTTTGTTTAATCATTTGGTAAATTTTTATGATATTCGTAATTTTAACATCAATTTCCATCGATCCCGATTTTGTCAATCGGTTTTTCTAATCACATTTCATCCTCATGATCCTCTAAACATATCTAAATCTCTATTTTCTCAATCTCACATGTTTCTAGAGTCCCCCTAGTCCATATTGATAGTATCAAAATTAACTTTGAATGAATTACTACATGTTTTATCATCTTTTATCAAAATAATCCCCTTTCTCACGGATAGATTTCAATCCCTATCAATTTAACCATTTATAGCATTATCATATCTTTATCAATCTATCTCTAGTATAATTTTTGTCTTGTAAGATGTGTTGTATGTATATGACTAATCTAGGTACTTCACATGCCATCGCCAACATATAGTATCTCTCGGTTGTCTAGTATCCTTTTGTGTGGGAGAATTTTGACATATCACATGAGTTCAATCTATGCTCCATTACACTCATACCCAAAATCGTAGACATTGAAGATAAATTTTAAGTGATACATGAAATATAGGATGAAATAGAACAAACTTGGTTTAACTATTTCCTAGACTTTGACCTCACCATAGCAATGAGCTTGGCCACCTACAATGTTGAGCAAGATCTCTCCATCCCTATTGAATTCTAAATTATATTTTCATAATCTTATTATCATTATAAGATAACTTTCTTATATAACACAATTTGACACCCTTTAAGGAAGCCCTTTGGATTCCTAGGATCATCCTTTACCGAGTAACTTGTAAAATTCTTATCTAAAATTTGTCTCATCTAGTTATTTCATATACATATGTATTCTCACTTAGTAAAAGAAGGAGTATCTTACATTTCTCTTGTATCCAGTATTCCTTACATTGTGATTGTTGATGCGGGTATCGAGTAAACCCTTATTTTATTTATTTTTAGTATTTCAACATAACAATAACTAACCAAAATTCAACATAAACATCGACACATCTAGTGGGACATTTTTAGTCCCTTTTGATTTAGATTTAATATACTTTCATTTATTTTATTATCAATATAATCTAACCTTTTACTTTGAGTGCCTTGTTGTTTCTATTTCAAAAATGTGAGAAAATTATAGTTAAAATGAAAATTAAAAAGGGAAAAGTGATCACATGTATGCTCTTTTTCTTTTAGATTTATTTTTTGATCCTTTTTCTCATTGAACTACACATTTCATTTTGGATCTTAAAACAAACATTCATATTTTCTTTCTCACATAACTTAATAATGAATTAAACAAATTGCATTCAAAAATTCCCTTTATAAACAACCAATACACATATCACATCAATCTTTCATTTGAAGCAACTCCATCCCATGTCGACCTACTTGGATTTCATCACCAACAAGATAAGCCAACTTGGTGCTACGAATGGGTATAAAAATTTAGCGGTGGTATATCTACTAAGCACACGACACCGTGAAGTGAGGGTTAGGCCCTATTATGATGCCTTCTTGACACTAACACAAATTTAGGCCTCATGAACCTTTGGTTATATCTAGTACTCCAACCTTTAACTCATCTTAAACTAACCTTAGAAAACCTTTTCTTAACTATAACTTTTCAAGTGTTTTTCTCATTTCACACATTTCGTAAATTAATCAAGATAATAAAAATTTTCTTGTGTGGATTGTTTGCAGTTTATAAAAAAACCTTTCTTATTTTTTCTTTCTCCATTTATTGTGTGATTATTTCATGTTTTTAACTAGAAAATAGTCTCGTACTCAAAACACCAATAATATGTCGAACCCTCTTCAAAATGCCCTATATTTCATGAAATCCCACATTCAAAACATCCCACACATGAGGGATCAATTATGAAAAACTTTAGAGACAAGTCAATAATCCCCACATTCTCATAGTACCCAGTAAGATACATTAAATATCCTAGACCCACCTACCTCATGATTCATCAACAATGTAGTGATCTAGTGTTTACAAAAATTCTAGATTCTAACCACGGTATCCCGTAATGCTTACCTTTCTTCCTGAGGTTTCTTCCTCTAACAACTAGAACCCATATAATGACCTCCTATTACTACCGTCACCTTTGATACTTCACGACTCACCAACCAAAATCATGAGTATCTTATCCAAAAAAATTCATTCCTACTAAACTTTTTCGAATCGGGGACATCATTCACCACTTCATCGACTTGGTCATTAATTTCAACCTTGACGATGTCTCGTTAGAATATATTTCAAACCAATAACCATCCCCATCATTGGCTCTTTCATTGAGATTTTCATCCACACGGACCAATGCTACCACATCTCCTTACATATCTTATCCCATGACTTCCAATTCTTTCCCTCTATGTCCTATAATCTCAATTGTTATTCCCCTTAATAAAACCCCTCATATTACATATCAACATCTCCCATCACAATAACCTATGTCCTAAATCAAAGAATCTATTCATTTCCATCCTTACAATAATAACCCTCATCAATACGAGTGTTATCACTATCACTAAACCCTTTTCACAACAGAATCTATTACCCCTATCTCACAATATAGCTCCATCACTTCTTAGTACATACCTCATCCATCTCAACTTCTTTCTAACATTTCCATTCCATCTCAATACATACCACAACCATCCCAACCTCTTATCAATGGGTAAGTGCACCAAGTTGGGGGACAATTAAGTGGACATCAAATCCTGAATTTTACATTAAAAACATAAAAACATCAAATTTAGTCTTCCGCGGACTTGAACCATGCCGAAAAGTAAAAAATATGTCATAAAAATGGTACCATTGCGTAGGGGAGACTATTAGATTTGTAGAAATACTAATTTTAAAGTGAATAGAAGAGGATAAATATCATTTTATAATTTTTTACTAATAGTAGGTCTTCAAGACACTTTTTCTGTGAATGTTTATGTCTACGTTTAAGACTGCAAAATTTGTTTCACTTATCGAATGTGATAAAACTTATACCATCCCAACCGTGGTGAAATTATATACATGTTGAAAAAAAAATTATTTGATTTCAATGTTTTTGATGAAGTTATGGTGGGAAAACGGAAAGTGCTCTGTTTTCTTTATGTTTTCATACCACTTTCACGGAAAAAATCATAAAAAATAAAATATTACTCAAAAAAATACAAAATAAAATCCATCCCAAGATAGATAGTGGCATATAACTTCTCACCAAAGGAAAAAAATATATATCAATTTTTGGTCATCCAAATTGTGGGCAAACGGACTATAATCTTATCGGCGTTTTTAAAAAAAAATACCAAGTCATTGAATTTTGAGTGTTTAATATAGCTAATCTTGTCCATTTTTTACAAAAATTAGTATTTTAGAAACTAGATTCCGGATTCTACGATTCATATTAATATAATTTTGTCTAATTTTGAGTGTATGTATTGCTAATAATCCCTACAAGTTGATATTATGTTGTTATTTGCAATATGATGTCCACGGATGACCCTATATTTGTCCATCAACTTCCTGCACTTACCCCAATGCTTCCATTCCTATTCCATATGAATATATTCAATCCTCACAACCTTTATTACCTCAAGTATCCATTTTCATCATAATGTCCTATTTCCATATCAGTTACACCAACAATACAACCCACATATCTATAATCAGTCTAGCTCACCATCAATAAATATTCAACAAGAACCTCAAATTGATCCCTTGAAATAAATCATGAATAGGATTACAATTATTGAAGCCACCATCATGGTTCTTAAACTCACCCTTTTCAACCAAAATATCTACAATGAACCCATCCACCCATCATTACCTTTTATATCATATCCCCCTAAAAAGGAAGTGCCCACATTTTATCAAATTCTATAGTAAGGAGGACCCTCAACAAAACATCATAGCTTCCCTTCATTCACATTATATTATTTTCCTTGATCATGATCTCATGTTGAGGACATTTCCCATGTCCTTAGTAGGACCCACCCTTGACTAGTATAACACCATCCCGCAATAATCCTCTTTTCTTTTTCTACAAGCCACACAATTTTTCTTAGAGAATTTCTCCATCAATATCACCTGTAATATTTCTATCACTATTATCTATGTTATTAATTCATTTGAAGATGATTATGTTGGATATTTCATCATTAGATGATGGGTGATTATCAATAGCATATCCTTCTCCATCCCAAAAAATGAGTTGATTGATTTATTTTATTGATCTGTGCTCAACATATATCATTAACACTTCAAATATCATCCTTCCAAACATTTGATGAAGCCTTTAACATGGTCTGCAAGCTAGAACTTTTCACCCTAAAAATGGTAAAGATAAACTTGTATCAAAGAAACCTAAACATGAATCTCCAATTAATCCCTCTTGTAGTAATGATAAATCCAAAGGCTTAGAAAACATGGTCATTTTAAAAGTCATGTCCCAAATTCGTTCGACTCCCAATGGACTGACCTCAATAAAAATACACCCATCAAATAATCTTATAGTGCGGTCTTTGAAAAACTCCTAACCATGTGCATGGTCATGTTTCCTCTTATCAACCCTATTGAAAGACCTACCTCTAAAATATCATGTTCTTGATAAAATGACTATTTTAAATAACATCAAGTCCGAGGCCATGACATTGAAAAGTTTTACTTGTTTAGAAATTTTCTCAAGGATCTTATTCATTGAGGTGACCAAGTAACTTGACAATCCGAATACACCTCCAAATCAAAACTTGGATGGTTTTAAAAAAACCTTCCCGAATCATTCCCCATCCATCGATTAACCCCAATCCAAAGTTTTCAATTCTCATCATACTCTAAACACCGTTGAAGACCTCTCATATACGCCTCCACCACCTAGTGCTTCTATTACAACAACAAAGTCAAATCACCCAACTCTTTTAGTCTTGTCACTAAAAATTTAGACACCCTCTTACATATACCACATCCTCTTTAGAACCACCCTTTTCCTCTTCGAAAAATCCTAGAAAAATATTCTATCATATAAATTAAAAAAATCTATTTCAAATATCACATCACTCAACATCACATTAATAATATAAATAACTCAACTAAACAATGAAAAAACAGTCACCTAAGAAAATAGAAATTATATCATCCAATCTTCTGATGACCTTATCACAATAGAAACAACCCTTTCCTTCTATGTTACGACATCATCACTCATCTAAATTCACATCCACTATTACAAAATCTAGGGTGGTTCCTTGACTATCACCTAAACGTGCCACATAGAATACGACCTCATTAGCTATATTTTCTAAATCATAAAAAGAGGTAAATATCTCTTCATCTCGTAACAAAAAGATACAACATGTTACTATGCTAAAATCATCTAAAAGTTGATCCAATCATCTACTATAGCATTACCCCTATCAATTAATATGTCTCCCAAGGGTGGACAATCTCTGGTATAATTTTAAATTTATTTTTTCATACCATCGACACTAGGAAAGTTCATTGAGGACTGTAAATCACTCCAAACCATGATATAATATATTGATAGCACCGGAGTTCTACTTGTAGATCAAAAATATCTGAATTAAATCAAGAAAATCAGTAAGATCCCTAAATACACCCCTTCTAAGCCATTATCCAACATCCCATCCATACCCACCGAGAGTAAGGATTCCTCCAAAGTAAGACCCCACTCTAGCAGATACACGTTGTTTTCATAACTATAAGAGCACGCATGAAATACCCTAATGCCTTAGATAAACTCAAGACAAACCTTTTTATCACCCATGCTCCCTGAATCACCTAACCCATCAACTTATAAAGCTAAAGTGTCCATCCTCTCCAATCCACACACCCAATCGACTACCTTTGTACAATACACCATCATCAAAAATTCCATTAAGATCATGTGAAGATTTCCTTCTACAATATTGGTCAAACCTTTCAAAAATACCAAAAACAATAATTGATGTTCTCTAGTACATATCAGTATAATCAAATTATCCACAACCATTCAAAAATCTGGTCACAAACCTAAAAATGTGCATCATTATTGCTTTTGAGGATTATAAGATTCCTTCCTTACAACTTGAAGATCATGACCTTCCACTCTTCGTCACTTCCAAAATCAGCAAACATATCATCAAGAAAGTCATGATTGAAATGAATCCATTATTAACATCAAATTGTCTCATGCCTTAAAACAACTTCGATTACTTAAAACTATCATATCCCAATCACCTACCACATTTCATGACTTTAATGAAACCATTTCTGATACGTTAAGCATGGTCATTTGAACCATCATGTTAGGTATTAAAATCCTTTATGAGATCTTCTATCTTGTAGAAAGAGAGTCTTAGTAAAACATGGTGTTATGAATACCTTGGATAGCTAATATGCATTGTATCCCATCAACATTACACTGATGTTTAAAATGTGAAGATGAAGGAAAAACATTTACTATTCTAGTCTATCTCAATCTTTTCAAATCATGTCAAATGACCTACCAACCTAATGATATTCTCATTCCTAGAACACACTATGGATCCTCTGATGAGGCTTATACTTGATCTTTCATGTCCATATCTAAGCTACCAAACAAAATTTCCTTTGAGGATGTTATGAAATGTCTTTCATTGGGGAGTATCACATTATAGATCTTAACTCACTCCATGATTTATATTCAATTGGATTAAATCTAATTATAGATTAACTATTGTAATATGTGATATATCAATGTTAATATACATTAAAGATGTAAGAAAACAATCATGTATAATGTAATAATCTAAGAAAGAGAGGGATATAGGAAGACTTAATTAATTTTTCGAATAGATTCAAGGTGATCGGGGCATCTAAATTTTGAAATAGTCAGAGACAACGTCGTTGATGCTCACTAGAAACTATACATTTTAGAAAAGGTGCAGGATGAGGATTTCACACGGGATGAATGAGGTGCCTATGCGTTAGAAACTAGATTTTGGTGTTTGTGGGCATGAAAATTCTCAAAGCAACTGATTTATTTTATTTTACAAGGGTTTGTTGTTGATTCCTATTTTTCACTCGATATACAATCCTTATTCATTAAAGGTACATGTAACCTACAAAATAGAATATCTACTTGCACATGTCCCCAAAACACATCAAGTATAATAAAAATGATGTATAATGTGGAGTCGGACTAATCCCGTTGGTCACTGAAGAGTGAACATACTGCCAAGTGTTGCACTACATCTCACACCCAATGTATTTCGTGTGAATGTGTGTGATATGATGCCCTAGGATTCCCTTGTGTAATTTTCATTAGATAGGGGATAGATTTAGAATGCTCCAAATGTAAATGTGTGAGATGAAATAGAATACAATTCCCCTTCTATGTTGTGTATGAAGAAGTGATGCAAGCCTTTTGCATCGAGTGATTTTGCTAGATGGATTCATTTTGACTCTCTTGTGGCTTTTGGATATAAGCTTAGGTGATAGTAAGTATTGCAAGTGTTTGGTCCTAATTTTTGAGAATTAACTAAGTATATATATGATTCCCTTGTTTGAATTTTGTAATTGAAAAATAGATTTCCAACCCATAATTTAAAACTATTTCCAAAAGATAAAAGACACAAAAAGACCGAGTAAATGTAAGAACATGTCACAAGAACCAAGTATGGATAGAAGTGCTTGAGAGTTGGTGTCATAACTTGGAGCCAATGTTTGAAACCATAAAATATAAATCACTAAGGTTATGTCATGGTTGTTGGTTATGTCAGGACGAAAGATACAATAAGAGTAAAAGAAAAGAGGTCAAAGATATTTGTTAACAACTAATTTTATTGCATCAGAATCATGTATACATTAGTATGATTTAGGACTTGTAAATATACCAAAGTGCAATATTTTATCTCTACATTTTCCCCACTTTATGTTGTTGAGTGAATACTCAATAGTATAAAGTAGATAAAACATGTTTACCTTATGATCCTGTAGAAAAGTATGTTGTCGAAAGTGTGTCGAGTGGACAAGCGAAGTGTGAAATGATTGTAATATGGAACTTGGAGACTAGGAAATGAAAGTAACCCTAGGAGTGAACTATATGCATAACGTGATGTTTCAAAACTATTTTTGATGATGTGAGCTGCTCCTTATTGCGTATTAAGGATGGAAATTCAAAAGAATAGTGAGATATTAGTCAAATTTATGTATATTAAAAATATGAGTAAAGTATTCATAAGTGTGTAAAAGTGTGTAAAAGTAATGATAAAGGAAAGTGTGCACCTGATGTATAAGAGTGTAAATGATAGAAAGATGTCCTAAAATGTTGTGAAGAGTGATTTTTTTGGCCGATCTCATGCCAAGAGGGAGTTTTTGGGAAATATCACGTGAAGAGTGAGTTTTGGGTGATTGCATGTTGAAAGTGAGTTTTTGGGTGATCTCATGCCAAGAACAAGTGTTGGGGAGAGATGTGTAGTTTTAATCTCCTTCTCGTGAATCTTCCAAATAAGTACCACTACATATGATACATACTAATTTGGTCTGTTTGTCTATATTTGTTCCTATTAGTTCGAATTGTTCCAATTTGTCTCATATTATACTTGATTATAGGAGATGATGCATTCTTTGACTATAGGCAGTTCACATTACTTATATAACTAATATGAAAATTGATGTAAATTGTTTTGTGCTCATAAAATGATTGTTTCTACCCCAAGACATTATCACCTATGTGAGGACATAAGCTCTTACCACCATTGCCCATGTTTGGGCACTAGTGTGTCAATGGTTTTTTGATCCATTTAGATTTTAGGACATTTGGTGACTCTATTTTTGTTTTGATTTGTCTTGTGCTAGTTTGTGTTGTATTTATGATCTATTATATGGGTTTAGTTTTCACCTAATATATGCCCCACATCATTTTGGGTACATGGGATGAAATTTGAAGAATACGGCCCAAAGGAATGGACACTGATGATAATATGAAGTGGATACATGTAGGGGGTAGGGATGGCCATGGTAGAAACTAAGAATCATGCAAATGAAGTAGGCTATTAAAAAGTGTTACTATAAAAGATAGCATGCAAGAGAAGACAATGTAATAAGTAAGTAGTACCACTAGATGGACCACGAAAAGTGGGTTTCAAACATGGGACATCGCTCACAATGTTACAATTTAGAAAATAAGGACCAAAGCAGCCAAAATCACACATTGATTGCTCAAGACATAGGAATAGCCCACAAAAAAGCGAGAAATAGAAAGTAATGAAAATTAATTAGTAATAGATAGCGTGGTTGTATATATCATGTAAGGAAAATTATATGCATGAAGCACACTGTTAGTATTTTATAAAGATAAATAGTATGTCAAAGCATCGATATATCAACAAAAAGTAAAGTAAATGTAATGAGAAGTAGTGAATAATGTAGCAATAGAACTTGTAATGTGTAGAATGTGAGAACAATTAAAGTATATTCCCGAGATCCTTTGTGGGATTAGTAATAGATACAAAGTGAAGCATCATTACATCATGTGAAATGTTGTAATACATCCGCATTCACTTCTAGAGACAAAGTGAAAGCACATGTGTATATGATAAAGATAATTACATACTGATTCTATCATAATAAGCAAAGTACAACATATAAGTAGTATTTAAGAAAGAAAGAGTAAATGAAACCAAGATATGTAAATGAATTTATGGTGTGATGAAATGGTATGAAAGATATGAAAATGTAAGGATTCATGTGCCTCGTAATGGATTTTTATTAGATGAGGTTCATTTATAAATTCTCCCTAAACAATCAAGAATGAACTATAGAACAAGAGTGTGTCATCGAGAAATGAGTGTGTCGTGTGAGAGTATATCCTATAAAGATATATCATAAAGAATAGAGCATGTAATATTAATGATGTGAGGATAATTTAAGAATTAGACCCTCAAAATTCAAGTATGAACCATGGAACTAGGGTGTTTCATCACATGATGATGGTACAATGTAAGTACCAAATGTGTAGGAGTTTTTAAAATATTAGATATGATGAATGAGGCATGAAGTGTAGTAGTGAACATTCAAAGAGAATATATAGAAATGGGAGAGGGGAGAAAGCATGATGCACCTCAAGTGTGTAAGGGAGATAAGGCTATCATACTATAGGGAAGTGTGATGACCCTCCACCTAATATCCAAGGAGACAAAGGCATGTGATGATACTCTAATATCGGTGGTGTAGAAGTGTAAAATGTACACATTTAGGATATCTATGTAGTGAATAAGGTGGTTAATACCTATGTGAAGGGGATGCCTTATTGGGTGACTTAGGCCAACAAGGTGGGCTAATGGAATGATGAGGATGACAAGGTCATGGTGTATGTCAGGTGTGAATAAGAGAGCTAGGTGTAAAGGTGGATTTAGACTTGAGAGGCATATAAAGACTAGATGTTATGATTGGTGTATAGATATTAGCAAGAGTGCACCCACGAAATTGGGTGTATGGTGTAACACCTTTGATGGTAATAAATTATTTATTTTGGATGAACTTGAGACACAAATGATTCATGGAAGGGATGACTTGGGAAATACAGAGCCTAGAGAGGCCTAAGAGAATGTCACATCCTTTGATTTAAGAGGTAATAATGAGTGGTAAGAGCATGGTAAGTAGCACGAGTGTAATGGGAATGTTGACATAGCCAAAATAATTAGGGAGTGGAAATGTGACACTAGACAATGGACATTTGATAGCTAGGAAGATTGAAATGGAGCATACACTCGTAGGATATTATGGATAGATCATAGTGTTATTGACCATATAGGAACCAATAGAAGCATTAATATGAAAGGAAATAAAAATAATGTAGTGTGTTAATCATGATCCAAGAATGTAATGAAAAACAATGGTGCATCAAAATTAGCATAAGGAAATCAAGAGGTCCTAATGAAAGAGGAGGAACAACATGATATGTATGGTTGGAAAAATAATCGTATCTTGCATGTCATGCTTAGGGAAAGATTCATTATAGATTTTTTATATTTTTATTATCATTGATTGGCTTAGTAGTAGATGGATCAGGGAGCTTGATTGCATTATTATAGATGAGATCTTGAATAATATGTTTGATTATAAACTAGGAATTAGTAGAGTGCCTAACACATTTGTGATAGTAACATCTTACATTTTCATCATAGTTGCGGCCCACAGGGGCTAGAGGGATCAAGATTTAGCGAGGGTGGAAGAATAATAATATTGATTTTGATAAGTTGTGGTAATAGAAATCGAGGTGCGAAGGGTAATTTTTTCAAAGTAGGCTTTGGAGGTATCAATTGAAGCTTGTAGGTGTAGAAAAACATTAAGAGTGACCATTACTTTAGTGGGCTTAGGTGATGGTTTGAAAGTATATTTAGCTTGAAATCGATTATAGGATGAGGATGAAGCATTGTTATAGTATTTCAATTTTCCAAGAGATAAAAGTTTTCATTTATGCTTTTGTAGTGTATGAAATTATTGATCAAAGTATGGATAGATCAAAAGGATAACACTCTTTTGAAGTGGACATAAGATACTTTGAATAAAAATATTTTTCAATTCAAAATCAGTTAGTACATTAGCAATCTTAGCAATAATGGAAATTATAGTAAGCTAGATTCTCATTAGATCCTTTTTTTATTTGAAAAATTTGTCCATAGGATGTCTTGGTGTCAATATTGATGGAAAAGAGAGAAAGGAAATCATTGTCTAATAGTGTAAAAGAAGTTACTGAGTGAATATGTAGACCATAGAACCAACACATGGTGTAATCTTAAAAACTACTAGGAAATAGCTTAGCTAGAAATGTATGGACATCTACATCACCAATACATACCACACAAAAATATAAAAGACACCCCTAAGGGTCACCATGGCCATTGAAGGTGGGAAAATTATGTGTAATGAAGTTGGGAGGAAGTGGGTAAGAAGATATTGCTTATGTAAAAGGGGTGTGAAGGAGTAATGAGGAATCAAGAGATGGAGAGGAATGTGAAGTAACTTGTTGTAGTTGATGGATTTGAATTTTTAGATCCTGGTATAAAGAAGCTAGGGCATGAGTTACTAAAGATTAAAAAGTTATGTTATTAGTATTAAGAGTAATGAGGGGAGTGGTAGTTGTAGAAATGGAAGTAGGAATGTTAATGGGATGTGTGGAGTTCATGACAACCTGAGGAAGAAATTGGAAGAGGGATAGAAGCATCATATCAAGAATTCATAGCAATAAGTAAAGCATTGAGAACATGCAAAATATGGAGATGGATTTTGTGCAACACTTGACATAAATTGATGAGCATGTCTTGTTTTTCTTGATCAACATTGGTATCCTCATCATACGAGTGTTCACTATCAGAAGCTTTAATGTTCTCAAGAGGGAAATTGTTAGAGTTCAAAAAGGGGTTGGAAAAATCATCCATAGATTGAGAGTATTTACGGACTAGATGGCGGTATATCACTGTACTCAAATATACCAAAACAACCACTACAAGTGATTGGCTTAAAAAGAAGGAATGCTTCAAGCATGTTGGATTCACCAAATGATTTAATTTAAATTGAATTAAATCTAATTTAATATTAACTAATGTAATATGTGATATAAATATGCTAATGCACAAGTAAAGACACTAAAAAAATCATGTACAATGTAAAATCCTAAGCAAAAGAGGGAGATAGGAAGACTTAGCTAATATTCAAGTAGAATGAAGGTGATATGGGTAGGTAAAATACTAAAACAAACTTTAGACAATATCATTTATTCTCAATAAAAATTATGGAATTTAGAAACGGTGCGGGATAGGGGCACCCTGTAAAGGTAGGGGCAGCGAAACCTGGATCTAGGCACTAGTGTCCATGAAAATACTCAGAATTGATTTATTTTGTGTTAAGAGGTTTACTATTGATTCTTTTTTATCTCTTGCTATTAAGTCCTTGAATTCGAAGGTACCTATAACCTACAAAATAAAATATCTACCCACATGTCCACAAACCAAATAAAATCCAATAAAAAAATGTAGAATGTTGAGTCGTACTAACCCCGATGCTCACCGAAGAGTCAACGTATTTTCGAGTACTACACTACATATCATACCCCATGTAGTTTTGTGTGAATCTATCTTATATGATGCCCTAGGATGCCCTTGTGCAATTTGCACTAGATAGACAGCTAGATCTAGAATGCTCTAGATGCAAATTTTTGGGATGGAATAGAGTATACTTCCCCTCCTATGTTGTGTATGAAAAAGTGATGTAACCCTTGTCCCTTGAGTGAGTTTGTTAGATGGATTCCTTTTTGATGCTCTTGTGCCTTTTAGATGCAAAATTAGGTGATAGGAAGTAATGCTAATGCTTGGTCCTAATTATTTATAAGTACCTAAGTATATATATGGTTCCCTCAAATGAATTTTTTAATTGACAACCTGGAAGGCCGACACATAAGTGAAAAATATTCCCAAAAGATAAATGAGGCCAAAAAGAGAGAGTAAAGGTAAGAAAGGGTAAGGAGTGCCCGGTGAAGACAAAAGTGCCTCGATGATATTTTCCTAACTACGCGCTAGGGTCTAAGGCCATAAAAGATAAATCATGCAGGTTTAGTCGGGGATGTAGGGTGTGTAATAACAAAGAGATAGTAAGAGATAAAGAAAAGAGGCTAAAGATAGTTTCCAATGACTAGTTTTATTGCTTAGGAATCATGTATACATTATTATGCTTTAAGACCTAGAAATGTATTGAAGTCCGTGATTTTGTGCCTACACTCCTTACACAAAAAATGTATTGGAGTCCTAAAAAAATCCTATATAAACTAAAAATTGGAGACATGATCTCCTTTGGTCCTTCCTATTGGTGCTCAAAATAGTCTTGCCCCATTTTACCTTTGAAAATATATCGATTTACGACCTCTGTCACTTTATTTTTCCCGTGTTGTGCTGGTTAATCTTTGTTGCCATTTTTAATCTGTTCTTGGGTCGTAGATCACTTATGGGTCCATGGTTTGCTCCTTGTTTCTTTGTTCCTCCGGAAAAGGTCTGTAATTTGGGTCTCCCATTCTCTGTTCATCTAAAAACTCAGTTCTCCCATGTTTTCCATTCTCCATGGTCAGGATTTGTTTTCCTTGTCATTTCTGCCCTAAATACTTGAAGAAAAATGAATGGATGTGTCTCTGATGGACATATTTGAGCCTTGTAACACTTCTAAATTCTCTTTCCTTGGAGAAATTTTCATTTTCGGGCTCGAATGATCATTTTTTTGTATTTTACGATTTGACGGGTGTTTCTCTGATCAAATTTACATCCTTGCATCGATAGGGATGTGGCACCTTTTGGTTGGACATGGCTCAATTGGATACTTTAAAATTTCTATGAAAGGCCTCAACTCAAAATTTGTCCACATGGAGGAACGATGCTTGTTTGAGGATCTACTTTTTGGTTTGGCCTTGGAGTAGCACCGGAGGACACGTGGAGGTTTCTACTTCTTAGCCTAGACTTAGAAAGTTTTATCCAACGAAAAAAACAGTGTAGCAGAAAATGGGGACATGTGGCAAGCCCGCGCTCATTCAGGGTCTCTACTTTAGGCACCATTTTGAAATTGCGCCATGGAGACACATGGAGGAATCGCGCATATGTGGGGACCAACACTGAAGTTTCATTTTAAAGAAGCGCCAAGAGGACACGTGGAGGCCTCTGCTCACATTGCATTTTTGTTAGAATTTTCAATAGCCAAAATAAATTGCCTTAGAGCATGACATGTGGTGCCTTCCACTAAGCTTCAATCATTCAAAAACACTTTTTGGGCCAAGACATGTGTTGAGCTTGCACTTGTTCAAGGTATCAAAATTTTGCACCATCTTAAGGTGCTCCATGGTGACACGTGGCAATTTGAAAGTCAAAGGGGTAGGGGGTAGACCATGGGAGAAATTTGGATTTTTGCCTTGAACATGCAAAGGACTAAAAAAGCAAAATGGCATACAGGAACGATAAAGGAAAGGTCAAAGCTTTCTCTGGTCAATGGCAGAGGTACGGAATCTTGGGGGAAATTTGGAAAATTTTCCTTTTGGGAGAAAAGAGTTAAAAATTCAAAATGGCCCACACACCCTAGCAAGAAATACTTAATATATTTCCCAATCAAAAGTAGAAGGGTGGAGCTGAAGAGAAAATTTGGAAAAATTTTCACTTTTCCAAAAGGGAGGTGAAATGGAAACATTTAGTTGTGGCCTGCTTTGCCCACCTTGGGAAATGTGTCAAGCTCATTTCCCAAGGGCGAGGTGTTGAACAAAATGTGAATTTTTTCTATTTTTTCAAAACTTGTAAAAGGTCATAGGAAGCCCCCGGGTCTGTATTTAAGTTTCAATCTTCCACGTGAATGACCCAAATTCAAAGTAAAGATCAATAATAGGTGAGAATCGAATTTGATTTTCCCCAATTTTATTGAACCATTCTGGGAGTGTGAGTCTTCATGATTTCTTGGTATTTCCTACACGCCAAGTAGAGAGGGGAGTTAATGTTGATATTTGAGTTTGGTGGAAAGATCTGGAAGACATCTTTTACCATTAAAATGGTCTGACTATCGTGCTCGATCGGATTTTCCATTTTTCTTCTCCCAAGCACACAAGGAGCTAGATTTGACAGATTAGGGGTGGAATTGGTTGGTAAATTGAAGAAAGAGTGATCTACTAGAGGAAGGAGTTGAATGTAGGAGATATTTGATGAGATCTTCCCCCTCGAGCACTGGTGACTTTTTGCATATCTAATTCGAGAATCACAATTGTGATCATGAAAAGAACTAGTAGAACTCAAGGTCTAGATTTTGGGGAAAAGGGTCCATGTTGTAAATGTTATAGATGGAATGAATTTTTCATGCAAATGGTTGGAGTGTTAGGGGTCGGGATTGATTTTTCTAATAGAAAGCTTGATAGAGCCCATCTTTTTTGAGAAGTGTTTTGAGAAATCAGTATATCTCTTTTTATATTAAATCGATCATGTCAAGGTAGTTGTGAGTGTACGAGACATTGAAAAGATCTCATATTTTCTAGAAACATTCTCTCTGCTAATAAATTTTATCAAATATGAGCTATTATGTGTTGTCTTAAGAAAAATGTGTTTGTTTTATTTTTGAATGTATGTGACTATTTTTTCTTGTTTCTGTTGCAATCTTGTATTAAAAATCTGATTCAATCACACAGGTCTCAATCCTTGTGATAGTTTAGTGGCATCTATAATTTCATTTCTTGGAAGAGCCTAAACGATTTAAAATCACTTCTCTTTCATCTGTTTGACAAAGATTGTTTGTAATCCTTTGGGTGTACCTTAGGCATGATTTGGCTTAGATCTTGATACTTTGTTGGGTTTCCTAACTCAATCCTTCATGTTAGATTCTCATAGATTATATGAAAAAGTGATAATTTGGGCCTCCATTGAAGCACATATTCTGGTTAAAGAAACATTTTGGCTATTTTGTGGCATTCTGTTGGTTTAACCTTTCATTTTGTAAGATTTCTCAAGGATCTGGTGAGTTAAGTTCATCCTACCCCACCTCCCACCAAAAAATTTATTCAAAAAAAACCAATCCTACTGTACTACCCCTGTTTGTCCTGTGTGCATAAAAATGCAAAATCTTTGTTACCAAAACATGTAGGAGAAATTAGGGTCCCAAATGTCTTTAGTAACCTTTGCCTCCTTGTGAAAATATCTCCATGATCTGGAACTAACAACTCGTGAGAGTCATATTTGGTGTGTTGATCATATTTTCTCAAGATCTTCTCTATAAAATTTATGCAAAAGAAGGATTTACCAACATTCTTCAATAACAAATAGTACAAAATAGGTTATCTTACCTTGGTTAAAACTTTTTAAGGTCTACCCACTCCTTTTGAAACCTAAAATAGTTAGGATCAGATCACATCCTTTTAAGGTGCTACCCACTCCTTTTGAAACTTGAGTGCTAACAAGTTAGATAGATTGCTTCCCACTACAAAATGACATACATGATTATCTATCTACCTCTGAGTGTCCTATCAAAATCCATGATGCTGCTCGGTCTTTGAAGGAGATTAAATTTGGGTACCAACACTTCCCATATTAAAAATAGCCTCGTTTATGGTGGAATTGATTGTCTTTACTCGTGACTTGGGATAATAAACATCATGAAGAACCATTTAAATATGAATTCTTATTCTCATATAAAATAAATCCTTCTCTCAAATATACTTTATACTTTCTCCTATAAAGGTTTTGGGTTTGGATTGTAGACACCAAAATTGGGCCACACTCCCCTTGGTCCCTTGTTAAATAAACACCTTGAACACATTCACCTAACCATGGCCCCTTTCATCCCACTCTAATATTAATTTAATTAATTCATTATCCTCACAATATTTATTATTTAAATATCCACCTCACCTATACACCTCATCTAGCCTCCTCACCTATACACCTCATCTAGCCACCTCACCCTAAGACCTATTCTTAGTATGTTTCCATAACTAACTAATAACCTACCCAAACCCTAAAAATAAAAGCCTATATTCCCTCTAACCACATTCCCACACCTTAGAAATGAAGCTTCCATTCTAATTCTTAGAGAAAAAATGATCGAGATCTCGATAAAATCAAGGGGATCTACCTAGTTTAGTAAACCTAGGAAATCCTACCCTAACCGACACCGATTACCCTAAACCACCACCTGCAACCCGAAACTACCGCCGGTTACCATTTAATCCCTAAAAAAACTTATTTGAGGTTGGGAAATTTTCTAAGAGGTTGGAACATCTTCTGAGAGTGAGAGAAAAAACCAGAACTGTATGCAAGCAGAACCAACATTTGTACACGCATCAGAGTATCCACAGCTAGCACCTGAAGCAACCACATAACAATTTTCCTTCACGGGAGCATCTAGGGAAGCACCTACACCACACCAAGTTCCTTTCATTTGATCACCCACCATTACCAACTAGACATCAAACTTGTACAACAATAAGTGTTTTATTAACCAACACTTATCCATTGCCATTTTTAGTAGATTATTTTACTTTTGTGATTAGTTTCTACTCCCATTTCCATTTACCCACCATTTACCTCCATGAAAACTTGACCATTCCTTCACCCACACCCTTGAACTACCCATACTTGGATTTTAATCACCCCTGAGTATACCTAAGACCTACATCAGACCTTACCATAGCCCTCTCCATTTCCATTTAGCCTTGGATCTTCCCTCACCTCAAACTTTTATTGAGTTTCCTATACCCCAACCACACCGACGCGGTTTGCTCTCAAGCGTCGCATTTAGTTCACTTAAACCAACATCGGATTATCAGACCGACGTTGGTCTCTGTGTTTTTTACCATTGTACCAAGAACAAATCCTGAAATCTCTACACAATATCCAAAACAAACCCAAAACTTGACCCTGACCAATACCAGTACCTTGACAAATACCTTAACCCTCAGATTTAGTCATAGCTTAGCCTATTGTGAACGAATTTTCTTATCGTATATGAATGAGATACCTAAATCATTTTAACTACATTATGATTTCCTTTATTTTCAGCATTAAGTTGTTTTAAACAATTGATTGATAGCTGTATAGGTTGTATCACACTTCCCGGATCTATCATACACTAAGCGATCCACTACATATACTATTTAACTTTCATTTAGTGGTTTTTTTTTCCATTTCAGGTAGTTCCTCCAAGAAAAAGGAAGCTCTCACGATCAGTTGTGGATCAAGAAGTCATACGCGTGCAATAACCTACAACCAACATTTCGATAGGTATTCCTCCTAGCCCTTTACCCTTATTTGTTTCGTCAACATTCGAAGAAATTATCTAGAATCAAATGAAACATGGATGTTATAAATGGGACATACATGACTTAGTCTTTGAATGGTCCTAAAAACTCATGGGAATTTTAGACTAGGTTTCAAGAACCCTTTCTTAGATACCTCTCGCAATTGTTGCATCTAAATCATGAATGAAATAGAGCCATCATCTTTACATGATAACTCTATCCCTATATACGACACCATTTCTATCCCTCCTAAATTATTTTTAATCAATACAATCACCTTAGGACCATAAATGTGTTCAACTAATGACAGATTTAAGACGCTTCCTCTTATAGTACCTAAAATTGTACGGGAGGACTCCCCTCTCATTGACATGCTTTAATGCCATGATGAAGAATCCGTTCTATCCTATAGGGGTAGAGGACCATTATAATCAAATGAATCTATCACATGATACATTAACACTCCTTAATTAATCCACTATCAACATCAAAATAGGGACTTCACAAGATCCTAACATAGTCAAGGTTGGTCAATCCTTAGATTGAAAGAATTAAATGATAGACTTGCCTTCATTTCCAAATATAGTCATGCCTTTATATGGTCATAAAATTAAATGTAAGGTATTTAGCCTAACATCATTTTCTACAACATTTTCAAAATCCCTAACACCAAACCAATCCAATAAAATCTACGTAGGATGCACCCTTGCATAGCCTTTCTTACCAAAGAAGAGTTACAATGTATTCTCTCTTCTAATTTCATATTACCCATTGATTATCCATAGTGGGTGTCTAATATTTTACCGGTAACCAAATACTCTTTAAAGTTATGCATCTACATAGACTTCCAAGATCTAAATCTCACTTGTGCTAAAGACAACGTACCTCTTCCTAACATTGATCATCTCATTGACCTTACAACAAGACATGAAATTCTCTCTATCATGGATGGGTTTTTCGGATATAATAACATCCTTATTGCAGCAATCGATGACAAACATAATACATATTTTATTATCCCTTGACCTTTTCTTACCACATCTTACCCTTTAGAATTAAGAATTTGGTGGCCACTTATCAACACATTATGAATTATATCTTCCAGGTCTCATCCATAAAAATATGGAAGACTGCATTGAATATCTATTAGGAAAATATAAACATCAAATATACCATCTCATCATCCTTGATGTTATATTTTCCCTTCTTATTTAGTTATATCTACGCCTTAATCGAACCATGTGCATATTCGGTGTGTTCTCACAAGAAATTATTTTAGGGTTTATTATTTCTATCACAAGTAATAAATTAGACCCTTCCTAAATCAAATCCATGATCATGATGCCCCTCCTTTCAATATCGAGAGAACTTCATAGTATCTAAGCTATACTTCCATAATTTTCTCGCTACATCTTTCGGTTCTTAGACTGATTTAAACCTTTTCATCATCTCCCTTGGAAGGACGTCCATTTCAATTAGGATAAAAACTATCAAAAGGCCTTTGGAGACCTCAAAAATACCTCCTATCACCACCTATGCTAACACCTCCACATGAGAAAGAGCCATTATACACACACACACACACACACACACACACACACACACCACTAAGCATGCTCTGGGTGTTATGTTAGCACATCCAGATGAGCACAAGATATAGAAGGAAGTATACCATGTAAGCTACACTCTTAAAATATGAAAGTCGTTACATCGAAGAAGATAAGTTATGTTGTTCCTTGTACTTTGCAACTTCAAAAATTCGCCACTATCTCGTTAATCATAAGAGTTATGTCATCACCCATTTTAAAAACCCCAAAATTATGTAGTCCAAAACATACCACATTGATCGTATCATCCTCAATGTCTCATGCTTATGATTGAGTTTGGCCTAGATTCATGTTACGTAAATCTATCAAGGGGAAAGACATTGCTAACCAACTCATAGAAGCTCCACTTCCTAATAATCAAATACCTCACAAACAATTTCTTGAAAAATCCACTAACATTATCAATTAATAGAACACTCCCATAAAAATTACACTCTTCATTGTGAGATCCAAGTGTCGCCAAGTGGAGGTATTGTTATCATAACTATACCTCCTTGAGGAATCATATCCCTCTATTTGTTAAGCTAAATTTTTAATGCACTAACAATAAGAACAAGTACAAAGCCCTCATCAAGGGTCTCCAAATATCCATCATGATTGGTGTTCAAATCCTTGACATATATGGATACTTTCATCTTATCATCAATAAAATCAAATGAAATTATCAATGTGACAATGAAATTTTACAAAAAAAGATAAAAACATTCTCGACTTCTGTAAGAATATTTTGATCACTATATTATACAAAATGTTCCCGTTCATCTAAAAAATTCATAGAAACTATTTCTTCTCTCACATTACTCATCCCCTTGTTATATAAAGAATCAAATTTGTTCACTATTATGTATAGAATTGATAAACCATATCATGTCAACGGACTTACTTGTATTAATATTATTGAAAATAATCAATTAGATATTTGGTACACTTAGTTCTATGATTATCTTTGGTAATATATGATCCCTTATGATTTATCTAAGAGCACTAAATAATATTTTCTACAATATTCTAATTGATATACCATCATACGTGGCATCATTTAAAAATTTCAGGTTTGATGGTCTCCTTCTTCAATGCCTCAAGTCTCCTAAATCATCTAAAGTTATCCAAGAATTCCATGACGATATATGTGGTGGACAATTTAGCGGTTTGGATTTTGATAAACATGTCTTATAGATGGGATATTACTGTCCCTCCCTTAATAAATAATTTTTGCCTACGTTAATAAATGCATTAAATGTCAACAACAATCCAACCTTACTCACATTCTAAGTCATGCCCTATAACCCACTCAGGATTTATGGCCTTTCTCACAATGGGGACTTGACCTCATTGGCCTTAGCAACCTTCATTCCTCACAATGACATCACTCCATCATCACTACTATTTAATACTTCACAAAATGGGTAGAATTTATTCCCGTCATCTCTACTAAACATGATAAAATCATTGATTTCATCCACCATCACATTTTTTTACGTTTTGGAATTCCTTGAAATATTATCACATCGAATGGAAAATATTTCAAAAACAAAAAGATTAAAAAACTTTGTGAAATCTACAACATTAAACTAAATTTTTCATCTCCGTATTATCCAGAAGAAAAACATCGAGTGGAAGATTCTAACAAACGATGAATAACATCCTCATGATAAGCTGTTGGTTAAAAAGAAGGAATTGACATCTCTAAATATGATGTAATCTCTGGGCCTATCATAATAGAATCCATACTCCTATAGGTTTTATGCCCTACTATTTATTATATGGATCTAAGGTGGTCTTACCCCTTGAAATTCAAATTCAACCCCTTTTCGTGTCCCTCGGATATTTCATATTTGTGACGAGGATTATCATCAAGAATGCTTAACACAACATGAATTGTTATATGAATGCTTCCTAAAATCCCTTAAATATGATCATGTATATCAATAATACATAAAAACATCATACAATAAACATGTCAAAGAATGTGAATTCAATATTAGTGATCTTCTCCTCAAAGATTATCAAAATGTCACTAATCTGGAAAGGAGTAAACGTGGAAAGTTTTCTTCAAACTAGATTGTTCCATATGTTATCACTCACAAATATGTGTTGGTATCCTATCGATTAGCATACCTTGATTGTAAACCTTAAAAGGAACCTCTAAATTCCTTGCACTTGAGGAATTATTATTTTTATAACATCTACCTTAATGACGTTAGTCACATCAAATATCTCATTCCGCCACTAATGTATCATTCATTATCATAATGATTTGGAATTATGTGGTCTTCCATATGTATATTATATTTATGACCTTTAAGATGACCACCATAGATCTGATCATCCCAATTCCATATGGAGAAGTTCCTCTTCATAATTAGGTACCCCTAAATGATTAATTTTATCTTCTCCTTACCTACTAACTGCAAACATGCTAGGGGTACACATGTGTAGTTTGTACATGTATGTTTTCCCCTCCCCAAATGGTCTACTAGGCCTGCCCTCAGCTCAAATAAAATTAAAAATTATACATAGGGATGCACATTATAAAAATAATAGAGTTATCCCTTGAATGATAATTATTAATCACACCATCAAAATAGAGACTATCCCCTCGAAGGACAATTGTTAATCAAAATATAGACTCGATCCTGTGAAGGATGGATATCTAAAATAGAAATTGAAATTTTTTTAGACCAATCCCTTGAAGGATAGCTACTTAGTATAGATATAAAAGGATTACCCCATCGATCAACATTTATATCAAATTCAAAATAATCAAAAACATCCTAGGAAAGCTTCTTGCATCGATCAACTTTTCCATCATAATCAAACTTCCCACATCGATCGGTTTACATAAAAACATACAGTTAGGGCATAAGCCTACAAAGATATCAAATTAGAACCTACTCCCCAATAAATAAACTACATATCAACCCTTCCCATGTTTAAAGAAGGTACATAAGCTCATTTCCACATATATCCATGATCCTACATGTGACTAATTATTATTAGTTATATGTTAACATTTGTTACAAGGCCTCAAGTGCATTGTCATACATATTAAATTTACTATTGATCATATATATACCAAATCCAGTTCCAAAATAAAACATTTCACATTTATTCTTAACCATGATAAAATACATTTTGAAACATACAATCAAGATCACTATAATTGAGTCACATCATATGATATGATTTTAACATCATATCAACATCTACACATCTAACATCATATGAATACATCTAATCTATCAAAAATCTAATCACAAACTCATATGTAAAATCACATCACAATAAATCAATCACACATTAGTTGAAAAGCATAAATCATCTATATAGATCTCATCAATAATGCTTGTACAAAATGCCTCAAAAGGCCTTATATACAAAATCATATAAAAAACCCACCATGTAAGCCATATAAGAAAAATCATCAAATACCCTATCTCTAAACTAGCCTCCCAAAACTCCTCCATCAGAACCTATATCTCTTTAAGGATTTTCAAGACTCTAGTGCGCTTTGAAGAAGCTTTTCAACATTATTTACGTTAACTAGGTCTATTCTCAACATAACGACACACACATGGAAGGAACTCTATCATGAGACACTAATAATATCACATCTCCTCTCCTATTGCATGATATTGCTCCATAATCACAAAATATGGATGTTCCATCTATCCTCCACATGCTACTGGGAAATACTCGTGTAAGTACCACATTCTACCATGCACTTGACCCTTCTTCCTAAGCTACACTCCCGCAATCTCTTAATTTTCACCCACATCTCCATACTTCATCTATAGTACTTCCCGATGCATGTCATACCTATTCCTCTACTACTAGAATGTATTACACTCTAAATGTGTTTGATCTCACTCCTATTGTAGGGTGTCTCTCTCATGATGAGTGATGTCCTAATCAAATATTAAATTTTCCCTCTCTAAATGCAACATATCAAGAGATTCACGTAGTGTAGCTAGCTCCTAACCGCCTTCACCCTCCTCCTTTGCCTCCCCCACCCTCTATCTCTACCCTACCATATGTCCCCAAGATTCCCACTATTTTTCCTCCACTTTCTAAATCCCTCTACAATTCTAACATCACCAAAATTTATGCCCTCTAGCTCTACTTCCTCCTCTACATGCTCATCATCATCTACTACTAGTAGTCAAAAGTCACTCTCTAAATCATCTCACCAATATACAATTAACTCACCTAGTATATTATGTGGAAGCCTGAAATACCTTCATACCCTATGAAACAAGACAACCTCTATCATCTCCATCCTCCATACCAGGCCACATTAACAACCATAAGAGGCCACGTAGGAAATCTCACATATGGCCTCTAGAAAACATCATCAATTGATATACCATGTAGGCAATCAATATAATATGCTTGATCCCGATCTATGTCATAATACCTCATCAATTCAAATCTCCACATCTAATTTAATAAAATGGGAAATATTTTATTAAAATCTAAATTTAGAAATTGCTGCAATGATGTACAATAAGATACAAATGCTCATTTTTTTAAAGATGTAATTATGAAATAAACTGAAAGAGATAGGGAATTTATGTTGATTTACATTATCCCGAAATATATCTAAACTGGACGAATCTGATAAAAAGCTTGAGTAGAGTCTTGGAACTACTCAATATGAGTTATGAAAGATGAAAACTAGCCTAGACATGGGTGCACAGGTAAGGGTGAGGGTTCCTAAGAACCGAAGTCTACCAAAAAGGTTAGAACTTGATTTCCTTAGTGTCACTAGGGTTTTACACTTATTCACCAATAATCACCTATATATCACACTCACATTGATGAGGTACATGTAAACCTATAAAATAAATAATCTCTCTGCAAAACCTATTATCCAATTTTACGCACATGGAAAATTGGAAAACAGGGCCTTATTACTATCAAATCACGACATTGGTCCTAGGGACCCACTTCTGGTCATCAGGTGAGATCACTCATTTTTTTGGTATGCGAGCCATCGAGGAGTTTGATAAGCTTATCTCGCTCGGTCGAGCTAAAACAGTGTCAAATCGGGAATAAAGAGATGAGTCATCAAAGGATTTTGTGCCTTGTCCTAACTCGGTCATAACTCAGATCACAAGCCTTAGACGAGTTCATGAGTAGGAAATGTAAGTTTAGTAACCGAGTTTGGCTTGTCATAAAAGAGTCTCGATAGGAGCAGAGGATGTTTGATGGTTGGCTCATTGAGGCAGAGAAATGATGACTTCGACTGGTTTAATTCAACATGGAGAGATTGATGCTTCCTTGTTGGAATATGAATTCAGTTTTAATGACTCCACGGAGACAATAGCCGCCTCAAGATTTGGTCAAGCTTCTTCCATGGAAGAGAATTTCCAAAATGAAAAGGTGAGACAACTAAACTAAAACTTTATCTCGTTCTTCTAATACAGCGGCAACATTTTACAACAAATGATCACGATTGTGGTCGCATCCAACTAGAACATTAGGACCAACACCAATGGTTCCTTGGGATCGCCCTGTGGCAGCTGTCGCAATTAACTCTCTCTGGAGGTGATTGATTTTCTGAGATAAAGTTTACTTCTCTACCCTGTAGCTGCTGCGTATAGAATGTCTAGTGGATTTTTATGAATGGCAAAGTTGAAAATCCCATGTGCTAGTGGGAATTGTGGAGATAAAGAATGAACTTGCCAAGTTTGCGTGGTGAAGCCGAGGCCGCGGCCCGTGGATTAATTTGGCCGAGCCATTATGCGAGGATTCGGAGATGCAGCTGCTTTGCCAAGTGGGTTTTCGTGGATGGCAAGCCATTGAAAAGATTCCGGGCATGGGAGAAGTTTGAGTCTACTGCCAAAAAATGGGAGAAATCTGATCAAACTGCCAAGCGTGGAGATTTTACGATGGCTATCCAACATGATACTTCCGCACGGGCCGTGTAAACAGGATCGGAGCACGTTGTGCGAGTCACAAGGAGAGTTAAAGTGGCAGTTGCAAATTGGGCGGTGAGTAATCCTCCAAGTGATAAGGGAGGATGATGGTGAGATGGTTGAAGATGGGTCGACGTTGAAAAAGTATCTAGTTTCAGGCTCACAAGAAAGAAACGCCTTCTCATGGAATACTGTAATTGCAGCTTACAGAAGACACAGGTTTCCTCACGAAGCAACAAACAGATGTCCGACCTGATCAGTTCACCTTTGCCAGCATACTTCTCCCAACTCCCGTTCGGGCTCTGAGCATTCGGTGGTCGCGAGAAACTCCCACGCACAGGTAGCAGGCATGTTGCAGTACAGTAGAGGCCTTTCTTTTGAGCGCTTTCAGCAAGCAGGTTGTCCAACTGGCTTATCCTTATTCTGAACTCGGATCTATGGCAGCTACGGAAACAAATATTCACTACCGTGTATGATGGATTGGAGTCACACTATTCAAGGCTTCATAAAATTTCCCGAATCAGGAGATGAAGGTTTATTACGGTGCAGAATGAAACGATTCATATTGCTCAGCATTTTTCTCCTAGAAATGAATTGAATGTGAAGGTCAACTCTGAAATACTGGTTGGCCGTTTTGTATGCTACATCCTTGTTACTCGTAAATGGTCTCTTTGAGAAACTCTGAGGGCAATAAGCAATTTATACCCTTCCATTATGTACGTCCAATCGAGAATAAAAAGTATTATGTTACGAGTTGAGAGAAACTTGTTTTTTTACAATGGATGATTATCTTTGTAGTTAAAGCTAATTTTATCTAGCTTTATTTCTATTAGATTTGATCCACGACTAAGGAGGAATTCATATCGTTGATACCATGTACATTTTCCAAGGTCCTCTTGTTTGCCCCGGTTGTTCAATGTTTTTTTTTAAGGGCTTATTCTACGTGTTGCAATTGTAACATAAAGGATCTTTTTGGTTTATGGAAAAATGATTATATTGTGTAGCTCATAGCTACCTATGCCATACTAAGATCCCAATAGTGGCATAATTGTTGATTGGAGCCGAGATTGCAGAGTGCTTTGCGCCAAAATACCGAAGGGTTCTTTGACCAAAAATCAGTCTTAAGGGTGTCTATCGACATGTTACGGGCATGAGCCTGGGTCATCATCATGGCAGCACTAGGTCTTTATTGATAATGGCATTTTCTCATCGTTTGGAAGGTACAAATTGTGCTTATTATGGCAAAGTCAAAACATTCTTACTACAAGTGTTATATGATGAGGAAGAATCCTGAGCATTGTGGTAAAACCATTCTTTTTAGAAATATTGGGTTAAGCTCGGTATTCAAGTGAGTTTGAGCCCAGGAAAGGTAAGATCATTTGCTGGATGAAGAGCTTGGTGACTTCGCAGGGAGCTCGTGGTGATGTTTCATGAAGTTTGAACATGGAATGCATAAATGGCCTCGAGTTAACAGAGGAAAATGATAAGAATCGAGTTTGATAGCTCGCCATTCGAAGGACTCAATGCAAAAGAGCCCGATTACCAAGGCAAGGAAAGATTTAGTGTGGGGTCAAAATCGAGTGCAACACCGAGTTAGAGAATTCAAGATCATCGAGTTTGGCTATGTGCAGATTCTATCCACATGGACCCCCTCCTCTTCAAGTCAAACAGTCAACGGGGGGTCCTTGATATTATGTTAAATAAATTAATATTTTTTAAAAATATTTTAATAATAATATTTATTATTATTATTTAAATATTTTATTTAAATGTTCTTTTAATTAATTGAGAAGACTAGGTCATCAGGCAATTAATGACCCATGATGGAATCTTCTCGGTGGTTCAACTAACTGTAATAAATACATCATGGGCCTTCAATTTAGGAATGTAATTATGACATTTCCTCTTCTTTCTCACATATTCTTCTATAAATGTAAGTTGGAAGCTCATTTCAAAGGGTTCCAACAGTTCAGACAAGTTGGACAGTTAGATATCTCGGGTAGTGTATACTTTTCAAGAATCCTCTCTCTTCTACAAGTTGTTCTTGTGTGTTGAGAGAACTTTCAAGCCTCCTCTTCAAGACTGTAATGGAAACTATTACCTCTTCTGAATGTATGATGCATTGTGCATGTTATTGAAGCAATAAAAGTGTGTGTTTTGTGACTAATATTGGTCATTTCATCCTTCTATGCTTCTTTGTGCCTTTCTCATACTTGCGGCAGTACACGTGCATGTTTAAGTTCTATGCATGGAGTTCTTGGAGTTCGTGCTTATCGAGTGGTGAAGTATTGCATGCAGTTGAGTTGTGGTGCCTGTTCACCCTTCTTGAGTTCATCCTTCTTCACTGGGAAACTGGTATATTTCTCGGTCTGATAAAGTTTAACAAAGGGAACGCGTGTCTCTTAGTTTGTGGTATCCTGTACCCTCTCTAATTTACGGAGAGGTGAAGTTGACTGTGGTGCACACACCCTCTTCAAATTAACCCTTCCTAAGTCTGAAGACACCCTTTATTTGGTGCATCACCATCCCTAGTATAGTTTCATTTCTGTAAATCTCTTTCCCTAAAACCCCATGAAAATGTTAGCGTAGGATTAGATAATCATTTTTGTTACACTAGGAGTAGTACAACACTTAGTTTAGGAAGAGGAAGCCGGCCTTCTCGGAGGTTCACCTCGAGCCCAAGTCCCATAGCTTGAGAGGTGATCCCATGTGTCCTAATCACACCGAACGTCCTATTCACATCCTGGCCATTCGGAGGGTGCAGTGATTTGGCGACAATGATTTTTAGCACGCCGGTGGGAGAGAGTTGGTACTTCTTTTCTCACTTACACAATTCAAAGTACTGCGACTCTATATCTTTGGATTCCAAATCTTAGTGCGCAAGTAACTTATGTGAAGAATTCAGATAAGAGCTTCTTCAAAGAAAGAAAAGTATCAAAGCATATCAAACTTTCCTTGTCTCCTCCAAAGAGAAGCGAAGAGGCATTTCCACATCCCCAGGATTGTAGATTTACCTAGTAGGTGTCATTCAACTCCTCCTTACGAATCTTTCCTCCACCCAGAACAATCAACCTTTCGTTCTATGGCGAGGAACCAAGTTTTCCCCCTTTCAATCAAGCAGTCCTCTTATGTTGGCTCGGTGTGACCCGACACCTATTGCGGCACTCAAAAGTTTACCCTTCTACACATGGGGAAACTCACGTTACTCCAGTGGAGCATATCTTTGATGTAGCCAGCATCTGTGCAGTACATAATATCACCGAAGACAATGTTGCAGTTAGACTTCTTGCTACCTCTTTCAAGGGAAAAGCGCTTCAATGGTTTCGCGGGTTAGGTGTTGGCACTATAACCACTTGGGATGAGTTGGGAGAAAAGCTATGTAAACAATTCAAAGACAAAAGTGATCACCTATCACTTTTGGAACAACTTACTACCATAAAGAGAGCTTCCCAAGAATACATGAGTGATTTCAACTTCCAATTCCATAGGACTTGGAATAGGATTCAGTGCTCGTAAAGCCTTCTGCACATAATGCATTCTTGTACTATTTGTGAGCCTTGAATAGCGATGTAGCAGTTATGATCCAGTCCATGGGAGGGACTACACTTCCTGATGCTTACGAAGTTTCCATAAGTGTAGAGAATTCTTTGATTCAGGCTGGAAAGATAGCTCCATGACCACCAATGCCCTTTTCTCCAGATCTTACAAATCATCAGCCTATCATTGCTCCTATTCCAGTAGACTCCAAGCAACCATCTCAATCTTCCCCTACCTCTTCAAATGACCTATTTGAAGTCAAGTCACTACTGCAAAATTTTGGAAATGAGCTCGTTGCACTCAAAAGGCAACAATTTCAATACAATCGTCCGTATCAGCCACAAAATCAGCAGTATCAAGCTAACCGTTCTCCTTTTCAAGGGAACAATCAGCCTCGAAATCAAACTACAAGTCAAGTTGCAAATGTCAGGCCCTTGAACTTTTAGAACCCTCTTGCAGCTAGCTCATCTAGAGCTATAGTACCTATTCAAAATAATCTAGTTCAAGACTACGAATGGTGTTATCCTTGCTCTCAACCTCACAATCAAAATCTTTGTCCCAATGGGGTTCTTAGCAAGGCCCTTATGGTTCAAAGTGTATCTGCCCCTTCAGAGTTAACAAACAATTCATCTATGCAAGAAGCAGCAGATCAACCGCAGGCACCTGAAGAATCCACTTTGCTAAACTAGCAAGAAGAAGATTTTTACGGATTAAATATAGATTCTTCATCAGTGGCAGAAAACACTCATTCCAAAAAAGAGATCAATGGAGCCTCAACCTCTCGAAGCTGATCTAGCATCCACTTCTCAACCCGGGTTTCAAATGGCAATTGATAAAAATGTGAAAGAAATCACTAGAAACACCAAACTTAGCCACACCGCAGGAAAGATGGTTCTCAGGCATCATGGTACCCAACAAACATTTTCCAAAGGAGGATTCCAATGCCCAAAAAGTTTCATCAAAGTTGGAGCAATTCCTTTCAAAGCATAGTAGAACAAATGAGAAAACCAATATGAGCGTTACCATGTGGGACGCACTCTCGATCCTTCCCAAAGAAACCACATTGCAAGAAGCTCGACAGGTTTTAGTACAACCAGCGGATCATCAAGCCATGGAGTGACAAATGCTACAAATTTGTGTCAATAGGAAGGGAAAATCATTCCTACGGCAAACAAACCACCTCCATTCTACATTTCCCGATCATTGGTGACCACACGGTACATAATTGCATGATCGATTACAGTGCGAAGCTCTGTCATGCCGAAACAAATTACTGGATGTACTAGGCATACAATATGTGCCATTATAAGAGGGGTTGTTCATTTAGATGGCACATTGTTAAGAATGTTGGGGTTATTTAAGGACTTCAACTTACCATTCATGCATGCCCAAGTTTTCATTCACCCAAGACATATCGGTCATCGATCTCCCTCCCCTCTTTACCATCTGCCTATCACGGGATTTCACTGCCAAGATGGGCGGTTACCTATCATTTGATTGGTTGCATATGATTCTCAGGACTTGATACGGAACCAAAGTAACTATAAGGGCAGAACCAATCTGCCATAATCATGTAGAACCCTACACTGCTAGTCCCATAAATGGAAATTACACCATCGGTGATCCCGAAGAGGAAGATGTTGATCATGAACCAACCACCCTTGTTGAAGAAGTCCCTGATACTTTTCTAGATGAAGTAAGTAGAGATCATCAGTATGATCCCTACGCCCGATGTATTAGCGTAAGAAGAAGTTGGTTTCTTTGGTCTTGGAAGAAACAAGATTAGGTACCTACTATATCCATGAAGAAGATATGATCATACCACAACTTGTCAAAACACCAAGTGATTCTAAAGGACTGTGGCAATTTTTCTTCGATGGCTCAAGAAGTAAGAATGGATCCAGTGCTTGGTGTTATGTTAATTTCTCCAGAGGGAGATAAGTACTTCTCATCTTTCGGTCATAGTTCAGTTGCACTAACAATGTTGCTGAATACGAGGCCCTTGTGCAAGGAATTCAGCTAGCCCAAAAGAAGGGAATCAAACACTGACTTTTTTGGAGATAATGAGTTAGTTGTTCATCAAGTTTCGGCATGTAGTGCATCCAAAAATTATCTTTTAAAATCATATAATAACCGAGTATGGGACTGATTGAAGATTTTGAAGCTTTTGGAATCCATGCAATCCCTAGAGATCAAAATCAAGATGCAGATATAGGCTTGCTTTAATTGGTTCACAATACAACATACCAGTTGATATCATGAAAGAAGGGAAGAAATTTGTTAAAATGATGGTTCGACCAGTAGTCCCTGATAATGTGAGTAGTTGGCAAGTGTTTGATAGTGACAAACAAATTGTCCTCTTCCTACAAGAAGAGGCGGAGTTTGCTATAAAGAATCAAGATAAGTTGCAAGAGTCATATGGTGAGAAAATTATTCAATTAAAAAGCAACAAGTTACCAAAAGGTTTAGTCACTTTGGAATCCATTTTCAATTCAGATGACCAAACCACAAGACAAATCCCTAACATGGTGGTTAGAGAAGAATATTTTGAGGAAGTTGAAGTATCAAATGAAAAATTTCTTAAGATCGGAAAAGTGTGTACTACGAAGAGAAATAAGGTTTCATCAAACTTTTCAAGAGTATCATGACATCTTTGCATGGAGCTATAAATATCTGCATGGTTTTGATCCAGTCTAGCTCAACATACCATCGAACCGGATCCTAATGCTAAACCAATTAAATCGAAACAGAGACCAATTAATCCCAAAATTGAGCCACTAATGAGAAAGGAGCTAACCAAGCTCGTCGAGGCCTCGTATAATTTTTCCCATCAATCATTCCTCATGGGTAGCCAATTTGGTGCCCGTGAGGAAGAAGAACAGAGAGATCTAGTTATGCGTAGATTTCAGGGATTTGAATCGTGCATCATTAAAAGACCATTATCCTCTTCCATCGATGGAGCAGATCCTTCAAACGGTGGCAGGAGCTCAAATATTTTCTTTGCTCGATGGATATTCAGGTTATAATCAAATCCTAGTCCAAGAATCGACCAATTCAAAACGGCTTTCACTACCAAGTGGGGCACGTATGCCTACAATAAAATTCCATTCGGATTGTCCAATGCCGGGGCTACTTTCCAAAGAGCCATGGACATGGCATTTAAGGGACTAATCAATGATATTATTTTAGTTTACCTTGATGATATAACTATATACTCTAAGCATGCAGAAGATCACATCACGCATCTAAGGAAAGTTTTCCAAAGGTGTAGGGAATTTGGGGTTTCACTTAACCCCAAGAAATGTATTTTCATAGTGCACGAGGGAAAATTTTTGGGGCATGTGGTTTCAGTAGAAGGATTATCAATCGATCCAGCCAGGATTCATTCAATTATGTCCTTATCTCTCCCAAGTCACAAGAAGGGCCTCCAGAGTTTTCTGGGAACCATAAATTTCATGCGGAGATTCATCCCTCAATTCGCGACATTGGCTAAACCACTGACAGCCATGCTAAAGAAAAACATGCCATTCTCATGGACAAAGGAAGGACGAGAAAGCTTTGAAGCCATCAAAATAGCCATTTCTCAAGCTCCCATGCTTTTGAATCCTGTGTTTGACAAAATTTTTATCCTTTATGCTTTTGCAAGTCAAGAGAGCATTTGGGGATCCTCACCCAACAAAACAACAACCGATGGAGCAACCAATCACTTTCTTCATCAATCCCTCAAAGACTACAAGTTTAAATACTCATTCATTGAAAAGAAAGTCTTTGCGGTTATTCGAGCTTTGAAGAAATTCAAGCACATGTTGTCCAACAACAAGATTCATCTGATGGTGTCTCATCCAGGTGTCAAGGAGTTTTTGTTGAACAAAGAGATGAATGAAAAGCATCTTTGGATGGATCACGAAGGTAATGGAGTATGACGTGCACATCAAAGTCACTAAACTTGTCAGAGGTAAGGGTTTATGTCGTCTAGAAAATTGCAATGACATGGAATCAAAAAGTAATGAGGACGTGACACTCCTAAATACCGATGAGGATGTTGATCAAGCGATCGGGTTATCCAAAATGAAGAATTTCATCTTCTCAGGAGCATACCCGACAAACATGGATAAAAACCAAAGACGAACTTTCCGTCTTCAATCTATCCCATATGTTTTGGTAGATAGCGTTCTCTTTCGAAAAGATTTGAACGACGTCCTCCTTCGGTGCATAGGACCAGAACAGGTCAGTAAGATACTAGAAGAGTTTCATAATGGCCTATCTGGAGGACATTATTCTGCACGAACAACAACTACCAAGATCATGTGAGCTGGCTACTATTGGCTGGATTTATTCAAGGATGCCCATCTTTGGGTAAGGAAATGTAAGGAATGTGCCTTTTTCACAGGTAAGCAGAAGTTGGCAGCTCTTCCGCTGCATCCAATTCAAGTGGATCAACCCTTTGTTCAATGGGGGTTGGACTTCATCGGAATGATTAATCCTCCATCCAGTGATGGACATAAGTGGGTCCTTACCGCAACAGACTATTTTACTCGATGGACAGAGGCGGTAGCATTAAAAGAGAGCAATGAAAAGGCAGTTCTAGATTTTTTGGAGGGTATAATGACGAGGTTTGGTGTTCCGTTTACAGTCATTTCAGACAATGCGTTGGCTTTTCTTGGTATGAAATTGAGTGAATGGGCTGTTAAAAATGGGGTATACCTCAAAACTTCATCCAATTACTATCCTCAAGGAAATGGATTGGCTGAGTCTAGCAACAAAAACCTCATAAGGATTATTAAGCACACAATGGAGACTAACAAGAGGACTTGGCATACACAGCTTAAGACTACCTTATGGGTAGATCGAATCACACCTAAAAGGGCCATCGGAAATTCTCCTTTCGTTCTTGTATATGGAAGAGAGGAAAACTCCCACTCTCATTGGAGTTACCTTCTTTGGAGTTAGCTCATGAACTTGAAGTTATAGAGAGTGATCCTCTGACAGTAAGGTTTGCTGAAACCATGGAGTTAGAGGAAGTATGAGACAAGGCTATGAAAACTTTGGAGCAACATCAGGCTCAAGTTAAGAAATATTTTGACAAGAAGGTGTCTGACAGGCATTTTCAAGAGGGAGATTTAGTTCTCAAATGGGATGAAGACAGGCCAAACCAGCAGCATGCCAAGTTTGACGCCTCTCGGAGTGGGCCATACATCATCACAAGTTGCAAAGAGGAAAATTTCCATCTATCTAGGCTCAATGGAGAAGAACTGCCCATTCATGTGAATGGGATACATCTCAAATATTTTTTTTGAGAAGGGTTCCACCCTGTATAGTTAAATTAGGTGTTTTCCTCCAAGTTCTTATGCACATTGTTGTGTGTTGTTGCTTTTCTTTCCTTGTTGTTGTGTTTTGTGTTGTTCGCACAATGTTTCATCATTGGAAGGTGTCAAGGAGAAGAAAGGTTCAAGGTTTCCATAAGAGTTAAAAATTTGCTTCATTCAAATTTTTGCAGTTGTTCCATGGATGTCAAGCATTCAACAGATTCAGTATACTTCATGCTTAGCATTCCAAATGAGGTCCAGATATCGGCAATGCTCAAGGAGATTAGGGATGTGTCAAAGAAAATCATACTACTTTGTGATTCCAACATAGACTCCATGCCCAATGGATGACTTAAGGCTACTGGAATCATGCTTAGCAGGAAATCATCCCCGAGAGGTCGCCAAAAATGTTATCCAATTTTACACACATGGAAAAATTGGAAAACAGGGCCTTATTACTATCAAATCACGACATTGGTCCTAGGGACCCACTTCTAGTCATCAGGTGAGATCGCTCATTTTTTTTGGGTATGTGAGCCATCGAGGAGTTCGATAAGCTTATCTCGCTTGGTCGAGCTAAAACAGTGTCAAATCGGGAATAAAGAGATGAGTCATCAGAGGAGTTCGTGCCTTGTCCTAACTCGGTCATAACTCAGATCACAAGCCTTAGACGAGTTCATGAGTAGGAAATGTAAGTTCAGTAACCGAGTTTGGCTTGTCATAAAAGAGTCTCGATAGGAGCAGAGGATGTTTCGATGGTTGGCTCATTGAGGCAGAGAAATGATGAGTTCGACCGGTTTAATTCAACATGGAGAGATTGATGCTTCCTTGTTGGAATATGAATTCAGTTTTAATGACTCGACGGAGACAATAGCTGCCTCAAGATTTGGTCGAGCTTCTTCCATGGAAGAGAATTTCCAAAATGAAAAGGTGAGACAACTCAACTAAAACTTTATCTCGTTCTTCTACTATAGCGGCAAGATTTTACAACAACTGATCATGACTGTGGTCACATGCAACTAGAACATCAGGACCAACACCAACGGTTCCTTGGGATCACCCTGTGGCAGCTGTCGCAATTAACTCTCTCTGGAGGTGATTGATTTTCTGAGATAAAGTTTACTTCTCTACCCTGTAGCTGCTGCGTATAGCCAATTATTATAGTGTCATGGCAAGAGAACGATATTTCCGCGCATGGGAAATATTTCACTTGATTTCCAAGTGGATTTTTATGAATGGCAGGCCAAGCTAAAAATCCCGTGCTGGTGGGAATTGTGGAGATAAAGAATGAACTTGCCAAGTTTGCGTGGCGAAGCTGAGGCCGGGCCCGTGGATTAATTTGGCCGAGCCGTTATGCGGGGATTCGGAGCTGCAATGCCAAGTGGGTTTTCATGGATGGCAAGCCATTGAAAAGATTCCGGGCATGGGAGAAGTTTGAGTCTACTGCCAAAAAATGGGAGAAATCTGATCAAACTGCCAAGCGTGGAGATTTTACGATGGCTATCCAACATGATACTTCCGCACGGGCCGTGTAAACATGATCGAAGCACGTTGTGCGAGCATCAGAGAGTCACAAGGAGAGTTAAAATGGCAAAGTTGAAATTGAGTGGTGAGTAATCCTCCAAATAAGGGAGGATGATAGCAAGATGGTTGAAGATGGGTCGACGTTGAAAAAGTTTCTAGTTTTAGGCTCACAAGAAAGAAATGCCTTCTCATGGAATACATAATAATTGCAGCTTACAGTAAGACACGGTGTTCCTCACGAAGCAACAAATGATGTCCGACTGATCACCACCTTTTCCAAAGATACTTCTCCCAACTCCCGCCTGTGCTCGAGCATTCGGTGGTCGCAAGAAAATCCCACGCACAGCAAAGAAGCATGTTGCATGACAAAGAGAGGCCTTTCTTTTAGCTGCTTTCAAAAGGTGTCAGTTGTCCAACCGGCTTATCCTTATTCTGAACTAGGATCTATGGCAGTTGCAGGAAACAAATATTCACTGCCATGTATGATGGATTGGAGTCACGCTGTTCAAGGCTTCATAAAATTACCCTAAATCGGGAGATGAAGGTTTATTATGGTGTAGAATGAAACGATTCATATTGCTCAGCATTTTTTCTCCGAGAAATGAATTGAATGTGAAGGTCAACTCTGAAATACCTGGTTGGCCGTTTTGTATGCTACATCCTTGTTACTCGTAAATGGTCTCTTTGAGAAACTCTAAGGGCAATAAGCAATTTATACCCTTCCATTATGTACGTCCAATCAGACAATAAAAAGTATTCTGTTACCAGGTTCAGAGAAACTTGTTTTTTACAATGGATGATTATACTGTAGTTAAAGCTAATTTTATCTAGCTTTATTCCTATTAGCTTTGATCCACGACTAAGGAGGAATTCATATCATTGATACCTGTACATTTTTCCAAGTTCCTCTTGGCTGCCCCAGTTGTTCAATGTTTTTTTAAGGGCTTATTTTACGTGTTGCAATTTGTAACATAAAGGATCTTTTTAGTTTATGGAAAAATGAGTATATTGTGTAGCTCACAGCTACCTATGCCATACTAAGATCCCAATAGTGGCATAATTGTTGATTGGAGCCGAGATTGCAGAGTGCACTACCAAAATACCGAAGGGTTCTTTGACCAAAAATCAGTCTTAAGGGTGTCTATCGACATGTTACGGGCATGAGCCTGGGTCATCATCATGGCAGCACTAGGTCTTTATTGATAATGGCATTTTCTCATCGTTTGGAAGGTACAAATTGTGCTTATTATGGCAAAGCCAAAACATTCTTACTACAAGTGTTATATGATGAGGAAGAACCATGAGCATTGTGGTAAAACCATTCTTTTTAGAAATATTGGGTTAAACTCGGTATTCAAGTGAGTTTGAGCCCAGGAAAGGTAAGATCGTTTGCTGGATGAAGAGCTCGGTGACTTCGCAGGGAGCTCGTGGTGATGTTTCATGAAGTTTGAATGTGGAATGCATAAATGGCCTCAAGTTAACAGAGGAAAATGATAAGAATCGAGTTTGATAGCTCGCCATTCGAAGGACTCAATGCAAAAGAGCCCGATTACCAAGGCAAGGAAAGAGTTAGTGTGGGGTCAAAAATCGAGTGCAACACCGAGTTAGAGGATTCGAAGCTCATCGAGTTTGGCTATGTGCAGATTCTACCCACATGGACCCCCCTCCTCTTCAAGTCAAACGGGTCAACGGGGGTCCTGATATTATGTTAATTAAATTAATATTTTTTAAAAATATTTTAATAATATTTATTATTATTATTTAAATATTTTATTTAAATGTTCTTTTAATTAATTGAGAAGACTAGGTCATGTGAAATTAATGACCCATGATGGAACCTTCTCGGTGGTTCAACTAAATGTAATAAATACATCATGGGCCTTCAATTTAGGAATGCAATTATGACATTTCCTCTTCTTTCTCACATATTCTTCTATAAATGTAAGTTGAAGCTCATTTCAAATGGTTCCAACATTGCATAAGTTGAAAGTTAGTTATCTCAAAGCGAGTGTATACTTTTCAAGAATCCTCTCTCTCTTTTGCAAGTTGTTCTTGTGTGTGAGAGAACTTTCAAGCCTCCTCTTCAAGACCGTAATGGAAACTATTGCCTCTTCCGAATGTATGATGCATCAGTGCATGTTATGAAGCAATAAAAGTGTGTGTTTTGTGACTAATCTCGGTCCTTTCATCCTTCGTGCTTCTTTGTGCCTTTCTCATACTGCAAGTACACTGTGCAAGTTTAAGTTCTATTGCAGGTTCTTGGAGTTCTGTGCTTATCGAGTGGTGAAGTATTACATGTAGTTGAGTTGTGGTGTCTGTTCACCCTTCTTGAGTTCATCCTTCTTCACCTGGAAAACGGGTATATTTTCGGTCTAATAAAGTTTAACAAAGGGAACGCATGTCTCTTAGTTTGTGGTATCATGTACCCTCTCTAAGTCAGCAGAGGTGAAGTTGACTTGTGGTGCACACACCCTCTTCAAATTAACCCTTCCCGAGTCGAAGACACCCTTTATTTGGTGCATCACAATCCCTAGCCTAGTTTCATTTCTGTAAATCTCTTTCCCTAAAACCCCATGAAAATGTTAGCGTAGGATTAGATAATCATTTTGTTACACTAGGAGTAGTACAACACTTAGTTTAGGAAGAGGAAGCCGGCCTTCTCCGGAGGTTCACCTCGAGCCCATGTCCCACACGGCTCGAGAGGTGATCTCATGTGTCCCAATCACACCGAACGTCCTATTCACATCCTGGCCATTCGGAGGGTGCGGTGATTGGCGACAAAAACCGTCAAACAACATTAAATCGTTAAAATAAAGATGCAAAATGAGGGGTCGACTATCCTCATTTATCAAAAAAGTGAACTAAGATCAGGTGTTTCACTTCATCTCAAACCCAATGTAGTTATATGTTATTTTACATGCAATAGTTCTCTTAGGCTTCCCTTGTGTTGATGATACTAAGATAATAGGTGGTAGCTAGATAGAATGCAAATGTGTCGATGGAAAAAGAACTTCTTGTTTCTATGTAGTGTGTATATAGAGTAATAATCCAAATGTGTAGTCCTAAATTTATGTAGATAGATATCCCTTGATAGAAACTACCATCTATTATAATGGTATGTATGTTATGTTTATATATAGATCTCTTGATTAATTTTCTACACTAATAACATGACATGCTAACTCAGGACCTTGGGATAAGAGTAATATAAACAATAGATGAAAAAATGTCAAAAATATGAATAAGAATAAAGAGAACATGGGCACTCGGGATTGACAGGGCATCTCAAAGCACTAATATCCATTCCTGGGCACTAGTTTCCATAGATAAATGACAAAAAATGTGTGAACATTGATAGATAGGGATCCTCTCGACCTAACAAGAAATGGATGGAGAAGTGAGAGAGGTGAGAGATAAAAACAATAAAGTTTCTCAAATGATGAAGATGGACTATATAGTGTGTGTCAAGTGAATAATTTTTCTTATGCAATATCGATTTATAAAACAACATACTTTGTGGTATTGTAAACCAATAGTAAGTGTGTCATTTTTTGTCTACATTTCTCCCCCTTTATGTTAGTTGAATTACATTCTAGTGTAAAGGAAGTAAAGAACATACCCGTGGAAATTCAGAAAAGCCTTGTTGCGTAAGTACACACAAAATATGTGTATATAGTTTGGTGAACCATGGATTAGCATGTCAATCCATGTGGTCTAAATAGGGACAACAGAGCGTTATGAGGAGAACTTGGTGATATTGATGATTTGATTTAGATACTTCGAGATTTTGAATTTTTATTGATGGAGATCTGATGGGGTAGGAGTGATCAGTGGGCCCAAACTCAATTTTGTATGTGTGAAAAAATGAAGTATTTGGGCATCCGTCAGTAAAAGGAAAAGTGTTAGAGAGATAGGTCTAGTTTTTCCATCCAGCTATGACTACATCCTCAAGAGGTCTAGTCGCTCCAGACAGACAAAGAACAAATTTTGTTTATTTTGATCTAACATGAATATAGGAAAGACCAAATTTTGTTTATTTTGTTTATTTTGATATAGGAGCAATATAGGAAAGACAATTACGCCGCATTGGCCCCACTCCAAGGGTGTTTCAATAGTGTGTATGGAATCTATGTAGGTCATCTAGAATTGATACAAAATGTAAAGTGACTTCCCATGTTAGGTCATTTGGGAAAGTAGTTATGTAACTCAAGTTAGGTCATCTGGGAGGAGTAGTAAAATATGTTGTTTTGGGTCAATTGATTAATTTGATTATAGTGGTAGAAACTTATATATTTATTGAATGTGTATGATAGACTAATCATGGAGAGATTTTTCTCTTGTTTCCCTTAGTTTAGGTCATTAGGGGGAATCCCTAGTACGTGGTATGAAATTTCACATAAATATGAGTAATTTTCATTAATGACGCATTAGGAATGTGAAGTGATCGTGTAATGGTGTGATGAGGATCATAAGTTGATCTCAATTATATGCTACCATTTCAGAAAAATGGGGAGTCATATTAATAATGAACACTGAGTAAAAAGTAGATGTTAAATGGTGTAGGCATAAGAGGAATGTGGTATTGTAAATATCTTAAGATTGTGTGGATATCAAGTTAAAGACATACAAGATTGAGTATAATGTTGTGGAATTTCTATCATATGATAATAGCATAAATTTTGAAATAAATGGCATATATGGGGGATAAAATGGAGTATTAAATCTTGATATATTATTGAAAATGTGTGGCATGTATTAATGGAAGAATTGTAATGATATCCCGGTGAAAATTGAAACTAATTACAAATAGTAATAATAAAAGGTGAATAGTAACTTAATTTGAACCTTGATTGAGTTTTATTTTGAGCTCTAAACCTTTGAAGATGCTACAAATAAGAGCACTAAGATTCAGCTAGTTTGAGATGGTGGCGGTAGTCATGGTATCGCACACGATAGTTGAGTGGTGAGTCTGATTTTGTTGAACAAATTATAGAAGTGAGTTCAGTTTTATAAAATTTTACATAATTTGTGTTTTTGAAATTCTAGTTTTTTTTTACCTAGGAAAGAGAGGCCAAGGCTAATGTCCCTTGGGATGCAAACACCTATATCTAGGTGCTAGTTACCTTCTCCCGGGCGCCTACATCCTACTCCTAAAGCTAGTGACCTAGAAGATGTTTTGAGCGAAAAATTTGATGAATGTGAAAATTTATTCATGTTAATGTTAGTAATGGTTGTTTTTGTTTGTATATGAGGTGCTAAAGTCATTTTTGGCTAGTATTTTGTGTTGTGTAAAGGTATATCCATTTGAGGGATTTCTATGTAGGTCAACACTGAGTACGCAATCGAGATTAGGCATGTCCGATGTAGAGTGGGATATAGTAGAGTGTGCAATCCTATGATACATAAATAGGCTAGGGGAGGTACCCCATAATATGTTGATGATTACTACATTATGTGATAACTATTGTGTAGACTCTTGTAAAATTTTTACATACCTGGGAGATTACTATGACCCGGGAGGATGTATATCACATATTGCGACTACTAATTTTGGGTGAGAGAGTCCAGGTGATGGTAGTAGAGGATACACAACAATAAATGAGAGTAGCTAGGTTGTATTTCATAGGGACATGGGTACATACATAGACCCATATTCTCTTGGATTATATATTGAGATCGTGTGTTCCTTCAATGCATAAGTTCATTATGATTATGATTGCTTCATTTGTATCGGTTGAGGGTGGTGGTGTAGGCATATTTTTTAAGATTCATGATATATGTTGGCATGTAGAGGGCAATAGGATGGGATATACAAGCCCATCTTGTGTATTGGAACATTTTTATAGGGACTTTTATAGGTTTACATAGGACGACCATGGTTGTGGGTTTTGAGCCACAACAATATTACATGTATTGTCCTATGAGCATATTTTCATATTTAGGACATTTGGTGTGCCAAGTGTGGAGTGGGAAAGGTTAGATATATTCACTACGATATGGGCTTATGTCCAAAGCAGGAGGATGAACACTGATATGTATATATTTATGATTGATTATATGGGTTAAGGGCCATTATATCGAGGCCATATCAATCCTATGGAGGGTGGTTAAAGGATGGAGTAGAGCTACAATTTATGCAATGTACTATGTGGCTAGAGGACTAGTTTCTGTGGGGTGGCCGAGCTACTCCAAGAAAAGCATGTGTCATGAAAGTTTCATATGGCTTAGAATATTCTCCCAAATCCATATGTATGGGTGCGAGTGACAAGATCATTGAGGATACATGGGGTGAGACCAGAGCACAACTAGTTCCCACAGTCTGATGAGGCAGATGTGGCGATAAAGCTGATATAGGTAGAGGATGCAAGATATGTTGGGCTAATGAATTACAACCTAAGTATTGAAGGTGTAAAAGGATTCGGCACGTGGACATAGGACATGTAGGGGCAAGCGGAAATGTAGAATAAAAGGATGCAAAAAAAGGTAGGACTTTGGGACTTAGTTGTTTTGATTGCAATAGGATAAATATAGATATTGAGTGAGGGTAAAGCATTAGCATAATGAATTTTTGACAAACAAAGGATGTTTTGTATAAGTGGAAGATCAAATTACATGCATAGTTTTTAGATTTTAATAGGATTAAACCCTACGGTTTATGTTACTAGATAATATATTATTGGTGAGCTTGCATGGATGTTGTATTTATCATGTAGGGGCACATGGCTATTCTTAGCATGTAGCCTATTTTGAGGATGCATGAGTAGTGAAGGGAAAGTCCCCACTACCTATAAATATTTATTTATTTGCATGGTTTAGGGTATGACATTTCTGTAATAGACTTATGTTGTTGGTTTATGAGCATGCATGAGTTATGGTGACATTACTATGTATGTATTCAACATCTAATTTTTATAGATATTGATAAAATGGATATCAATTGTTGGATATTGTTTATTGACACATTTGTTTCTAGATCTTGCATTGTAAATTTGATCTTGATTCTTGTTTAGTCATTCTTTCTTGTGGTTATGATCTAGATCTAGTTCATGTTTATGCTTTAGGTTTGAATGGATATTATGAATTTGGAGTGTATGTGTTTTTATCATGCTAACTCCTTGAAATTTTTTTGATAAAACAAAGACCGGTACCCTTGCGTGCTTTGGGTGAGTGCTCGGGTATGTCCAGTGATGTGTTAGCATGCCTTGTGTTGTTTGGTGAAATAAAATATTACTTTTTGGTTCCCTTGATGTGACCTCTTTTCAAGTTGTTTCAAGGATGTTGCATGATGAATATGTATCGGTGGACCTTGGCTAGTATTGAAAATGTTGTAGAGAATTTAGAGGAAGATTTTTCTAACATATTCAACACCTGGACCTAAATTTGATACACACGCGTGGGTTGAATAGAACCTCGTATTATGAGATTTATGAGAGGTTCTTTTGTTGTTTCCCTATAGAGTTGTATGAGTGGATGGTATCATATTCATCGAATCAAAATTGGAGGTATAGGATAATTATGTTGACACAAGAAGATTACCATGATTTTCATGATATTGATTTGACTTGGTTACATGTTCTAGATCTTTAGCGAGGTGGTGTTTTGAATAGTTACATTTTTATTACATTGTTTCTACTTATTCCTGTTCCAATGTTACTAATTTCAATTCTAATGCAAACCAAAAGGATCTTATTTGCATGATATTCCTTTATAGATTAAGATCTTTATTTTAAGTCCTGGATTTGGAAGAACGTCTTATGGATAGCTAAACCCCAACATGTGTAGGGTTAGGAATGGGTGTGATGAAATATGATGATCCTAAATTAGATCAGAAAGAGAAGAAACATGACTTAAGTATAATGAATCATGATATATGTAATTGGTGAAGATGCACATAAAGTCTTTGAGGAGTATATGGATTTGTGGAGGTGGGTAATGCGTGAAGGATTCAAGGGTCATGTGGAGGATGTGGAACTGGATAAATTGATACTCCCCCATTTAGGAAAGCATGGAAGAGAATCCCCCTCGGATTCTAGTGAGACCACATTGGAAGAAGAATGAGTAAGGGGCACTGGCACCCATCTGATCCCACCTAGTGACCTTTCCCTTGCACATGGTGTTCCATTTCCTAAAACAATTATTGATAACCACGTTAGTAGTGGTGATAGAGTAACAACAAGTAGATATCACTTTCCTTTGAATACAGGAGTACAACAAACAAGATAGTCATCTATGACATCATAGGTGACATCATGTTTATTGTTTGGAGGACCGATTAGAGGCATATTTTATAGTGTGTTATGAGGGTAGAGTGTGTGTGTGTAGACTCTTGGGAACACATCTTGAAGTAACACAAATTTTTAGGTTTTGGATTTAAATTTAGTACAATTATTTGAACACAAGGAAGCACTTCTTTAGGTCCAGTTCCCATTCTACAAGAGAAGGATCGGGAGGATCAGTGGTTCAAGAATCTAGATCTAGTGGATCTTGTTGTTCTAGAGGTGGAGGGAATACTAGAGGTAATACAAGTTCTATATCTAGTGGGCATGGTCTACACCAACCCCAACAAGTTTATTATGAAATTTCTCTTCACTTACAAGAATATAGAGGTATTAATGATGCCACAAAACATGTGCACAAGTGTGAGATATTATGGTGCACTAAGGAAATTATGCTCCGAATGTAAGGAAAGTCGGTTTTCTTCAAATTTTTAAGGGCACACGCATAGTTGGTATAGGAAGTATGATCCAAATAAGACTTGTATAGACTATACCATGTTGTTTGAGGATTTCTCGAAAGTGTTGCATATACTTGAGTTTGTGTAGAAGAGCATCAACATGCTAAAGGATATTAAGAAGGGCATGGATGAGAGTGTAAGGGAGTATGATGTGGTTTAAAACTTTGGTATCTAAATTATCTTATGATATTCACCCTATCCAACATTCTCAGTGGCTTTTTGGGGTTTTTATCACACCTTTTAGAAGGGAACTCTCACATAAAAATTTTACATATCCACACGAGGCACTTGAAGTAGCTTTACACACCGAGGTAGTTCAAAGCATAGACATCGGGTGTTAGTCTATTTTTTAAAGCGCATATTAAATCTACGGTAAAAAAATTAGAAAAATGTTATGCTAATTTAGATCATGAGATGCACAGTGGTATTTGGTGTATGGATTGTGAGGTGGAAGGACATACCAAAGATAGTTGCTCTCGGAAAATGGTGTGTGCCAAAATATTGCATTGTGAAATATTTCATTTAGATCATGATTCAAGCAGTTCCCATTATTACAACATGTGATAAGGAAGAATGTATCATGTTATTGTAAGATTTGTAAATCTACCACTCATGATACAAATAATTTTAGAATGATTGATTAGATTCATGATTCTATTGAAATTGGAGACTAACACCAATGTTACGAACAATTCTAGGGAATTCTAATTGAGGTGATCGAGATAGAGGTTACGTTGAAGGATTTAGAGGTCGAGATCGTGGTGGTGGAATAGGTGAATTCCCTCATGGAACCTTTTATACATGTGTATCCCTTGATCGTTATAGGTGTGAATGCCCTTAGAAAATTATTTTCTCAAAAGTGCAGAAGAATCACAAGTTTGAGGAATGTCAAGATTTGTATGAGCATATGAGAAACCATAACAAATAGGATAAGGGTGTGTTAATGATTAGATTACAACACGTTGTGGAAGATCAGTGGATACTGAACATAGCACCCGATCATGTGATGTTTCCTATATTGGTTACTACACACGTTGTGGAGGCACACGCTAAGGAATTTTTAAATAAGAAGCATGTTATTATAAAAAGAGGTATTGCATGCAAAGTATCCAGACCTACTCATCATAAGGAAGTTTATCAAGAAACTATGGAGGTTATTAGAAACTTGTAGGGTGAGATAAAATGATCTAATGAGAAGTTACACGTAAGATGGAGCAAGCCAACACAGTCGATCTTCCCCATAAATATGTTGATGTCTTGAAGGAGGTATGTAAGATGCTTTACCAAGAGAATATCATTCCTTTTTTAAGAGAATGGTTAAGGGAAAAGGTAATTTTAGTGCAAAATCACAACACCCCTAAATTTATCAACTCAATGAGTTAAGACTCTCAAGCAGTGTGATAGCATAACATGAATCATCTCACAAAGTGTGGGAATTTGAAATTTAAAGAACTTTCAAGATGAAGGTCGGTTCCTATTCGTTTGTTTAGGTGCACACAAATAAATTATAGAGGATATAATCTAAAATTACTCTATCTTTCCAAGGAGACAGAGAAGATATGAGAAAATAAACCTAAGCTAATAAGGTCATATACCAAAGGGATGTTAAACACCCATTTCACTATTTAACATATACCATAGAAATGTAATACAACCACCATGCACAGATAACCAAACTGCAATGCAAGATCAAAAGATAATAATGAACACATGAGAGGGTTAAGAATCATCCACAAACATATATTATTACTCAAGAATTGATACATTACATTACAAAGAGAGCCAAGAGGTAAAACTTTGTATTACAACTTGAATGGGAGGTTTGGAAAACTCCACAAATTCACTTGTAGACAAGGGAAGAAGGGAGGGTGTAAAACAAAAATTTCCAACCCTTTACAATGAGCCAAGCTCTTACCTTTATAGATGTAGTGAAGAGAGGAGAGAAAAAGAGGTGGTAAACCTGATTTGATCTCGGCTACCGCCATCAATGCCTCTACAAATCTACCCACAAACCGCCGAGTGTGCCGCTCTATGTTTGTTCGGCATGTTGAAGAAGGAAGAACAACGGATCAAATCGAATCTGATTTGGTTGTTAAAGTAATCAGATCACATATTAATGGCATGAAGACATTTTCCCAATTTTCACCCACCTAACCTTATCAAAATTAAAATTTCAGGTTTCCATGGCATAGAAGAGGTTGAGATCTTTCTAGTGGTGCCAAAATTTGTTGAATTTCAAGAACTTGATTGAAAGATATTTCCTTTTGAATATTTCATTCGGATTTGTACAAAAATGGCAAAAATAATTTGGTATAATGGGTCATCGGACCTGAAATTCACTTTTGCTTTTTACAAAAAACACAAAAATGCAAAAATCGCCCCACCCGCAATTCACTTTTGCCAAAAAAAAAACTTTGGGCCCAGTGGTCCACATTTTTCATTTGGGTGAAAAGTCCTCCCAGGCCCACCGATGCGCATCCGGAAAAAAATCCTTCCAAGGCTTGCCTCCCCACATGTAATTTAGGGTGACATGTGGCTCACTTTGGGCATTGGTAGAGGTGTAGCTAATTTTTACACTTTACGCCTTATTGGGCCAATAAGTTCAAAATGCCTCCGGTAACCCTCCTTCCTTCATTGACTTGAAAAATGGCCACATGTAGAGCGACACGCATTTGGGGACCACTTTTGAATTTTGTTTTTGAATTTTTCCAAAAGAGACACGTGGCTCCTCTACGGCTTGCTCAGTTTCTTTTTGTGTTTTGGATAAGTCCCTTTTGTTTGGCAGGGCATACGTCCGACCCGTGACATGTGGAGGGATGGCACGCATTTGGGATCTATTTTATGATTCTACTTTTTGAACTTGTGCCGAGATGACACGTGGAGGCCTCCATCATCCCTTCCATACTTAGTCGATTTGAGTAGTCGGATCTATCCCCCTTTTAGACTCTCATACATGTGGAAGCTTCACACATGTTTGAGATTGGCCGTTAGGCCACCCCTTTGAAATTGCACCATTAAGCACGTGTCACCCCTACAACTTGCTTTGTTTTTTTGTGTTTTGGGTAAATACCTTTTATTTGGAAGGGCATACATCCGACCTGAGACACATGGAGGGATGGCATGCATTTGGGACCTGCTTCCTGATTCTAAATTTCAAACTTGTGTGGAGATAACACATGGAGGCCTCCACCATACCTTCCATACTTAGTCAATTTGAGTGGCTCGGCTATGTCCCCTTTTTTTTGAATCTCAGACACGTGGAAGCTCCAGACATGTTTAAGACTAGACCTTGGGCTACCCCTTTGAAATTGTGTCATTAAGGCACATGGCAACCTCTCGCTAACTCTACCCCATCTTGAATTTTGAACCTGTCGACTATGTCCCCTTTTTGACATTAACACGTGGAAGGCTAACACTTGTCTAGGAGACCCACTTTTAGATTTACCTTTGAAGATGCACCAAGCTAACACGTGGTTCCTTCCATGAGTCTGTGATACTTAGCCGATTCAAAGCCGATGCCTTTCTCGAACCCTAGACATATGGAAGCCTTGCACTCATTTGAGTCTCCGCTTTGGGTCGCGCTTTGAATGTGCACCATTGAGACACTTGGCACCTTCCACTGACACTCTTATACTTAAATGATTTGGGCCCGCTACCATTTGAATTCTATCGACCCCTGACCACATGGAGATATGGTGCTAGTTTGAGTCTCGTCTTAGGCTCTTACTTTTGAAATTTCATTGAGCTGACACATGGTTCTTTCTAATTGTTTGGAATTTTCAATGGCTGGCTTTATCCCTTTTCGGGCCAGGGACACGTGGAAGCTTCTTTCATTTTGGGGACCTCCTCGCTTTGGCCCTTGAGGGTGCACCATTGAGACACTTGACATCCTCTGTCGTCCCTTCCATACTAAGCTAATTTGGGCCTGCTATAAATTGTTTGCAAAGCCCAAAGACTTTGAGCCTTTCCCCATTTCTCTCCTGAGAGCCTTTGGCCTCCTTGACATTGTTTTCCTCCTTTGAGCCTCTAGTTTCTCCATTTCGAGTTTCTCTCGCAACCCGACTATTGGATTTAAAATGTAAAATCAGATAACGGAACCAAACTTTAGATTTCTTCTTGTGCAGGGTCGGGTTCGATTAATTTTACCAGGGGCAAAATTGGGATAATAATTTGGCAACTCATGGGGACATCTTCCTACTAGATAAAGAGATTAGTTTCCTTGCTATATATATTGGGCATGGAGTCATGGGTGGTGGCTTGATATTGGTCCTATTATTTAAATCCTTAATCCAATGTTTTCACTGACGAACCCTAAACTTTCTCTCGTTGTTGTAGAAATGGACCCCTTGAAACCTGATTTTAGTTTCTCTGTATTTGTTCTATTTTAAAATTATTAACTGTCTTGGTGACCATGGGTCTCCCTATTATAAATACTAAAGGGCCTGATGCATTCACCTAGAAGTGCATTAAATTGTATAATGAAAAAAACCTAGAGCAAAAAAACTTGTGCCAGAGCACTTAGGGAAATAAAACCTATGCTACAATAAGACAATGTGCATATGCACTTGGAGAAATTGAAAACCTAGGATAATATTTACAAGGGTGAGGAATTTTTCTTTTTCTAGTAGTTTTTGAGGTAGACCTCATTGATTGGAATCTACAATTCTTCACCATCCAACTTAACCATCCTGGAAGGCATTGCTACTTGTACATCTTGTTACCATGTAGGTGCCACTCCAAATGGCATAAAACTTGGAATGTTTTATTGGTTTTTCCCGATCTCGCATCCCACTTTAGAACTAAGTCCCCTCTTAAAAGGTCCTTATTATTGGTTTCTTATCAAATATATTCTTGATCAATGATTTATCTTTCTCCATGATCCACATTGCATGTTCTCTTGCCTCTCCTACTTCGATTAGTTCTACATACCGATTTCCATATATTCAAACTCAGCTAGTTCCAACAGTTTCATGAGCTCCAAAGTGGTCAACTCCAATAATATGGGCAATACTACCTTATTTCCATATACAAGCTTGTATGGGGAGTTTCCTGTGGACCTTTTAGATATGATCCTATCAGCCCATAGATCTAATTTGAGCTTTGCATGTGAAGTTCTTTGATTTTCATCAAGATTCCTTCGATAATTCTTAGTAGGTTCTTGTTTGTCAGGACTCGCTTCACCATTACCTTAAGGGTAATATTTTGATGAAGTGTTGAGGTATACACCATTCTTGACAACCCATTCCATGATCCTGTACCAAGGAATGCAAACATATTATCAAATATAAAAGTGGTAGGGACTCCAAACCCGATAACCTATTCCTTCATAGAGATCCATGATGTTAGATTCATTTGCCTCCTTAAGTGCCACCGCTTTAGTCCACTTGGTGAAATAGTCTCTTGCTATAAGTATCCACTGTGGCCCCGACTTGAATTTTGGTTAATCACTCCAATGAATTCTATTCCCCATTGCATGAATGGATGATCTACTCAAATTGGACAAAGGGCGGTGGCTACTAACTTTTCCTTCCCTTTGAAGAATGCACACTTCTTATACATCTTGATCCATGAGTAGCAATCACTAAACATTATAGGCCAATAATAACTAGCTTTCATGATTTTGAGAGCTGTTACCCAAGGAGAAAGTGACCTCCTGCTTCTCCATCATGGAACTCATGTAACACCCTCTAAATTTTTCCTATCCCTAATGCACCTCAATAGAACACTATTGATATCCTTATTGAAAAATATTTTGATCTCGTGTTTCTAGCTTCTTGTCCAGATGAGTGTACAGTAATCAAGAAACATGAACAACATCGAGTATACAAGGTCTCAGTACACTGGAGATGACGATGGATGATACAGTGTAAAGTTGATATCAAACTCCTTAGTGTGATCCCGACAAACCTATAATTCACATATACTAGAAAAATAATTATTAGAGATTTTAAGGGGGTTTCCTGACAAAGAAGATCCAAGAAGTGTTAAATTCTTTAGTGGATGTCAACCCCTGTAATAAGAATAATAATACAATAGCGTCAAAAACATATAACATACAAATTGATGAATAGAAGAACCGGATCATACCAAAGGTGTAGACGAAATTACTAATCTAATGAGTGCAACATGAATCTCATCACATGAAACCAAATTAGGAGCATAATGTCATGAAATTCCACGTGCTATCAACAAGATAGAATAATAATGATATTATAAAATAACTAAAATCTCAGACCATTCACCGAATTTTCTAAATTTTTCTTCTTCTCAAATATGGGAAAAAAACCATATTTATAACTTAGATATAAGGTTAGATTGAGATTAACAAGTAACTAGGGTTGAGTAAAGTAATCTTGAGTTAGGGATATGATGTGATCACATGGGGAGCATGACTTGAATTATTAGATGGAGTGGGGAGCATGATTGACATGGTGGGTGAGATAAAGATTCCATTTTTAAAAAGGGTGTTGAATGTGTGTATCAATACCCATGGATTGAATAATTTGTTGAAGATGGGGATAATATAAAAAAGTTGAATTATCAAATGGGTCTACATGGAGCCCATTTGATAATTAATCAATAATGTGAGAAAATAGGTAAAATTTCATTTAATTTTAGAAAAAGTGAAGTGAGAATGGAAATTGTGTGAATGTGAGATGTGGAGGGCGCTATACCAAAAATAGGTGTCTACATTTTCTCCTTTTTATTGAGTGGTTTGCGATAGCAAGCATGAGACAAAAAAAAGTGTTAGAAGAAAGATGTGTTCGAGGATGGATGAAGACATGGCCAAAGGCTACCAGGCAAATAAGGATTGCAATAACAATGAAAAACAAAATGTATGGTGGTGAATTCAATATCACATCGATAGAGGACAATTGTGGTCTCAATGGAGACAGAGGACGAAAATGTTTCTGAGACCAATGAGTGGGTGAAGACCACTATAGTATGGATGTAAACTAGGATGACCAATGGGTCATAGGAAAACATCAAAATATGTGCAATTGAATGCAAAAGATGTGCACAATCCTTTGTTTGTGAGGAATCGTGTGAAAAATCATGCATCCACAAAAGGGACATGGATGAAGATAATGATGCCCTAGCATAGGGCATGAGAAAGACACAAAGTGAGTTATATGTGTTGACAAGTACAAGGATGAAAAGGTGCTCGAACATAAGATGTAGATGGAATAATCATAAATTTGGACAAGATGAGTAGATAGGATAGAAATCGACATAAAATTCCCTAAAGATGTGACGAATATGATGGTAATCATGTTTCGTAGAGGAAAGATGCATAAGTCTTATAAAATTATAAGATAAAAGAAACCCTAATTATTCGATAAGTGTGATAATAAGTCAAGATACTTTTGTGACAAAAAAAGCAATGAAAATATTCATGGATGAGTACAAAAGTTAGATAGATGTTGGCCATTATGCTATCCTCCAAGACAAAAATGTCATAGGAATATGGGATGAAAGATGTGGATGATAAAAATAGAGATTAGAAAAAGAATACATGGTTGGGAATAGAAATGACATGGCAGAGGAGAGGGATGAAATAGTAGAGAAGGACGATAAGAGAGGTGAGAAGATAGATGAAGACACGAAAGAGAGAGGGTGACATTCAATAAGAGGGTAGTGGAAAAGATAAGGGGGAATAAATAGGTAAGGTAAGATGGACCTATAGAAAAAGAAAATAGAGAAAGAGAGGAGGAGAAGAAGGGAAGGATGAAGACAAGGTGAGAAGGGAAAAGAGATTAGAAGGGAAGGTGAATTTATGAAGATATATCATAGTAAAGAAGCAGAAGATATAATAAAGAGGATAAATGGTGAAAGAAAGAAATGATGAAGGAAAAGAAGAAGACAAGAAAATAAAAGAAGAAGGGATGAAAGGGAGATGGAGATCAAAATAGAGGGAGAGAAAGAATGTATCATAAAAGAGATGAAAAACCGAGAAAGAAAAGTTGTGAAGAATATGAGAGAAGGATGATTGGAGAGATCAATATGTATAGTAGGATGGAAAGATGAAGGAGATGAAGAAGATTAATAAGTTAATGAAGATGGGGATCAGATAGAATGCAAAAGAGAAAGAAAGGCACTATGAGGAGCTAGGAATATAGGGGTGGTAGAGAAAGAAGCTCAATAATGGGGAAATGAAAATAAGGAGGAAAGAATTGATAATAGAGCCAAAAAACAAAGGAATTGAATATGAAACAGAACACATGGAAATGCATGTGGATGGTGAGATGATTAAGAAGATGGGAGAATGGTGGTGATTCATGTTATTAATGGAGAAGTAAGAGGAAAGTGTGAGGAGAAGAGGAGATGAAGATGATACAAATGAAATGAAAGAAAAACAGGGGTAGAAAGGAGGAGAGGACAACAAAGAAAATGATGCAAAGGTAGTATGTGATGAAGACAATAGAGATATTGAAAAAGGAAAAGGGAAGATGAAAAGGTAATACCAATAGAGGGATGTTAGGAGAAATCCTTTGATAATGATTAGAGGGCACAAAAGGAAAAAGGGAGGAAGAGAAAATGGAGGAGGTAAAAAGAGTGAACCGGTATTAGTAGAATGGGGAGAAATGAGTTTTAGGAGAAGTCCACCAATAATTATTAGCACGAGAATGGAAGCTGATGATGACATAATGTTAGATGAATAATGATAATGATGCTTAAATATGGTGATAGATATGGGGAAGTACTCTAGAAAATGCACCAAAAAGAGTAAAGAAAGGACGACTAACGATATGTAAGAAGATAAAGGCAAGGAGATAATGCAATGGATGAGGATGTGGATGAAGATGAAGGAAGTAAAGATAAAGGAACAAGACATAGTAAGATAGGGTATGAAATAGTTACGATGGATTTTAAATGAGGGATGATGGAGATAATATTTGAGGAAGTTTGAGATATTTTGTGTGAGGAAAAAGATAAGGGAAGAGGATTTGTTTGTGGGGAATGAAGAAAAAATACAGATGATGGGAAGATGAAGGAAAGAGGAAAGGCAAGAAGATAGATCATTCTTAAGAGAGACTCTTAGGTAAGATCACCATGCCATAGGAATGGTTAAGTAGGGTCACCAAGATGAAGAAGAAGAATGATGAAAATACTGAGTGGTGTATACGAAAATGAAACAAAAAGTGAAAGGAGGTAATAACAAGGAAAACAAAGGAGTGTGACATGAGTGGATGGAGGAATGTATGTAGTGTAGGATGGAGAGTGTAAGGATAATTATTAATTAGGATGCCTATGTTTTACGAGTGATGATGTCAGAGCGTTAAGCAGAATTTGTATGAGTGAAGATGTTTCTAGCGTTGAAGGGAATGGAAAATAATGAAGGAGTTTCTACAGCGATAGGATCTTAAGAAAGAGCAGCATTGTGATTAAGAAACCTACATGGAATGGGTGGTTAAGTAGGATTGTCAATCCAAAATAATAATGGAAGAGAAATGGAATGATAGAATAGATGGCAGTAAAAGTATGTTAAGAGAAAAACACAAAAATAATGGCTCATGTAGGAGACATATGAAGTACCAAACAAACAATAGAGAAGGATGAAGTGGGGTGAGAAGAGCATCAAAGAATGAGATGAGGAAAATTTTAGGAGAAAATCTGGTTAATAAACCTTCCTTAGGAGGAAGGAATTCAACAAACACGATCACTAATGAGACCTTGTAGGAATGACAGTCTACCTCAAGTAAGGTTTGGTGTTGCGCAGAAATTACATAGATGTGCCAAGATGGGGATGAAATGCCTATGATGATGAAGAAGATGATGTTAATGCCGGATGAAAACAAAAATAAGAGTAATGAGAAATAAAATTGGTGGGTGATTGTAGAGAAGAGAAGGATGATGCAAAAGTTCGGATGGAGAAAGATAACATTGGTAATGGTGGAGGATGAGAAGTTTATGGATAATGAATGCTACTTGAGAGATAATCTCAAGTAGAATTCACAAACTACAATGGAGATCAAGTAGAATTCCCAAACTGAATAGTGTATCAAAGAGAGTGTGTAGAAATAGTAACAGATTTCATGGATTTATGGATGATGTTAATAGGGGACATCCTTAAGAGTAAAAATATAGATGCAGATTTTATGATATGAAATTTGATTATAATTATAATAAAATATGATTTTTATGAGATGGGTATCACATAACCATAGCAAGGGCCATGTAAGAAAGTTATGCTTTTAACCGGATAAGAAGTAAACAAGAAAAGGTACTACTCAAAGCATTGCACTTACAACCGATAGCAGGTGTTAGTACATAACTAATGAGATTTGATTATACCAAAAGACCAAGAGGGAGATATGGATGAAATATTCTCATAATCTTAATATTGACATGACAAAGGATTTGAGATGTAACCTGTATGTGGGAAGAAGGTTTTCCAAATATGGTGTTCCTTAAGTCTATGCCCTAGCTTTGGGAAAGGGAGAGAAAAATAACAGAATGTTGATCAATGCGGGAAGCTTTCAATGCCATAACAAAAGAGTAGCCATCCTTCGAGGGTATGGTCTACTATATATACAACATAAATGGTGAGAATGATAGCCATCATTCAAGGGATTGGTCCATTGTAATATATAACGTAGATGCCAAGAATAATATAATATCCATCCTAAAGGGATTAGTCTATTTTTTTATTTTGATTTGATTTTGGATTTGTATATGTATCTTTTTTTTTTTTACATGAACGGCTATCCTTTGAGGGACTAGTCTATATTTGGATAACTTTATAATTTTTCTTTTTCATACTTGAGTTTGAGCTCACATGGGGGAGAGCATGGAATAGCTAAGTAAACCACTTAAGAGGGGATAAGGAATGTACAAGAGACACCCCGCACCCTTCGCACGACTACAATAGGAGAATGAGAAGGTAATGGATGTAATGATTATGAGATTCTCACCAAATGGGAGAAATTATCCATATTGAATATGATATAAGTAGAGTCGTTTTAATTATATTCAAGGTCATATCAAAGTAGTGATGGTAGACCACATAATTTGTATCATTACCATAATATATGGAAGTGGATAATGGTGGAGAGATGGTCTAAAGATAAGACTATACTCATAAGTGTGTGTACTAACAATAGAATGGCTATAAGTGCAATGCATTAAGAGGCTCAATCTCTAGTTTACCATCCAGAGAGACTAAATGATAAGCCCTAGACCCATACTTATGTGTGACAATATATGGTCTAATCCAATTAGGAGCAAATTTTCCCGTTGGCTTCTTTCTAAGGTAGTGACATTTTGATTTTCTTTTAAAACCAGGCCACCTATTTTAAAATCATGCTCTTTGATGTGTTTATTATAATCATGTTGGATATGATCTTGATAGACATGATGGTTCTCAAGAGCAAGAAGGTGATGCTCATCTAATAACTCAAGTTGCATTAGACGTTCCTGGTGATAATCTTCATCAGAAATGAAGTTGCGAAGAGACACACGTAAATATGGAATTTGGATTTCAAGGGAAAGAATGGCCTGGAGCCATATACTAGAGAAAATGGAGTAGCTCTTGTGGAAGTGTGAATGCTAGTGTGATAGGCCCACAAAGAAAAGGGAAGTTAGAGATGCCAATTTCATCCTGCTTGATCAATAGTTTTAGCCAAGATATTTTGAAGAGTTTTATTAGTGGCCTCACTTGGCCTTTATCTTGAGGATAATATGGGGAAGAAAAGCTAAGTTGGATTTTAAATGTATCACTGATATTTTTAAGGTCCTTGTTTTTAAAGGATTTTCCATTATCCATAATAAGTTTATGAGGAACGCCAAAGTGGAAAATGATATGTTGATATATAAAATTAATGATTGGGCCAAATCTAGTGGAGTGAGTGGGATTTCCTCCACCCATTTAGTGAAATAATCAGTAGAGGTGATGACAAAATGATGTTGTTGTGATGAATAGGGATTTATTAGACCAATAATATCAAGGACCCACTGCGAAAAGGGCCATAAATCTTGGGTAGGCTATAAATCCTGGCTAGGAATATGGATAAGATTAGAGTGTTGTTGACATCTTACACACTTCTTGACATATTCACAACAATCATGATTTAGAGAAGGCCAATAATATCCAAGATGAAGAACATGTTTGGAAACAGATAATCCATTGAAATTCCCACCACAAATACCATCATGGACTTCTTGGATGGCTCTAGAGGCTTCATGGGATTGAAGGCATCGGAAGGATACCGTCAAACCAACACTTGTAAAGAATACCACTAAGGATTACATAACGAGTAGCACATTGGATAAAATATCTCTTAGTGTGTGTAGAAAGATCAAGGGAAGTAATGGATTTGGATAAATAATCAAAAAAATTTGAATACTAGAGGTTTGACGAATTAGATTCGACCAGATGAATATGAGATATGTCATAGAATGGTTGTCTATGATGATGTATAATAACCGAAAGCTTGGATTCTTATGTTTTCCACGAGATAAGGGCCACAAGGGATGCCATTGTATTAGCAAAATGATTGGTTGACTTTAGGATAGATTGAATATTCTAAGAATAAAAGGCTTTAAGAAGATGATGAGTAACATCATGATATTGTTTTAAAATATCATTTCTACACCGATACTCAATAGTGACTCGCTTTATTATTAGTTCGAGAATCACAAAAATGTCAAGGATATGAACACCTAGAAATATAGCAGCTTTCTACTCCTAGTATAAGGGCTTCATATTCTACCATATTATTTGTACATTCAAAATCTAATTTAAAATCTAAGGAGATTGGGGAATCCTCGAGAGGAATAAGAACAAATCCTACCCCTCTACCTTGCTCGAATTTAGAACCATCAAGAAAAGAGTCATTTTAAGGGGATCATGATAAAATTGATTGATTGATTCATCTGGGAAATGATTAGGAGTCTATGTATTGGAAAGAGGGGCCTAAGCTAATTGATCAGCAATAGCTTCATCCTTAATTACCTTTTGAGGAATGAATTCTAGGTCAAGCTCGCCCATGAGAAAGAGCTATCGAGTGATGTGATCATTATGATATGGCTTAGAATGTATCACTTTGAGGGGTTGAAATTTAGTAAAATTATAGGTTTTATGATTAATAAGATAGTGTCGAAGTTTTGATGCAATGAAGAAGATAGAAAACACAATTTTTCCACTTTAGAGTATCATTTTTTTCACAATCATGGAGAGTACAACAAATATAATAAATGACATGTTCACATCCCTGATTATCATAGTGTGCTAACATAGCTCCTAGAGCATGATCAATTACAGAAACATATAAATAGAAGGGTTCTCCTTCACGTGGAGGTGTGAGTACTAGTGAAGATAACAAATATCACTTAAGATCTTCAAAATAATTTTGATAGTTTTGATCCCAATCAAAGGTTATGTCTTTTCGAAGAATGTGATGAAAGGATTGATAGTGATCAGAAAGTTGTGATATGAAGCGATGAAAAGATTGAAGTCGACCTTGAAGACTTCGAAGTTTCTTGAGATTGGAAGGATGAGGCATTTCGAGAATTGCTTTAATTTTTGTGGGGTCAACCTCAATGCCTCTAATAGAGACAATGAAGCCAAGGAGTTTTCTAGTAAAAACTCCAAAAACACACTTTCTAGATTGAGGTGAAGGAGAAATTAATGAGACACTCGAAAAGTGTCTCAAGAACTCGAGAGATGGCCATATCTATGTTTAGATTTTGTAAGAGGTCATCAACATAGTCCTCTACGGTTTGATGTAAGAGGTCACGAAAGATATACGTCATGGCTGTTGATACGTAGCTCCAAAATTCCTTAAACCAAAGGGCATGACACGATAACAAAAGGTATCCCATGGGGTGATAAAAGATGTCTTGTGTTGATCTTGTGTGCAATCAAAATTTGATTATAACCAAAAAAATTTCTATTAAAGAGATCATCTCATGTCCCACTATAAGATCTAAGAGTTGGCCAATACTTGGAAGAGGGAAATCATCTTTAGGACATACGAGGTTAAGATCTCAAAAATTAGTACATATACAAATCTTTTTAGATTCTTTTACGATGGGTACAATGTTAGAAATCCATTGGGGATAATCAATGGGGATAATGATGTTGGTAGATAGGATACATTGTAATTCTTCTTTCACAAGAAGAGAAACTCGAGGATGCATTCGACGAAGCTTCTATCTAATTGGTTTAGCATTGGGGTTAACAATGATGTTGTGGACAACGATGGAGGGGTCAAGACCTGGCATGTCCAAATATGACCATGCAAATGCTTGGCTATGTTTAGAAAAAAATGAAGTGAAGGATTCAAGCTCTGGTGGTGTCAAAGACTGGCCTATTTTAAGGATGTGGTGTTCCTGAGGATCTCCAATAGTTATTTCAACAGTAGATTCATTGACGAGATTGGATTTTTCTAGTGGATGAGTTTTTGATCTTGAGAACCTTCGCGGCTCCCACGTAGGAGAGAATGGAAGTTTCATCATCACATTGAAGAATGTAAATGATAGAGGAATATTCCACTACCATTTTTGGATATTTAAGGGAAAATACTAGGTTTCATTTTTGGCTTGGTAAGTTCTTGGCCCAAGAAAGATGGTGGAAATCAAAAAAACAAGTTAGGGGGAATAGAATCGTATCATCTTTATCTAGATCTATGAGATAACTAGATGGAGAAAAATCATTATCCGAGAAATTTGGAAGGATAGTTGGAAGGAGGTGATATATTATTTGAATTTTAGGATAGTCGAACGAGAGAAGAAGTATGTTATGAATCGGGTAGTATATATGGATGGAGAAGAAATGGATGAATCAATATGAATGGGAGAAGAAGTAGATGTGCTTTGGGAGGGTGTATGGTGGGATCTTCGTAGTCCAAAAAAATTCTTTGGTATGATTCATGGGGTTAGGAAAAGATATTACCATGAGGTCCCTTTTCATAACACCCCAAACAAAACCCCTTCCATGCACAACAATATAGGTATGTGTGAGAAAAAGATGGTTTACTAAGAAATCTGAAATCACCTATATATCATTTGGCATGAAAATGATTTTAGTGTGAGAAGAAGGTTGATCAAGGCCACCATATACTAAATTGGTTTTGAGGGAAGAAGGGCCAAATGAGACAATTTCCCCAACATTTGATTGATACATAGGGGCTTTATCAAGGTGGCCAAGGTGATTGGGAGAAGGAAGGGTATTGAGAGTGAGGAGTTGATATTCCCTAAAGCAATATTTTGCATTATAGTATCAGAAGAATCCGTATGAGGCAAGGTAGATGGAAGTATAGAAGAACTAGTGGATGCATTAGAGAAAAATTGGTTTTAGGAACAAGGACATCTTTAGGTCTGTAGATCATGTGACATGTCTTAGAAGGGGGGATCTCAGCTAGAAGAGCATAAGTAGTCCCTTCATGTTCATATTTGATACAACGATGAAGAGTAGATGGAACACAATGCATAGCATGAATCCAAGGATGTCTCGGTATAATACTATATTGGAATTCACCTTAAATGAAGTAGAAAAGTTCGTGGATGAGATTACAGGTGACACGGATAGGAAGAACAACCATTCCTAATGGGGGAGTGACAACATCGTTAAAGCTGTGAAGAATGGTAGGAGACTTGGCAACAATGGTATTGGGAAATTTAAGTTGATTGAAGGTATGAGAAGAAATGATATTAATATTGGCACCATTTTCAATCATAGTTCGATGGAAGTAGGTGTCATCAATATAGACTGTGATGAATAATGGTAGATCGTGTTCTTCTTGCGGTATCCTAGGAATTTCTGAACTTTCAAATGATACGGTAGTAGATGTTGTGAAGGCATGAGCTAAAGCCGTGAAAGGCTGGGGCTCATCGGAGGATACCGGGATCTATTGCAAGACCTCTATAAGAGCTTGTTTATGATGTGGAGAGATTTGAATGAGCTCATAGAGTGAAATTTTGATAGGGGCCTGGTGAAGTTGTTTAATAATGGTATGTTCAATGGGGGAAGAATTCGGGGCAGCCATAACAGATACCTTGGCTTTAAAAGAAGATGAAGGCATTACTATGGGATGATTGGTAGGAGTAGTGATGAAAACCTTTGGCCATGATGGAGGTGTGGAGGCAGCAATATCCTTAGGAGGAGGGATAACGACATAAGTCATAGGGGTAAATGGTGAGGTAGAGTCATAGTTATATGGATTTGAACGCAGTGGTTATCCGAAAAATGTTGATTACTAGAGGAGGAAAATCATTAGGATCATCCTCTTTTGATAATATGTTGGTGGCATTTTTGGTTATATCTTTATTTGGTAATGGAATAAATTTCTTAATGATAAAGGTGGTCGAGATGTTTGAAGCAGCATACACATGTAGTGATGTGGAAGTTGATGGAGGAGATGGTAGAATTGATTTTCATCGTTAATATTTTTAGTGATGAAATTATGCACGATGGCTTGGAGAGATTTCCAATGTTCATTGTCATGTCTAGGGGCACGGTGAAATGCACAAACAAGATTGGAATTAAACCAGGAAGGCCTTGGCACATTTGGATCGAAAAATTTAATTGGTGGTAATGTGGTGACTTAGGCTTGGAGTAGTTTGTGAAACATAGTGGTATAATAACTTGGTGTTATCGATGGAGAACTTTGGAATGATGCATGGGAAGGTGGTGATGTAATAATGGCTTTACACATTGTTTTGGATTTGGAAAGGGGAGATGAATGTGCTTGATGCGGGATAGTAGTGGAAGACATTGATGCATTTGAATTTACTTTAAGATATTGGTTGGAAAAGGGTGGTTGTATTGTTCTAGTAGTATTATGTGTTTTTGGTGAAGGGAAGGTTCCTAAAATGGAAGAGGAAGATGAGGGTTTTGTCCTAAAATAGAAGGAGACAATGTGGTTTCCAAGGAGTTTCTATCGGGAATAGTGAGGTCTATTTTTGGACGAGGATGTGAATGAGAACACTTGGGAAATGGGGGTCTAGGTCTTGTATATGAATGTGGATTGTTAGAGGGAATGACAAGAATCTCTACAGGAGGAACTGGAGATATAGAAGTGGGTAGTTGTGGGACTACACCGATGTGTGAGTATCTAATGGTATGGAAGAAATGGGATAATAATTTGAATGTAAGGAATGCTGGAATGTTTTCCAAAAATCATCAAGTAATGACATAGTCATGGAAGAGGGAGATGAGATAGATGATTATAAAATAGTATATGTAGTAGGTGTTGGTAGAAGTGCAGAAAGAGGGATTGGAAGAGAAGCTAAGGATGAGATAACAGGTAGAGGTGGGATGATTTTTGACAAGGTGATTGGGTTTAATGGAGTAAATGTAAGGGGTAGTGACATAAAAGTGATATTTGCATCCGAGGATGGGGTGGTAGGTGTTGAGATAGATGTGAGTATAGGAAATGGTACATGACGTGGGAATGGATGTAACTAATGTTGATGTGTTTGTGGATGTAGAAAAGGTATCAAAGGGGACTGGTGTAATGGTTGATGAAAAAGGTAAACTTGTGGGGGAAACTTGAATTTTATCACCGAAAAGGATAGTGTTTATGGTTTGGGTACTAGGGGCTTGAGATACAAAAGTAGGAGTAGTCGGTTTATAGATGTGGGTGTATGATTCAGAAAAGGTTATTTAAAAATATCTAAAGGTTGATTGGATGAGACATTTAGGTTATCCATTTGAAGTTATCCCTGATCAATTATTCTTTGAACAAAATCCTTGACCATTGGACATTTTTATATTTTGTGTCCTAAGACTTGATGATACTTGAAATATTGATCCTCTCAATACCATACATGTCATGGCCTAGATTCATTAACTGGTTGGATAAGTGGTAGTGTGATCAAGTGTGTTGTTATCAATTTGTAAAAGATGGAACTATATAATTCTCCTAAGGGAGTATAATTGGGAATTGGTTGTGTAAATCATTTTTGAGTTATTATGGTAGATGTCAGGGTATGAGATGATCTAACAACGATTGCATTGGAAGTTGTCTTTTCTTTATCATTTGATATGGATGGTCTGAAAATTTGGTTTTTGGCTTATTGGTCTTTAATTTTAAATGCCCATGTTCTAAGCACGTGTCCTCAAGCTTTCGTGCCATGGTAAAAGTCTCTTCAAAAGTGGAAAATGATTGGATTTGCAAGGTTGAGGAAACATTATTAGCGCAAGAGCACGCGAAAATCTCGATGAGATCAATTTGAGGTAGTGGAAAAGATAATTGATTTATCATATTACACCATCATATGATGAAATCTATGATCGATTCATATTTTAATTAGCGAGATAGTATATAGGTCATTGATGGTTATTTTATGCATAATATTAATGGAGAAATGCTCAAGAAATAATTGTGCAAGATAGGAAAAATAAAATATGGAGTACTGGGGAATATTATTATACCACTTAAGGTGGGACCATCCAAATACATGGGGAAAGTATGAAGCATCAAGTCTTGGTCATGCATAATGAGATAACATGTATGTTTAAATGTTATAAGATGTTATTGAGGGTCCTCCTTGTTATTAAACTTGAGAACTTCAAAATTCACAGTGTGGAGGATATGGTTTCATGGGCACAGATGGATGGATGGGTTCATTACATATTTGTTCATAAGACAATGTGACTTTGGACCCTAACATAGCAGCCTCTAGGTTGGCTAACCGACCTATCAAGATTTGCATGGGGTCATTAGGAAGTGCTTGTTGAGTAGTGAAAGGTGGTGGTTGGACTTGCGTATGTTTGGGTATCTGAGGGATTGGTATGGGTGAGTGTAACCTATGTGTGATGGTTGAGGTGGTTGTTGATATGTGTGTTGGTGAGAAACATGGGCATGGTATGATTTTTGAGATTGTGTAGGTAGGTTGTGGAAGTAACTCTGTTGAGTGGGGATGTGAGTATATGAAGGTTGATAGACTCGAAATGAAACTATATGTTACAAAGGTATGGTCGGAGGAAGTTAAGAAGTGAGGTTATAGACTTGTGATGTAGAAGGAATTTTCTATTCGGATAATGGATTTGACACATGGGATGGTTGAATGAAACTACTAGTGATCATCGAAGTTATTGTAGTGGTAGGGATGGTAGTCATGATAGTCACGTTGATGTGAGGAAGATTGGGTGGAATGGGTATGACTACCGGGTGGTCCAGTGTGCCAATGGGTTGGTGGAGGATGACACAAAATCATGCAAGGCTGTGGACCGAGGAATTTTAGAATCATTATTATAAGGATAGACTCGCTGAAGTGGTGGACCATCTAGAGGAAGGTGTATGTATCTCCTTAAAAGATACTCTTGAAGGGCCATAGGGTTGGCATCAAGAATTTGTTTGAATTTTGGGTCCTAAGAGGGAAGAAAAAGTACCAATAGGGTTTGATCTCGACAGAGGGCAGAGTGGCTGGCCTAGATGGGATGGATTGTTTGTCTAATGCCATAGTGTGGGAAAAAGGTATTGAATGAGGAATATTAGTGAGAGAATGGGTTCCTGTGAGTGAGATAGGAAGAAACACAAATGATGAAGTTGTTGATGTAGTGATTGATTGGGATGAAGCACCGTGTGTGGCAAGGTTGTGTTTGATCTTTTTAGAAGTGGATGGAGTGATTACGGGCATAAAAGGAAATCACTATTATATCAACAAACAAGTAAGCCAAACATTTTTTTAATCAAGAACGTGTGTAAAGGAAAAAAAATAAAATGGATGAAAGAGGACCTAGAAGAAGGAAAACTATGTTCGGTTTCAAGTAATTTATGGTTAGGAAATGTCTAAAATGGTTTCTGTTGGGTGATCAAATCCTAATCAGTGACCCATGTGCAAGGAATGTTTCGATGTGTTGATTAATTTGTGAAATTTTAGGTAGTGTGTGATGATAGGTGTGATGAAAATAATTAAACCCTAGTTACACTATGTGAGCAAGTAGAATACACAGTTCATTTTACTCCAAAATTGAAATATGAAATTCGATGCTGAAAATCATCCAAAATACTGACAATACCATGCAGAAAAGAGAAAATAGGAAAAATTGAAAATACATGTATATCACTTTTCCTTTTTATCTGATAGTAAGTTGAGCCAAGTGTAAGCTTTAAAAAATTTGGAAAGCACCTTTTGTTGTATCCAAGTAAAATGTTTGAAAATGATAATCAATGATTGGGAACATCCAAGGATCTTATGACTACAGATGAGATTAACAAGCGACGATTGGTGATGTGGTTTGAGTTTAAGATTTTATCTTTGACAATGCAATCCTGTAAAGGAAAGTATGACAATTAGTGGATATGACCCAAAAGAGATAAAATGAATAAATAAATATAAACAAATTATCGGGATTAGTCTAATATAAATTAAATTAGATACTAAACAATGCAATTACTATTATTAAGTAATAAAATAAAAGATGATCTAATGTGGACATAATGTGAATTGTAATAAAAATGCTAGACACAAAAATTTGATAATCAAATCAAAATAATAAATAATGACAACACTATATAAATGAAAACCTATTTTAGACTTATAAAAATGAATGATAAATGAATAAGATAATAATTAATATCCTAGACAATAAAATATGTTATCAAAACCAATGTGAATATGCATTTATTTATTTAACAAATTATCAAAATCTAATAAATTTCATAAACAAATGTTTATTAACAAAATAAAATATATTTGAACGTCGATGTCAGTAGATGATACAATGAGATAAAATTTCTAATCGATAGGATGGGAAAAAGAAATATCTTATATAAATTCATTATTAACACCTCCTTATCTACTTTTAGATACTCTAGATTTGGTCCTACTACACATAGATATAACACTTCATGTATTTACGATGACATAGTGTGAAACACCGAAAATATAAACGATAAATGTATAAAATTGGCTATAGGTTCTCCACACGGGGTTTATAAATGTGTTCTACATAATTGTGAATCAATTGCTATAAGATGAAAGGCTTGCATGGATTTACAACCATACTAATAACAATTTCCTCCCTCTCTCTATATCCAATCTTCTCGCTTTTTTTTAAAATCCAAGCTTGTTTACTTTTTAAAAAATTAGATGGAGTATAGTGAGGATTTAGATAATGGAATGGATTCATGGGGAGGAGTCGGTGAAGGTGGAGCTTGGGATAAGGGAAGTGGAGAGCTAGATGTGGGTGGATGGTTGTGTTGGATGTGGAGGACTCTGTGGGAAGTAGGGTGGAGTGACTTAGTAGAAGGGATATTTAGAGAGGGGTAATAGGAGTGGAGAAATTTTGGATATATGTGGAAAGGGGAGTGATTTGGTGAGGATGGGTCATGGATTGAAGAGCCAAGTCGCTCAGTCAAAAGGATCTATGGGGTGTAGTAGTTGTGAGGATGGGAATGGAAAACCATGCAAGAGCTTAGCTAGTTGTTGGAGAAGATTTTGGTGAGGTAAAGGAGATGGTCTTGGTGTCACTGAGGATTGTGGGAGTCAAGGTAGAGAGGTGGAGAGAAGGGATGTGGGAAGGAGTGTGGTGGTGGGCAAGCTAGAGTCGGTGTGTGGAGGGAAAAGACATGTTAGTGGAAGAGAGAGATGGAGTGGGTTTGGGATTTGTGGATGGTATGGTGGGATGGGGAGATGGAGCTCAAGGTAGGTGAGGATGGAGCTCGAGGATAATCAGAGGAAGATCTCGAGAGATGTGTGCAAAGTGAGGATGGAGGTTGTGTGTGGAGGTGGCCGACCTAGACGAGTGGAGATGTGAGGAGATAATTAGGCTAATTTGGGTGAGTTTAGGAAATTAGGGGGTAGTATTAGGATAAAACTTAATCATTTTTTTTTCTTTTATTTATTTTTTAATTAATGTTATTTACTAAATCATAAAAAAATTTAATATTCATTATAAACAACTAAATGATTTTTTTGAAAATAACAAAGGCTACGTACTCTTAAGTGATGACAAAAATGACTAAATGTACATACCATGCCACACGAGATGGAGATAACCTTAAAACCCTATAACTAAGTGAGTTGAAAAATGAAACAATTAAAATATATATTATGTGACTACAGCTAGGAAAATAATAAATTACACAACCAAACTTGAAAACATAGCCAAATGATAACGTTAATTTCGGATTCATTTCCCATGTAGGTGAAACTCAAGATTAAGCCGGTTAAAATAAAGAAGAGTAAATACCTTGAAGATGAAAAAAACCTCTACTACGGATGAAGATAACACCAAGCTTACATGAGGTAAATAAAAATACAAAAAAACAAAAATGACCAAACCTTGGATATAGTCCCACCTAGGTGTGCCAAATGTTGATTTGTGTTTCCGATTCATGTCCAGATGAGTGTATGAGTAATCGAGAAACACCGAATAATGTTGATTATTCAAGGGCTTATTACCTGGAGATGAAGATAGAAGATATGGGTACAAATTTGATATATGACTCCTGGCGTGATCGCGGTAAACCTATAGTTCACATACACTAGAAAATAATGATTAGAGATCAGAAGTGGGGTTTCTCACAAAGTAGATATGGGAAGCATTAAATTCCTGGTGACTATCAACCCCTTGTGATAAGAATAATAATATGATAGATTCCAAAATAGATAAGATAAATATTGATGAATAAAATAACTTGGATGATACCGGTGTGTAGACGAAATTACTAATCGATGTGTGCAACATGAATCTCATCACATTAACCCAAATCATGAGCAAAATGTCATGGAAATTCCACGTGCTATCACCAAGATAAAATAATAATGATATTATAAAATAACCAAAATCTCACAACATTCACCGAATTTTCTAACTTTTTCTTCTTCTCAAATATGGGAAAAAAACCCATATTTATAACTTAGATATAATGTTAAATTGAGGTTAACATGTAACCGGGGTTGAGTAAAGTAAACTTGAGTTAAGGATATTATGTGATCATGTGAGGACCATGGCTTGAATTATTAGATGGAGTGGGGAGCATGATTGACATGGTAGGTGAGATAAAGATTTCATTTTTTAAAAAGGGTGTCGATGGGTGTATTAATACCCATGGATTGAATAATTTGTGGAAGATGGGGATAATATCAAATATTTGAATTATCAAATGGGTCTTCATGGATCCCATTTGATAAATAATCAAATAATGTGAGGAAATAGGTAAGATTTCATTTAATTTATGAAAAAGAGAAGAGAGAATGGAAATCGCATGAATGTGAGTTTTTGGAGGGGCGCTATACCAAAAATAGGTGTCTACACAAGATACCACCGATAAGCACATATGGGATGGCTTGTAGTATGAAATATATCCTCCTTTATTTTTCTATTTTGGAGGGCACAAACTTGTTTGGAGATAATGCACTAAGTCTTGAGTCAAACATGGATTAGGCATGTCATTAGCTAGCTACTCTTGATCATTTTGTAGTAACAGACAACCTCTTCTTCATCCTCTAACTTGGCTTGTCACTTGGAAGTAAAATTCTCACACAAACCCTTTCCATGAACTAGTTTGGTCACTTTGATTTCAATATCATACTCCATCGCACGAGTGATCCAACCTCGCTCTCTTGTCATCCAAGTCCTATTTTAGGAGAAAATCTTTAACACCAACATGAAAAACTAGTAGTTGAATCTTTTGTTCGAGACCAATTGTTTGAACTTTTGAATGAAACGAATAATTTACCTCATAATCCTCCTAATCTCTCGATGAAGAAGGCTATGGGCTATTCCTAACCTTCCTTGATAGGCTTGAACCAAGATAGTTGAGATTGTGTTTGACCCTCCGAAATCATACATCATGAAGTCCTTTGAAAAATCTAGGTTAATAAGAGTTGGGGACTATGATATTATGAGCTTGATGGCCTCAAAACTCTCTTTGCATTCTATTTTCCATTTTAATTGAAGAATCTTCTTCAACATCATCGTTAAAGGCTTTACAAGAGTGGAAAAATAAGGCACAAACCTCGTGGACAAAGTTTATCCTCCCAATAAGCTTTGAGAGACTTCTTGTGTTGTGGCAATGGAAGTGTTTGGATGGCTTCAACCCTTTCAGATCAATTATTAACCCATATCTTGAGACATGTGGCCAAAAATTTCCCTCGTGTGCTAAGAATACACACTTATTTGGATTCAATGACACTCTAAACTTTCTACACCTCTAAAATACCCGTCTCGAGGTGGAAGAGATCATCTACAACATTTATTAAGAAGACGATGATATCATCTAGATAGACCAAAACTATATTAGTTGATTAAGTATTTGAATCCATGTCCCTAGCTCACTTAAATGTCACTTCAGCATTTGACACCCAAATGGCATCTTCTTATAAGCATATGTACCCCATTTGGTGGTTAAGGTTGTCTTGAACTTATCTTCTTCTTTCACCATTATTCGATTATAGCTTGAATATCAATCCAGCAATGAAAACCTCTCAGAGCTAGCTACAACCTATAAGATTTGTTCCATTGATGGAAGTGGATAATGATCCTTGAGTGATGCTTTATTCATATCATGAAACTCCACGCACAATCTGATTTATCCATTATTTTCCTCACAGAAAAAATTTTGTAACCCAACTTGAATGCTTGATAGGAAGATAATGCTAGACTCGATTAGCTTATTCAACTCTTTTCCCATGAGAGGTTTAATGTGAGAGTTTAATGGCCTTTTATTGTTAAAAAGGATTAGATCCCAAGTCTAGCTCAATAGTGTGTTGTGCCAACATTGGGTTGAAACCTCTTAGATCTTTGTAAGTCCAAGAAAATACATCTAGGAATTCTTGACAAAGTTGAATGAATTCAGATTTTTCTTGTTGAGTACTTATGTTGCCAACTTGCATCGTTTTTCCTTATTCTATGCAAATGGGCTCTGAATCTTCACCATTTACTTGAATATTTTCTTTCTCTTCTTCCGAAATTGATCATTTGGGTTGAATATTGACTCCAAGGTTACAAGGCCCTTTGGTAATTTGTTGGTTCTTAGCTACACCACTTGGTCACCATAACACTATTCAAACTTGTCTCAGTTTTTGGAGGAGAACTCAACTTCTTCTTATAGAAAATTGACAATTTGTTGATCATTCTTGAAGACTTGCCAACTTGTGTTGTTATATGGGACAACTGGTCTTATAACCACTTTAAAATGGGGATGGGATTTCTCATTCTTGATACTCTCTACCACATCAAATGCCACCCTGATTGCTACCAATCTGTCTACTACTTCATTCTTCTTCCTTGGGATGGAATTGATGTTGAATGCTTTGAAATATTTGATGAGATCCCATACCTGGTTCTTGTATTTTTTATAGATCATTCTTGGTAGCATTTTGTCCTCATACTTGATTTGTAACCAACTCACTATGCCAATACTTGCAAGTTTTTAATCCCTCTTTTTCTTTCCCAATGCAGTCCATGGATCAAGGAATCATACTCTTTTGTGTTGTTTGAGAAAGAAAATTGGAAACAAAATGCTGAGTAATATCTCATACCTTGAGGTGAAACAAACATAGCTCCTCCTCCGACACCTTGTCTACTTATTGACTCATCAAAGATAACTGCCATACCTCATTATCATCTTTGTGGTCTATCTTAGTGATATCGGGGAGAGGATGATTCTCTTCATGCAAACATTAGACTCCTACCTTATATTCCTCCATTTCTTGTAAGGGTTAAAACCTTGCCTCTTTTGTTCACCCACTCATTGAGGGTCAAGTTTGGAATACACCCAACATTGGTATCTACCTCATAAGTGCTTGGGAGGTCTTCTTGGTCAAATGTTAAAAAATTTACATTGATTAGGATGGGTACATGAGGATCAATATGGAAATCCATGATGGGCTCATATATGATGATAGCCTTATCCCCATACCTTGTTCTAAAAATCATGTGTGACTAATACACAGAGAAATAGCCTCTAATTTTAGTGGTGAAGTCTCTTCGACAAACACAATGTAGAATGTGGTGGCAATTCTATGACTCGATACAACTAGCAATATGGTCACATTAGGGCATACATGCAAAGTGTGAGGCTAAAATCCTTGTTGACTCCAACCATTGTTGTTTTTGTCCCATCCAATTGCATTATGCCCTGGAGATGACTTCCTATTTAAGATCCAGTTGATTGGCTGTCTATTTTGGCATGACCAAGCTACTTTCCCCCAAATCAATCATGCAATTATTCACTAGCTTGTGTCAAATGATCAATGAAACAGAGATTGAAGGGGGCTTAAGATTCTTACCTTGTTGTCCTCCATGGTTTCCTTCGAGCTGAGCCACGTTGGTAAGAAATTTCTCTTATTGGTAGGGGGACTGATTTGAGGTTGACCAATTGGCCATGGCAGCTTGTAATGTATCTTTGTCTCCGGGATATCCAACAACTCCCACATTGAGATGTTAAAATTTGTTTTCTTCATTTGTTCAATGATGTTAAATGGGGATGACTATATTTTTTGCCCCTTTCCCTGGTGCATTCCTCTCTCTGTCACATGGGTCGTTACAATTAGTGCCTGAGTGGGTTTGGAAGGTGGCTTGGGATGACTCTGCACATTGGGAGTTGTACTTTGATTACCAATACCTTATGGAGTAATAGAGGGTTGAGGATTACCTAAGTGGAGATTTCCCTTCTCCAATATTCATCTTCTTTAACTGTGTATTTTACGCCACACCATGAGGAGGTACTCAAATCATACCACGTAAATGTTCAACTTGACAATTAACAAGCATGGTCTCACTTAGAGGTGTCTCTTTCTGGGTTTCTTGTTGCTGATTTTAATCTTGACTAGGCTCTTAGGAAACACCAATGGTCCGTACATCAAGGCATAGTTTAGCACACCATTGAAACACATTGATCGGGTTATAGGATCTGACTAGATGGGAAACACCAATCATATTCTTGTGTCATGTTGTGTTGTGTTAGAACAAAGGCCCTCAATGTTAAAGTTGCATTTATATCATATGGTTGGAAAGACCTAACAATTTGAGGTTGTCCTTGGTTTTGATTTTAATTTGTAGCCTCGAGCGGGTTGTCTATTTTGCTGATATGGGGACCTAGCCTCGATATTGAGTTTGAGATTGATATGACCTAGAACTCGATATTACTTCATTTTGATAGTCACTAGCTCATTCCCTAGGTTCTCAAATTTTTTTCATAACCTCTGTAGTTCTTTTGAAGTCCTAGAGGATGAGGTGGAAGCTTCAGATGAATTTGATTCCTTGGAGCAGGTATGGGAGCTAATGTGGGTGTTTAACTAGTGTTTGGAGCTCCTAATTCTAGATATAGAGGCATAGGTGGCCTAGGTGCAAGTTTACCACCCCGAATTAAACAATTTTCATCTCTAAAGGAAATGTTATAGGTCAGAGGTAAGTCAAACCTATCATGGATTGAATTATTAAGGCAATATCATAATTTAAAGCTCTAAGGAAGTATAAAAATCACCTTTTCCGTTTGTCTCACAGACCATCGTAATCCTATCCCATGTCCTTTGAAATTTGAAGTTGAAATCTATTAATCGCTCATTAAGAGCCCTCTTGAGGGTTTTTAAATGTTATAAAAAGGATAGATTATCTACCTTCTCTCCAAATTGGTTGTGAAGAACTCTACACAGATGGTCTCAATTTTTAATAGGGCCTTTGTTAAACTCCCGAACAATTACAACACTTTCCCTGAATGAAGAGGCTTATAATTTGACAAAGCAATGTCCATCTCAATGATTTCATGAATCATGCGAAATTTTCAATGTTTTTAATGTGGTCACTAGGAGTATTTTGGTTCTCTCCGGTGAAATAGGGAATTCTATTTAATGCTACAACTAGGATTGGGTTTTGTGTATTGAGAGTGAGTGGGCTCATGAGTGAAGTTAACATAGGGGTTGGTGGTGGATGTGCCATTATGATTGGACTAAGAACCCTTGTTGATGGATGAAAGGACTACCAGGGGTGTTGCCAAGGTTATATTTGGTGGACATGGAGACCTTTAAGCCCTTCTCCCCTATCCGAGGATAAGTGAAGATAGATAAACAATCCTTCTTCTCTCATTATTGATCTAGTTTGAATCCTTCTCATGAATCTACCCAGCCTAGGCTGCTGAAACTAGTGGAATCTACCTCTTTCAAAGTCACCAAATGTGTAACTTCGAGCTTCTTAAAAGCTAAAAACTTACAAAAAGTGCACATCGATCTTGTTGTGATAAAATAAACACCTCTTGGTCCCACTGGGCATGCTAAAACTATTAGTACAAAATCAAATCACCCCGGATGTCTACAATCAATGGGTTGAGACTCTTAATGTGATAGGATAACATGGAGCATCTCTCAAAGTGTGGGACTTTGAAATTAAGAGATATCTCCAGATGAAGGCCAATTCCTATTCCTCTATTTAGGTGCACACAAATAAATTACAGAGGATCTACTCTAAAAATTACTTTATCTTAACAAGGAGACATGGTTAAGAAGATGTAAGAAAATAAACCTAAGATAACAAGGTGATGCACCAAAGGAATGTTAGACACCCATTTTAAATTTAACACTGAGACCTTATAAACGCAATACAACCACCATGTATAGATAGCCAAACCGCAATGATAGATCAAAAGACAACAATGAACACATGAGAGTGTTGAGAATCATCCACTGCAGACATATTATTGCTCCAAAATTGATATAGTACATTACAATAACAAAGAGGCAATACTTTGTATTGGAACTTGAATGGGAGATGAAACTCCACAAATTCACTTGCAGACAAGGGAAGAAGGGAGGGTACAAAACAAAAATATCCAACCCTTTACAAAAAGTCAAGTCTTACCTTTATAGATGCTGGGAAGAGAGGAGAAGAAAAGAGGTGGGAAACCTGATTTGGAGCTTAGTGACCTGACATCAATGCCCCTACAAATCCACCCACAAACTATTGATTCCACCACTCTATGTCTATTTCAACTTGTCGAAAAGGAAGAATGAAAGATCAAATTGAATCGATCTCGTTGTTGAATCAATCAAATTGCATATTATTGGCATGAAGACATTTTCCAATTTACACCCACCTAACCTCATCGATATTAAAATTTTAGGTTTCCATGGCATAGACGAGGTTGAGACCTTTCTAATGGTGTAATTTTTTTTTTGAATTTTAAGCACTCGGATCAAAAGATATGTCAACTTGAATGTTTGAGTCGGATCCATACAAAAATGATGAAAAATAAGTTAGTAGAATGGGTCCGTTGACCCAAAATTCACCTTGCACTTTTTGCACAAAAATACAAAAAAGGAAAAATGCCTCGCACCCTCGCAATTCACTTTTGCCAAAAAAATCTTCGGGTTGTCGACACTAAAATTTTCCTCCATAATTTCTATTTCATTAATGTATGTATTAGGAATAGGATGTTGTTAAGTATAATTAGTAGTAGCGTCCAATAGAAGATAACGGTGTGTTGTTGCTAGACGACACCGCCAATAATCTATAGTATGGTAATAATCAAAGTATAATAGGAATGTTGTGGTAAAAAGTAAATATTTGTCGTAAGTGGTTTGGTAATGTTAAAATGTCAAAGTTATGGTAAGTAGAGAAGTAGGGTCTACATGATTAGGAATTAGAAATATTATATTGGTAATAAGGACAAGGAGCGAGGTCATAAATATTTTGTGTATTTTATTTGTAAAAATTCTAAAAAGGTGGAACCCGTGTGAAATGATAAGGTTTATCTTATCTTAAAAGATAAGATTACATGTAAAGATAAGAGTTAAGGTATGGAATATGATTCATCAGAGTAGATTTCTTATCCTATCTTAGAGATAAGGTGGATAAGCCTGAAAGTTCTATAAATAAAGAGGCCACCCTCCTCATTTAGCATAGAAAGAAGTAGTGAGAAATATTGTATGAGTAAGTGTGTAAAGGAAGCCATCATTCAGAGGTTTGTTAAAGAAGCCATTAAGACATGTAATTGTGAAGTTTCTCCCATATTTATTATTGGAAGGCAAGAGAAGTTAGTAACACTTGAAGTACCTCATGGGTGAGATTGTAACAATTTCATGTTGATATTATAATTTACACTTATATTTTAGATTTTTCATCATTCCTTCATATCATAGTCTATGGTATTCTTGTGTTATGTTTGTTGTTGTGTTTTTAGATTACATCCACCAAACTAAAAGTTTTGCATTAGTAAATAATTAGTAGCATGAGGAGTTCGGTGGAGAATTATCATAGTTCCCGATTGGTGATGACATATTGGTTCCATTACAAGACCATTCCTCGTTGGTAGATTTTCTTGAGAGATATTCCCACTTAGTCAGAAATCATTTGGAGGGTAACCTTGTTTTTACTATGCATAGTAGTTACCATGGTAAAGTCACTTTTTACCGTGAATAGTATTTACCACAATAACTTTACTTTTTACCATGAATAGTATTTACCACAGTAACTTCACTTTTTACCGTGAATAGTGTTTACCACAGTAAAGTTAGTTTTTATCGCAGTAAGTCAAGTTTTACCATAGTTTACCATGGTCATTCTTATTTTACTATAGAAAGGTGTAAAGTCACTTTCTATTATAGTGATTCCAATTATTTGTGCACATAAGTCTTGTTGATTGTACTTGTGGGTTGGATATTTCACTATGGTTACTTTTGAAAATGGGGAAGATTCATATTTTTTCAGCCCAATCTAATGAAGATGCTTCCTCTTTCATTCAAGAATTTAAATGATCTTGTATTTGTAATGGCCTCATAAGAAGGGAACAATGGACTGAATTTTTCCTATGTTTTTGGATGGTTCAACCCTTAGGTGGTTTGAAACACTAGGTGATAATGTGAAAAACTCATGGGATTTATTAATTGAAAGTTTTCTTGAAGAATTTGGTGAATAATAGAAATATGTAGATCTCATGATCGATATCACAAAGCTATCCCAAGGAGAGAAGGAGAAGATAAGGGATTATCATGCTCATTTTCTAGAGCTAAGGAGGAAGCTCGATGCCCGATCCGAAAAAGGATTAGCGGATGGGTTGATGAATGATGTGGATAATCTTCTCTCGTAAGCACTTCATTCTTGGGATGAAGCTAGATATCGACAACGAGTGAAGTATGACCACCATCGACCCTCAAACAAGCAAAGGAGATTGCAAGAAGGCAAGACGAAATCATGGAAGAAGAGCCCAAAGAAATTATTTCTAAGGTAGAGCCTACACCAACACCTTTGGTCCAGTAATCCAAAACCACTCTCGGTGAGCACAAATATTTCACCTAGTACATCTACTGAGTATGAAGATATGCTCAGAAGATGGGCCGCTTAACTATTAATCTTCTTCAAGGAAAAGAATTTAGTTCTCAGGAGGAGATAGAGGTCCAAAAGAAATATTTCTAAAGATGTATGTTATGGTTGTCATAAAAAGGGTCATTATAAGTATAATTATCTAGATAGAGCTTATATATCTGGTACAAGAGATAATGATAAAGGAAAAGTAATGTGAATTATTTTGATGTAGTAGATATGAGCATAAATAATGAAGAAGATGTGTTTGTAGAATAGAAAGAAAAGAAAGAAAAATATAACCAAGATGGAAATGATCCTAAGAAGATGAAAGGAGAAACTAGTAAGAAAATAGAAGAAGAAATTTGGGTGTGCAGGATTTTCTAATTTCACAGGACAAGGACCATACTCCATCTTAGAAGATCTATCCAAAAGGCCTCGCAAATATTACATATGGTCAACTTTTGGCTATCTCTTCTGAGAAGAGGCAAGAGCTGCGAAGTGGACTCAATGCTCGATAAAGGAAGGAGCTTGATGTCCATGTTTTAGAGTAGAGGCGGATCCCTGTGCTCCACAAGTTAAGGTATCATGTAATGGTATTTCAATTCATGATGTCTTAGTTGATGGAGGTGCTGCAGTTAATGTAATGATTAAGTCCGTAATGAATATGTTGGGTTTAAAATTTATCACCCTCAACACTTATGTTAAGGTCATTAAATAAGGGAAAAACTAAACCATAAGGTGTTGTTTCAAATGTGGCAATATTTGTTATGGGTGTGCATGTGTGGTATACTTTTAGGTGATTAAAAATGGTATGTCATGTATCCAATGTTGTTGGGAAGGACATGGCTAAGGAGATTTCATGAAAGAAACTAATGGAATGAAGGCTTCATGACACTTGGACATGGCAGAGAGAGGGTGAAGATAAACGTGATCCCTCAAAGATCATAAGGCTAAACCTATGAATTCAAGTGATGAAACTAATGATTGGACATCCTCTGATTACTCTAGTACTAGTGAAGTGGACACAAAAGATGAAGAAAGTGAGGTTGATGTTTCGGTCATGGATATCCTTCCAATCACACCAACTCATGAACCCATAAGATTATCTGAAGAAGAAATTTTGATCATCTCCAACAAATAAAGATTGGTGATGATGTGATGGAGAGTGAGAAGGAATCCTACCTCTAGCTCTTTTAAAGGTACATACACCTATTCACTTTTTATTACAAGGAACTATGTCAAGTAAGTTGGATAGAACATTATATTGATCTGGTAGATGGTGCTAAGACCATAAAGCAAATGCTATATAGAATGAATCCTAATTTTTTCAAGAATGTAAAATAAGAAATAGATAAGTTGCTTGATGCATGATTCATATTTGCTATGGAGAATTTAGAATGGGTTTCTCCCATTGTCATCTCAATAAAAAAGAATGTGAAGCTACACATTTTTGTTAATTATAGGATGCCCAAAAAGGCAACAAAGAAGGATCATTACCCTTCCATTTTCAGATCAGATCTTGGATGAAGTAGCAGCCAGAGTGCTATACTTTTGCTGATGGATATACCGATATAACCAAGTTCATATAGCAAAGAAATATCAGCTGAAGACCACATTCACCACTCCTTGGGGAATGTTTTCTTATAGATTTATGCCTTTTTGGTTGTGTAATGCTCCGACAACGACAACGTTTGATGAATAGGGTGTTTGAATCCTACATTGGAAACTTCATCGAGTATTTATGGATGATTTTGCATCTATGGGAGGAAGATGGACCACCGCACCATATGGAGATAACATTTCAAAGGTTAGATGAAGCAAAACCTTACTAAACCCTACAAAGTGTGTCTTTGGATGTTCTAAAGGTGTTTTTTAGGGCATGTTGAATCCAAAGATGGTATTGGTACTGATCCTGATAAATTTTCAAAAATCAAAGAGTTACCATTTCCTATGAATAGAAGTAAGTTGAGATCATTTTTAGGCATGTGGGTTACTATAGAAGGTTCATCAAGAATTTCTCAAAGATTACATAGCCACTAACCCAGTTCTTGAAGAAGGATGTTACTTATGAACCAAAAAGAAGGCACATGAAGCTTTGAACAACTTAAGGAAGCTTTGGTGTCTTCACCTGCTTTAAAGAATCTAGATTGGAGCAAGCCATTCATTTTGTATATTGATGCCTCGGATGTGCAAAGCACTAGGATGTACTATGAGCCAAAAGGATGAAAATGGGAATGATCATCCAATTTACTTTAGAAGCAGACAAATGAATAGTGCTAAGTAAATTATAATGTAATGTAAAAGAGGCTCTAGCTATCCTTTTGATGTAAAGAAGTTTAGAAATTACTTGCTAAGGGTAGAAATTTATAGTCAGAACAGATCATCGTGCTCTAAAATATATTATAAATAATCCTAACTCATCGTGAGGATAGCAAGATGGATAATTTTTCTACAATAATTTGAATTTGATATTATAGATAGGCCAGAAAAAAGTATGTCAATGCAGATGCACTCTCTCAAGCCTATGATGGTTTAGGTTCATCTTGTGATGATGATGATTTCCCGATGCAACATTGTTATCCCTTGACACAATCCCTAGTGAATACATAGATATTTGTAATTATTTGAATGAAATCAAGTTTTCTAATGGTGCCAATGCAAATACTAAGAGGAATATTACTCAATTCAGTCATCCATATTCTATTCGCATGGAGTATTATTTCGAATAGGACCTCGATGGACAAGTATAAGAGGGTAGTTGGATGTGATCAAGGGAAGGAGCTAATAGAATAATTCCACAATGGTACATGTGGAGGAAACTTCTCTAGATAACTTACAACAAGAAGGATCTTGGATGCAAAGTTATCACCGGACCACTCTTTTTAGATATTGTTATAATTATTGTAAGACATGTGATTTTTTCAAACACATGGTAACCGTAAGAATTCATCAACTATATTATTCCCTTTTATTGCACTTGGTCCCTTTGAAAAGTGGGGAATAGATATTATAGGTCCACTTCAAATCACCCCATGCCAAAATAAGTATATTATAGTTGCCATAGATTATTTAACCAAGTGGGTTGAAGCTAGGCCATTAAAAATAGCTTCCATGGATGAAGTGGCAAGGTTCATATATGACCACATTGTCACCAGATTTGGTTATCCATTAGAAATTCTAAAGATCAAGGAATCCACTTCATTAATGAGGTGGTAGAAGCCCTAGTCAACAAGTTTTCTATTAAACACAAGAAGGCAACAACACACAAGCCAAACACAAATGGACAGATGGAATGAACAAATTTTGTGTTATGTCAAATTCTATCAAAAGATGCAGCCTTACAAGTACATAAGTGGGATAAAAGGATTCATACAACATTGTGGGCATATAGGGAAACATCAAAGTCAGCAACAAGATACTCCCCATTTCAGTTGGCTTATGAAATTGATCCAATTCTTCCTATTGAGTTTGATATTCCCACTGTGAGAGTTATGAAAAATGAAAGGATAGATGAAAGTGATTTAGTAAAAGAAAGGTTGGTACATCTTCATTTGCTAGAGTGAATGAGAGAAATGGAAAAGGATACAAGCTATAAGAAGAAAATGAAGCAGAAGAATAATTTGATCAAAAGATCCGTTGGTCTCCATTTCATGTGAATGACTTGGTTCTAGTATATGATTCAAGATACAAAAAAAGAAGGTAGAGAAATTTTTTTGCCAAATGGATGGGGCCCTACAAAATCACAAATGTGCATGAAAATGTACATATCGACTGGAGGAATTGGATAGCACTCCCATTATGAAATGGGTCAACCACAACAAGTTAAAGATTTTCCAAGCACCAAAATAGTCTACTCCGAGGATGTAGTAGAAGCTAGGAAGGGGGAAGATGTCGACACCGAAATTTTCCTCTGTAATTTCTATTTCATTAATGTATGTATTAGTAATAGGATATTATTAAGTATAATTAGTAGTAACGTCGATAGAAGATAACGGTGTGTTTCCGGTATGATGCCACCAATAATCTATAGTATGGTAATAGTGAAAGTACAATAGGAATGTTGTGTTAAAATGTCAAAGTTAGGGTAAGTAGAGAAGTAGGGTCTACATGATTAGGAATTAGAAATATTATATTAGTAATAAGGACAAGGAGTGATGTCATAAATATTTTGTGTATTTTATTTGTAAAAAGTCTAAAAAGGTGGAACCCATGTGAAATGATAAGGTTTATCTTATCTTAAAAGATAAGCTTACATGTAAAGATAAGAGTTAAGGTATGGAATATGATTCATCGTAGTAGATTTATTATGCTATCTAAGAGATAAGGTGGATAAGCCTGAAAGTTCTATAAATAAAGAGGCCACCCCCTCATTTAGCATATAACTAAGTAGTGAGAAATAGTGTATGAGTAAGTGTGTAAAGGAAGCCATCATTCGAAGGTGTGTTAAAGAAGTCATTAAGAGGTGTAATTGTGAAGTTTCTCCCATATTTATTGTTGGAAGGTAAGTGAAGCTAGTAACACTTGAAGTACCTCATGGGTGAGAATGTAACAATTTCATGTTGATATTATAATTTACACTTATATTTCAGATTTGTCATCATTCCTTCGTATCATAGTCTATGGTATTCTTGTGTTATGTTTGTTGTTGTGTTTCCAGATTACATCCACCAAACTAAAAGTTGTGCATTAGTAAATAATCATAGCACAAGGAGTTCTGGTGGAGAATTATCATAGTTCCAGATTGGTGATGATAGGGCCTGCCGGTCCATATTTTCCATTTGTGTGAAAAGTCATCCCTAGGCCCGCGAGCCCACATTTAGAAAAAAATCCTTCTAAGGCCACCTCACTGCATGTAATTTAGGCATGCCACATGGCTCCTCTAGGCGTTGGTGGAGGTACAACTTATTTTGACAGCTTTACACCTTCTCGGACCAAAAATTTTATAATGCTTCCGATAACCCACCTTCCCACCTTCACTTGAAATATGGCCATGTGTAGAGTCGACGCATGTTTGAAGTCCGCTTTTGGATTTCATTTTTGAAGTTTCGCCAAAGAGACACGTAGCTCCTATGCAACTTGGTTTTCTTCTTTTTGTTTTGGCTAAGTCACTTTTGTTTGGCAGTGGCATACATCCGACTCAAGACCAATGGAGGGCTGGTGCACATTTGGGACCTACTTCCCGATTCTACCTTTTGTACTTGCATGGAGATGACATGTGGAGGCCTCCGCCGTCCCTTCCATACATATTTGATTTGAGTAGTCAAATATGCCCATGTTTTTTCCTCTTAGACACTTGGAAGCTCCGCGCATGTTTGAGACTGGCCCTTGGGCCGCCCCTTTTGAAATTACACCGTTGAGGCACGTGGCACCCTTGCGAATTGCTCTGTGTTTTTGTGTTTTGGCTAAGTCCCTTTTGTTTAGTGAGGCATATGTCTGACCCAAGACACGTGGAGGGCTGGTGCGCATTTGGGACCTGCTTCCTTATTCTACCTTTTGAACTTTCATGGAGATGACACGTGAAGGCCATCAACTACCCCTTCCATACTTAGTTAATTTGAGCAGCTAGCTGATGTCCCCCTTTTTGAATCTTAGACATGTGGAAGCTTTGTACATGTTTGAGACTATCCCTTAGGCTACCCCTTTTGAAATTGTGTCGTTGAGGCACGTGGCACCCTCCACTGACTCTACCCCATCTTGAATTTTCAAATGTCAACTATGTCCCTTTTTTACTTTTGACACATGGAAGGCTAGTGCTTGTCTAGGAGACCCACTTTTAGATTTACCTTTGAAGATGCACAGTGATATGACACATGGCTCCTTCCGTGAGTCTACGATACTTAGCTGATTCTGGGCCGATGCCTTTCTCAAACCCTAGACACGTGGAAGCCTCACGCTCATTTGAGTCTCTACTTTGGGTCATGCCTTTGAATGTGTTCCATTGAGACACTTGCACCTTCTATCAAAACTCTTATAATTAACCAATTTTGGCTCGCTACCATTTGACTTATGTTGGAACCTGACCACGTTGAGAGATGGTGCTAGTTTGAGTCTCCACCTTGGGCTCTTAATTTTTAAATTACGTCGAGTTGACACGTGGTTCTTTTTCTCGTTTGGAATTTTCAAGAGCCGGCTCTATCCTTTTTCTAGCCTAGGACACATGGAAACTTGCGCTTGTTTGGGAACTACCCTTGGATTCGACCCTTGAAGATGCGCCATTGAGACACTTGGTAGCCTCTATCATCCCTTCCATACCTATCTAATTTGGGCCCACTCTGAATTGTTTGTGAATCCCAAAGACTTTGAGCCTTTTCCTATTTCTCTCTTAAGATCCTCTTTCCTCCTTGACATTTTTAACTCCTTCGAGCCTCTGGTTTATCCATTTATGACTTCACCGCAACCTAACCGTTGGATTCAAAAAGTGGGCTCGCATAACATAACTGACCTTTAGATTTCTTCCTATGTAGGGTTGGTTTTGTAAACTTTTCTCGGGGAAAAGTTAGGATAATAGGTACCACATGCTCAAGTTGAGCATGAGAGACATATATTACATGTGAACCTTCCTCCTCATAATATTCAATATGATAAAGAGATAACTTTGAATTTTGTTTTGATGGATGGTTACTAACACAAAGCGTGAAAGTAAATGTACTCACTTTGTATACATGGAATCGAGATAGGAGACCACCATTACAGCTCATCTTCAAATGTGTTGGTTATGGAAAACAAGAGTAAAGACACGGCCATTGGATTCTTGAAGGATATTACTATTACTATATAAGGGACCAAGTTTATTACGGAGTTTGAGGTCTTAGTGCTTGCAGAGGCATGCAATTTTCTAGCATTGCTTAGGTGCCCTTGGTGTTATGTGAATAATGTTTATCTACAATTTAAAAAGGATATAAATGTTTTGAAAACAAGGATGATCATGTGATTATTCCATTGACACATGGGAAAGATGCATCAGTATGTAGAACCTTTGAGTAAAGAAGATTTGAATAGGATTTACGCACGCATAGTTAGAGATACCGAACCTGTTTGAGCCATCAAAGGAAGGTGTTATTATATGGGATGATTCTCAACGTATGAGTGATACTATAAGTGTTGCATGTGACAATTGCGACATTGGACATATGAAATGGTGGGGCTCAAGATCAAGAATAAAGTTACTTGTATCATCGTGCCATTAAAGGTTAGGTGTTTGGGAATTAACTAGATACCTTGGTATACAGTGAATGAAATTTAGAAATATTTATGTGCACCATGGAAACTCAAAGTGGAAGGATCATGTAGAAATAATAAATATGCTCATTTAAATCCTATATGGGAGAGTTATGTGTTGGTGGAATACACACAAAGATAACCTTTTGGAATGGTGAGAAGTGAGAATTTCCTTCTCTACTAAGTTTCTTAGAGCAAAGTGTACCCTCAAAATTTACAAATTTCATGGGAAGGATACTTGTCATCACATTCAAAATGTGAGAACTTTTGATGGAGGGAAATGAGACCTTGCCTCCATCACTCATGGTCCATAAGTTTTATGCCACTCTCGGTGGTTGTGCATGCACATGGTATGCTCATTAAGAGTTAACAAGGGAAATAGTTACATGACAGAGATGACCATACGTATGATTCAAAACTTTGACTATTTTTATACTAAACCTTTGGTGTATAAAGCATTACAAATTATAAAGTTCCTTACAATGGAGAATATTGCAAACATTGAAGAAATCCTATTAGAAATGTTTTTGGAATTCAAATTAGAGGTGGGTTTTCATGAAGGGGAAGAAATAGATTAAGTATAGCTTGGGCGCTCCTGGTTAGAAAAAGAGAAGGGTAAGCTAGTTTACATGATTGATGATAAAGAAGTGGAGAATCTGGATGCTAACCATACTATGGGTATGCGTGAAGTCTTAGATAGTGTGGATGAGAATGCACGTGTGTATTATGATCCTATGGAAAAAGAAATTCAACATTAGGAAAAATGTAGAACCAAAGGATGCCATCATCGAGATTACCGAGTTAAATCAGAAGTTGAAAAGATAATTGAGCTACTATGCGACTTCCAAGAATTACTTCCTAGAGGTTATCATGAGTTGAAAGGGGTACATCACTCTCCGGGAAAGATGCGGATCAATTTGAAGGAAGGTGTGCACTTGGTTAGGAAGAGGCCTTATTGGATGAATTCTAAGTTACATGTCAAGGTAAAGGAAGAGATTGATAAGATGTTGAAATATGGAATCAATGATCTGACTTTAGAGTCGAGTGGGTTAGCCCTATGGTGATAAGCATAAAGAAGGATGGTAGGATAAGAATTTGTTTGGATTATAGGGAGTTGAATTTTGTATTTGTAATAGATCCTATTCCCACACATTTTACTAAAGAAATATTGTCAGGCATTGCATGGTGCAAGATCTACTCCTTTCATCGATGGATTCTCTTGATATCATCAAGTAGGCATATTAAAAGAGGACATATAGAAGAAAACTTTCACCACTGAGTGGGGAAGTTTTTCATACACAATTATGTCCTTCGGTTTCAAGAATACACCTACAATATTTTCACGGATTGTTGTAAAGTATTTTGAAGACTTCATACACAAGTTTTTATAGGTTTATTTGGATGATTGGACTGTATATGGGCTAGTAAAAGATCACTATGATAACTTGAGACTTTTGTTTGATAGGTACATGAAGTTAATAATTTCCTTGATTATTAATAAATATACCTTTGTCACACATTTTGGCACATTCTTGGGGCATATCATATGTAAGGAAGGTCTATTGTTGGATCTAGCCAAGAATGTAGTTATTTTTCGTTTGGAGGAACCTACCAATTAAGTGAGGTGTGTGTATTGTTAGGACATACAAGGTTTTATAGAAAGTTCATTAAGGGATATGCTAAGATCATTGTGCCCTTGGAGGAGTTTTTAAAGAGTGAATAGAATTTTCATTAGAATGAGGCACAACAGACATCATTTGATACATCAAGGAAAGACTCACCTCCGTGTCCATTCAAAACTTCCTTCTTGGAATAAATCATTTCATGTACATGTGGATGCTTTTGGCATGACCATTGGCATAGTATTAGCACATCCCGATGATGGGATTATTGATCATCCATTCATTTTGTAATTAGGAAGCTGATCCCAACTAATCGAATTATAAAAATATAGAGCATGAAGAATTTTCCATGATTTACGCACTACATAAGTTTAGACAATACTTTCTAGAAAATCATTTCATATTTTATATAGATCACGTGTCACTTTATTACTTGGTGAACAAGACAATTTTATAGGAGCATATATGTTGTTGGATTCTATTATTTTAGGATTTTGAATTTACAGTGGTAGTAAAAGATAGGAAAGAGTAATTTTGGAGTAGATCATTTACCATGGATTAATTAAGTTGAGGAAATCTAGAGAATTGAGGATACAATGCCGGATCATAGTTATTGAGATTTAACCACACGCCATTTGACTTAGAAGATATTGTGGTGTTTTTGTGTATTAGTGTAGCACATAAATGGATGAAGATTGTAAGAAGAAACAACTTACTATATGCATCGTTCCTTATATGTTGATTAGTTGATATTTATACAAACTAGGTCAAGATGAAGTTTTATGTCGATGTGTGCTTGAGCATGAGCATGGAGCTATTATGTAGGAAAATCATTGGGATATTGTAGGTGGACATTATGTAGGAGACGCCATGCGTGTAAGATTTTATTTTTGGCGATAGTGGGAAACAATATAAAAGGACTTTAAAAATATAACAAGGTGTGTGATCATTTCCAAGACCTGGAAAACCTAGGCATAGGGATGAAATTCCTTTGAGGCCTATTTCTAGTGTAGAACCTTTTTAAAATTGGAAATTGAATTTGAGGGTCCTATTTCCCACTTGGTTGCACAGGATTAGATAACACTACATTATAACTTGTATATATTATCTTACAATGTGGGAAGAAGCAAAGTTTTACGAAGGATTGCACAATAGCTATGGAGGGAAGTTTTCTATGGGATTATATTTTTAGGAGGTATGGATGTCTATTGAGTTTGAAAAATGATAGGGGAACGATTTCCTTAATGAGACTATCAAAATATTATTAGCAGAGTTTATGGTGGCACACCACAAGATGACCCCCTATCATCCCCAAAGCTAATGGAACCGGTGAGGCTTTCAACAAGATATTGGGACATAGATTGACTAATATTTATTATGTTGGAAGGAAAGATTGGGATGATAAAGTATCTACTTTACTTTTGGCATACAAGACAAATTATAAAATATTGAACAAAGCCACACCCTTCCAATTGGTGTTTGGCATGGAGGTTGTTTTAACAATGAAATTAATGTTATGTTATCTACTTATTACAAATGCAAGAGGTCTAGATGATGAGCAAGAACTCAAAGAGAAAATTGATAAATTGATTCAATTTGATGAAAGGAACATTATTTCTCGATGGACTTAGAAGAAAGAAAAGGCTAGGAAAAAGGCATGGCATGATAGGCATATTATTGATAAAAATATTGAAGTTGGACATGTTGTTCTTCTATATGATTGAATTTTTTTCCTCCACCGTGGAAAGTTCTAAGTGCATTGGTTGGGACCATATTTTGTGACTTACATACTTTATTTAGGCACTTGCTAGTTACAAGTGATGGATGGGACATAGTTTTCTTGTTATTTCAATAGGAGTAGGCTAAAGCCATACTATAAATAAGTCTTTTTGTTTTTGTAATAAGGCAATATTGCCATTTAGATTAGGTTTCCATTTAATAAATTTCCTTTATATGTTTTTTTTCATCTTTGCTTTGATTTTTTAATTTATTTCAGTGTTTTTTTAATAAGTTCGCTTGACGCCACAAGTTGAATACTATCTATTGCATTCATGTGCAGAGGACCACACATACTTTTAGTGTGGGGTGGAGTATATACAAGATAAATGGATTGAGTTTTAACATTATCTTAAAGATGGGTATGCATAGGGAGATATTATGTAGGTGCTTGAAGTAAAGGTGTGGTGTGGATAAAGAAAACTTCCTCTTAAATAAAGACCACATGTCGATGAATGAACGTCTGATACAATGTAACATGAAGTAGGTTGTGTATCAATGGAAACTACTTGGTGAAAGGTGCAATGGATAGGTAATTTGGTGCATGAAGGTGTGCAAAATGAGGTTTGTAGATGAGAAGTAGTGGCATATCGAAGGATATGACCGGGCGCAGAAAAATCAACGCGGAAAAAGGAAAGAAACATCATTTAATGTTGAGTATGGTGGTAGGTGAAGATAAATAAATGAGGAAAAGTGTATAAAAATTATAAAAAGTGGTGTTGTGAAATAATTTTTACATTATGAATGTGAATAAGAATAATTCAAACAAGTTGAAAATCAAGCCCAGAGAAATTTTTATGAGAAATGCAAAGAGTTGTGATAAGAAATTAAACCAGGTGTATTTGTGCATGGGATTGGTTCAAGCTCCACCGAAGAAATTATATGAGAGAAACAAAGGAATAAAGAGGGAAATCGACAAATAAGGTTAAAGTCATAAGTTAGGGCACACATTTTTGAGTTGTAGAGCTCAAATCAACTACAAGAACACACTTTTATAGTCACTATGGCACCTAAGTGAGCACTTGGAGTGACTACAAGGGGAAGAAAGTAGAAGGAAGTATAAATTGATGTTACGCATACACCTCGAAAGTTTATTTTTGGAGATGCAGTATCCAGAAGGGGTATTCATGGGCCACAATTGGGAGTCACACATCCGGTGTTACAAAGTAAGTGACTATAACCACATGACTAAGGATAATAAAGATGAATTATATAAGTGTATGATGGTAAAAACACTATGGGGAAAAATAATGATATGGGTGTATATGATGACATGAGAGAAAAATTATTGTTAAATATGGGATATTTATAACTTTATGAACTCCCTACTTTGGAAAACTAGAGAAGCTTTACCAGTGGTTGATGATATAAGTCCATGAAGACTTCTTTTACTTTTTTGGTCAGCAAATGAGGCTTACCATGCCCCTGATTAGAAGATTGAAAGGGTTAAGAAGATGAGGCACAAAGGTTAGTAGTGATCTCACATATAAGGAGGGTGTAGAAGTGATAATAAAAGCAATGGGTTACATGAAGGGAGGGAGCGGAATAGATATCCCTATGTTATAGAAATACCTTGTTATTCAGGTGGTAGCACACATCCTTATGAATTTGAACAATAAAGAGCCTTGGTCATAAGTGAACAAAGCATTTTTACACATTACTAAGAAGATGAAAGAAGGAGTCAATTACAATTTGGCTGACTTTATTTGTGAGACTATCGTTGCAGAGGCACAATAAGGAGAGAAGATAAGTTTTAACATGATCATTCTATCCATTGTGTTTATAGAAATTGGAGTGCCCAATGGGCCAAAAGATAAAATTTGGCAATACCCAAAGGAAAAGAAATCCCTTGCAAAAATATTTGTGAAGTATACATGTGATGGATCCATGAGAGGACCCTACAAGAAAAGGAAAGAACTCTGGTATGATAACCTATGTGTTGTGTTTGAAGAAGAATGGAGAATACCTAAGGATATTCCTTTGGTATTGGAAAATAGGTTCATTTTTCCATTTAGCAATATTTTTGCACTTGACATTTTGGCATGAAAATGGAAAGTTGAGCCCTTAGTGCATGCTCCTATATTCCTTTATTGTGCACTATTTTGAGGAATCAAGACAAAAATTTTCAAATGTGTGAAGGTTAATTTTCAATGCAAATAAAGTTGATTTTAACTATTTTACACTATGGAAGACATATGTCTAACTGTGTAAGTCTGCGTGTATTGAGAAATTAATTTCATATGATATTAATATCAATTATGTGAGCTTAGCAATCGGAAGGTTGGAGCGGCTAAGGTATACATCTACCTTAAGCCCAAGTTGGAGAATGGTAAATATGTTGAGAATGAATTCAATCTCCCTGATTTTCCCAAGGGAAAACATATTGTGGGCACACTGAAGGATGAAGAGGATACTTTTCCCCATGAAGAAGAAGAAGAGGAGGAGGAACTAAGGGAAGATCTTTCGCGACATGGATCATGGTGGAAGAAGATAGCCTACCATGGGAGAGAAAAGAGCATGTGGGACAACCCCTCATTTACAAAATGAATGTGGGGAAGTGGGAATGGAGACATGCATTTTGGAGATAGCTTCAAGAGAAGTGCACTAAGTACCAAGAATATAGGAGAGTTTTAAGGATAAAAGGACTCAAGGTGTGGTGTGGGGCCATCACAACACCTAGGAGGTCACCGAGGAACTATCTTGTGAAGGTAGAACCGGTAAAGAAAAGGTGCAAGTACATCCCCACTCAGGATGATGAGGGTGAGAAATCAGAGGACAACACACCAAATAATCTTGTTAAGACCGAGGATGTAGAGGAATATCAAGAGGAATAAATGAGACATGATGCAAAAGGATCGAAGGATAAAAAAGTAAGAAATGAATTTGATGATAAAGAGATGGGTGTAGATTAGGGTGAACCATCTAGAGAGTCTACTGGTAAACAAACTGGTGAGAGGCCAGTACTTGATGAGGTCATGCACATTCAAAAGGTAAGCACTCTAGAAAGGAGACAAATGAATGAGTGTATGAAAATCCTATAGTTGGGTATGTCAATGATCCGACCAAAATCATATGCACTAGGTTCCAAGTAGTACTGGATCCGAAGGAAATTTACGGTTGGGAATTAATGGATTCGAGAGATGGAAACCACACAAACAAACAAAAAATATGATGGAGTATGTATACTCACATGGAAGATCTTGATTTTGACATGTGTAAAGAATAATGTGTCTCTTAAAGAATGAAGAAATCACCACATTCAATTCATGTAACAGTCAAACCGATGTAGATGTCGATGACCGGGTGAGTAATGCATTAACAAAGGTATCTAAATAGGTTACACACAAAAACATCAATAAAGAAGAAACAATTCATGCTTTTTTGAAGGATAGGAAAGATAAAGAGACCTAAATTAAGTGTCTAAAAGAGGAAAAAGAGACCACTTAGGTGAAGTCATGTACAATAATTACTATGGAAAAGTAGATAAGCAACGAAATTTTGAATTCAAGGCTGCATATATGGAAGAGAAAGTGGCATAGAGGTTTCCATATTTTATGTAATATTTGTGTACATTAGTTCACTTGGTAATGGATGAGAGTACGATATGGATGCTGAAACCAAAGGATGTTGTAAACCTGTGGAAAAGTCAAAGGCAACCATAGCACGTAAGATAACTAGGTATGAGTCTATACTACAAACATTGAAATATGAAATGAAAAAGGTAGACTTGGCGCTAAATATGTGCATAGATCCTGTAAATATAATAAATAGAATGAATTTGGTAGAGGAAAATGAGGTCCTTGAGGTAGTGAAGAATGATACACTTGGGTGTGAGGAGAGGCTAACCTTGGTAGTAGAGAAACACGGTGCACTTACAGTATCCCATGACCCTCATAAGGAGAGAATCAAAGAAATAGGGAAACTCATAGCAAGGTGCATGGATGTAATGGATGGGATGGATGAGATGGTCTCAAGTCTGGAAAACATCCTTAGGATACTACAGAATGAGGGATAAAATATGACTATAGATGAAATGGAAGCAATACTTACAGACATCCATGACAAAAATAATAATGTGCTTGATGCTTAAAATAAGTTAAAATTAGATATAAACAATGAGTATCCAAAATTAATTATTCTTCATAAGGGTAGTGCGTCAATGTGTTATTTCATTCTTTGTATAGTCATTCTTTTGTTCCTTATTCTTTATTCATAGAGAAGATAACTTGTGGCTATCCATTTTTCGGGGTGGAAATGAAGTAAGTGTGGGGTAAGATTTGGTTGATTAATTACAACCTAAGTAATAAATGAGTATAAGGATTGGACATATGGACATAGGGTGCATAGGGGCACCTAGAAATGTAGCAAAAAGGGTGCACCCGTGAAGGTAGGACTTCAGGAGTTATTGGTTTTGATTTCAATAGGATAAATATAGATGTTGAGTGTGGGGAACACATCAACATGAAGACTTATAGATGAAGCAAGCCTATTTTGGATACGTGGAAGATCAAATGACATGCATAGGTTTGAGCTATTATTAGGATTAAACATGTAGTTTATATTATTAGCTAATGTAATATTAGCAATCTTACATGCTTTTATATTTATCATGTAGGGGTATATGCTTATTATTATCATGTAGGTTATTTTGAGGATGCATGAGTAGTGAAGGGAAAGTTTGCACTACCTAAAAATATGTATTTATTTGCATGGTTAAGGATATGAAAGTTATGTAATAGAGTTATGGTGGTGTTTTATGAGTGCACATGACTTATGGTGACATTAATTTGCATGTATTCAAGTTCTGTGTTGTACAAAAATTAATACAATCGATCTTGGTGGTTGAATATTGGTTATTGACACATATGTTTCTAGATGTTGCATTGTAAATCAAATCTTCATTCTTGTTAAGTCATTATTGCATGTGGTTATGATCTAGATCTAGTTCAAGTTTATGCTTTACATTTGAATGAATATTATGGATCTCTAGTGTATGTGTGTTTAGGACCTAGTACCCTTGTGGACTTGGGTGAGAACTTAGGTCTTCCTTGGTGATGTGTTAGTGCACCTTAGGTTGTTTGGTGAAATAAAATACTACCGCATGTACCGATACATATAATGTATGGTGGGAAGGGCACCAATGGGTGTCATTATTTCTAGTTTTTGTGGATGTGGAGGAGAACCACTAGTTGGATAACAAAGGGGGAATTTTCCCTCGATGGTGAGGGAATACTAGTGGTGCTAGTAGAGCATGAGTAATTTTTATTGATAGTTGTTATTTTTTCCTTAGTTGTTGGAATGTGTCTATCATCTATCAGAATAAGCATTATTTGTGAATGGTTATAGGGGATGATTATTGGTCAATGATTTTTTATACATCGATCCACACATTTATGTGGAATGTTCCCACCTATGTTTCGTAGGTGGTAGGATTTTAAAGAGGGTAGTTGTTATTACGAGGTAAAATTCTTATTTGTTCAACCCATTGGCAATAAAAGTAGGGAGATGTATTTTTTGTTGTGTGAGTGAGAAAAGGCATGTGTGGAGACTCAATGGGATAGCGAGGTTGTAGGTGTATGATATTTAGAAAAATATGTATTCAATTTTTTTTTAGTTATTGGGTTGTTTTGCGAGCATCCGGTTGATTTGTATTTATTGTGTAGAAAAATGGAGAGATATAAAGGCCATGAGCAATGTCATAGATTGGGCGGTGAAGAATCAAGTTCTAGAGATCCTGCAGCTTATATATAGTGACAACGAAGATGATGTATAACATGTATTGCATGATGATGCACGGGGCTTGCCCCGAGATTTTATTTTTTTAATTATGATTTTGTTGATATATATAGTTGGATGATTATCATTATAGTATTTTTTTGATGTTGTATGGATATGTGATGCAATGGTTGTTGCTCAAATGTGTTTGTTGGATTTGTATGTTGTAAAATATAATATCAACTAATGGATGATGATGTTGATTAGAAAATAGATAGATAAGTGATGAAAATTTGTATTGTATGTATGAATAACGATAGATGGTAATAAATGTATGTATAATATGAGTGATGTTAAAAAGCCATGTGAATGAAATGATTGGAAAAGTGTATGTAGTTTCATGTTAGTATGATGAATATGGGGGTAGAAGAGTAATGTCTCCAATGTATATGTAGGAAAATGAGGTTCATTTATATAAGACCCATCAACAATCAAGAATTAAGAAAAAAAGTAAGAGTGTGTCATCAGGAAGTTATTGATAATGTACGATAGATAGATAGATTAATGAAGTGTATATCATCATGATGAAGTGATATTATTATTATTATAGATCCCTCCATAGTCATGAAAGAACCATAAGAAAACAAGTTCCTCATAGGGTGATGAGGTGATAAAAATCACCTACTAAAGATTAACTTCTCATGGAGCGGTGGAAGCATTTGAAGGTGATGCATCATGAGTGTATGAGCCAAAATAAATTCTGGATGAGATGGTGCCAATGATGGGAAATGCAATGGTGGAAAGCATAGATGTTGATATCATAGGAAGCCAATGTGTAGCAGGAGCACTATGTGGCATATGGGATGGTGCAATGGTGGATGAGTGAGATGGATACTATGCATGAATAATGACGTTAGGCAATAGAAGAAAAAATACCTTAGAAGTAGGAGAAGGAGACAAGTGAACCAAAGTAGTAATATTCTTGTATTGAATTGGATACATAGACCACTCATGAGAGAAAGAGTTAAAAATAATGACACCCTTGTCTTATAATTGTTGTAATTTTTCATGAAGGTTGTAACACTCATTGTAATGATGGCTATTGATGTGATGAAAATTACAATAAATATGATTTTGTTGGAAATGCAAGTGATGTTTATTATGATGTTGATTAGAAGGAAAGTGAATTAAGTGCTTGTAAAGCATGTAGCACATCACGAGTCCTAGCAGAATGTGATAAATGTAATGGTTCTCGAGAATGAGATGGAAAATAATTAGGAAGGGAATGTCACAGTGGCGGAGATGGAGGATTCTTATACGACATAGGATATGGAATATTATTATGAGGTGTAAGAGATGGGACCTTGGAGGATGCTTAATAGATGGAAGAGGTGAAGAATTAGAATATGCAAAGTAGTAGGAGAAGTAGAAGGTGGATCTATTACATGTGTAGTAATTAACTCCTATTCTATATCAATGACCTTATATAATAAGAGTGTAAACGATTCACATGTGTCATATTGCAAGAATTATTTTAAAGTAGGAATCAAGATATGATAAAAGATAAATAGTTTTCTAAATAAATAGGGTAAAACACTAGTTGGATGCATGCAATAATTGAAGCGTAGAATGTAATGAATAATGGGTTATTTCATTCCATGATGAAATCCAAGTAGAAATCATGTGTGACTATAGTACAACTTTTTTAGAAAAATCATCTAATAAAAGCATTTTCCATATCATAATATGTACCTTGATATATATAAGGTAGACAAGTGTGCCATTGAATAGCTTCCACAAAATAGACTATGATAAAAATATTTTAACAATAATCTATCATTTTAAGATGATGCCATAGCTAAATGATAATGCTTAACATGTATATATGGATTTCTAGTGCCGTAAAAATATGAAAATATTGGCATAAAGAATTCTTTAGGAAATGCTGAATTTTAAATTTTCTTTGGAATTAGATTTGCCATGAAGAGAATTATTATCAATAAATGCGTACTAGGATTTTATTTTGAGAGTGAGAGATTGGACCCCAGATTGTAATTGTCCAACAACATGCATGAGTTATGAAATATCATGGGATGGAATAATAGAATATGTGAGAGTTTGAAATTTACCATTATGATTGGTCATGGGAACATAAGAAGAAGAAGTGGAAGATGAAAATGGAACATCAAGAGGAAAAACAAAATGAATTATATTCAAAGAAGGAAGAGAAGGAAGAATAATCGGAGGAGAAGAAGATGGAATATCAATATAAACATTAGGAATAACATCAAAAGAAGTGATAAAAGACAAACTAATAGGAGGATAATCATCATACATGCTATTAGATACAACTTCAGAAATTGATGAAAGCGAAGTAGAAAATTCACATTCAACAGTATTAAGAGATACAACATCTTTGACAACATGGTCATGATCAGAAATAGAATCATCATTAATATCACACATAGTTTCACAAGCACATATTTCATCATGTGACTCATAAACATATACGAAGGAGAAGAACTATAAAAAATGTTTGGTTATAATCATGAGAAGAATGTACAGAGAAAAGAGAAGCATGAGATAAAAATTTCAATTCATCCTAATTATTATGAGAACTAACATCATTTGCATTTATATTTTCATCATGATTTTTAGCTCCAAGATATCACAATCAAGTCCAATAATATAATACATAATAGCATCATCAAGAGTTTCATTAGAAATAGAATAATGTGGAGTAGTCTTAGCACCCATGGAATAACAAGGATTACAACCATAAATATTTTGCTATGGAGACAATGTTGTAAGAAGAATGGGTGAAGCTAGTAGGAATGTTTCATTCATTGGCCAAAATTTATCTTTGAATATTATCATTAACATGAGGAGTGTGATAGAGAGTGTTCAACTTAGCCTAAGTAGGCTCATCATAAATAGGGTTAACAATCTCATAATGCATAGATTTCTTAGAAGAAGGATATATATCGTTAACCATTAGGGTTTTGTGGATCATAGGGAAAGGATTTCTAAGATACAGGTTCACCAAAATGATTTAATAAAATCAAGAAGTATTTTATTAAAATATGAATTTAGAAACTACTATAATGATGTACAATAAGATAAAAATGCTAATAATTTTTATAGATGTAACTATGAAAGAAAATGAAAGAGATATGGAAATTATCTTGATTTTGCTTATCTTGAAGTATATCCGAACTTGAAAAACTCATAAAAAGGTTGATAAAAGTGCTTGAAATACTTGATACGAATTATAGAAGTGGAAAAATGGCATTGACAGAGGTGCGTGGGTAAGGGAAAGGGTGCATGAGGTGCCCAAGACCTTGTGGGGCACTAGAGTCTTCGAAAAGGTCAAAAATTTATTTATTTAGTGTCATTACCATTTTGTACTTATTCACCGATGGTCTCCTATATGTCTAACTTAGATTTCGAGGTACGTGTAAAATTGAAACACAAATAATCTCTTGCAAAACCCTTAAACAACATAAAATACTATAAAGAAAGATGTAAAATGATGGGTTTGACTATCCTCGATGTCAAAAAAGTGAACTTATAACAATCACTACACTACATATAAGACCCAATGTAGTTCTATGTTCTTCTATGTGCAATAGTGCTCTAAGTTTCCCTTACACGATGACACTAAGATAGTGGGTAGTAATTAGATAAAATGTAAATGTGTGGATGGAAAAATGAACTTCCCCTTCCTATGTAGTGTGTATGAAGAGTAATAAGCACAAGATGCAGTCTCTTTAATATGTAAATAGATATCCCTTGATAGAAATTTCCCACCATTATAAAGGTATGTATGTTTTGTTTATATAGGGATCTCTTGCTTGAATTTCAACACTAATGACATGACATGCTGACTAGGACCTCATGATAGGAGCAAGAAAACTGAAAATGCTGACAAATGTTTTTCAAAATATGGATAAGAATAAAGAGGACATGGGTGATCAGGATGGACATGAGTGCTTGGGTATTAGTGTTATGTCCTAAGCTTCTAGTTTCTAGAGAAAACTAACGCCAAATGTGTGAAGAATGAAAACAAGGATCCCTATGACCAGACTAGAAATGGATAGAGAAGTGATAGATGTGAGAGATATAAATAATATAGACACTAAAAGTAAGAAGATGGACTAGATAGTGTGTAACTAGTAAGTATTTTTCTTATGCATGATCCATATATATAACAACATACTTGGCGTTATAGTAAACTAATAGTAGGTGCATGGCTTTGTGTCTATTATATCATAAAACCCACCACATGATCTAATGGTTCTGCATATCTCTAAGGTAGGCCTTGTGGCCTCATAACTGCTATGTTCTCACACAACCCACATGGTAATCGAAATACCACATCACATCCAAACCTCCTATCAGTCACAAACATCCATAAATCATGGTACACTTTATCTATAAAATCACATCCTGAGGCATACACCATGCCGGTGCTCCATAATATCAACAAAGACACCTTTAAGTGTCTAAGGAAATATTCCACCTCCTAAGTCTAGTAGTGTATAGAAATAAGTGGAAAACATATTCAATAACATCATTCAATTCCCTACCACCTCTCGCATCATATTCTCTCTCAATGTGAAACCTTGTACTCGTATTTGATATTAGGGGATCATTTCCATAAAAGCTGTCTCATAGTATCTAGACATGCATCTTGCATAATTGGTGTTATCTATTCCCCATGAATAGGTAATCTCAAAATCTAGTATACATCCTCCAAAATAATAGACATCTTGTTAATACTAAACCATAATTCCCCTATACTCAGTTCCCATCAGTTTAAAAATGTAGCCATAAAACCATCATCTCTAGGAATTCGTGGGTATTGGTAGAATCCTCCTAAACTAATAAAGGTCATGTGTTCCCACTCAAAATTTGTCACATTTCCTCTAATAGTAAACAAAATCTCTAGGATCTTATCCTAGAGGTATATGGTTTCTCTTTTTCTTGCAAAAAAACAAAAACACATCACTTAGCATTTTTATCAAAAATTAAACCAATCTAAAGAGGCACGAAAAAAAAAAAAAAAAAACAAAAAAATTAAAACAAAAATATAAAAACATAAACCTACTTACCCCTCTTGTCATCTGTTGCATCTTCTTGGATCTTGCAATCACCTCCATCTCTCATAAATGCTTAGAATCGATAAAATTGAACTCTTGAATCAAAAAAAAAACACATCGCAAATGAGACATTTGTATGCCTAACTTGGATTTTATAATCTTTGTCACTATGATTGCATACAATCATAGATTTCCACCGATCGCATAACCTAACAACCCGTAATCCGTAATTTTGTCAATCCTAACCCTTTTTGGACACCTTGAATTTTTTTGTCACCTAGACCTTATTAGGAACACGGAAACACCATAAAAACTCATATGATTTTGTTTGATTTCTAACACTTTATCAAAACCTTTTTTTTACCATACATAAAATTTTACACACATTGTGGATGTTTTCCTTTGAACCTTTGGTTCCACAACTTCACATATCCCTATAAGAGTGCTCGCATTGGATCCTATCCATGTAGTGCTCTTCTTAGATAATTCATTTGTAGGATTTCCAAATTAGTCTCCTCGAGACCATATAACATCCCCTAACAAGTGTTTCCAAGATTACTACAATCTATAAAACGTCCTTTGGTATGATAATTTAAGAAAATAATCAAGCCATGGAGTATATTTAAAGAAAACCTACCTAATCAATCTAACTCTTTTCAATACAATGATTAGCAAATTTGGCTATTGCCTTGAGGGGGGAATAATATCCTATTATAAAACTAGGGCATCTTTAACACTTTGGTATGTTTCTCTCATCCCGTACCTATAAAGAAATGAATAAGAAGGAAAAATGTAGACACCATTTTTCATGCCTAGAAACCTAACACATATTAATACACCATAATTTTTCACATTATTATTCTTATCCTAAGTTCATCATATTTGTAATAAAATTTATTGAAGTAAATCTTAATTTACCCATGTAGATCTTATTTAACCTCCCCTAACCACCTAAAAAAAACCTAGCCTAATTTATCCTACCCATCCTAACCCCCTAACCTCTTCCTACCCAAATTCCTTGGCTCCCATTGATTATCAAATAACCTTATTCCTTATATAAAAAGTGGTTTAACCATTTGCTATCTTTTCATTTTTAATTTTTACATCTTCGGACCAATAAATGATGATCCGTGATCACTTACGATCATTACATATGTCATGGTTCCTATATAAAACATCCTTCTTAATCATTTTCACTTTTAGACATTTTAGTCAAAGTAGAATTCATAACTAATTACTACACCTTTGTATGACATCACTATGGTTGGAAATATCAACACCTTACTTCAAGTTCTTTGAAAATCCTTGTCAAACAATATATCAAAATTTTGAAGATTTTTCACCCTTAAAGCTTTCAAAAAGGTTATTGCACTTTCATTTACCATTTTTAGTTGTATTTGGAATTAACTAGTATTCTACAATTAGTCATCTATTTTATCCTCAATAGCCACTTTACATTATGTATTTTGTTTAATCATTTGATCAAGTTTTAAAATATCTACAATTTTAACATTGCTCGTCGTTGATCCCCAATCATCGTCGATCAGTTGGATAATCACATTTATTTCTTATTAGCCCTCCAAACACATCCAAATATATATTTTCTCAACCTCACATATTTCTAAAGTCCTATTGTCCATCTTGTAATTTTCAAAATTTAATTTGCATCAATTACAATATGTTTTATTATCTTTTATCAAAATAATTCCTTTTTCCCCAATCGAAATCAATCCACCTCAAATTATTCACTTCTAGTATTATCATATATTTATCAATATTTCTCATCTATTTTTTTGTCTTCCAAGATGTGTTTTATGTAGATGACCATTCTAGGTACTTCACACCCCATCACTAGCATATACAATGTCATGATTATCAAACAACACTTCATGTGGGATAATTTTGACATATCCCATGAGATCATTCTATGTTTAATTTCACTCACAATTGAAATCAAATAAATAGAATATCAAATCTAAGTGATATGTATTTTTTGCATTAGTGTACCATTATGGCGACGAAGCCTAAATCAAGGTGTGAAACTATGAAAAGAAATTTGAAACAAATTCAAATACATGACGCAACATAACAAGATTAGTTCAAATTTTTCTTGCATTTTTTTGAGATCGCCATAACCTAGCTTAGGACACCTACAATTCCAAGTTAGATCTATCCATTCCATTTTAATTCTAAATTAAATTTTCATTATCTTATCATCACTATCAAATAATTAGAATGTATAATTGGATTTTAAATCCTTGAGGAATTCCTTTGGATTCTATTACTATAAGGGGATACATTGTTAGAACAAAGCGGTCATGAAGAACATTTTTTGAGAAAATCATTAAATCCTTATGTAAAATTTATTTCATCTAGATATTTCTATTTATGGAGATTTTCTCAAGTCGTGAAATGAGTATCATACATTTCTCTAGTGATGAAATGGTATACTCTTATCTAATCATCCCTATATTTCGATTGTTGACATAGATATCGGTATACCCTTATTTTAGTTTTGTTTTTTTATTTCAGATTATATTATTATGAATAGCAACTAACCGAAATTCACCGTAAAAATGCATCAAATGTCAACAACACTCATACCTCTCTCATGTTCTTAGCTACGCCTTCAACCATATTAATATATTTTACCCTTATCATAATGAGGACTTAACCTCATCAGCATTATCAACCCTTGCTCATCACAACAAAAAAACTCCATTACTACAACAATCGAATATTTTACAAAAATGGGTGGAGAAAATCCCCCTCATTTATAATAAACCAGATAAAATCATTGACTTCAGATATAAATATTATCATCACATTATTATTCAATAATGGGTATTCCTCATACGATCATCATAGATAAGGAAAAATAATTCAAAAATATAAAACTTAAAAAAATTAACTCCTACAACATCAAACTTATATTTTCTACACCATACTATCCACATGAAAAAAAAATTCAAGCGAAGCCTCTAATAATAAAATCAATAAAATCCTCATGAAAAATATGCATAAATTTGGGAGGGATTAGAATATTCACGTTCACTTCCACTTATGAGCCTATTGGAATAACATCCATACCCCTACAATAACTACACCACCTTTTTTTAGTTTGAGAACCAACATTTTTCTTCCCCTTGAAGTTCAAATTCCATCATTACGTGTTTCTCTCAGAGATTTCATCTCCGATGAGGACTACCATCAAGAAAGTTTATCACAACTTGAAATGTTAGATGAATTTCATCTAATCACACTTGAACACATTACCATATATCAAGACTGAATCAAACACACCTATAGTATACATATCTAACAACATGACTTTAACATTTACAATCTTATTCTCAAATAAAGCCTTCACGTCTCTAATATGGAAAAGTGAGAACGTGGAAAGTGTACTTAAAACTATATTAGTCCATATATTATCAATCATAAATATGGGTCCATGTATTATCACTTAGCCTCCTTGATGATAAACCTCAAAATAATCCTCTTAACATGCTACACTTTTGGTCATTCTACTATTAACTTATCAACTCATGAGGCTCTAGTAAAACTATAACCTTCATCATGCGGTTTATTCTATTTAGACATCATTCATGACATTAAATATTCACCACAACTCTTGTCATAACCATATCATATTCAAGGAAGATCTCCACAAATCCCATCACTCTTGTAATGATTTGGAATCATGTGGTTTATTCTATTTAGACATCATTCATGACATTAAATATCGTCACCACAACTCTTATCATAACATACAAAGACACATTGATCACTGCTGTTTTTGAAGAAATCTCGTGGCAAATGTCTTCTCAATCATTAGAGGGCATGAAGTTCCTTTTCAAGAGAAAAGAACTAAAGAAGATGTAGAAGAAGAAATTGCATTGTACTTGGAAAAAAGAAGCATAAGAAGTTATCTAAAAATAAGGAAGAAATTGAATGTTTTTACTGCAAGAGAAGGAACCTCGTGATCTTCTAAAGGGAACAATCAAAATGGAAGAACAATCATTACGATTCTTACCATTCCCCTATCTTATCCTTTTTAATGACATGACAATGACATAAATGGTGTAGGTTGTATGATTACATTTATACCCTTTTATATGGTTACCTAAGCATGATCTTATCTCAATATCAAAAATATCTATGGGATGTATACAATCAAAATATAAACAAATCTCTTGAAGGACGGATATAAAAATAGAGAACATGTATGTAAAATAAATATATATACCACTGTATATGAAGACAAATATAACCCTACCTGAAGGATGGATACAAAATTAAATTACCCAACAAGGAATTCTCGTATTGATCAATCCTAGATAAAAAGGGGCTTCCTATAGCCATCATATAGAAAATCCAAAAGAAACCATCCCAGAAAGCTTCCCACATTGATCATTTTTTCTCTAAAGGAAATATTCCCACATCGATTAGCCTATATCATATACAATTGAGATCGGGAAAGACCATGGGAATTATTAGGAAGAACCCATTTCCATATGATTAATACGCAAAAACCTTTCTCATTTTAGAAAATCATAAGATCCAACTATCTCATATTTATCTACCATCCTATTAGGACTAACCATTATGGGTCATACATGAACATATAGTATTATGTCGCACTTGAAATATCATATGTTTAAGATAGTTTATCATCATACACCATATATATTCATGAATTTCATTGCTGTCCTAATAAATTAATCTTAAATAATTTCAAAACTAGGTGGTGTCTAAGGATATCTACAAACGTGGCTAAAGGAAGCAATGATTTTATAGTTCTCTGTTGTAAAAATAAAAATTCTTGAAAGAAAATTCAATAACTGAAAATAAATCTAGTCTATAAAACTGAAATAAATAAATGCCAATAAACAAATGAAAGAAACTATTAAAATAAAAATAATAAAACACATCATGTTGATTTAAAAATTTAAGTAAAACAATAATGTTTCTATTCTAAAAACAATAAACCATCCTCCTCCTCAAGTAAGAGTGATCCATTTCTCTTCACTAAGAGTTGGGTTAAGAAAAATAAAAGAAAAGCTAGTGCCAAATTAATTGAAATGTGAATTTTATTAACTTAAGAAAAGGTGTTACAAAAATCTTTCATCTTCTGAAAATATTGCATCGAGTGCTTTGGATAGATATTTATAACTCATCCCTTGGACAATACTCAAGACTATATAACTACCTACCTATAATCTTCAGCAAGACTTGACTACATCTTCCACTTTCTAATGAGATAAATGTGGAAGGAATTTATTCAAACACTATAACTCTAGATTCAATTACTAATTTCACTTTCATTTAATGACTTCTTCCACTTCCCAAGGAGACAAATGTGGAAGATATTTAATCAATTTTACAACTATAGATTGAATTACCTCTTCCACATGCATGTAACTACTTATTACCCTTTCCAAGGAGAAAATGTGGAATATATTTATTCAAATATTAACACTCTATATTTAACTACCTCTTCTAGATGCCCTTAACTACTTCTTTCCATTTTCCAAGTATACTCCTACATGATTGAATCTTACAACATGACAATTGTCCCGCCATATTTCGCATTCCTATTTTTTTATCATAACTATACATTCAATTTGAAGAATATTTTATATTTTTCTATGTTTGGTGCTTAATGTTTTAATATTTCTAAAACATTTTGAGATTCACATTTTCATTTATAAATGAGGGAGATATCGGAGTTTTATTGAACCCTTGTTTTTTGTCTTATTTTCTTTCCTTCAATCTTATTCTATTGAAACCTCAAATGATGGTATATCCTCAACTATTTATGATGTGTAACAATGGAGAGAGATTTTTCCACCTATAAATAATAGGAACAAAAACCTCTATCGACTTATCATTTTGAGATCTATAATTTTATTTAGAGTGAATTCCATGTTGCTTGTGCGATTCATACGCTTGAAAACCTTCTTGTTCAAATATTGATATCCTCATAAAATTATTGTTTTTGCAAAAAAGAGAGGTTTTTCCTTTTATCAATTAAATGGAAAAAAACTCTCTTATTTTCTCATTTGGGGTCTATAAATTTATTTCAAGTGATTTTAGTGTTGATTATTATAGTCTTACATTGACCATGTGAGTCATGTGCTTTTGGTTATGTGAGTCCTATGATTTTGGATATGTGAATCCTATGTTTGGCTATGTGATTTATTTTATTTGGCTATGTGATTCATGTTCTTTGGCTATGTGATTCTGTGCATTTTGCTATGTAATTCCTACACTTTTGGATATGTGAGACTTAAACTTTTAGATGTGAGTCATATATACTACAATATATTCTAGATAATAGTCCAAAGTTTTGTAAAGTTGTTTATCTTTAAAATATTTTCAAATGACATTCTCATACACAATACATCACTCCAATTTACAATAAATAGTATGAAATGAAAAATTCATATTGCATTGGAATTTTAAAAAATAGATCAACTATATTCTTTATTTTATATTAAGCATGCTATCTACTTCTTAAGAATACATCTAAATCTACTTTATAAGAAAATAATAATGTTAGTTTGTGCAATATATGGGACTTAATTTTGTCTCATCACTCCGCACACATAAATTAATACATGTCCTCATTCATTTTTATTTTGAGTCATCTTTTTCTTCTTCTCTTTTTGTATAAGACTAGTCATTTTTTTTGTTCTTCACAAAATCATTATGTTTATTTTCTTTTCATTTGAAAATCAAGATACGTTTTTATATATGAATCCTTTTCTTCTATATTTTTCAAACATATTTTTAGGCTTGTATCTTGTTACCCCCAAACTTGTATTCTTTTATGGAAGGATTTTGTTTTACTTTCCAATAGATGTTATTCACTTATTTTCTAGTTTTTTAACATTTAATATTTCTCATCGATACTATAAGCCTAATTGAGAAACATTTTTTTAATTATTGGATAGGTTATTTGAAGTGGACTTATTTGTAATCAAAACACCTAAGTAATTTTTTTAAGAGTAAAATGATAGAATATACCTAGATCATATATCAAAGTTATCCATGATTTGTTATTATAGTACAACCCGACTTTAGTAATCATAGAGAAAACACTAAATATAGTCAAATATTTTGCTTGCAACACTAATATTTCCAATGCAACATGGGAACATCCCAAAGGTTTGGGACCTTGGATCCTTGGGATGAACCTCCAGGAGAAGGTTAGATTCCTTCTAAACTACGTCCATCTCGATAGAATATTAGGATTCAAAACCTATGATACTGGAAAAAACTACACTATCTAAATTTTAAAAGAAAAAGGGATAGAGGTAACTGAGAATAATTTAAAATGGTAATGCACCAATAGTTTAAGGAAAACAATATCATCCTCTACAAGCCTAAAATATTTAACGAGAAAGATAACAACATGCACAATTTTCTACCTTTTTCATAAAAAGAGTTCTTTATATGAAGCTAAAATTAAAAATTATAGAAGGGATTTATTTTTATTCCATAACTCATTAGTGGTAATTTTTATGGATGAAAATACAAAAATTACTAAAGGAGGAAATACTTAATGCGAAGGTAAAATGGATCATTCAAGTACAAGGAAAGAAATATTCACAAGTACAAGATTACCACTGAAATACACAACACATTGAAGTAAAAGAAGGCTAAATATTAGTTTTTTTATATAATATTGAGGCTTAAGCCAAATTACAAGTACTCAAAAATGCAGAGACTCCTTATACAAATGATCAACAATATCTTACTACATAATGCATCCTACTATTTATAGATTAAGAAGTCTAAGAATTTATAGTTAGTCTTCTTCACTATTAAATACTTAAAATAGAATGCATTTATATTTGTGAAATAATCTCCCACAAAAATAGTGAAGTATTTATGCAAATTTGACCAGGTGAAACATGCAACTCGAATGGTGGACTCGTGGTTGGATACTATACAAAAATGGTAGTGGAAAATTTAGTTAGGAATCACACAACCCTTTACATGATCTGTATTAGTTTCCTCTATTTATTCTCTAGCCTTTTACCGATAATCAAGAAATTATTTGATGTTTTCCTCTTAATATTTATCATTTTTTCCACATGGGTAGTCATTCAAGACCTGAGTGGATTCATCTTTTCAATTAAGCTTTCTAGGAAACTTCTTGGATCGATTTATAATATTTGAGAGTTGGCTCAAGAGTTTTTGATATGCCAATAACTCTTTGATAGGTTCTAAGCCAAAATATTTGGTTATGTCAAGTATCCTCTTCAACTAGGACCTCAAAATTTGCAATGATATGATCTTATTGAAGCATCAAAATCTTCATTCGGAACAAGTAATGAATAGTGTCAAACTCATATGTGATATCATTAAGGCCATTAATTCTCTCATTTATTTCTTAAACCAACTTTGAAATGGACTCCTACAACATATAGACATGGTACTCCATGGTTTCATTATACTCAAACAATTTGGAAGAATTATTCATGATCCCTTCTACTAGGAGTATATCAAATTAGACACTTTTAATATCCTTCCATGCCTCCAATGTGAATTCCATATTATCGATTCTTCTCTTAGGATACCATACATTTTGGAAACCATATATTTCTCCAGCTTTAGCTTGTTATACAAAGTAGCAACATCCTTTATCAACTATTATCCCTCCTAGATTTGGCTATCAATACAAGCTCAACTGTTTTCCCTTGTTGTCCAATTTTATGAAATGCAGAGAATGAACTTGTATCAAATATTGTGGATATTGTGAGGGTAGTTGAAGGGGTTTCATGTGTGATTTTATGGAGGATGGATTTCAATTATTCCACCTTATTTTTATCTCATCGTTAGTGATCTTATATTTATCAAATTTTTTTGAGAAGGTTTCCTATAACATCATGGAAATATTGTTTGGAACCTTCGTGTGTGGCCTTTTCTACAGAGGAATTAGAAATATTATAATATATTGTAGTGATATTTCATCCTGAATTATCAACAGATGGGGTTGCTATCTCCAAAATATTTCTATTGTCTGATCAACCAAAAGGTGAGAAATAACCCTTGTTCTCTTTTCTTAGTATTGTGGAGTCATATATAATATGTTGAGATCAACAACATATCTAATAGGTATCTTCTTCTCGGGGGTTTTTTTATTTAGTCATGCACGGGTTGAAGAAGAAGAAAAAATTTTTTAGATGATGACATGGGAAAAGACATCATAGTAGTGAACTAGATGGGTGATGAAAGGGTAGTTATTATAGTAATCCTTAGTGGTAATGAAGTGGTGATAAGTGAGGAATGGGTGGAAAGGATAGTTGCGGGGATGGATGAAAGAGAAAGGTTTGTATGAGAGGAAGTGAGAAGAATTTTTGAGGAAGTGGAGATCTTTGAGGGGAACCTAGAACCAAAAAATCTTGAGATGAGAGAGAAGGAAGGAGTAAATTAGTTGTTCCATTATACGAGATGCGGTGATGGGAGTAGGGAAATGGGAGGAGAAGAAATGGAATATGTGGGCAAGGGAAGAGTGGGATGTGGATGAGATGGAGCTAAAAATGGTACAGAAGGGAGAGGGGTGACTACAATGCTTGAGTGATGGATGGTAGGGAAATACTCATATCAATAACTTATATGGAAGGAAATTTAGGGTTATAAACTTTTGTGGAAGGAACATTAGAAGAAGAACCATACCCCTGCATACAACAATGATTTTGTGAGGCTTTAGAATGGGTTTCCCTCATTTTGAATAAATTGGATGACCAACCACTAGTTAAACCTAAGTTATTGTAATAGTGATATGTTTTGACACCATTGGTGGCTCCGATTGAGAATATGAGTTGCATGTTCCTTAGAACTGGTACACTCCTGAAGTGACCACTTGGTCCATGTAAGTGGTTGACTCTTCATATTTTTTTTTCTCATAGACTAGGTCTAACACTTCTTTGACATCTTAGAGTCCTTTTGGTACATCTTCAATTCCTTACATATCTACTTCATTAAGATTAAACTCTGATAGTATCTTTCTCCTACTACAATTTCATCTTTACAATTGATCTAGATATCTTCCAAATATGGCATATGGACACCAATTGGTATGAGTCAACTGACCACACCCCAATAATTGAAACTAATTCATGGGTTATAGCTATTACTTATCTTTTACGACATTTCATCCTTGACATTCTTAGTCATATATAAGGATTAAAAAATGTATGAATCCAAGGTCAATAGAAACTAGACTCCTACCTTGTGTATGCTTTGTTGAATTTTGAGGAGGAGTAGAAATTTTTGAACTAAGTCTATCAACACCAAATTATTCATGGGAAACCATGAAATTTTGTAAGGAGAACCTAAAATCCTTCCATTCGGAGATATGTGAATGTTGGGAATTGTAGGAAAATACAACCCCAAGTCTTGACTACATTCCAAACACTATCTAAAATCCTTGGGTTATAAATATCCTTATCACGGACACAAATAAGGGAAAAAAAAGAAACCATCATTCACCCTCTTGAAGTGGCTTGACCCTTCATTCATCATTAATTGAGTATATAAGTCATAAATTTTTGATGTATTAATTTCCAAAGTGGATTTTAATCTTGTGTAATTTCTTATTCGTGGATCGGCATATACCGAGATAAGAATTCATATAAAAAAATTGTTGGTACTTCTAACATATGGGTGTGTATGGCATTGTTGATGTTCTCTGCCTTTGAATGACATCATATTTTTTACGAATAGATTAAAAGTACATACATTCCTAAAAATATTTGGAAGATGGGTTCTTGCAAATTTTCTTGACAATGTGATAATGCCATTCACTTTCTAAATGAAATATGAGTGAGGAATGGTATTTGGAATTCTAGTAGTTAAAGACTCGGGCTATGATAGATAGTTCTTATTAATAACCTATTATCACCGAATCACAACACCCTATGGTTTGTACAAGTGAGTATGCTTGAGCTCATAGTGTGATTGGATAACATTGGTACTATATCTAAGTTTTGGAACATGCTACTTGAGATATACCTCCAGAGAATTTTGGTTCTTGCTCCTAAACTACTCGCCACAATCTACTCTAATGCGGTAAAACTATCTATCCGAATCTAACTTTCCAAGGGACTAGGGAGAAAGTGCATGAAAACAAATCCTACACTAAAGTGGTGATACACCAAAAATGAGGGTTGTTGATCACAATCTCAACTCCCGAAGTGAAGAGGGGTGAGTAATGGAGAGGATGGACAAGATGCATCACAGACCAAAGATAAATTTCACACAAAAACACTTCAAACCCATTAAACACAGATCCCAAACCTACAATAGACATCATTGATATGCACAATATACCCTATAATTGTGAGAGGAAATAAGAGACAATAAAATAAGCAAAGGATGGAAAAAATGCATCACGAAACATATTTTATTGTTCAATGAGTTCACACAGATATTATTAGTGGAAAGGGGAAATAAAATGCCATTACAAAGAAAAGAGAGGAGACTTAAGCTCCACATTTGACCCTAGGTAAGAAAGAAGAGAGGGGTTTAGGAGAGAAAAATAACCAACCCCTTTACAAATGAGCCCAAGATTACAATTTATAGAATGAGAAAGAGAGGAAAATTGTGATCCCAGATTTGTCTTTTAAATTTCTTGCAAGTTGTCATAAATGAGTGTAATTGATGGTATGTTTCTTGAAAATACTCCCCATACTATCCCATAACTTGCAGCAGTGAAATATGTCAGCCCATGCTTTATTGAATGCATCCTAACTACCAAACACAATCACTATTCTAAACCTGGGCACGTTTTCTAAAAAATCACCATCTATTCCTCACCAAATTCTGGATTTATTTATTTCTATGCATTGGGCACAGAACCATGATTCTACTGATATAAATTTTGTGCATTTTCAATGAGAATTTCAAAAGTTATAGTCTTCTTGAGTGCGGCAGACTATTTTGGGTCGCCATGCATTTCTGTCATTTAATGGGAATAATCATTTAATTTATCAAAGATGTAGATATTTCCTTTATTTTTTCATATTTACCCTCATTTTGAAAAGTAAAATTATCAAAGAGGACATCGTGTGCATTCTGAAAAGTCAAATTTTGTGAAAATCGGAGCTCGGGGTCAAAAGTTATGGCCATTTGAAGTTCAGGAGTCAAACGTTGACTTTTTCTTTATATTGCAGGCATTTTAGAAAAATTGGGTTCTAGTGTCCCAGATGTCCCTTGTGCAACTTGGGCCAGAAATCTCCACTTCATCCGCACCACTCTCGACCCGCCTAGCCCCTTATGCAACATTTTCACCTTTTGGCCCACGCATACCGATGTCCTAGCCATCCTGGACACATTTCTCCATGCCACCCACAATGCACTGACTTGTGGAAAAATAATATTTTCACGTCTCATAGGTACCTATGTCCTAGATGTCACATGGATGACATGAGGTGAAAACTTCCACTTTTTCCAATTTCCTTTACCTAGGGTGATTTCGACGATGCGTGTCCTGGTTGTCCCGATGTCCCACGGACCACGCGGGACAAAAATGTTTGATTTTTCCAATTCCTACTCTTTGTGGCCTTTTCTAGTTTTGGGTCCCAAATTTCCCCACGTACTTGTGTGGTCCTGGGCTAAAAAACCGACTTACCTATAATACACTTTGTTTGAAGCAATTTTTTTGGATTTTCTCAATTTTGTCTAACTCCTTGAATTTTTTCCTTGGATGGAGGGGTTAGAAAAGAGCCAAAGGGAGCTCCAAAACCTGAATTTTTTTGTTCTTGCATCATTTTTCTTACTCCATCATGAATAAATTATGCAAATTATCAAAATTACCCTGGGGCGAATTTTGGATAATAGAACCTTAACACAAGCTTGATTTTTTTTTTTCCAATACTCAAGAGCATCTATGGGAGAAATTGAGTCACATCCCTTGAAATCAAGAAGAGTAAGTAAATCCTTAAAGTATTCAATATTTAGTTTGATCACATTTGCTCCATCATCATCAGTTATTGTTAGGAAGTCTACATCATAATGTGTTGTATAGGTGTTAGTGATAATTAAGACACGCCTCAAGCTTGGAAAACTAGTAACTAATGCAATCTAACTATCATAAATAATTTTCATCCAATAATTCTTAGATATATATCTAACTCTACCCAAAAATATAGAAGGTCAATGTATGAGGTCAATGTCTCTAATAATTTCAATGTCGATGTGATCTTTGGAAGGGGGAGCGAACCCTTCAAAGCTATACCTGATTTTACCATTTCCCTTAGGAAGAATATCTAAAAATCCTATGAATCTCTCTGAAACTGAGGGTGGAATTCGGACCCTAAAAATTGTTAAGAACCTATGAAATGCACTGGTGGAACCGAGAACCGCTTTATAACCACAAAGTTCAAAATTTATCTACCAGTAAAATTCAACACTTCTTTCACAAGATTTTACCCCCAAAATTGTCAGCAGTAAGGTAACAATGTGCTTTTCAACCCCGAATTTCAATTTTAACTATGGTGGAAGTTTGCACTAGTTTTACCACTGATACCTCCAATATGTTAATTTGATGATGAAAAATCCTTTGTTTCTTAACTAATTTAAAATTTTAGCTTAAGCTTCACCAAAAACACAAGTGAACGAGGAAAGGAAACAGGAGCATTAAACCAAAGACACAAGGAGAAAACCCTAAAAATGAACCAAAAATAAAAACATCAAGAACACCCATAATGTCACGTGAAATAAGGAAAATAATGACAAAAATAAAATCACAAAACCTTGCAAAAAAAATTAAAAATCTAAAACCTACCAAAATATCAAGTGGGTTGAAGAGAAAATCATGAAAAATTGTTCAAAAAGCCGTGAAAAAGGTACAATCAGAAGTTGAAAGAGTGTCATCAAGTTAGTGTAGAAACTTTCAGGTGACAATGACATGTAAAAATTTACCTTCAATAGAAAAGGGTGAATTAATTACCATGTCAGTGACACATGTGGGTAGGTGACATTTAATACGCTTATTTGGCATCGAACTTGGCTCCCTTTTTGCATTGGATAATCTAACAATTCAAAGAGTGCAAGATCCAAGTAACAACAGGACTCCAACCTTGCAGATTAAAGAAAGAAATAGTAAATTTCATTAAATATATTTAATTTCTATTGGGAAAAGTATCCATTTGTTATTTTTCTACATCCCCTTTTTTTGTTATTTTATTTTGAAAAGAGTCACCTTTTCTTGTTTTTAACTCTTACCTTATTTTCTCATCTTTTTAAGGAAATGTGCCTCCATTTTGGTTTCAACTCTTTCCTTTTTATTTTTAACTCATTGATAATCCATGTAGTTAATTTTATATGCATCCTTATCTATTTTCATGATGTTTAGAACCTATTATTTAGATCTCTTTCTTTTGTAAAAAAATAATTCTTTTGCAAAACTTTTCTTTCTTTGGTACCTCCGCTATTTTTTCAGTTTCTAATAGGAAATAATATATGACAATAAAAATAATTTTCCCTATTGTTAATCCTTGATATAGTTTTTTATAACTACCACATTACATGAAAAATGTGGAAAGCTGTTAGAAACTGATTTTTCTTACAAATTTAAAAGAAAATGTGAATTCCATGTTGAAAAAAACTTACATGTGTTAATATACTAAAATCAAGGCATTCAATCCCTTTTTCTAGAAAAAGAACTCAACATGATGTATTTTTTCCCATATATATAATGTAAAAATTTAGGCATCCTTCTTCCTCTTTATAGCTTTTCAATCATATATCAAATGGTTTCTCTCTCTTTATATACAAGGTAAATAGATCTTTATGATTTTACAACAAAGTATTTACATGCATGAGAAGATCTTCTTGTGTAATGTTTAATTTTTATCCTACATAATTTTTTTTTTTGGGGGTTTGTTTTTGCTACATATTATATGAATCTATCATCTTAATAATTTAAATAAACTTCTAATCTAAACTATGGATTTATAAGAGATTCATGTTCCATGCACTAAAATATCTTGAAAGAAACAAGTTACTTGTTTCCACTATAGATAATTTTTATATCATCTGAGGGAATGAAAACTTCTATAATTTCTCTCACTAACCATAAGTATTTAACTAAGAAAATAGGAAAATAAAATAAAATAATTATTTAAAAAGACTGGTAAACCAATATATTGCCTAAGTTAAGATTTTGTAAGAGACTTCTATTACACTTAATCTAATGACATGAAGACTAATTTGTTGTGAAAATAAAAATACTTTTATATCTTTTGAAGAAGTAAGGATTTTTTTTTCTAAATGGAAAATTAAGAGATTATTCTCACTAATCTTAACTTATCAACTTACCACTATTGGCATTTATTCCCTATCAACAACACAAAAATGACGAGGGTCATTGTAGTCCTCAAAATTTGATCCGAAAGAATGACAAAATCGGGCATTGTCTATGGCTATCTGTAAAAGGGATGGAAGGAAATAATGAATTTATAGTTCTTTACTTTAGAATTGAAAATGTTTGAAATAGAATTAAATAAATGAAATTAAATCTAATCAAACAAACCAATGTAAATAACTAAAAGAAAATATACTCTAAAAAAGTTAACTAAATGTGTGTGTTTTGATCTTCTCCCAGGCACCCTATTCTAGCCAAAAACTCAGATTCATGTCTTTTAGAGATCTTGTGTGGACGCTTCAAATTTTGTTTATGAAATTTTTAAACAATCTCGGATAGCCATTGAATCAACTAAGCTCCTTCTAACCCTACTTACTAATTAGGGTTTCACATTTTCATTTACTTAGTTATTTGGGTCACTTTATATATTTATTTATTACTTTATTATATTATTGTTATTTGTTGTTGTTCCTAGTAATATTAACTCAATATAATTCCACATTTAAATTAATCAATCATAGTCTATGATGTGATTAAGGAGCTCATAGAATGAGGCACACAATAGGATCCTATGAAGATATGGGGAGAAGTGAAAGATGTATAGCTAAGTGCAGGTACCATAGTGGTCTTGTGTTATTCACTATGAGAGCTTGATAAGGAATAAGATGGTAGGAGCCTTTCTGTCTAATTATGTTTTGTGAAATATGTTATTAAGGTCAAAGATGAATAAAGGATTTGATGAGATAGGTCTTGATGTTTCGTATGACTAGCGCTAGGATAAGAAGTGAATTTTTTGATGAATTAATGATAGGTGGGTTCAACATGCCATGTAAGGTTATAAATGATGGAACTTATGTTTGGTCATGGTTCTAGGTAGAGATGGAAAATTTAGATAGCTCATTATGTGAGGTTGTTGCTAAGGGCGATAGAATTGATGTCTAGAGCATCTTTTAAGGTGGCATCTATTATCTCTCAAAAGTGCACCCTATAGATAGATGGTGCAGGTTTTCTAAGTTTGCATAAATGATCTCTCTCTTTCATAGATACAATGGAAACACCTCAGTCTATGGGTATACCTATTTTGAGGTGAATCTCGTATCATGGCGGTTCCTTATTGGTGTATCCTAAACTGATTTTACGGGAGTTTTAGGGTAAAATATGATAATAAAAATGATTAAAACTAAGGTGATACGCCAAATTTGTATGAGGGCTTTGAATCGAGTATATGCATAACTAATTTGGGAAGGATTCTTGATGCACAAAACAATAGTTTTAAAAATATCTAAGGGTAAACACTTGATTGAACCGAGGGAAGCTCACAACAAGATCTTAATAAGTTAACATGCACATTAAAATTAAACAAAAAGGACATAAATTTGCATCAGGGTAAGGTGGTTGATCGGGAATTTCCATTCACAAGATTAATGTAACATACAAAAGACTGCAAAATAACTTGGAAAGGTAGAAAATACTTCACACTCATAGGGAAAACTGCAAAATTTGCTTCAAGACTCATATATCCAAAATTTCTCTAGGAATGATCCATGTTCTTTGCAAAGACACACAATAAATAGCAAAATAAATTTTCCCACCCTTCCTAAAAATAGACCAAGGTCAGTACTTTCCCATGCATCCTAATTTTATCCTTTATTTAGGGATAAAATAATACAAACTAGAGTATGCAATTAAAAATAGGTGTTAATAGCCTTGACTACAATAGTCAAATTGAATTTGACTGTTCTATTTTAAGAAAAGAATGGGTGAATAATTTGCTAATAATAAAATTGCTTGCTAGGTAAGTCTCCCTCCTTTGAGCATGTAAATTCGTCTTCTTCTTTGTAATGTCTTCTTGTGAAGCATGCAAAAATATAACTCTCATCGTGAGCATGTTGGTCGTCAAATAGGACTTTTATGAAGGGCAACAGTCAGGGGACAAGAAGTCCCTCCTCTTTAATGGGAGAGGTTCCCTTATTCAGAAACAAACTTATTTACAAATATACAAAATATCATTTTCTGGTTAAACTTGGATATTACGAAAGTGTCTTTCGTAAGGATCATCAATCACAAAAGGACTGAGGAATGAGAGTGCGAGAATGAGCAGAAAGGCAACATGCAGAATTATAGATAGCAGAGTAATTCTTTATGTATGCGAAGTTACAGTGAATTTAGAACAAGATCATTCGTATCGTATAAATAAGATGGAATTTAAAGACACAAAGTTCTGTAAATAACATCTGCCGGAACACAAAGTTTCTTAACTTATCACAGATTCATTAATCAAGGACACAAAGTTCCTTCTTGGTTGTACAAGATCACCATGTATTGCAAAATTGAAGAGTATGCAATCAGCGAGACTAACAAATTAGTAACAAATGATCTTCACAAACATTAAACGAAAGCTCAGAGATAACGGAGATTAGATAGACAAAGAATGGAAAGCCCTTTTGTATTGATTTCTTTGTAATCTATTTACACTTTCAGAAAATATGCCAAGTTCTTCCTCCTTCGAATGGCGTAGAAATGCCATTATATAACTTACAAATCAGTTACTCTTCGTAACCGCTTCTTTTAACCAGGAATAGTTAAGGACTGCCAATCGCAATACCTCAACTTCTTACAAAGAAAATGGAAAAAGAAAGGGAAGAAGAGAAAAGAATAAGGAGAAGAAGACAGGTGGCCGGTTACTGGGAGGGACCCACTGACTTCAAAATCTGGCCACTGAATTTCTTTAACACCTCGCCTATGTCTCGCCACGAGGGATCGACGTGTTGCCATCAGGCCCGAGCCCCAAACCCAAGACACTTCTCCATCTCTTTATCAAACTCGACATGAGTATGATAATCTTTATTTGCTTCTTCGATGGCAGATTGAAGAGAGCAAATATCCTTCATTTTCTCCTTAGAGATGGAACTTTCCTTGAATAAGTTATCTTTGACGAAAGCTCTGAATTGAGCTTTGATTTCTTGCAAGGAAAGGGGCATACCAGAAGTTTCATCTTGGAGATGACAGTGTATGTCTTTGAAAGCAGAGACCACCAGTGTCTTGAAAGCTTCACCCTTCTGCCAGCTGTTCTTCAGCTCTCCCAAAGCCTCCTCCAAGACTTTGATCTTCCACTCCACGCTGTAAACCCAGGATTTTGATAGATTATCCTTTGCATCATCAAAAACCTTATTCGCCAGTAAGATGTTCTCATCTGTCTGTCCCATAAGGCGGAGGTCTACTATGTAAGCTGCTCGAGCTTTGAGCTCTTTATCCATGATCTCGATAGTAGAGGACCGAACATTGTAAATTGTTCACTTTTCCATGGAGTTTAAAAGCTTCATCGATGAAGTTCAACCTAAAGCAAGCATATCATCCACCATGGCTTCCATAAAGCTTTGCCAAGAGAATACTTGTGCATGTCTTTGATACTCTGTACTTCATCTTGGCTCAAAATTACAGGTGGTGGAAGAGTGGTCAACGGAGTAGGGTCCAAAACTTTGTCCTTAGACAAAAGAGACTTGATGAAGCCTGTGAGAATTTGGGCCTATTCTTCCAACTGTTCAATAGTTTGCTGCCCTTTCTCCACCCTCCCAATGACTCGTGTGACCGTTTCCTAGAGGTTGTGGATCTCACCTTCAGGAGTAGACTCTCCCATTGGAATTCTTGAGAGCTCTAAGTCAGATGATTTGTAAGTCCTGCTCGATTCATCCACTTATGTAGGCTTAGCGATCTCCAGGAATTCATGAACTTGAGCATCAGACACTATTCTGGAGGTGGTTCTGGCTTTCTTGGCACGAGAAGGAGTGGTGCCCAACAAGGCTGCGACAGCATCAAAGTTTGACCCTGAGCTCCGAGAGGAAGATTTCCTCTTTCTACTGTCAACAAGAGGCTGAACCCATGCAAAAGAAGAAGAGGAAGCAGCAGGAGGGGCAAGAGTACCAAGAGACATAGAGCTCATGACGCTCAAGGTTTGCATCTGTGGTCTCAAGTTGAGATGTGAGTGGGGCGCTGGAGACAATTGCTGCAGAAGAATCAATAGCGCTTGGAAGTTCAGTGCTCTGGACCTCTTTGTCCTTATCAGTTGGGTCTTCAGGAGCATTTGCAGGGGTTGGCATTTCACTTTCTTCACTTTCACTGAGAACAATGATGTTCTCTGGTCCCATAGGCACTTCTACCTACTTTCTTTGAGGGTCATTTTCCACAGGCTCCTTCTTAACCTCCTTGAGCTTCTTCTGGTACACTTGAGTGGATGAAGGAGTGGAAGCTCAGGTCCTTGTGTTGATGAGGCAGGTGGGGTTTGCACTGGTGTTTCTGACCTGGGAATTGATGCCTCTCTCCTTGGCGTTGAAACATCCTTGGAAGAGGATTCTCCTGAGTGCCTTCTGAGCTCTCAAACTTTCCTGTCAAACCAGACCTTAGTCCTGACTAAGACTGGAGCAAGGATCTCAGCCAGATCATCTTTTTCTTTCCTGTTCCAATCCAAGTCCTCCAAGGGGGTGTGCTTAATCACACTGTCATACTCATATGAGTATAGATCAGAATTTTCATCCTGGAGTCCTTCGGGAACTTGGTACAAGCCGAGTTCTTGGATCAATTGCAGGGAGAACCTGCCACAATGCCTTCTCCTGGCCTCAAAATCATCTGCACAGTCAGCCCAGTAGTCTTCTGTATCTGCCCTATGATGGTAGATTATCTTGATGTTCTGTTCAATGAACTTCTTCAAGTCGAAGTAGGTTCTTGGCTTGAAGAAATGAACGGTGATAGGGACCAGGGCTCTCTCTATGTTCTGTGCGTCCAGGGCTGTTTTACAAGTATAATTTCCCAAAGAGATGGGAAAGTGCAAACCGGAGATCTTCTTGTCTCTGTAGGTTCTGTGTAGTTTGTCTAACTGCCTGCATACTTCAATCAAAGCCATCTTATCATTGCAGAACATGGGAAGCCGCAGAGAAGGGTGCTCATACCAATGCAAGCTTTGATATAGGAGAATTTTTGAATTGTATGAAATAGGCACTATAGCATGATATCAGATTCATGGCTTCATCGAGAAAATCTCTGTGCAGATCACCTTCAAATTTTGTTTATGAAATTTCGACCACGTACATGGTGAAAGTGTCATTGACCCTTCTGAAATTACGATTGCTGGTCTCCAGGGTGAACTGCGGGCAGTAGGCATATACTGGATCATCTTTGTGGGCGTCAAGGTAGGAAAAACCAAACCACTTTATTTGTTTATTGCCGCTGGGTATACATCAGGTAAGAAGTCATATAGAACTTCTTCGTTTGCTGTACATTGGATAGCTGCTCTGCCAAATTCATGCTGATGATCTCTGCCCAGTTGATATTTTGCGTTCCCTCGCACACCATGCTGATGAGCGGGCACATCCAGAAGTGAAATTCGTTGGTAGAGGGAAAACCCATAACCCGAGCCAGTAGAATTATAAAGTCAGACAATTCTTCATTAAAATCTGCCCAGAAAAGAGTTTTGGACAGGCGAGAGGCTCCTTTCTTAGGGTTCTTCAGCCAGGACTTCGCCACCCGCGCCTTGTATTTGTCGTTGTCTTGATTGAACAGAGCCTGTGCTTGATCCCGAGAAATGACTATGGCATTATCCATCTCTGGGATTCTCAGTGTGGTGCTAATGGCGGCAGCGTCCAGCTTGGCGATGAGTTCCCCATGTATATTGGTTAATTCACTGGAAATAGGGTCGAAGTGAGCTCGCATGAAAGAAAATCTGATAGATAGCTCTTTATCTGAGATCGAGAAAACCTCCAGCAAAATCCAAACCGCTATCGTGAATCATTTGTGCCATCGGTGTAGGGTTTGCATCTGCCACCCTTGCCCAAAAATCACCGAAGTCAAGATGAGGCCCATTTGTCTCAATATTGGGAACGGCAGATTCTAGTGGCAAAATTTGTTCCTGTCCCTGGAACTTGATCTTCATATTGATAGCAATAGAGCTGCGACCTAAACTCGGGAAGGAATTACAGAGAAAGGGGATGCACGCGCAGGGAATTAGGTTGCTAGGGTTCGAGCAAGGGTAGCATGGAAACAATGTGAAAAATGCAAAGGGGGGATGCCCGTTATATAGCCGTTTAGGAGAGAGAAAGGCCATGAATGCGCATTTAATACATACCCACCAATTTAAATAAGCTGGATATTCGGGTAGAGTGGCAAAAACTAGCACGAATGACACTTGGTTCATTAGGGACATGTGAGACGCGAATGCGCGAAACACGCAGCTCGGCCGATTCGGGTGAAGCGGGTAAAATACGCACAAATGCCTTTTGGGACACGCGGGACATGAGAGCACAAAGTATGCAACTCGGGCGAATTGGGCGAAAAAGGTTCTGATGGGTCCGGAAAAGTTTGGGACATTTGGGACAAAAATGCGTGAAGTACGCGGTTCGGGCAAATCGGCCGAAAATGGAACAACTTGCACAATTTTACTTGGGACATTTGGGACATGAAAGTGTGAAGTACGCGATTCGGGTGTTTCAGCCGAAAATGGAACAACTTGCCCAATTAACTTTGGGACATTTGGGACGAAAAGTTCCGACGGGCCCGAAAATGGAACAACTTCGGGGATTTCGGCCGATCGGGGAACATAACGCACTTTCGAACTTGGGACAGTTGGGACAAAATTGTCCGACAGGCCCGAAAAACACACAAAAAGACCCAAAATGCAGACTTTTCTCAATTTCACGACTTTTAACAATTTCAGCACAAAAGAGAAGACACTAAAGCTCAAAATTTTGAAAGTTCACTTTCTTTAAGAGTAGGGAATTTTGAGTGGACAATGAGTAAAATAATTTATCACTTAGCAATATTTGCAAAAATAATTCATCCAAACATTAATCCTGATTAGGACCACCTTTGTCTCTGATGTTGACACTTATTCTATTTTTCTAGTGATCACATGAAAAAATGCATTCCAATTCATGTACAATTAGTGGGGCCACTTGTGGTTATGAACCTTTGCCTTCGTTGGGTTTGGCCACTCTTGTGGTCTTAGCAAATTTTTGTGTTTTGAAATAATACAAGGGGCACCATGTTACATTTGGCCACCTTTGTGGACTTAGGCATATTATAAGGTATGCCACCCCATTTTTACATTTTATTGGAATAAGGTTATACTTCATCTTTTCGGTGCTCATTGTGTATGATTTGGTGGAATTTTTAAATTTCTAAGCATACACTATAGTTGATAAATTTCGGTGCAATGATATTTTTTTATTATGTGGGCTGGCCGCTTCCCCATGGTGACTCACCCCTCCATGCATTTTTCAGTCGAAATTTAACCTATGTTGAGTTTTCTTTGATATTGATGATGGAAACTGGGTCGTTTATCTTTGTACCTATGAATTTGATGCTGTCGATATTTTACCCATGATTAGGGTTCAGGATTTGCATTTAAAATGGTTGGTGGGGACTAACTGTGGTTGGTTGCTTTGAATTCGGTGAATGATCACTAACCATTGATCTTCATACTTGGCTATGTCTTGATCATTGATGATTGATAATTGGTCAGGGTTTGTTGATTCCACTCTCGAGCTGGTTGTAGTTAACTTGATTCGAGCCATTTGTGACCATTACATTTGATCTTTTAGCTCTTGGACAAAGCCCTGCAATTTTTTTTTTTGTGGCCGCCATGGTTGATCACCTCGAGCTCTGTCATGTTGTTCATGTAATGGTTCTAAATGAGATTTCGAACTTGGCTTTTATGAAAAATATTTTCATTCTTCTTTACTTCTATAGAGATCTCTACGAAACCTTGTGGGTGCCATCTTTGAGCTTTGTGATCTCGGTTCTTTTGCTTCCTTTGCCTTTTGGGTATTCGAGAATCTGTAGATTCCTATGGTTCTTTTGTTAGTCATAGTTGTGCTACTTTCTGAGTGATATTTGAGTGAGTTTTCTTTTAACGTGGCCACTATCATTTTGAACTTCGAGCTCAGCACTTCTGTTACTCTCTGATCTCTGTGAATTTTGTAACCTCCTTGATGATTAGTCGAGCTCGAAAATTGTTACTTTGAGGCAGTGTAATGTTGTGAGGCTCAAATATTTTCATTTCTTCATCCTTTTGGCTTTGTTGACCTACCTATTCCTATTAGCATCACTATTTTGATGTGAAGATGGTAAGTTTTGACCTCTGAGCATGGTAATCATTTTGTTCTTATTACCTTGACTTTGAAGTGCTAATAATTCACCATTTCCTTTGCATACTTCATGTCTTCTTGGCTCCTTTGTGGATCTCGAGTTGAAACTCATGTTGGGTTGCTTCCTTTGCTAAACTTGATGACCATTTGAGGGTTGCTCAGATTTAATTTGAATAGTAAGTACTTGGTTCCTTATTCGATATGATTTTGATGAGGGTATTCGCATATTGACTTTTTTTTCTTGAAATGAAAATAGATCTGAGTCTTTATTATTTCCATCTGGGCTTAAACTCTTTGTGCATTCTATTTTTGTGATCTGAGCTTTATCATTTTATTCGATCTATTTCTTGCTTCCTGTGCATATTTTAGAGCCAAAATACACTTCGTGTTTTGATAAAATGAAGGCTTGTCCTGAACATTCAAACCTTGAAGTAGTTGATGATGGCCATCTTGATAGGAGTGTAGGAATTTGTTGTATTATGTTTCAATGTAAGTTAAGACTGTATTTGGCATTGAAAGTCGATCCCTGAATCTCCACATTTAGTGGCTTTTCCGAGTGCTTTTACTTCTATTCTATCGAGAATCCTTGAGCTCAAATCTTGCATATTTCATAATAGCTTATGAAAACTCTGATTTTTTCTTTTCTTGTTCGTTCTAATACCTGAAGGTTTTAGGATTCTCGACACTTTATTTTCTACAATTTGATGCTTCTCTGCTATACTTTGACACACTTTGTAGATGTTTTGAGCCTTGAATCTAACTTTGTATCTATATAATTTCCTTTAATTACATAGTTGTTTTGACTCTTTGCATTTGAGATCACTTGAAAACTTAAATTCCTACTGAGATGAGTGCTTGAATGAAATTATTTTCTTATCGGTATGAAATATTGTTTACCTATTTGCAAAAAAAACTCTAAATTTGATGATTTCCTTAATGAAAGTCTGAACTGCAATCTTTGTATTCCTTTATTTCAAATTTGAGATGGTTCTTTGTAATATTGTAAGTGGCTTTCTGGAAATTGTAAACAATTCTTCACCTACTGTAACACCATTTTCAGGCATAAGCCTTGATTTAGATGCTTTGTTGAAATATTGCAACTTGTTTCTTTTACTTAGATGCTTTTATTTCCTTGATAGTAGTATTTTTGGCATGTTGGAAAATTTTGAAAGTTGATTTTACATGGTGAAGCCCTAGAAAATTTTTCCTAGAATCTTTTCTTTAATGTATTTCCAGAAATAATAGTTGTATTTTCTGATCCAGAATACAGAAAGTAATGCTTTCCATGTTGAATTGATATAGCATTTGAGAACTGAAAACATGATAGTTGTTTATATTGATCATGTAATGTTTTTCTACTTTATGTATCACTTATTTGATTTGCATAGTTCTTTTAAATCATGTAGTAATTGAAACAACATGGTGAAAGTTGTAAATGTTGATTTTACATGGAGAAGCCCTTGCAAAATTTTCCTAGAATATTCTCTCTCATCCTGTTTTAGCTATAATCCCTTTTACTTTTAGCTTGACACATTGAAATTGATTCTCCTCTTCTTTGCAAACTGAAAAATGTACTTCTATCCTCCATTACCTTTTACGAGCTCTAACCTCTTCCATTTGTAGAATGTTTTTGAACTTGATTTTCTCTTTTATTTCTTCTTAGCATGTACTTATGACTTATTTATTTCTCTCTTTGGCTATAACCTGTACCTGCACACTTAGGAAAATAGTTAGGAAATATTTAGGATTTTTGACCTCTCTTATGTCCATGTTTTCTTCTTTCTTTTACTTTCTTCTTTCTGAGTGATTAAAGCATGCATGCAGTTTGTCCTTCAAGTAGAATACATCTCTGATTAGGGAAGATTCATATGCATGAAGTAGGATAGTGTAGGAATATGGTTTGATCCCTGAGCTCGTAACTGATGGTTGACTTGTTTTTGCTTTTCAGGTACCATGACTTGAGGATGAAGGAGCTAGCAAGGAGATGCTCTACACAAAGAAGAATATACAAGGAAATGATGGGTTCACCCTCATACTCCTTTGCTTTCTCCTTCATGCATGTGTATCTTTCTTTTCAGTAGTTGTACTTTACTTTTTAGTTACATCCCATGGCTTGTGTGGGAAACATTTGACTCTCCTTGTGAATAAAACATTGAATTCTGTAAATGAGTTGTATATCTCTTTCTGCATTTCTGCTTTCTGTATGGATTGTATAATGAACTAAACAACTCAGTAACATAATTGAATGTCTTAATCATAAAGGAAAGAACATTGAATAGAACTTGTAACATTCAAGTAATGAACTCTTATTTTGATGATCTGCACTTATGTTTATTGTTCCAAAACTTTACACTTCACCTACTCTGCAATTGGATGTTCTCACCAAGACAACATAACTGTCCTTTGGGGATTGTTTTCTTTTGGTGAGGATGATCATGAAATTACAGACTATGTGATCTGTTACATTTTGTAACAACACACATAGTTGTAGATTTCATATAATCTTTTAAATAAATCAGTAGTAACAACATAATCTAATATAATCTCCCATAGCTTAGGTATACTTCACCAATGCTATCCATTGTAATGAAGTTTCGAGTTGCCCATTTTTGCACAAGTGCAAAAATTGTCAACATTTTTGGTGATCCTATGGGGAAATCTATCTGCTAGCTTATATACCAGTGTTTTTCTCTTGACCATTGGGCATGGAGTCCAAAGCATATAACCAAAATATACCTTTTCGAAAGGTCCAACCCTTCCAAAACAAACTAAAGCTGGGAAAGGATCTGGTAACCTAGATCACGTGCACGAATGCACTTATTGAATTGAAAACAATGAATGCACTTATTGAAGGGAAATCCTACTTGAACAATCACTGTAATATATTTAATAATAGTGTTTGAGAAACATACCATTCACAGGAATGGGAAGTTCCTCTCCATTCAGCTTTGAAAGATGAAAAGCATTGTGTTCCTTGCAAGATGAAATCATGTAAGGGCCACTCCAGAGTGTATCAAACTTTGAGTGTCTTCCGATTTACATGATCAACATCCCACTTTAACACAATATCTCCTTCATTGAAGACTCTGAATTTGGATTTCTTGTCAAAAGTCTTCTTGATTTGTTTCTTATTCTTTTCCATATTTAAATGAGCTTGATCTCTTAGCTCTTGTAATTCCATTAACTCTGCATAATGAACCTGCAATGGTTCATTCTCAAGTAGCTTCATTTGATGCAACAAATATAATGTGGGTAACTCAACTGAAATAGGCATTCTTGCTTCTTTTCCATACACAAGTTTGTATGGTGAATTGCCAACTAATCTTTTAGGAGTCACTCTATTAGCCCAAAGTGTGGAATTCAACATAAGATGCCAAGCTCTTTGATTATCCTTGAGTGTCCTTCTAATGATTCTTAACAGGTTCTTGTTAGTACTCTCAGCTAAACCATTATCTTGTGGGTAAATAATTAGATGAAGAACTTAGATATATTCCATGTTTGACAGCCCATTGCTATTACCTTTGCCAAGAAATGGTAAAGCATTAATCGATATGATAGTTTTGGAACACCAAATTTGTAAACTATTCCTTCATAAAAGGATAGTATCAAATCTTCATTAGCATCTTTCAAGGATATTTCTTCAGTCCACTATGTGTAAAATAATGTAGTGAGTTAAGATCCACTTATGTCCTGTGATGAAAGCCGGTTTATCATGCCAATAAAGTCAAGACCCCACTCCATAAAAGGCTTATCAGATGAAATAGGATGTAAAGGAAACGAAGCAATACGTTCTTTTCCAACAAAGAAAGCACATTTCTTACACTTTCTAATCCATTCAAAATAGTCTTTGAATATGCTAGGCCAATAGTAACCTGCTTTCATAATTTTTAAAGTTGTAGTACGTGCTGAGAAGTGACCTCCTGCAGGTCCTTCATGGAATTCTGATAATATTTTCTGAATTTTATCATAATCAACACATCGCAACAAGATCCCATTTATGTCCCTTTTGAACAACACACCATCAATGAAAAGATAAGGAATAGCTTGTAATCTGAAATATCTTCATTTATTCTTATCCATACCTTCCGGATAGGTAAGTAGTTAACCAAATCAGTCATCCACCTTGATTCTTGGATCTCTTGAGCAAGTTCAGGTTGTTGATTTTCTGGTTGGACCATGATATTTGATTGTTGATATGCAATTTCAGCATGTTGTTTTGAATCTTCTGGGTTCTGCAGCTTGTTGTTTTTCCATATCAGCAATTAGATGTTCACATAAACCTTTACCTCGAACCATCTTAGCAACCCAGATATCAACATCATATTCCATAACCTTCGTTATCTATCCTGCTCTTTTCTCATTCAATTCTTTATTTAAAAGGAAATCTTTCACACTTGGATGAGAAACAAGAACATGGATTTTATTGTTTGAAAGCATATACTTAAAATTCTTTAGTCCTCTGACTACTGAAAGTACTTATTTTTCAAGAAATGTGTACCTTGTTTCATAATCATGTAAACTTTGTCCAAAGAAAGCAATTGGCTGCTCAATATTTTCATCATTAACCTGAGTCAAAATAGCTAAGATTGTTTCAACTCCTACAAGTGCATACATTGTAAAATATTTATCAAAATTTGGGTTTGCAAGAGTAGGAGCCTGAGAGATAGCTGATTTTATTGCTTCAAAACCTTCCCTTCCTTTGTTGGTCCAAGAGAAAGTTTTCTCTTTCTTTAACATAGTTGTTAATGGTTTAACCAATGCTGCAAAATCTGGAACAAATCTTCTAACAAAGTTGATTTTTCCAAGAAAAATTTGTAATGCCTTCTTATGATGAGGCAATGATAGTTGTGATATAGCTTCGATTCTGAAAGGATCAATTGCTAAACCCTACTTTGAAACAATATGACCAAGTAATTTACCTTGATGTACTGAAAAGATAGACTTCAGAGGATTCAGAGATATTCCAAACTACCTGCATAACTGAAAAGTCTGCCTTAAATGCATCGAGATGTTCTTCTGGATTTTTTGAGAACACGGTAATATCATCCAAATAAACAAGAATACATTTATTTAACAAGCTCTAAAAATCCATGTCCATTGCACATTGAAATGTTGCTCCAGCATTTGAAAGACCAAAAGGCATTCTTTTGTAAGCATAGGTACCCCACTTGGTGGTAAAAGTTGTTTTGTATCTATCTTCTTCTCAGACTAAAATCTGATTATAGCCACTATAACCATCTAGAAGAGATAGTCTATCTGAACCTGAGACTGTTCTCAAAATCTGATCCATATTCGGAAGTGGGTAATGATCTTTTAATGAAGCTTTATTAAGATCTCTGAAATCTACACATAGTCTGATTTCATCATTCTTCTTCCTAACAGGAACAAGATTGGCTACCCAACTTGAATGCTTAACTGGAAAAATAATACCTGATTCAATCAACTTGGATAACTCTTTCCTCATCAGAGGTTCTATTTTTGGATTTATAGGCCTCTGTTTCTATCTTACAGGCTTAGCATTTGGATGTAACTTGATTGTATGTTGTGCTAGACTGGGATCAAATCCTTTCAGATCTTGGTATTTCCAAGAAAAGACATCTTTAAACTCTTTGCAAAGATTAATAAATGACTACTTTTCAGTTAAGGAACATACCTTTCCAAGAAATAACTTTTTCCCTTCATCAACCAAGATCTCTTCATAATTATCGAGGGGGTTGACATTTTAGTCTTCACCTTTCTTAACTGATCGTCAGTGTTGAAGATGTCTTCCAATGTGACCAGACCTGAGGTAATTTATTTGTCTTCAACTAAACAATTTGATCACCATATAAATGTTGTAACTTATCCTGATTAACTGCAGAGAATTCAACATCTTCTTTGTAAAAACATGCAGATTTGATCATCACTTTCAAAACTTACCAATTTGATTTGTTATCAGGTATAGAAGGCCTGAAAATTAGCTTAATATGAGGTTGAATTTTGTTGTTTTCCATCTGTTCCAGCACTTCGAAACTAGCACCAACTACTACAAGTCTCTCTTCATGCTTGTTTTCATCACCAGGAATAGACTAAATATTAATAGCTTCAAAATATTCCATTAAGTCTAAAAATCTATGTCTCTGTAAGACTTCATTAGTGGGTTCTACAAACATTGAATTTTTTTACTTGATTGATAACTAACTCGAGAATCACCAAAGATTTGTAAAGTGTTGATACCTCTCTTTTTGGCCCAAAGTAAGACATGAATGAATGCTTCGTATTCAGCCATATTACAAGTGCATACAAATTGGAGACTAAAGTTGAGAAATACTTTTCATTTGTTAGGGAAGTGAGAATCAAACTTGTTCCCTATCCTTTCTTGTTCTTAGCTCCATCAAAATGAAGCTTCCAAATCCCTTCTGTTGAATCATCTATTTTAGATAGCAAGGGAAGTAGTGTATTTTCTTCATGCATACAATACACACCAAAAGATGTTCTTCAACCTCCTTAAAAGGATCATGAGCATGTTATTCAACTATCTTTTCATCCATAAACATGTTAGAAACACCATCTAATGCTTGGAACTGAGCTACATCATCAAAATCAGATTGCTCTAAAGCTGAGTAATTAGCTACTGCATTTGGAGAATGAGGCTCAATATGGAATCTAGCCAATGGTTCTGAATTGATAGTAACCTTAGTTCCATAACATGTAGTAAAAAAAATAAGGACCAATCTAAAGAGAGATAACCTCCTATTTTCAGTTGTGAAATCTCTAGATAAGCACAAGGCAAAGTATGGAGGTAGATCCACAACAAGTAACATCTTGTAGAATAGAAACATTTGGGCAAGCATGTAACATTACCTCCAAATTTTTTATTATACCAACTCGTGTTAGTTACAATTCCATCAAGTTGTAAGACACTCCTTTTTGTAGGCTCATACTGCAAGCCTAATTTTTTTGCAATTGCTTTTGGCATAATTGTGCTACTTGCACCACTGTCCACCATGCAATTATGAACTAAATGTTCTCCAATAATCAGTGATAAATAAAATGGTGGTGGTTTCTTGATGTCATGAGCATTCAGAACTTTTTGAACCATCCACTTAACTTCTTTAATATGGTCTTGCTCAAACGTTCCAAGGACCATATCTATTCTTCTAAACTTCCTTTTCTATTGTATTTGAAGAAATTTGTAGCTTGGCAAGTTCATGAGAAAGTAAATCTTGTTATCTAGGAATAATTAGAGCATCCCACATTGAGATGTTAACATTATGATTTTTCATTACATCAACAATGTTAAAAGAAGAAATTGTCTTAGAGACAAAATCAATTGTCTTAGAATAGGCCTTAGCAAAAATTGATTCTGCTTCAGCTACCTTGGATATCTGAGGTATAAACAGTCTTCTTGGATCAGGTTGTAGCTGTCTTTGATGAATTTTATCAACTGGGACACTTGCTGATTTTTGAGGAACAACAGGGTTGCTAGTTGACTTTGGATTTGTTGTCTTGTCAGTGATGGTATGCCAAGATAGGCCTATTTTTTGCTTTTGATCTTTTTAGCAGCCCCTCCTTGAGCCCTAGTAGTGACTGCAATGAAATCCTCCTCATTAAAAATGACTAAATTTTGTTCAGGTGCTTTCTAAACATGATTTTCTTGCTACCCACCCTCCATTTGAGGCATAAACAATGTTTCAGATTGAGGTTGCGCAACAAGATTCAGATTCAGAAAAGCATTTGGGCAAGTGGTGGCTGAATGAGGTTGATTACAAGGTTGACACCACTCCTCTGTAGCCATATTAACTGGAACTAAAGCGTTAGAAGAACTAGGAGCCTTTGGGTCAAACTGCCTTTGCTGGTAAGGCTGCCTATAATTCTAATTATGTTGGTAGGGAAACCTATTTTATTGATTCTATTGGTAGGGCTGATAAGGAGCCTGGTAGGGTCTGCTAGGTAATGCAATTTTATTCTCAATTGAAGTCAACTTATTTCCCATAGTTTGCAAAGCTTTGAATACATCATCTGATGGAGCTACAACAGTGGGTTCTATGATTGTAATAGGTTGAGGAATAGGCGCTAAATCTACCAAAAATGGCATTGATGGCCTTGGTGCTAACTTTCCAGCTTGAATAAGACTATTTTCAGCTCAAATAGCAATATCATAAGCTGCTAGGAGTGTCTCTCCACCCATTGACTAAATCATAGTTGAGATATCACTATTTAATGCTCTAAGATAATAAAGGAAAGCATGATCAGCTTGAGGCTTGACACTTGCTGGAATTCTCTCCCAAGTTCTTGTAAAAAGATATTAAAACTAGACATAAATTCGTTGGGAGCTCTTTTAATAGTAGATAATTGTTCAATGAGAGACAAATGATCTGAGTTGTCTTGGAACTGTTTCAAGCAATTTTTCACCTAAAATATCCCAAGTTCCTATGCTTCCAATTTCTAGGTTTCTATACCATTGCAAGGCTTTCCCTTTAAAATATGTAGCTAAAAGTCTTAGGGCTACATCTTCATGAGTGATATTATGGACTACACATAGGGCTGCAACATCTTTGATATGTTCAGCTGGTGTAACCTGATTTTCACCCGTAAATGATGGCAAACTTTTCATGGCAGCATTGGGAATATCATGATAAACTGGAATTACTAATGGGCTGCCATTAGTAAAGGGCACAAAATTCCTGGGTGGTTGTTGGGCCATTGGAAAAACTAGGATATTGATAGAAAAATTGACACGTGGTGAAGGAATATTAGGAGGAGGGTTACCAAAACTAGGTCTATTATAAGGAAAAGTATTACCAACTCTTCTCCTTCTAGTAGAATTCAAAGGTAAAGAAACAAAATTAGAAGGAATCCTCTTACCAATGATCTTGTAGTCACTTTAGGCATGGAACATGCTATAATACTAGTCTAAATTCAGCTTTACGGAGTCGCCAAAAGATCATAAAATATTTAAAATAAATTAAGTTTTCTCCGGAAAGTGACTTTTAATTTTGTAGATCTTATGTTGCATGTAGATCTGATTTGTGGTCCCACCGGGCATTCCAAAAACTATTATCTCTAGAAAGTTAACCCTATAGAGAGATGGCTGTAGGTTTTCTAAGCTTGTAAAAATGATCTCTCTCTTTCGTAGATACAATGGAAACACCTCAGTGTCTGTGGGTATACCTATTTTGAGGTGAATCGTCGATATCAAGGCTGGTTCCTTATTGGTGTATCCTAAACTACTTTCTGGGAGTTTGAGGGTAAAATATGACTGTAAAAATGATTAAAACTAAGGTGATACACCAAATTTTTATGAGGGATTTGACTAAGTATATGCACAACTGATTAGGAAGGATTCTTGATGCACGAACCAATAGTTTTTTCTCTATAGAATATCTAAGGGAAACACTTGATTGCACTGAGGGAAGATCACAACAATACTAATAAGTTAACATGCACATTAAAATTAAGTAGAAAGGACTGAAATTTGTAGCAGGGTAAGGTGGTTGATCAGGGAATTTGCATTCACAAGATTAATGTAACATACACAAGACTACAAAATAACTTGGAAAGGTAGAAAATACTTCACACTCAGAGGGAAAAACTGGAAAAATTTGCTTCAGTACTCATATATCCAAAATTCCTCTAGGAATGATCCTATGTTTTGCAAAGGCACACAATATATAGAAAAATAAATTTTCCCACCCTTCCTAAAAATAGACTAAGGTTGTACTCACCCATGCATCCTAATTTTATCCTTTATTTAATAATAAATAAAGGGATAAAATAATACAAACTAGAGTATGTAATTAAAAATAGGCATTAATAGCCTTGTTTACAATAGTCAAACTGAAGTTGACTATTCTATTTTTAAGAAAAGAATGGGTGAATAATTTGCTAATAATAAAATTGCTTGCTAGGCAAGTCTCCCTCCTTTGAGCATGCAAATTCATCTTCTTCTCTGTTTTGTCTTCTTGTGAAGCATGCAAAACAAATTGTAAAAAATTCATCAATATTTGTAATATTTGTAATTACACACTTAGCAATATTTGTAAAAATAATTCATCCAAACATTAATCCTGATTGGGACCACCTTTGTCTCTGATGTTGACACTTATTCTTTTCTAGTGATCACATGGAAAAAATGCATTCCAATTCATGTACAATTAGTGGGGGCCACTTGTGGTTATGAACCTTTTCCTTCATTGGGTTTGGCCACTCTTGTGGTCTTAGAAAATTTTGTGTTTTGAAATAATACAAGGGGCACCATGTTACATTCAGCCACCTTTGTGGACTTAGGCATATTATAAGGTATGCCACCCCACTTTTACATTTGATTGGAATAAGGTTATACTTCACCTTTTCGGTGATCATTGTGTATGATTTGGTCGCCTTTTTGAATTTTTGAGCATGCACTATAGTTGATAAAGTTCAATGCAATGATATTTTTGTTTGATTATGTGGGCTGGCCCCTTCCCCATGGTGACTCACCCCTCCATGCATTTTTCGGTGGAAATTTAACCTATGTTGAGTTTGCTTTGATATTGATGATGGAAACTAGGCCATTGATCTTTATACCTATGAATTTGATGTCATCGATCTCTTACCCGTGATTAGGGTTCAAGATTTGCATTTAAAATGGTTGGTGGGGACTAACTGTGGTTGGTTGCTTTGAATTCGGTGAACGATCATCGGCCGTTAATCTTCATACACGACTATGTCTTGATCATTGATGATTGATCATTGGTCGGGGTTTTTGATTCCACTCTCAAGTTGGTATAGTTAAGTTTATTTGAGCCTTTTTGTGACCATTACATTTGATCTTTTAGCTCTCGGGAGAAGCCCTGGAAAAAATTTTTTTGGCCATATGGTTGATCACCTCGAGCTTTATCATGTTGGTCATGTAATAGTTCTGAATGAGATTTCAAGTTTGGCTTTTATGCAAAATATTTTCAATCTTCTTTGCTTCTATCAAGATCTCTGTGAAAACCTTGTGGCCACCATCTTTTAGCTTTGTGAGATTGGTCCTTCTCTTCCTAATCCTTTTGGGTATTCGAGAATCTGTAAATTCGAAGTGGTTCTTTTGTCAATCACGGTTGTGCTACTTTACTAGAGCAATATTTGAGTGAGTTTTATTTTAACATGGCCATTATCATTTTGATCTTCAAGATTCAGCACTTCTTTTACTCTTTGATCTTTGTAAATTTTGTAACCTCCTTGATGATTAGTCAAGCTTGAAAATTGTTACTTTGAGGCAGTGTAATGTTGTGAGGCTCAAATATTTGCATTTCTTCATCCTTTCAGCTTTGTTGACCGGCCTATGCCTATTAGCATCACTGTTTTGATGTGAAGATGGTAAGTCTTTGACCTCTGAGCATGGTAATCGTTTTGTTCTTATTACCTTGACTTCTAAGCGCTAATAATTCACCATTTCTTTTGCATACTTCATGTTTTCTTGGCTCCTTTGTGGATCTCGAGTTAAAACTTGTGTTGGGTTGCTTCCTTTTCTAAACTTGATGACCATTTGAGGGTTGCTCAGATTTAATTTGAATAGTAAGTACTTTGTTCCTTATTTTGATCTAATTTTTATGAGGGTATTCACATATTGACTTTGATTTTCTTGGAATGAAAAAATATCCAAGTCTTTATTATTTCCATCTGGGCTTAAACTCTTCGTGCATTCTATTTTTGTGATCTGAGCTTTTTGTCATTTTATTCGACCTATTTCTTGCTTCCTGTGCATATTTTAGAGCCAAAATACACTTCGTGTTTTGAAGAAATGAAGGCTTGTCTTGAACATTTAAACCTTTAAGTAGTTGATGATGGCCATAGCTTGGTAGGAGTGTAGGCATTTGTTGTATTATGTTTCAATGTAAGTTATGAATGTATTTGATATTGAAATTGATCCCTAAATCTCCACATTTAGTGGCTTTTCTTGAGTGCTTTTACTTTTGTTCTATCGAGAATCCTTGAGCTCAAATCCTGCATATTTCATAATAGCTTATGAAAACTTTGATTCCTACTTTTCTTGTTCATTCTAATACCTGAAGGTTTTAGGATGCTCAGACACTTTACTTTCTACAATTTGATGCTTCTCTGCTACACTTTGACACACTTTGTAGATGTTTTGAGCCTTGTATCTAACTTTGTATCTATAAAATTCCTTTAATTGCATAGTTTTTGTGACTCTTTGGATCTGAGATCACTTGAAAACTGAAATTCCCTACTGAGATGAGTGCTTGAATGCAATTAGTTTCTTGTCAAAATAATAGATGAAATATTTCTTACCTTTGCAAGATAAAATTTGAATTTGATGATCTCCTTAATGAAATTATGCACTTGTAATTTTGTATTCCTTTATTTCAAATTCTAAGATGGTTCTTTGTAATATTGTAAGTGGCTTTCTTGAAATTGTAAACAATTCTTCACCTGTTGTAACACCATTTTCAGGCATAAGCCTTGATTTAGATGCTTTGTTGAAATATTGCAACTTGTTTCTTTTACTTAGATGCTTTTATTTCCTTGATAATAGTATTTGTGGCATGCTAGAAAATTTTGAAATTTAATTTTACATAGCGAAGCCCTGGAAAATTTTTCCCAGAATCTCTTCTCTCATGTATTTCTAGAAATAATAGTTGTATTTTCTGATCTAGAATATAGAAAGTAACACTTTCCATGCTGAATTGATATAGCATTTGAGAATTGAAAATATGATAGTTGTTTATCTTGATCATGTAATGCTTTTATGCTTTTTGTATCACTTATTTGATTTGCATAGTTCTTTTAAAGCATGTAGTAATTGAAACAACATGATGAAAGTTGTAAATGTTGGTTTTACAAGGCAAAACCGGCAAAATTTTCCAGAATCTTCTCTCTCATCCTATTTCAGCTATAATCCTTTTACTTTTAGCTTCAGCTTATTGAAATCTGATTCTCCCTCTTCTTTGCAAACTGAAAATGTACTTCTATCTTCCATTACCTCTTCTGAGCTCTAACCTCTTCCATTTGTAGAATGTTTGTTGAACTTGAGTTGCACTTTTCCTTCTTCTTAGCATGTACTTATGACTTATTTATTTCTCTCTTTGGCTGCAACCTGTACCTACACACTTAGGAAAACAATTAGGAAATATTTAGGCTTTTGGCCTCTCTTATGTCCATGTTTTCTTCTTTCTTTTACTTTCTTCTTTCTGAGTGATTAAAGCATGCATGTAGTTTTTCCTTCAAGTAGAATACATCTCCTACTTAGGGGAAGATTCATATGCATGAAGTAGGATAGTGTAGGAATATGGTTTGATCCCTGAGCTCATAACTGATGGTTGACTTGTTTTTGCTTTTCAGGTACCATGACTTGAGGATGAAGGAGCTGGCAAGGAGATGCTCTACACAAAGAAGAATATACAAGGAAATGATGGGTTCACCCTCATACTCCTTTGCTTTCTCCTTCATGCATGTGTATCTTTCTTTTCAGTAGTTGTACTTTACTTTTTAGTTACATCCCACGGCTTGTGTGGGAAACATTTGACTCTCCTTGTGAATAAAACATTGAATTCTGTAAATGAGTTGTATATCTCTTTCTGCATTTCTACTTTCTGTATGGATTGTATAATGAACTAAACAACTTAGTAACATAATTGAATGTCTTAATCATAAAGGAAAGAACATTGAATATAACTTGTAACATTTAGTAATGAACTCTAATTTTGATGATATGCACTTATGTTTGTTGTTCCAAAACTTTACACTTCACCTACTCTGCAATTGGATGTTCTCATCAAGACAACATAACTGTCCTTCGGGGCTTGTGTTCTTTTGCTGAGGATGATCATGAAATTGTAGACTATGTGATCTGTTACGTTTTGTAACAACACACATAGTTACAGATTTCATATAATCTTTTAAATAAAGCAATAGTAACAACATAATATAATATAATCTCCCATAGTTTAGGTATACTTCACCAATGCTATCCATCATAATGAAGTTTTGAGTTTCCCATTTTTGCACAAGTGCAAAAATTGTCAATAGGATCTCAACTAGGAAATAACTATGGAATTGGTGGCTCAAGAGTTTCTAATGTATATGATCTAACAATGGGAGAGCATTTTTTTCTTTGGTTATATCTATGGATTATAGCAATGGGTTTTATATATCTATAATATTCTAGATTTGTTACTATTATAAAGTATGAACCATGCCATAGCAAACAAAAAAGAGAAATGTATAATTATTTAACGTAAATTAAACAATCACTAAGAAATAATTTTGATTATCTTAATTAGTTATTAAAATGTGTCAAAAGAAATTTTTATAGAGGGTACTAAGAATCAAGCCTACTAAGGTTGGATGTTTAGGTTGGATTCCTTGAGATACCTAAAGGAAAGTGGGGCTGTATTTTTGTTTGTATAAATACGAGTTGTGATATTGGGGTCTACCCCCTCACTAAAAATTTTTGTAGTGAGAAAGATGTTGGGTGTGTAGCCAATATACTGATCCATAAAATTCTACAGTGGAAATTTACAAAATCACACAACTATTGTTCCTAATTATAAATTACTTGAAAATGACAGTTTTGAATGGTATTGAATGAAATCTATTACTCTATAATTAATGACAGCAATAAAATGTACAATTAAGACAATTTAACATGATAATTTTATCTTTGAAAACCCCAAAATTTAGGGAAAAAAATTTGAGAAGGAAATTTCTCTTTCTTCGCAATACTATATTCACCAATTAAAAATGATGACAAATTACAAAAAGCTGAAGCAAGACAAAAATGTTACTTCCAACCTCTCTACTTTCTTGCTCTTCTCATACACCTTGCTTCCACAAATCAATTCTAGTACCAAGTGATTTCTTTCTCACTTCCCCGATTGATTCTTCCTTCCTTCTACATGTTCTAATTGTATTTATCACTTGCTCCCTATGTCTTCCCATGAAATGGAGAATAGGAATAGATGTCCAAGGAAAAGAGACAACCCAAAGGTTAAAAATATGTGACTCTTCATGGGTTTATTTTATTTTATTTATACATAGCAGTAGTTATCCAACTTCCATGGTGTTTACACAATGACTATTGTCTCTGCAGAGGTGTCGTTATGCAATCACCACACTATAGAAAGAATTAGTTCTTCCACTTAACCATTATATCCCACTTCTTCTCATTTTTCCTTATGATCGTTGTTTTTCTGTTGAAGTTGTGTTTTTGGATCCCTATGGATCACACCTCCCCCACTTATGAGGGTTTTTGTCCCAAAAGATGAGTCGGGAGTAGATGAGGAAATAATTCCCTCACTTTCTCCTTCAACTACCACTGGGCTTGTCTTGGTGTCTTCCCATTGATTCCAACATGCCAATATTTCTATGGACCTATCCTTACTTCCTTGACCTTCTCCTACAACACTACATCCTCCTCTAACTCGCCTTGTGAGTTCAAGACACGATCCTCTATTGAAGTTATCAAATGATATTCTTATTGTTCATCTAGCATCAATGGCTCATATAGGTGCAAGTTCTCATAATTTACTATTGATCACATCCACATGAAATGTGGCAAGTCAAGTATTAATGTATTTTCTCCAACCTACTCAAGTATGGTGAAGGTTGCATCTTGTAGTGGTTATAGTTTCCTTGCTTGACCTTTTAATCTTTCCTTTCTCAACTCAAACCAAATCTTGTACTCTCTATGATGTTGATCATTCCTAGACTTGTGATTGGATCCATAATTATCTAATTGTTCTTTCACCTTGAGATGGATTTGTCTAATCCTCTCAACAAACGTTTCTACTCTAGTCACCTATGAATCATGTACCTCTCCTTTTTCAAGCTGACCAACCGTAATGTTCGGTGGATTGTTAGCTAAATACCACAAGCATGTTTCAAAAGGTGGTTGCATAGAGGATGAATGTACCACCCTTTGTAGGAATGTTGATTAGGGACTTATTCCAATTCCGTGGATATTTGATATTATACCCTCTAATCAATTGTACCAAAGTCCCATTTACCACTTACATTTTCCCATCATTTTTGAGATGGAAGGTCATGCTTCTTCGTAACCTAGTCATCATTTTTTCCCACAAAGTATTCCAAAACTTCCCTAATAACCTATAATCTATATCAGACACAATAGAATTTGGCTTACGAAAATGAACCCAAACATTAGAAAAGAAAATTTCAGCTACCTCACGTCCTTTTATTACCTTTTTACATGCCATAAGAACACACATAATGTTAAATATATCTATAACAACATATAGATAATCATGTCCATGTTTATACATAGTTATTCCTCATACAAAATTGATATAGATATTCTTCCAAAGTTGAGTAGGAAAAGGTAAAAACATATACAAACCTTCCTTCCTTATTTTATGCTTTCTTACACAATAATATTTACATCCTATTATGAATTTAGATACTTCTTCTTATATATTTGGTCAATATACATACCTTTGCAAGTGGGAAATTATCTTTCCAACACCAAAATGTCTAAATTATGTCTTCACTCATTAATAAATCTTTCTTCTTGTAGCAATAAGTTTCTCTCATCGGTGGAGTAGTTTGTATTTTAGATCACAATCATCAATACATGTCCTTTCAACCCATTTTGACTACAAGCTGTTGATATGTCACCCCAAAATATTTGTCTTGAACATATGCATCTCCATAAGATTCCTTCGTGAAGTGCTCAAAATGAGATATAGTGGTCAAACTAGAGATTTTATCCTATGAGGGGAGGCTAGACAACATGTATGCAACCAAATTTGTGTTACCTTTCTTGTATTTGATTAGTAAATGGAACTGTTGAAAGAATCCCATGCACTTTAAGTGTCTTTCCGACTACAATTTAGATTGTGCTTACAAATATTAGAGAGCTTTACTATCGGTGTGCACAATAGTTTCTTTTCCCAACAAATAATGATTTCATTTATTTATTTCATGAAATACTACATACATTTCTTTATCATATATTGAATATAACTTAATTGCTAAAGTGAAAGGTTAGAATGATAGCATACCGGATTACCTCCCGTACCAAAATCTGCTCCCATAGCGTAATCATTGGCATCCATCTCTACTTCAAAGGGATGCTGCAAATTAGGAAGATAAAGTACCGAAGCATGACTAATTTTGTATTTTAATAACTCAAAAGATTGATCTTGTTCCTCACCCGAGTCAATACCCTTACTCTTTGTGGCTGCTTTGTGTAGAGGTTTTGCAATAGTACAATGTCCGAGAATGAACTTCCTTATGTATTGTATGGCTCCCAAAAACATTCTAGTCTTTGTGGTTCCCTTTGGTGTTTGAAAATTGGTAATGGATTCAACCTTCTTTGGATACACTTGTAGCTCTCCTCCTCTAACCACATTCCTAAGATAGACATGCAACTATTTAGAAAAATCACACTTCTTCATGTTGCATAATGTTTGTTTCTCCTTGAGAACTTGAAAGACTTGCAAATGTGTTAGATGTTCCTCCCACATAAAGCAATAAACAAAACAATATTATCCATAAATACAATGACACATGTAAATATGAATTTCCGTAGTACATCATTCGCTAATCTCATAAATGTAATGGGTGCATTACATAAACCAAATTGAAGTACTCACCACTCATACAAACCCCGCTTCATTTTGAAGAAATTCATCCATATATCCTCCTCCTTCATCCAATATTGTGTTAGTGTAGGTGGTATTTTTCATCATTTATTTATTTAGTGGGTGTAATTCCACCTCACCGAGTGAGTCACCTCACTTACGTGGGCATGGATCTAGGTGTCATGTTTGTTGTGAAAGATTCCCTTATGGAATTTTTCATATGTGTAAGTGTGTCATAGGAGTTACTTTCTCCTTTAGGAAAGTAACTCCTCTTCTCCATCATGGAGGAATCTTGTTCTTACATGGGAGTTACTCATTGACTGCCTTATATGTACACCACTCCATTTGATCTATGGCAGTTCCAATTCCACACCATTTTCGAATCTGAGTTCACATATGCATGCACATTGTGCTATTACGTTTTCATGCTTTACTATCAGTAACTCCTTCATCTCGGTTGAGTACAACTCTTGATGCACACAAATCCCACTAGGTCTTCATCCTTCATCCCTCCATCATGGTATCAGATCTTAGGGACCAGAATTGCATTGCTTCCCATAGTTTCTTACTGTACTCTCTTCCTTGTAGTTGTTTGTGCAAGCTCCTTTTTCGTTATGCTCTACTTGCATATTTTTCAAGATTTTTAGTGGGTGGTTTTGTGTGCTTGTGGGTTGCTAGTTTTATCTATGTTCAGGTTCAGTAAATTGCAGGGTCAAAAGGTGCAGATTTTGGTTTGTGAAGAGGTTGGAATGGTGTGGTAATGGTCTGACTCGGCCCCAGCTCGCCGAGATGGGAACCGAGCTGCCTCAGTTCATCACTAGCCCGTGGTATTGCCTTCGTGATAGCTCACCGAGTTCGACTCTATCTATTTGTGGTTGCATTATTTTCAACTCGTTACTGGCTCGGTTGAAGGCATTTCAGCCTACCCTAAACCTGAATCTAGTTTCTGCCCTATTCAACTCCTGCACTTGTTTTGCCAGACATTTTGGATTAGAGCCAACACCGGTTTTGGATCGTTGTTCGTTGCATCGATTCGACCTGCTTGTCCACCTCTGCCAGCTGAACTTGTGACCCGGTTCAAACGTGTTACACATCTCAGTTTCTGCCTCCTTCCTGGACGTTTATGCACTTTGAGCTCTTGCATTGTGTTCACACCGCGGAATTCTACTCGCCTCTGCCTCGTAGTTTGGCCTTCCTGAACGCCTCTCAACCTTGTGCTGCCCACGTACACTTTACACAGCTTGGGTCTGTATTTTTGTTCTCTGTTTGGTTCAAGTCACCCTGGTGTTCCGTGCCTGTGCTCAGTACGGATGCATTGCTTGCCAGATCCCCAGCACGTCCACTACCTTGACGGTTACCTACAAACTCTGTATGTGGCACAGACTGGCCGTTGTAATCTCCCATGACCGTTACAAATTTTCCATTGTCGTTCTAACCCTGCCAACACCGGATCTCCTCGACCATTTTTTTCTAGCACCACGTGGCCTTACCCCTCTTCCTGCACACGGCTGCTCTATTCACACCTGAATCGAGTCGTTTCAAATACTGCTCTCTGCTCGGCGTAGCTCTTGACGCTTTACACCCGGCTCATAACTCAGGGCATCTCCCCTCAACTCGGTCACGTCTATCACACCTCGGAGGTAACACCCTCACCTCAGCGAGTCCTCACTCCCACTCAGCTCGGTGAACAACTCGCCTATCAACTCAGGCAACTCACTGCACATGCTCTGCAGCTCACCCAGCCAGCCAGGTCGCCGAGCTGAGATGGCTCATCTACACCCGGAGGCAATTTTTTTCTCTCCTTTTTATTAATTTACTTGCAGATTAATTAGCAATTAATTAGTCCCATTTCCAATAAAATATAAGCAAATTTTAAGGAAAATTTTTATCCTCCTTTTTGGGCGTGAATTGGCTATTGTGAGCCCCACTTCTTGAAATCTCTTCCTTCCTCATTCAGGGGGATTTTTTTAACGGTTCCTTTCGCACCTCAGCTGCACGCATTTTTTTCATGGATCCTCTTGAACTTCCCTTGGTTACCCCTTTAACTATCAAGAATGGTTGGATGCTATATATTTTTCCTTGAAAAAGAAACAATTGTTTCGGATAACCACATTTTGCACGCTGAACCTACAGATGCAACAAAAAGAAAAAAAAGTTATGACAAGTGTGATGAAGTCATTGGGTTTTTTTAAAATTTTTGGGGAAAAAGATGAAATGAGAGGACATGAGCTTGAAAAGGATCTAATTAGCCTTAGTCCTAATAGTTTTGACACCCTTCAGACTTCTTCACCAAGTTCAAATCACTCAGATTGTAGTTGGCAGTGTGTGGAAAAGACAAAAAGTAATTGCAGCTCATTCTCTTAGTCCTTGCAAAACTTTGTCTTGAATACTCTGTTTTTGTATCCACCTTCCATGCAACAAGAAGAGAACTTGGTAAAATATAGTCTCCACTCTCACTTGATGAATTTAATACTAATTTGATCAATAAACAAGATATATCGATTTAGATGGGCACCTTGAAATCCACAAAGTCCTATGCTCTCATTGTTGGAAAGGAAAAATAGAAAGCTTCAAAGGAGAATAAACATAACAAGGATCATGAAAAGAAGGAAAAACCAAAAACAAACTCTTCCACTTCCTCTTCCAGTTCCAAACCTTAAAAGAATGGATCAAATTAGGATATTGTAATAGTAGGAATCTTGAAGAAAAGTGCTTGAAGAAAAATATTGATCTCTTCACTAATCTACTTGAAAAACACAACATCAAAGTCCCGATTCCCTCCAATCATCTTCATTATCTCGCGAAAGTTATAAGGAGAAAGAAAGTGAAAGAGAAAAAAAGTGAAAGAATCAAACAAGGAGAAACTAAAGGAAGAGCTCTAGTTATAGTTGTGACAACTATTCCCTGCATGGATCATTGACTCGGGTGCAACTCATCACATGGCCTCATTAGACATTTATTTTTCTTCAATGGAGCATTGTGGTATGTCTTCTATTCAACTTGGTGAAACAATGCTACTCAAATTTTTGGGAGAGGATCAATCAAAGTGAATGGTGGTACTTTCAACAATGTTATGAGTATCCCTTCACTTTCAACCAATCTTCTTTCAATTTATCATATCACTCACCTTTGTTGATTATGGAGCCCGATAGCGAGGGGGGTTGGAAGGGGGCTTCACCACCCTTGTGGGGTCCAGTGATTGTGCGCCCTTGGGGGTGGGGTTTGGGAGCAAGCACTCCCCGTAAGCCACATTTTATATTTATTTATGCGTTGTGAAATCTAGACCGTTTTTATTAGGTCACAAATCTAACGAGTGGATTTCTATGTTTCCTGAAATGATAAAAACCTAATATCTTTAAAGGGTCGTAATGTATGAGGCTCTTTATATTAGTGGTGGAACTGTGAGAGAGAGTTTTTTTCCTGGATAGAATAAAAGGATTGGTTGTTTCTTGTGGATGCGGTGCATTTTGGGTGAACCACGTTAAATTTGTGTCTCTCTTTTATTGCATTCTTTTTTTTTTACATTTTTCGCATTATTCATTGCATGTTTGTTTATTTGTACAATGTTATAATCCTAACAACCTTGGAAAGGGAATGTGGGTTGAGTTCACTTGGATTTATTTTATGTCAAAGAGCTTCATAGTGATGTTATTGTTGCAGTTGGTATAGCTTCCCATCACAATTAGATACACTCATTCTCACACTTTGATCCTACTTTAGATTCGTCATACGACTTGACTGGATTTGAGGATACTTTTGAGGCCACTTCTGATGTTGAGGACATCTCTTCTAGCATAGTTTATTGTTATGATGATCGGGAACCACCATAACCATCCACTTATAACTTGCCACATCTTGAGGAGTTGTCTATTGAGATGCCTACTTCTAGTCCACTTTAGTCTCTTTAGGGAGAAGGCACTATGATTCCAGACTCATCAGGAATTGGGAACACTTCTGCACAATTTCAAGACATTCCACCTTCCTTCCTCGCCACTACTTAGGATTTTATTTATTCATGGGCTAGCTTGTATTTCCACTTCACATACGAAGCATTGTTCCTTAGATTGGAACAACACCTTATCACTTCTGGGATCTTCCTCCTCTTCACTTAGTATAGGGTGGCTCATGATTGCTATTTATTCTTGGGAGGTGGATATCATTTTCTCTTGTCTCCTTTTTCATCTTAGTAGTTTACGGGAGTTTTCCTATCTCTTGTAAGTGGATGGTTTTCCCACTAGGTTTTCCTTCAATACTTAAGATTTATTTTGTGCATGGGTACCTCATCACGCTTGTGTCCAGGACCCATTTTTCCTCTTATGTGTGTTTTGTTGAATTTCCTTGCCCCATCCTAAGTTTCAATGAATGGGGGTTGTTGATGTAGATGGTATTTTTTCATCGTTTATTTATTTATTAGGTGTAATTCAACCTCATTGTGTGAGTCACCTCACTTAGGTGGCGATGGATCTAGGTTTCCTATTAGTTGTGATAGATTCCCTTATGGAATTTTTCATATGTGTAAGTTTGTCATAGAGTTACTTTCTACTTTGGAAAAGTAACTCCTCTTCTCCATCATGGAGGAATCTTATTCCTATTGTTTAGAAATATTCCTACTCCTTCAACTTGAATTAATTAAGTAAGAAAATAGAAATATACCAACCTCAAAAGATGTAGGGTTTAATGATACTCTGTAAATGTTCATTGCGATGCTCGACGTTAAGCTTTGTGAGAGATGTGTACAAGCTCCTTTCCTGCAAAGAAACCTACAATCAAAGATGCTATACAATATATGATTAAAAACATGGATAAGCAATCTTCTTAGAAAATCGATGATTCTAGGAATACAATGGGATTCCTCAAAGGATGTCAGCTCACTTTAAACAATCAAGTGAATTGAAATGGATAAACAATACATGATAAATCGATACAAGATATAGATATGAAAAATGATAAGTTGATACAAATTTTGAAAGAATATAGATAAGAGATGGATAAGAAAAATTAGAAATAGATTATGGATCGAACTCAAGCTCAAAATGGATATCCTATTTAGCCTCATATGTAGCCCAAACAAGTTCATCTTTGATGAGTATGTAGTCAAAGTATTCTCGCTAGTAGTCTTCTACTACTTGACGGAGTTCATGGGGCGACTTGAAAATGTTGTCCAATTTGTCTAAAGGAGCATTATGGATGGTACACAAAGTCATATCATGCAAGATATCATATTGTTCCCAATAGAAAGGGTGTTGAATTATCAGCAAGGAGTGGATGTTGGTGATTTCATGAGAAGGGCCACCAATTTCCATCTAAAAGTAATCCATACTTAAAAATATGTTAGAAGAAAACAATTTGATATGATTGAAAAAGGTATTGAATGAAAAGCGATAAAAAAATGTAAGAAGGTAAAAGTTAAAAGAATAGTTTGTGATTGGGTAAATCACTTTGGCGATTAGGGTTTTTTTGCATATTTCAATAAAAATCAAAGGTCGATGATTTAAACTTGATCTTTCAGATTAAAAGAAGCTTAGAAATGATGTAAATAGATGAATAAACAAATAAAAATACCTAGAAAATGATGTGGGGTGAAAAGTAGTCTATGACCTTACGAAAGATGATGTAGGAAGTTGGGAAGCTCGCAAATGGACTGATGAGATGTTGATCTACAAGGACTTCTAAATGGTCTGAGAATGCTTGATGATTATGAATAATGATGTTGGTTGATAACTCAAGTGACTTGATACCCGGTTATGACATGTAGGAAGATATTAACTCAAAAGGAAAATGAAGACTTGTGAATAAATGTTGAGGATCCTAAAGAGAAGGCTGGTAAACCGGCTTAAATAATCTCTAGTGAATACTTGAATCGCCGATAATTTCAAGTTGCTTGAGCTATGTGAGGAAATATTATTGGAAATCCATCCAAAGGAAGGCTATTTGATTTGTATTTCGAATGAATAATTTGTTAGTGGTTGGGGACGTGTTGTGTTTGTTTTAGAGGGTGACAAAATAGGTTAGATTATACTTGATTTTTTTATGTTTGGATTTGTCTAATTTAGGTTTGTAGATGATTTTGATAGGTGTGTAGATGATAATGATTTGTTTGTCGAGATAAGGGAGTTAGAAATAGATTTTAGGCACTAAATAGATTTAGGTTAATTTGGGTGGTTTAGAAAATGATTAAGTTAATCTAGATGGTTAGGTCATATTTAAGATAGGGAAAATAATGTGATAAGGGATTTATATGAAGGTAAATATCATGGAATATTAGAGTCATGATAAATATTTCATGTTGATTAATAAATATTAGACTTAGGAATAAATTATTTTGATAATGTAGTATGATTAAATGGTGGGCGTGATTTGGGGTATGAAATATTGATGCATTTACATAATTAATTGAATAAATATGGGAGGGTGTAGATTTTTTAGTGTCTACATTTTCCCCTTCTTATCTAGTGTTTAATGAAAAATCATTAGAAAAAATTATGTTTGATTGTATGGGTGATCCTTCCTCAAAATGTTGTGATCGCATACGCATTGCGAGGAACACTAGTTTGAAATTTGTGATTAGATAAGTTTGTTATGTTTTTGTTCGAAAAAAATTCTCCAGTCCAGGGATACCGAAACAAGATTTTCTATCGAGGAATTAAATCATAGGGGACCAAAGGTTTTGTTACCTATAGACGTATGATCCCGTGAAGGTAGGATACATAGATGGGGAAATCAAGTGATGGGGAAAAACGTGTCCCAATGAATCCCAATGTTGATTTCATTTCTCCGATATTTAATGTTTCAAGTACTAGAGTTCCTTTAAAAGGAACATTTTTGTGGAAAAATTTATGATTGATAAAAATGGGACAAATCGCTATCGACTCGGTGAAACACTAAGCGATTCCAAAGAAACCAATGAAGATTGTGGAAATCGTTGGCAATTGCATTGAGGTAAAATTTGGGGCTATAAATACCAATCTCAATATGGTAAACTTGTTTTTATAGAGCAATTTTGAGTGAAAAAATGTGATTTTGAGTGGAAAAGTTGAGATTTGGACGCAATGGCTTCATCGAAAAGCATCACAAACCCACTATGGTAGAGGTAGGTCATTTCAACCTGCTTTATGTTTGTTTTTGTTGATTTTGGGTAGTTTTTATATTTTTTTCATTTTGGAGGGCGTATGGATGTCCTGATTTTTAATGTAGGAATCGCTAGCAATTCATGAAATCGTTATAGATTGATGTGAATCGCTAGCGAATTTAACTGCTATATGGTAGTTTTGAATATTTCATTAAAAACGTATGATTTTTATGGAATGTTCTCAATGTTTTATGGTGTTTTTGGTTCCAATTTGGTGATTGATGTTGATGTATTAATATTGATGCTAATGATTTTAGATATTTAGTTAATGTTGATATTAATTATATTTTTGATGATGTTGATGTTGATGTTAATGATATTTTGATAATTTATGATGATGTTGATGGTAATATTTATATGTTAAATATTGAAGATAATGACACAATTTTTTATTTTTTGTGTGTTCATATGTGGATGCAAAGCTTACGATCCGAGATCATATCCCTCTTATTTTGGATGAGGTGAGAGAAGATATGACTTATGATGATTGGGATCATGTAGACACTATGCATTTTGGTGGCATTAGGGATTAAAGATGAATTCATATATGCAAGAGTTTGATGCTAGTGTTAATAGAGTGGTGGAATCATTACACACTGCACTTTTTGGCTGCCTACTAGAGAGATGACCCTCACTTTGGATGATTTCCATTGGATTAAGAGATTACCTATCCATGGAGAGGGGTTTTATAACATTAGTGATTATTTGAGAGATTAAATGTGATGCAAAGGTTGTATGGCGATGCAGTAGAACATGTGAGATATTTGTTAGGGGCATTTGAGTAGCAGAATGTGTATGAGCTTGGGAAGGATGGTTTTACCTAGATGACCATGATGATGATGGACATCTCATGTTTTATTTTTCTAGATTCGGGAGGTGGAAAGTTTCCCTATATGATGATGGATGTAGTTGATGAGATGATGGAGCACCATACAATGTTTGAGTAGGGGCCCATATTTCTTGCAAATACATTTAGAGAGTTGTGGGCTTGGAAGGCCCCAAGCAAGTATGGGATTGATGTTAGGATTTTATTATAGTGTTGGGCATACAAGCATAGTGTTATTCCTCATCCATTGGGGCTGTCATAGGGTATTGATGAGAGTCATGCCGGTTTTATGAGATGGTAGGAGGACAAGGGATGGGTGAAAAAAAAGAATAGTACTAATTTTTATAGATATTTTTAATCTAGGTTACATGTAGGTGATGTTATTTTGAGGCCTTACTTATATTTTCATGATTGGCCTGGTTGTGAGCATGAGTTAGTGGGATTCCAATAGGATATATGGGTCTAGGCATATAGGGAAGGAGAGCATGAGCTATTACATTTTGATAAGATGAAGAGGGAGTTTTGACTTATACACGGTGTTCCTAAGGATCCCATGTAGTATAGATAAGAGGATGGAGACACAAAGACTCGAGGGTAGTTGTGGTTAGACCTATGACCATTATTGATGAGCAAGTGGGTATTGGTCCTTATGATGATGGTGATATTATACAACTTGATGATATGGGGTTCACTCCAGAGCATAGTGTATGGTGGACTCGAGTACTAAGAGATTTTATAGGGCCTAAGTTATACAATAGGTAAGATGGGTATGTGCTCGAGTAGAGCGAGAAATATAGGAACAAGATGTTATTGAGGTTTTAATGATGAGGATGAGGAGGAGGAGGGTGATGATAATATTACAAAATTTATTATAGAGGTGGCACGAGAAGCCCATGATGGAGGGAGATATGGATGTGACTCAAAGAGAGATAGATGATTGATGAGGCCATAAATCGATCATAAATTACCATTATTTTATCCTTCCAAGTTACCTTTGGAAATGGATTTAAATGTAATCTAAGAACTTATAGTTTTCTTAAGATAGAGTATAGGATATATATCTTGTTCATTCTTTAGAAATATTTTTTTAGTATTCATATGTAGGCCATAAAGGAAAGATAATGATAGCATTTGGAAATGTGGAATTGATCACGAACCATACATTTAAAATCAAATCTGATTTCATATTCACATTCCTCTCGAAAAAAATTATGCAAGTTCAAATAAAAGAATCATCTCAATCAAGGTCGTATGTAAAAGTTATAGTTGTTTAAGTTAGATGCGGAACTCGCAGAGTTAGTTCCGGAACTCGCAGAGTTAGTTACGGAACTTGCAGTTTAGTTCGGAACTCGGAAGTTTAGTTATGGAACTCGTAGAAATTTGTTCAAAACATGTATCAATTGAATGGCAGTTAGTTCAAGAAATTTTAATTTGTAAACAAATTAGATTTAGGTCTAGAACTTGCAAATTTAGTTTCGAACATGCATAAAAGGAATGAGAACTTTAGTTGAAACTTGCATCAATGAAATGACAACTTTTGAGGATTGTGAAAATTTAGAGATTCCAATGGGAAATCTGAGAGAGGTTTTTGTTCATAGCAATGTGTTTAACAAAACCTCATTTAGATTTGCTAAATTTTTACCAATGAAGAGAGATCTAACTTTTAGTGAGCTAAATCTTAGGAAACGTGTATCAGATGAGCACTAAAAGTTCCATAAATAGAAACAAAAATTCAAATGGAAAATATGAGAGATGTTTTTTTCATATCAATGTTTATACAAAAAAATCACATTCATATTTGCTACGGGTATTACCAATAAAGAGAGATCTAACTTTTAGTGAGACGTAGTCCGAGAAAAGTGTATCATACGGAGCACTAAAAGTTCCATAAATAGAAATAGAAAATTCTAGTGGAAAATCTAAGAGAATTTTTTTCATATCGATATGTTTAAGAAAAATATCATTTAGATTTGTAACAGTTTTACTAATGAAGATAGATCTAACATTTAGTTAGAGTGCATTCCGAGGAAAAGTGTATCAGACAAGCACTAAAATTTCCATAAATAGAAACAAAAAAGTCAAACAAAAAATATGAGAGAGGTTTTTGTTCATAGAAATGTGTTTAATAAAAACCTCATTCAGATTTGTAACAAGTTTTACCAATGAAGATAAATCTAACTTTTAGTGAACTGTAATCCGAGGAAAAAGCGTATTAGACAAGCGTCAAAAGTTCCATAGTCAAAAACAACAAAGTCAAATGGAAAATCCGAGAAAGTTATTTGGTCAAAATCATATTTTGAGAAAAATCCTCCTTCCAATAATGTAGAAGAATAAAATCATTATGATTCTTGTTACCGAAAAGCAAGGAGAAGATTTGGGAGCAAATCTTCCTAAAATAAGCAAGATAAGATTTGACTTAATAATATATCTCTCTCCATATTTTGTGGAGATGGAGATCTTAGTTATTAGGATTTTAATAAAGATAAGATTAGATTATATTTCCTAAAATAAGGAGTTGGTTGGATGCATGAATTATAAATGCAACCTTTCACACCTTTGAGATATGTATTTTCTTTCTCCCAAGAAATAAAGATTTGTTCTTTCCTCCAAATATTCTATTGTTTTAAAATCAGAAGTATGATTTAATAATCTTCAAGAAATGATTTGGCTACTCATTTCAAGGAAGATGGATCTTTTTATTTATGTTTATGTTTATTTTGTTCTATTGTTCTATTTTTTTTTTGTATTGTGAAAATTTAGTCTGTTGTGAACCTGCAGGTGTTTCATTTAATTATGTTTATTTCCAATTCAAGCAATTTCAATTTATGCAAGTGTGTTTAAATTTATGCAAGTGTGTTTAAATTCCTACAAGTTTGATTTCCTTCATGTAAGTGTGATTTATTTTATGCAAACTTTATTTCTGCAAGTGTGGCTTTTAATTTCTGCAAGTGTGATTTATTTTATGCAAGTTTGGTTTGTGTTTAAAGGAGTTTCTTTCCAAGATCTTCTTCTCTTAATGCATATAGCCATCGGACACCAGCCCTGGATTGACATTATTAATGGCGAGGATTGACGACCCTCATCATTTTGGTGCCATTTCTAGGGAACATGGTGTTATTGGGAGATTCAGAGTTCTCTAAAAGAATATTCTAGTGATAGTAGAATACCTTTTAGAAAATTCTGTGATAGGAAGTATTTGGTAAGTAGTTTCTTTAGAATTTTATTTCCTACAAGTAGATTAAAATTTCATTTCTGTAATTAGGAATATTAGATTGTAAATATCTCCCCACAAACTAACTCTGTGTATAAAAAAATGACTGTGATGTTTGATCAAGAAAGTATAATGGTATGAACAAAGAATTCAAATATCGAAATGGTAGAATATGATATTGAATATGGAATTAGATCTAATTATGAAATATCATATGTTATTCTCTGATAACCATCACCATTTCCCTTATATCAACTAATAGCTTAATGATCTTATTACACATAACTTTAGTAAAAACTAGCTTATCTAGTTTGTAATAATGAAGTGGTAGCATTTCTAGTTAACTCCATCCATATTTAGGATTTCATTAAACCAAAAGAAAAAATCAATCATAATAAATCCACTCTTCGATTAGTTTTCATCCTATAATAAAATTCAATCCCCGAACCATATCCATTAGAAAAAAACAATTCATGTCTTTCAATTTTTTCATTTTTGTATATGCTTGTATAACATTAAGAAGTAATTATTGTGAATATCAAGGAATATTTTTTTGCGTACTAACATCTGATGACTAGATCTATAAGAATTTCTAGAGTTGTTTTTGATACCAGCATGTAGATTTTGGAGCACCAACAATATCAACTAAGGAGCATGCAGATTTTGGAGGGACCCACGGATACCTCCACTCTCTCTTTTAACAACTCTCCATCTCTTGAGATCACTAGTCCGAACTTTGAAGATTACTATGGTGATTCTAATAATTCACAATTCAAGTTGGGCTTTGAAGACCTAGAAATTGTCTACACAATTTTGGGAATCTTCTTGGAGTTACCAAGTATGTAAAAATATTTTTATGAGATCTCAGACATTGCTTCTTATTTTACACAAGTTGTACTTTGATGAATATAGTATGATGATATGGAAAATTTTTCTCTAATCCTTCTCTTGTTATCATCTTAGCAAAAAAAAAAAATAAAAGAAATGAAATCAAAAGCTTTGATTGGAAAACCATCTTGCTGGCCAATCAAAGACGAAAAAAATCAAAAAGATTTGATTGGAAAACCTACTTGCTGGCAAGTCAAGTCAAAGGAAAAAAAATAAAAATTGATTGGAAAACTATCTTGTTGAAATCAAAGCGAAAAAGGAGGTGGCTCTTCTTCAAAGAAAATCAATAGTTACTTGGTGGCTTTCTTCTCGACACTATTTTACCATGTTAACAATAGGATGACAAAGAAAACTAGAGGTATGATCAAGTTATTTTGTTCCACTTTTATTTTTAAGATTTCTTGTAAGTTTTTTTATCATATGTGAGATCCACTTTTAAAGATTTCAAGGAAGGCAAGATAATATTCATATCTCCCTACTTATATGAAAAATATGTGCACCTCTTTGCAATCAAAATTTTGGAGTCTAATTTATGGGCATTCATAAATAAACAACATGATGAGGACATGCATGAGCTTAGGTGTGGGAGAGAAGGAGAATCATGAGCTATGCATTTTGATTTTAAATATGAGACACAACAGAAGGATATCCACACAAGATCCTGTTATAAAATAAAACATATCAAAAAAGAAAAGCAGGAGATCGACACAAGAACACTGTGTGAAATTACATAAAAGAGATCAAAAGAAACACAAGAAAGGAGAAAAGGAGATCCACACAAGAACCTAATGTAAAAGAAAGAATATCAAAAACAAAGAAGGAGATTCACACAAGAACCTATTTTAAAATAAAGAAATGAAAACCAAAGAATGAGATCTACATAAAAAACTATTATAAAATAAAAGAGATCAAAAAAAATGAAGGAGATCCACACAAGAACTGCATTTATAAAATAAAAGAGATCAAAATCAACGAAGGAGATCCACACAAAAACCTGTTATAAAAGAAAGAATATCAAAAGAAAGAGAGGGAGATCCACACAAGAACTTGTTGTAAAGAAAGAAATCAAAAGGAGTAGAAGGAAATCAATATAAGAACCTCTTTATAAAAAATAAAAGAGATCAAAAGTAGTTGAAGGAGATTAAAACAAGAACCTATTATAAAATAAAAGAGATCAAAAGTAGCGAAGGAGATCCACACAAAAATGTGTTATAAAAGAAAGAAATAAAAAGTAGTAGAATGAGATCCACGAAGAACTTGTTGTAAAAAAAATATCAAAAAGTAAAAGGAGATCCACACAAGAACTTGTTGTAAAAGAAAGAAATCAAAAGCGAGTAGAAGAAGACCACAAGAACATTTCCTCAATATGGAGAAGAATCTAAGAAGAGGAGATAATAATGTAATGCATGAGGACATGCATAAGATTAAGTGTCAGAGGCAATGATGAGGCCATAAATTGGCCATAAATTACCATTATTTTGTCCTTCCAAGTTACCTTTGGAAATGGATTTAAATGTAATCTAGGAAGTTATAGTTTGCTTAAGATAGAGTATAGGATATATATCTTGTTCATTCTTTAAATCTTTTGTTATCTATCTTGTTGACTAATCCTATTGATTATTTGGGAAAAGATGCAAAGTCTTGTGTATACAGGCCATAAAGGAAAGATAATGCTAGTATTGGGAAACATAAAATTGATCTTAAATAGTACATTTAAAATAAAATCTAATTTCATATTCATATTCCTCTCAAAAAATTATGCAAGTTCAAAAAAAGAATCATTTCAATCCGAGGTCACATGAAAAATTTATAGTTGTTTTAAGTTAGGTTTGTGGAACTTGTTGAGTTAGTTTTGGAGCGCGCGAGTTAGTTAGTAACTCCCAAAGTTAGTTTTGGAACTTGCAAGTTTAGTTCGAACTCGCAGGATTAGTTCCAGAACTCGGAGATTTAGTTCTAGAAATATTATCAATAGAGTGACAATTAGTTCGGAACTTTCAATTCATGGAGAAATCAGATTTATTTCGGAACATGTAGATTTAATTCCCAAACTTGCATAAAAGGAATGACAACTTTAGTTCTTGAAATTACATCAACATAATGATAGTTTTGAGGGATTGTGAAAACTTAGAGATTCCAATGGGAAATGAGAGAGGTTTTTTTCATATCAATGTGTTTAACAAAAACCTCTTTCAGATTTTCTACAAGTTTTACAAATGAAGAGAGATCTAACTTTTAGTGAGCTATAGTTTGAGGAAATATCTATCAAATGAGCACTTAAAGTTTCATAAAACGAAACAAAAATTCATATGGAAAATATGAGAGAGGTTTTTTTATAGAAATGTGCTTAACAAAAACCTCATTCAGATTTGTTACATGTATTACCAATAAAGATAGATATAACTTTTAGTGAGATGCGATCGAGGAAAAGTGTATAGATGAGCACTAAAAGTTTCATAAATAGAAATAGAAAATTCGAATGGAAAATTAGAGAAGTTTTTGTTCATAGAAATGTGTTTAACAAAAACCTCATCAATATTTGTAATAGGTTTTACCAATGAAGATAGATCTAACTTTTAGTGAGCTGCATTCCTAGGAAAAGTGTATCGGACAAGTGCTAATATTTCCATAAACATAAACAAAAAGTAAAAAAAAATTTGAGAGAGGTTTTTGTTCATAACAATGGTTTAATAAAAACCTCATTTAGATTTATAACAAGTTTTACCAATGAATATAAATCTAACTTTTAGTGAACTACAATCCGAGGAAAAAGCGTATCGACAAGCATCAAAAGTTTTATAGTAAAAAAAAAAAAAAGTCAAATGGAAAATCCGAGAAAGGTATTGGGTAAAACTCATATTTTGAGAAAATCCTCCTACCAATAATGTAGAATAATAAAATCATTATAATTCTTGTTACCAAAAATCAAGGAGAATATTTGGGAGAAAATCTTCCTAAAATAAACAAGATAAGATTTAACTTTAATAATATCTCTCTCCATATTTAGTGGAGATGGAGATCTTAGTTATTAAATTGGAATAAAGATAAGATCATATTATATTTCCTAAAATAAGGAGTTGTTTGGATGCATGAATTATAAATGCAACTTTCCACACTTAGATATGTAATTTTCTTTCTCCCAAGAAATAAAGATATGTTCTTTCCTCTCAAATATTATGTAGTTTTAAAATCAGAAGTATGATTTAAATCCTCTTCCAAGAAATGGCTGCCACTCATTTCAAGGAATATGGATCTTTTTATTTATGTTTATTTTTATTCATTATCTTGAATTCATTTGTTGTATTGTTTTATATTTTGTATTGTGAAAATTTAGTACTTATGAACTGCAGTGTGTTTCGTTTAATTATGTTTATTTCTAATTCAAGCAATTTCAATTTATGCAAGTGTGTTTAAATTCTTGCAAGTTTGATTTCCTTCATGCAAGTGTGATTTATTTTATGCAAAATTTATTTCTGCAAGTGTGGCTTTCAATTTCTACAAGTGTGATTTATTTTATGCAAGTTTGGTTTGTGTTTAAAGGAGTTTCTTTCCAATATCTTCTTCTCTTAATGCATACAACCATTGAACACTAGCCCTAGATTGACATTATTAATGGTGAGGATTGATGACCCTCATCAATGATCTTGTGGTCTGATTTAGGGATGTTTTGATTGTTGAATGAGATCGAGTAGTGAATGAGTGAGATGGACTCATGATATAGTTGGCTCAAGATACTGTAGATAGGTGTAGATACCATTATCAATAAGATGTACTGAAGAATGCCTTGTGGGATACAAGGTCTTTTATTTCTAGTCCAGAGTTGGTAGCGATGGCCTAGGTTAGTTGATAGAGAGCGTAGGCTAGTGGGAAAGAGAATAGGATAGTGGGAAAAGAGAATAGCCCAGTAGGCATATGAGGCATTTGTGACATCTGCGATGATTTCTATGGCCCATTATCATACATTATTGGTAGAGATGCAATATTATGTGATATGGTGATTCGTGATCACCCTCATGTTGTATTATGTGTTGATCATTTGGCCACTAAGGCGGTAGGCCCAAGTATGAGTGTAGGGAGTGTGGGTCACCTACCTTAGAGATCAAAGAGAGGAGGTGGAAATGAGGGAGGATCTAGTGGCAATGTTAGATTTGTTTTTGATGTAGGTGATCAGAGAGGGAGGTGATAGAAATTACCATACTAGAGAGTTCCTTGGAGACTACCAGTTTACTATATGATGATATGTTTTGGTGATAAATTTGGCGTATAGTTCTTTTGAATCCTTGATGTATATCGACATTGTTATTTTGATATATTTATGTTGTGATATGACATTGGTGATGATGTATGACTTTGTTATATGAGTTGGATCATGATGTATTTTGGACTTTATATATATATATATATATATATATATATATATATATATATATATATATATATATATATATATATATATATATATATATATATATTATAAAATATGGTGCGTTTGTCCAATTTTGTTGAATGTGGCATGACTTAAAGTGTGATCTTAAAATGGATTTTTATCAAAATGTGACTAATAAGATAGGGTAAAAATGAAATGATTACCTCATTATGGATTTGAGACATATGTGATGGGTTTTGAAAGCACTTGCACTTGTAGCTTTAATAATGAAAGTTAAATGAGATTATCAATAGGTAGTTACACAAGATCTTTAGTAAAAAGTGGGATGAGATAAATGTACCTTCCTAGGACATGAAAGGGGTTTTGTATGTGTAGATCAATGTGGGAAAAGGGTTCTCCTTTTCAACAAGTTTATAGAGAAATGCCCCAACTCTATATATTGCATTTAGAAGAAAATTGATGAAAGCGGAAATTTTTCTATATAATGAGAAAGTTGATCTATGTGGGAAGCTTTCCTAGATGCTTTTGATATACATTTGAAAGTTGATCAATGCGGGAATCATTTTACATGACTAGCCATCCTTCAAGGGTATGGTCTAAATTTTTAGTTTTGAATTTTATAAAATAGTCGTCCTTCAAGGGATCGGTCTATGAATTTGAATGGTAACTATCCTTGAGGCATCAGTCTACTTTTTACATTTTTGATAATTATTTTGAATAGTTGTGCTTTGAGGGATCAATCTATTATATTTTTATTTTTTGATAAGAAGCATCCAATGAATTTTACATACATTTTGAGCCCATGGTGAGACCCGATAGATAGTTTTCAAATAGGGGAGAAAATGCATATATGATTTACACACACGTGCCTCATATCATGGTTTAGTTGGTATAGGGTAGGTGAGTGTAATGATTTGGAGGTTCCTGCAAAAGAGGAACTTGTCCATAGTGAAAGATGGGATGAACAGAGTTGGAGTGCTCATCTTTAAGGTATATTTAGGATAATGAAAATTTACCATATTCTTTCAAATCATTACCATGATAAGATGGGTTGTTTGATGGAGTGATAATATCTTAGATGTAACTATTGTCATGACGATAAATCATTTAATAGTATAAATTCCACAATTATAAGGAATTCAAAGGTTCCATTTTAGGTTCACTATCAAAGGAAGCAAGATGATACGCTCCCAACCCATACAAGTTTGTGAGTGATGACGTTTGGACCGATCCAATTAAAACTTTCCATGTTTAATCCATTCTAGTGTAAATGTTTTTGATTTAACATGTTTATATGTTATAATGTTGTTTAATGTGTTATCGATAGGCGTGATGATGTTCGAGGCCAATTAGACATTTTTCATCTAATAAATCAAGTTTTGTTAAGTGTTCTTGACATGATATTCTTCATCAGGGATGATGTCTTTAAGGGACACACGAAATGATGGTATTTGGACTTTGAGAGGTAAGAAAGCCTCAGAGACACAAACAAGTGAATAAATAATATCTCTTGTAGGAGTACAAATGCTAGTTTGATAAGCCCGAGAGAAAATGGGATTTGGAGATGCCAATTTCTACCTACATCATCTACTATTTTCATAAGGATTTTATTAAGTGTTTTATTAGAGGCTTCATCCTATCCATTTTCTTGGGGATAATATGGTGACAAAAAGCTGAGTTTGATGTTGAAGGTGTCACAGATATTTTTAAGTTCTTTATTCTTAAAATATTTTCCATTATCTGTGACAAGTTTATGGGGAATGCCGAAATGACATATGATGTATTGATATATGAAGTTGGTGATAGGTCTTGATTTAGTCAAGGTTAAAGGGATAGCTTCAACCCATTTAGTGAAGTATTCAGATAATGTGATGATGAAGTGATGTTATTGCAATGATTTAGGATTTATAGAACCAATGAGGTCTAATCCCCATTGATAGGAAGGCCATAGGTCTTGAGTGGGTTCTACCTGGAATTTAACACATTTCTTAACATATGCACAACAATATTTAGTGATAGTAGGCCAGTAGTAACCTAGCCATATGACACATTTAGCAACGAAAATTGAACCTGAAATGTCCACCACAAATATCATCATGGACTTCTTCAATTACTTTGATTGATTCATGTTATTTAAGGAACCTTAACAAGATACCATCAAAACTATGTTTATAGAGGATACCACCTATGATGACAATGCAAGTGGCACATTAAAGGAATGATTGTTAAACATTACATGATAAGTCGTATGCGATTTTTGATTTAGAAAGTTAGTCACGTAGATTTGAGTGTACCATAAATCAATTGGATCATTGTTGAAAACGCTATTAGGAGGGAGCTCATTTTTATGTGAGGGGTAATCCAATCATTGAAAAACCATAGATATTTTAGTGTTTTCATTTGATACTTCAACTTCGAATGGGATGAGGGCTCCTAAAGAGGCCATTATGTCTACAAATTAATTAGAATACCACGAGATGGTTTCGATGGTATAATGATCAAAGGCACCAAGGATAAAATCAATGTTGGCCTTATATTTTTGTAAGATTTATATTTTACATTGGTATTCTCCTTTGATTTGATTAATGATGAGTTGTGAATCTTCGTATATTTATAAGATGTGAACACCTAGGAGAATAGAAATCATAATCCCCATAATGAAGGCTTTGTACTTCGCCATGTTATTAAATCATTCAAAATTAATTTCTAATGATAACGGAAGTTGAATGTCCCGAGATGGTATGAGAATGACATCGAACCCTCCCCCTTGTTGGCATTTAGAACCATCAAAGAAGAGGGTCATTTAAATAGGGATGAATTCATATTCATTGACATTATTGATTGATTAATCGGGAAAGTATTCATGAGGAAGTTGGTTGTAGGGAATGGGAGAATCAACAAGCAAGTGCGCATTAACCTAGCCCTTAATGGACTTTGTCATATGAATTTGAGGTCAAATATAGTCATAATAAGAAGCCATTAAGTTATATAGTCATTATGATATGGTTTAGAATGCATGTTATTAAGTGGATTAAAGTTGGTAATGACATAGGTCTTGTGATTAAAAGATAGCAATGAAGCTTGGAAGTGGCAAAATACAAGGAAAAACATAGTTTTTCAGCTTTGGTGTAACATGTTTCAAATTCATGGAGCGTACGAATGATATAGAATATGTCCGATTCACAACCTTTGTTATCACGGTGAGTGAGCATAGATCCTAGAGCATTTTATAAAGAAGATATATATAGATAAAATATCTCCCCCTCACAGTGGTGGCATAAGCATAGGTGGTGATAGGATATATTGTTTGATTTCATTAAAGGATTTTGACAAGTCGAGAATCCGGTAAAAATATACGTCCTTGTGGAGAAGATGATGAAACGTTGACAATGATCCAAAAGTTTTGATATAAAACATTGATGGATTGCAATTTACATTGAAGGTTACACATTTATTTAAGTATGGATGGAGGGGGAATTTCAATGATTTCTTTAACCTTTTTAGGTCAACTTGAATACCTCAAATAGATATGTTGAATCCTAAAAAATTTCTAGTGAGAACACCAAAAACACATTTTGTGGGATTAAGACAAAGACAATATTGAATGAGATGAGTAAAGATGGATTCAAGGACATCGAGGTGATCTTTGCGTGATTTTGAAAAATTATGGTCATGAAAAATCTAGGTCATGGGATTTTAGTAAGTAGATCCTACATTTTTAATACCAAATGGCATAACACGGTAATCGAAGATTCTCTAAGGAGTGAGAAAAGAATTTTTTTATGATCTTCGGTGTCAATAAGAATTTGGTTATAATCTAAAAAACCATCCATAAGGGAGTGCATTTTGTGGCTGGTTGTTAGGTCAACAAGATGATTTATTTATGGAAGGGGGAAATCATTTTTAGGAAAAACAATATTGAGATCCCTAAAGTATTTACAAATGCATAACTTTCCTAAGGCTTTAGTTTGAAGGAAAATATTAGAGACCCATTATGGATAGTAAATGGGTATGATTAAATTAGTAGATGAAAGACATTGTAACTCTTCTTTAATAAGGACATTTATACAAGGATGCATCCTACGAAGTTTCTGCTTAACATTGTTAGCATCTAGATATGTGGCGATGTTGTCTAAGACAATGTTAAGATCGATTTGGGAATATCACTATATGAATATGTGGATGCTTGATAGTATTTTTCTTAAAATGTGGTGAAGTCATCTAGTTCTTGTGAATTAAGTGATTGACCGATCTTAACTATGCAAGGATCTTGAGGGGTTCATAAGTTAACAATGACGGTTGATTCGTTAAGGAGAGTTGGTGTATTAAGCGATAGGTATTTTTGAAGGAAGTGATATTTAGCTCCCATATGGGAAAGGATGTCTTGATCATCATGAAATTGAAGGATATCTATGGTGGGTGAGTCTTCTTCAACCATTTCTAGCCAAATAAGAGGTAATGATTTGATGGAGTGACCAAATTGATAAGTAAGTGGTCTTAAGGATATAGTATTGACTAAATAAAAGTTAGGTGGGGTGGATACGGTTGTCATCTATGTCCATAGGATCTTTAGGCTCGTAGATGATGACAATTAAAGTTTAGTGATATTCACAAAAGTAGTGGATTTAGATGGGTTAGAGTCAGGTTTCGTAACCTAGGCCATATTTCTCATAGTTTTTAAGGGAACATTGGAAAATCAAGTCATGTATTCCCTGTTTGTATAAGCCAAGGCCAAAACCTTTCCATGCGCATAGATATTAAAGTACATATAAGAGAAATATAGATTATCTAGGGATTTGAAGTCTAATGTGAATGACATGGTGCAATGTGGATTGATAGAATGAGATAAAGGATGATCAAGTCCCCCATAGAAAATGTTTGTTTTAAGATAAGTGGGACCATAAGAGATAACATCCCCTTCATTAGGTTCGTATATAGGATTTTTTAGGGAAACCATAAGTCCTAGGTGAAGGGATAGAGTTGAACATGAGGAGGTAGTACTCCCTAACGTAAGCCATTATACAACATCATTAAGACACAAATCATCTAGTATTTTTGATAAGGAAATGGATGTGTTTGTAGATGTTTTGTCAGATGATTCTCTTTATAGATTTAGGAAAGAGGAACTTATTTGTGTGATATTTCATATAATAGTGAGTGAAGGGATTTGATCTAGGAATTGACCGTGAATGTTTTACCCTCATATTCGTATTTAAGACAACGATGGAGTGTAGAAGGAACACGCCGTATAGTGGGTATCTAGGGGCATCTTAATAAAATGTTATATTGAAACTCTCCTTCTATAATGTAAAAGAGTTCATGTAAGGTCTTAACGCTGAATTTAAGTGGTAGGATAATGGTACCTAATGTAGGTGTGATAGTATCACTGAAGGATCGTAGTAAGATTATATTTTTCCAAAGACGGAAGGATATAGTTTAAGTTGATTAAAAGAAATGGATGATATAATGTTGATGGTTGTTCCTTCATCAATCATGACCATCTTGATGAGGAAATCATTGATCTGTGTGGTCATAAAAGTGGAAATTCATGATCTTTTGGCCTAATCGGGGATATGAGATGGCTCAAATGATATAGTTGTGGATGCTTTAAGGGCACAACCTATGTTTGTGAAAGGTGAAGGGTTGTTTGAAGGCACAAATATTGACTAAAGGGATTTGATCATGGCTTATTTATGGGAAGGTGTTGTTTGTACCAACTTGTATAATGACATTTTATGGGAGCTTGGTGTAAGCTTTTTAATAATGACCATCTGTATTGAGGTGGATGACGAGGGTGGTGTAGACAAGTATTCAAACATTGGCTTTCGGTAACATTGTTTGATTAGATGCTTCAGAAGATATGGAGATAGATACTTTAGGGTTATTTGATGAAGTGATAAACTCTAGAGGTGGAGGTATGGCTACGAAAATTTTTCCTTTCTTAGTCATAGATGGATTTGTGGTGTATTTTGGTGAGCAAGTACTTTTGTCCATGATGTAAACCTAATCGGGAGATATTTTTGACATGGGATATTTAGATTTAGATGAAGATGTTGATGATTTTTGTGTAGTTTAGAAGGAATGAATTCCAGATTATAGATTTTTGAGAGATTAAGTGAAATTCCTTACAAGCCTCTATGGAATGACCTCATGTCCTATGATAATCACAAGAGACATTAAAGTCATACCAAGTGGTTTCCATCCTCGTGGGTTTGATGGTTTGGGAGGTGGTAATGTTATAAGTGATTGTTGAAGGAGGTCATCTAAAATAGTTAAAAACACCTCCTAGGTGCAGATATGGATGGTAGTGATGTTTCGTGTATCTTATCCTTGGGAGGAAGTAAGGATTTGATTTCAGGTTGTTGATTTATTCGTCATTGAGGAGTTTTTAATGGTGTGATGGATAAAGAACGAGGGCCCAATTTGGAGGCTTGGTAGGTAGGCCTTGGTCATGATATGAAAGGGTGATTACTAGGAGTAGAAATGACATTTCTAGGAGCAAGTGGAAGAAAAAGATGAGGACCATGAAAACAATATTGTTTAAGGAAGGTATAGTAAGGGATTTTAAAAACTTGAACAAAACCTTTTTTATGAGGTCGTTTTGTGGTTTTGGATGAGCTTGGTGTGGATGTAGAGATGATTGGTTTTGTAGATGGGGCACGTATACAATTCATGGTTGTCTTAGGTGGAGGATTTTGTGCCATAAATTTTTCAAGAGGTATAATACTTATGTTTTGAAATCGTGGCATAGAAATTGGTGTGGTTATGCTAGAGAATGTAATTAGTGTGGTTGTTGATATAAGAGTGGATTTTTGGTGTCATGTGATGAGGATGGGAGAATGGTTTCAATAGTGTTCCTTGATGAGGATTTGGTAGATTTTGGTATAGGTTCGGTAGATGTTGATGTTGGTTCTATAGGTGTGGATTTAGATTCAATAGGATTTTGTGTGGACTCAAGAATGGGTAATTTTTGGTGATGGTGTTGATAGTATGGTAAGCATAAATGTAATTTTTTTGTGGTTGATCAGTAGATGGGTGATGATTCGAGAAAGGGTTGTTTGAATATGTCAATATTTTGATTTGGGGGTACATTTGGATTGTCTAAGTGGAGCTCACCTTTGTCAATCAAATATTGAAGTACATTACGGAATGTTAAATGATTTCAATGTCATTTCCCTTGACCCTATGGTATTTACAATAATCATTATCTCGATACCAAGTGGGTTTGGATACAGATGTATCGATAGGTCGGATGGGTGGGAGAGATATCATGTTTGCAGTGAGAAAATTGTCAAAGACCACACTATAAGTCTCTCATATGGGTGTGTAACTATGTTGTTAATGGAAAAACTTGATAGTGGGGTATTATTTAGGAGAGGATTTGACTACTATGATCTTAGTGGATGATTTGGATTTTTCGGGACTAGAAGATGACTTAGATGGGAATTTAGTTAGTGGTTTCTTAGGATGAAGTTTAATATGACCATCTTCCAGAGATCACATTTCTAACTTATAGGCCATAGTGAAGGCTTCATAAAATTTCTAGAAAGATTGGATTTTTAGTGTTGTTGAAATATGTTTAGCACATGAGCAACAGAAAATTTAAATCAATTTAGTTTGTGGTAATGAGAAGGATAGTTGATTGATTATACCCATCCACCGGGTAAAAAATTCAAAGCAATGGACTCATCCTCAAATTTTTGATGGCATAGAGGTCAGTGATAGTGATTTTATGAGCTATGTTTATGGAGAAGTGTTCTAGGAAAAGTTGTGCGAGTTATGTGAATGAGAAAAGGGAGTAATGAGGAATGTTATTATACCAATCCAGGGAAAGTCCTGCATGAGATCTTGGTGGTAGAATATAAAATAGCAGAGCTTGGTGGAAAGCATGGATGTGTGTTTTTACGATATTCCTTGCTATAAAATTTGATAAACTTTGGAAGTTCCCAATGAGGTGGATATGTTTTATATGGCATTGAGCGGTGAATGGGATCATTGAAAATTTGGTCGTAAGAGAGCACATTCTTAGGTCTTGATGAGGAGGATACAAGATTAGATATGTGGTTCATGAGGGCTTGAAGAGGATCGGGTTGTGCGGTTATTGTGAAAATGAACCAGAGTTTAAATGAAAGGTTTTTATATGTTTAGGTTTTTATATGTTTTATAGGAAATGTTTTGTTGAGGAATTTTATGCTAAAGAATGTATTGTTGAGGGATTTTTTTTTAGCTATATTTTTTTGATACGAAATGTTTTTTCGGAATGTTTTGGTGAGAAATGTTTTGTGGATATGGAATTTTTGTTGAGGATATTTTGTTGATTCATAATGTTTTTGAGACAAAAATATTTGTTGAGGAATGTTCTACTAAGGAATATTTTTTGATATGGAATGTTTTTTTTGAGGTGGGATCTTTGTAGGAATGTTATAAATAGGTTGAGACACTAATGGTTGTGATGGTTTAATATATTGATAAGGGTGTGGGATAGATGTGGTGATAAGAGGTTGTGAATAAGGTGGTGGTTGTTGGAAATCTATTATAGAGGCATCAAAAGATGGTACTTATTTTGGGAAGTTTTGAATAGGAATAGATTTTGGTATGGAAATCAATGGTTGTAATGGTTGTGGAATATGTTGTGAGACAAGGGGTATAGAGGATTGGACTGAAACATGATGAGTGATGGAAATAGCACTAGTATTAATTAAGGGAATGGATGCGGAATGGACATAGTGATGTTTTGGATGGATTGTTGACTAGTTGAGAGTATGGTGGTGAGATACGGAAATAAAAACAAAAAAACTTATCGAGAAGTGTTAGAAAACCAAGGAAATTGGAAGAGTAAACCAAGAAGCACTAGTATTATGTTGGTGAGGTGTAGAACTAGTAGAAGGCTCGGGTGAAGATGTGGGTTGTTGGGTAGATGTGTCTTGAGAAGAGATCATATGGAGACTAAAAATAGGAATGAAAGACACAATACTAGATGTCTCAGATTGGCTTATGGATTGATATGAATATATTTGTCAAATAATGGGTTATTGATTTGTATTGATAAGATGTGCAATAAAAGATGAAGGATCGGGGATGTGTGGTTAAATATGAATGGTTAGAGTTGGAGACCCCTAGCTTTAAGATAAAAATTAAGGAAAATAGGATTTGAATCTAATATGTCATCAAAAATAGGATCTCCACTATATCAGAAATGAGATCCAAATGATGTTGATGAGAGCTAGGAGAAAGAGGTGGTGTTAACTTTACGTGTGTAGGATTTTGATGATGGTGATGATGTATGAAATCTAAGAGACGTTATATAATTTATTCATTTTTTTGTTCTTCAAATTCATCCCGAGACTCTTTGATGTTTAGATAGAGTAGTAGATTTGATTGGATGAGAAAATGAGATTTAATGTTATAATGGGGTACATAATGTTCTAGGAAATGGCGTAGGTAATGGAGTATAATGTTGTAATGGTGTAGGAAATGGGGTACACATTTTTATGAAGTTTAATTATTGTCTTATTTCTAGTAAGTACCATAATAAACAAACACACAATCACCTACAAATGAAGTTAACAAAATAGGTTAATTACAAACAACAGAAAAAACAAGAAAAATAAGCTTTTAGATTATCTTGATTTAATTAAGAAAAGTGAAATGTGAAAAATGGATGATGGGTCCTAGGAAATGACAAGCTATGGTTGGTTTCAAGTATGTTTATGGGATGCATCCTCAATATACCTGAAGGTATATGAAGGCTCAACTTTGAATTGTTGCCGATATGGGCTTGTATGGGGCTTACCCCTTACTTCACGGTCCAATAGTGATAAGGGAGTCAGGTGCTTTACCAATATATTGAAAAACAAGTGTTTATACTTAGCTAGAACACCGATGTCGGTCTCCCTATTGGGTGATGAAATCCCAATATCTATCACCTGGGTGGGAATTTTTTAAATTTGCTTTTTTGATTTTTCAAGTGATTTGGTTGTGTGGGGAAAATAAAGTTAATTCAACCAAATAATTTTCCTAATTAAAACTATGTGAGGAGGAAGGATGCACGATAGTGTTTTAAGAATTACAAATGAAATGTTATTTTCAATTATAAAAAAATTAAATAATAAAATACCGAAAGAAAAATAAGGTTTTAGGAATCACGGTGATAAACTTTCTTTTAAAAAAATAAAATTGCAATTTGTTTATTTTTAAGCGATAAACAATCAAACAATCCAAAGAAGCAAAATCTAAAGAAACAATAACCTCACAAAAATGTTAGTAGAAGCAGAGAAAAAAGGAGAAAAAAGAGATTAGAAGTTTTACTATAAAGTAATCAAAAGGATTTAGAGGAATTGTCGGTGATTACAATAATCATTGGTGATTTCCCAAATCGCTAATGATTACAAAACAAAAAACTAGATGTGATAATTATGATATTTTGGATGAATGAAAGACTTTTCTATTTTTATTTTAAACATTAAATCACAAAAATCTCTGCGAATATGAAGACTTAATCTAACGTAAAGCGGTAAATAGAAAGAAGAGGGAAAACTACAAGGTAATCAAAAGTATTCAAACAAATCATTGGTGATTGACTTAATCATTGCGATTCACCCAACGAGGTTTGACTAAATAATAAAATAACTATAAAATAATTTTTTTAAATGATATTTTTAATGAAATAAAACAAGGAAAAGTGACCCCCCAAGCATGCCAAAATATTTAGAAATATTCATACTCCTTTACTTGAATTAACTAAGCAAGAAAATAGAAATATACCAACCTCAGAAGACAAGGGATTTAGTGATACCCATAAATTTTGATTGATGATGCTCATTGTTGTACTCCATGAAAATGTGTACATGCATCTTTCCTATGAAGAAACGTGCAATCAAAGACATTATAAAGATATTATTAATAATATGGATAAGTGAGCTTCTCAATAATGGTCCATTCTAGGAATCAAAAAGGATTCCTCGAAGGATGTCAACTCATCGTTTAAACAATCAAGTGAATTGAAATGGATAAACAATACATGATATATCGATACAAGATATAGTTATGACAAATGATAAGTTGATACAAATGTTGATAGAAGATAGATAAGATATGTATAAGAGAATGATTAGAAATAGACTATGGATTGAACTCAAACTTGAAAGGGATATCCTATTCAGCCTTGTATGTAGCTCAAGCAAGTTCAACTTCGATTAGTATGTAGTCAAAGTATGCTATCCAATAGTCTTCTCCGCTTGACAAAGTTCATGGGTGAACTTGGAAATGTTTTCCAATTTTTCTAAAGGAGCGTTATGGATGGCACAAAAATTCATATCATGCAAGATATCATATTGTTCCCAATAGAAAGGGTGTCAAATTATCAACAAGGAGTGGATGTTGGTGATTTCATGAGAAGGGATACCAATTTCCATCTAAAATTAATCCATGCTCAAAAATATGTTAGAAGAAAACAATTTAATATGATTGATAAAAGGTACTGAATGAAAACTGATAAAAAATTATAGGAAGGTAAAAGTGATAGGAATTCTTGGCGATTTGGCTAATCGCTAGTGATTATAGTGATTTTTAATAGTTTAATAAAAATAAAATGTCGATGATTTAAAATTTATCATGTCACATTAGCATAAGCTTATAAATGACATAAATAGGTGAATGAATAGATAAAATTACTGGAAAAAGATGTGGGAGTGAGAAGTAGTCTATGACCTTAACAAAATATGATGCGGGATGCTAGTTAAGCCCATAACTAGGGTGATGAGATGTTGATATACAAGGATTCTGAAATGTCTTGAGAACACTTGATGATTGTAAATAATGATGTTGGCTGATAACTCAAGTGACTTGATACTCAATGGTGACCTACAAGAATATATTGACTCAGAAGGAAAGCTAAGACTCGTGAATGCAAGTTGAGGATCCTAGAGAGAAGTTGGAAAACTAGCTTAAATAATCATTGGTGATTACCTAAATCACGACTACCTAAATGATTACGATCACCAAAAATTTCTTGGATCATCGGTGATTACCGAATTATAGATGATTTCGGGTATTTTGAGCTTTGTTAGGTAAAATTATTGGAGCACTTCTAAGTTAAGGGATTCTTTTTGTATTTTAAATAGATAAATTGTAAGGTTGTTAGGGGTGTTGTGCTTATTTTGGAGGGTGATAAAATAGAATAGAATATACATGATTTTGTTTGTGTTTGGATTTTTCTAATTTAGTTTGTGGATGATTTTGATAGGGGTGTAGATGAATTTGATAAGTATGTAGATGATAATGATTTATTTATCGAGATATGGGAGTTAGAAATTGATTTTAGGGAATAAATATATTTAGGATGATTTGAGTGGTGTAAAAATGATTAAACTAATCTAGGTGGTTATGTCATGTTTAAGATAGGGAAAATAATGTGATAAGTGATTTATATGAAGGTAAAATATCATGGAATATTAGACTAAAGATAAATATTGGATGTTGATTAATAAATATTATACTTAGGAATAAATGATTTTAATAATGTAGTATGATTAAATGGTGGATGTGATTTAGGGTATGAAATATTGATGCATTTAGGTAATTAATTGAATAAATATGGGAGGGTGTATATTTTTAATGTCTACACCTACATGGGAGTTACTGACTCACTGCCTTATATGTACACCACTCCTGTTTGATCTATGTTCATTCCAATTCCACTCCATTTTTTGAATCTTGAGCTCCAATATGCATGCACATTGCTATCTTAAGTTTTCTTGCTTGAATCTTGTAACTCATTTATATCATTTGAGTGTCACTCCTTCATACACATAGATTCCATCCAAGTCTTTCTCCTTCATCCCTTAATCAGCTTGGTTATAAAAAAACTTGATATCTAACTTTGTGAAGAATCTTGTATGGTGAATTTAGCCCAAGAGATCATCTATGCATGGAAATGGATTTTTTTTTAATGGTAATCTTATTCAAAATATTGTAGTTGATGTACATTCTCAAGAACCATCCTTCACAATAGGAGAACTGCATGGTGAGGTACTTGGGCGTATCACCCCTTGGTCGAATAGCTCCAAGATTTGTTTCTTTACCTTTGTACACTACAACAAGGATTTCCTTTACAACCTGATGTTTGGTAGAGGGGACTATGAAAACGGATGAATCTCATGATATACATCTTGTTTTGGTGGTAACTTCTTTAGGAGTTTGGAACACTTCATGAAAATACTAAATTATGCTATCAAAATCCTTCATCCCTAGGTTATGAATATTTGAAATTGCTACCCCATAATTATTATCTTTCAATAAAATTAAACAAAACTGATTATTATTTTCCTTAATTAGTCTCTTTTCTTGGTTAGTACTTACCATGGAAAGTTTATAACTTATGCTGGTTTTTGTATATGTTGTAATTTACTCCATCCTTGACTCATCTATATCCATTCTCCTTCTCATTAATATATAATAAATGATATATAAGTAAGGAGTTTTGAAAATAACATCAAACGCATCAAGTTGAATTACATTAGCTTCTAATCCAACTTTATATTAAGAATTAATCCCAAATTGAACTTAAATCTTTATATTACCTGAATTTCTACACACTTCTTCACCCATCCCAAAGGATAAGGATTTGGATGCTCATAAGTTTTAAGACCAAGCTTCTTTACAACCACATTAGAAATCAAATTAGATTGAGAACCGATATGAACCAAAGTATTTTACCATAGTCCTCTTAATATGGATTTTGATTTAAATAGCTTACTCATTTCTTCCTCATATTCTTGGTTGTCTATGTTGGTGGTTGTGCATCCAGCCAGTCATCTACATCATAGTCATCCTTTATCTATACCTCCCCATTTGTCTTTACAATTTTGGTGGACTTATTAGAGTCCTTTGTTTGGTTCATCGGATGCAATTTCGGATGCAACTTCAACATTCACCATTATTATGACCATTAATATCACAATTATTACAACAATTCTTAGGATATTTACAAGTGTTCAAGGTCGTAGTGATATTTTTACCTTTCAATTTACCCTTGTTAAATGTTTGTGACTTGCTCTTTCTTTGGATGATTATGTTAACTATTTTTTCTTAACTCCTCTTCTCCTTTACTTTTCTCATCATCTATGTAGTATGATTATACACAAGCTTCATTGAGATCCTTTGGTTTTGTGGAAATGAACTTTCCTCATATGTGAGTGGGAAGTCCTCCCAAATACTTGGTAATAATATCCTCATCCTCTAAGTCCATATTGAGAAACGTGGTTTTCCTTCATAATATCATAGTATAGTCATGTACACTTTGACCATTATTTTTTTCTAAAATACTACAAATTAATCATTGTTCAATATTATGGCTAATAAAATAAAAAATTTCCATTCACAATTCTTTAAAACCCTCACAAGAACTCACAATAAAATGCTTCTTCTTTTCACAAACCTAAAGCATGTCCATAAATCTTGAGATGTGAAAAGGTGATCCTTTGTGCCTTAATGATATTATGCACACTAAAATATAACTCAAATTGTTTTATCCATTTATCTAGTAATTTTGCATCTAATTTTCCTTTAGATATTTTAATCACAACTTTAGTTTTAGATTTAAATGTAACATGATTAGATTTTACATTTCCCTTATCAGCTAGAGTTTCCTCTTCACACACTTCCCTTTGGTGTCCCATCACTTGATCCATAGTTCTTTCCAACATCACAATTCTATGGACCAGGTCCTATTCTTAAATTTTTCTATAACCCTTTGATTCCACCTTCTTGTAACTATCTCCAAATCCCAAAGTATTAAATCTTTTCCTTTAAAGCTTGTCACTTTTATAAAAATTAGAAAATAATTCATACCACACACCTTGGTTATTATTTATCAGATTTTATACCAAAATGATCCATAATATTCTACTTTGAAACTTACAAAATCACATAAATATTTTCCGACTTCCAATTTACTTGAAAATTATAGTTCGAATATTAGTGAATGAAATCTAGTGCTTTATAATTACATACAGAAATAAAATGAACATGTAACCCCAAATCCATAAAAATACATCAATAAATAGAAATGGATGTGAGGATGATGAGGTGGCTCCATGTAGGATTCCATTTATCATCCCTTCATTCCGACACACAAGCCAAATACCATGCCCAAGATAATAAATGAATATGTAAGACTTATGAAAAGCCATGACATGACACTCAAACTAGCACACCAAGTCTTCCAAGGACAAATTTATCATGGTAAGTAGGAAAGTGTAATTATTTTCACCCTTCTACACTCAAAAATGTAAAAAAATTCTAAAATTAACTCTCCATACCATATGTAGGGTTGTTGGGTAAATTTAAGAGGTATGGGACAAGCTTAGCTTGTCCCACAAGCCCTCTAAAAAGGGTTCCCAAGTTAAAATCTGAATTTTGAAGTTGGGAAAGAGTACATAACATGAAAACCAACACAAATCTAACCTATATCCACAAGATTTCAAGTACCATCTACCCTCATAACTATCCAATTGTCACAACCTTAATTTAGTTAATAAATTAAGTTGGATTAGGCTAATTACGACACATTAAGAATTGTTAATAAAGTTACTGCGATTTTCAATAATTAAACCATAACTAAAAATAAAAACACACACTAAATTAAAAGAATAAAACATTACCCCCATGGCCACACATGTGAGGTTACCCTCCCATGGGGAACCTCCTTACTATGCATGCAACAAAACAACATAACATTACACAAGATGTCAAATTTTGGCTACATTGCACAACACCCGACATCCTTCCATGGTTGGTCTTTATCCCCTTTCGATGTATGTGTTCAATTTATTGCAACACAAAAAAATACCTTTCTAGCCTTATGGATGTATTAACAACTTTGATTTTAATATACATATAAAATTTATAATCATCATAAAAATTAACAATTCTATCATCTATCATCATACAATTAATTCAATTTTCACATCCCTAAAATCATAATTGTAATAAAAACATCCAACATAGGCTATGCATAAAAAATATGACCCGTTAATTTAAAATAAAAATATTGGAAATCAACATATATAATTGTCTATCATTGTTATCTAGTGCATCATAATAAAAGTTTAGATCACAACATGTTAATAGTCTAAATATGTACATAGTACATCATCTATTGATGAAAATATAATACTCAAATGTCTAACTATCAATCAAATAGTAATAACATCATAAATAAATAGTGTCGAAGAGGAGTGGGCACTACATCCCCCTCCCCTTAGACTCAAATTCCTCCTAGAAGTCACTAGAATAGATGAGGAAACTGGGCTCACAATAAAGTGGCATCCTCCCATGTGGCTACAGTCTCATCGTACATATCCCACTGGACCCACACCTAGTCAATCTCATGGCCTCAAAGGCCCATGGTCCTATGCTATATGATGTGCATGGGATCCAAAAATAGCTACCTCTTCTCCTTGACCTAAATCGGTCAAATCAAGTACATGAGAGGGATCTAGAATGTATTTGCTAAGTACATAAACATGAAATACATCATGGATTGGAAGACAAGTGCAGCAATGCTAGATGATAGGCTAAAGGACATATACACTCCAAGATCTCAAATGGGCCCACAAACCTAGGAGAAATGTTAGAGCCTTTTCTATAATGGATAGGATCTTATGGGGCATGAAAGAAGAAACACCTTTGTGCCCACCTCAAAACTACAATCTTTCCTTCGTTGATCGCATATTTATTCTTTCTATCTTGAGCCTCTTGTAATCTCTGTCGAATCATGAAAACCTGTACTCCATATCTTGTAATAATGTGAACCCAAGAGAAAACTTTCTCTCAATCTATCCTAACTTAATGGTGTCCTACACTCCCGCACTATGTGCCTAAAATGGACCCATACTAATAGTACTCTAAATTTTTTTTTATAAGTAAACTCAACCACGTATAAATATTTCTCCCACCTCGAATGATGTCTATAACGTAGATCCGAAGAATTTCCTCGAAAATCTAATTCACCCACTCCATCTATCCATCTATTTCTATAGATGATAAGCTATACTAAATTTAATACTCATCCCAAGAGCATGTTGCATGGTAGTCCAAAAATGAGAGGTGTATAAGGGATCACGGTCATAAATGATCTTCCACGAAATCCTATGCAATCTAAAAATCTCATCTAGATATACTCATGTCACTCAACTAGCTCTATAAGTGGTCTTAACTAGAGAAAAATGAGCCACTTTTGTTAATCTATCCATTGTGACCATGATGGCATCATGGTGGTATCTCAATGTTGGTATCCCTACTATGAAATCCATGGAAATGGTGTCCCATTTCCACTGGTATATCATGTGGGTAGAGAAGGAAAACTAGATGTTAATTCTCAACCTTCACCCTATGACACTCTAAATAGCATAAAACAAATTGAGCTACATCTCTTTAAAGACCTCTCTAATGGTATAACTATCTCAAGGTGGTGTGAATCTTCTTCACCTGTAGATGGGATGAATAAGGTATATGGTGAGCCTCTACCAAGATATCTTGTCTCAATCCACCATCCCTATGTACATAGATCTAGAATTTGTGTCTAAGAAGTCCATCTAAATCTAATGAAAAACATAAAACTTCCCCTGAATGGGTCTCTGAGACTCAATCTCTTATCTAGCTCTAAGGTAAAATCTTTCATGTGAAAGTTGTCACAAAATCCTACTGCACAAATTTATACCCACTGAAGTAGCCATAACCAAATGTCTCCATCTACTCAAAGCATCTGTAACCAAATTCTCCTTCCCCTTCACATGCTCTATCTCCATGTCTTACTCACAAAGCAACTCCATCCAACACGCTACCGAGCATTGAGATTGGAATGCGTGAAGAGGTGACGAAGACTCAAATGATCAGTCTTGAGAATGAATATCCTACACAAAAGGAAATGTCTCCATCGAACTAGAGCATGTATGATTACTGCAAGTTCAAGGTCATGATTCGAAAAATTGAGCTCATAATCCTTGAGTCTTCGATAAACTCAAAGGCTACTACATGACCCTCTGCATCAATAAACATCCTAATCCTACCAAAGAAACATTTTTGCATATAAGGAACTCACCCATGTGGATCTAGTATTGTAAGAATGGTGTGATGTTGTAAGACATTCCTTCATTATCTTGAAGGTCCTCTCACATATATCGACTAGATGAACTTATTCTCTTTCCACTAAAGGGAAGTAATGGGATGTGTAATATGAGAGAAGTTATGAACAAATATCCTATAGTAACCTGGTAATCCCATGAAACTGGACACCTCGTCCACACTAGTGAGTGCTAGAAAATCCATAATGGCTCTAATATTGGAAGGATCAAATGTAAAATCCCTTCTCAAAAATAATGTGTCCCAAATAATGCACCTCGACTTAAATAATACACACTTCTCGAGGTTCTATAAATATTATCTTCATGAAGACATTGAAGAACTATATGAATATGCTCTTCGTGCTCACTCACACGTATTAAGAGTAGATCAAAATGTCATCAAGGAAGATGAGTACAAAGGAATCCAAAAATTTCATGACCACCTCATTCATCAAACTCATGAATATTTCAGGGGCATTCGTTAGACCAAAATATACCACTGTGAACTCATAGTGGTCATATATTGTACAAAAATCTATCTTGTTCATTATATTCCTCTAAAATCTTTAGTTGATCATAACCAGAATTAATATATATCTTGAAAACACTTTGGCCCACCTTATATGATCAAACAAATCATCGATGCGAGGAAGGGGGTAATGATTCTTGATCATTACTTTGTTTAACTCTCTACAGTCCACACACTAGGATCCTTCCTTCTTTACAAAAATCACTGGTGCACCTAAAGGGGATACACTAGGATGGATTAGGAATTTCTCAAGAAGGCCCTCTAGCTATAACTTGAGCTCACATAGCTTAGGGGTGGTCATCCTATATGGAGCACATGAGATACATTCTGCTCCTGGAAACAAATCAATGTGAAAATATATCTCACGTGGGGGAGGTATTCCTGACAGATCACTAGGAAAAACATCATAAAACTCATAAAAAATTGGGGGATCATCAAGTGAAGGTTTAGTAGCCCATCCTCCGACCTATCACTAAACTATATGAGTATAAAAATGAAAACCACATCAAAATTCACTGAGGTAATTTTGATAACATGCTTCTTTAACTACATAGTGGAAATAATATGAATAGATATGGGTCTCCTAACTCTAGCTATCATTGACTCCACATCCAAGTCATATACATAAGATATAATCTTACTCTAAAAATAAACCTTGGATTTGTATGCGGGACTACTAATCCATACCAAATATCACTCCATAAGAACCCAAAGGAAGGATATTAAGGTCCAAGGTAGTGATAAATATTCCTAGTTCCACTACGCACTCCTTGAGTAAGGAGTCTAAGGGACGAGAAAATCGTAGCTTTAGAAGCCATCTTGACATCCCAACTAAGGCCCTTCCTAAAACTACCAACATCCTCCAATTCTCTACTAATGATGGAGAAATGAAATAATTAGAAGAGCCTAAATTAGAAAATATAATGAACGGGGTAGAAATACCACCAAACTTTACATGTGGTCTCAATCACCATGCCGACACACGGTGCTCTTCCTGATATGTATCTCAACTATTGTATAAATATTGTGGTTCCTTTCCTTGTCACCAACTATAGGCCTGCAAGTAATAGACACGGTCACCTTATCCTAATTAGAAGGGTTTTCGAGGTCACTCTCTCCAATGATGTCCATGCAGAATAGTATCCATAGCAAACTACCTGGTCCTCTCCACTAAGGAGATAGTCGTCCAAGTTTCACGGTAGTTCGTGTTGTAGAACTTGATGGGTGCTTTGGGTGGTCTTACTCGCCGACCATGGCCCCTTGAGGTCGATCCTATGTGCTTTTGGGCCCCATAGTTGGAGGTCCCATACTACACCCTCTTTAAGCGAGAATGGCGTTATGGAGGTTGAAAGTTGTGAATGCGAGTCGATTATGCTGCTGGAGACTAATCTCACACCCTCCTTTGAGGAGGAGGATGCTAGTGAAGGAAGATTGTGTTGGAAGTGTGTTTGCATTAGAGTAGAGAAGGAGGATTTGATCCCATCAAAATACTATACCCATGTTGCATCTGACACGTATGCACGTATCTCATTACTGATAATACTAACTCTAGCAAGCCTCACCGAGTCTTCCCCTAGTTTCCTCTATTATGTAGTCCTTCTCCACAACCTATTGATAGTGTCCCTAGGTAATGAATGTGTACTACCCATCCCTTGAGTAAGGAGTCTTAGTTTAGGCCCCAAATGAACTTGTGAACTATAACCTTCTCATCTAATGCATGTAGTCATAAATAAAGAAAATCCAAAACGTGACCCTCATGCTCTACCATTGTCATAGAATCTCGTCATAAGCTTCTACATAAACCATTGAAACTCATCGATCCTTTGCTAGATGAATCTATTGATATGTATCTACTCCCACTAAGGAAATTCTCCTTACAGTAGAAATTTATAAAGTAATTGTCTCTAAATTCATATGGATATTCAACTCCTCGGCCCTCCACAAAAATGGCATTGGGATGGCAACAAGAGCTTTCGTGTTATTAGTACAAGGACATAACTTGAAGAATCCACTCATACATCTCATTAAACAACCATGCCTCCCGCATGAATTCCTCTTTCGTATCACAAGAAAAATGAGTACTACCCTCTTTTTACTTCATTATCTCTCTAATGTACTCCACTACACTTGAATATCGATCCCTAGGTATCTTTGTATGATCATCTCATGGTCTAGTAATTATCTCTAGACCTATCTTATTCTACTCCCCCGTAGATTTATCTTTGTGCTCCTAGGTAGTGAGCCATGCCTAACAACCCGACTCCACGTGGGAGTTATCTACCCTATCCTTAACATTGTGATGTTAAGGCGTAAGAGCCCTCCATTAATGGCTCTCTATCATGTCTACTAGGTCGCCCTCCTAAATATCCTCTCTGTATCTAACATTGGACATTAAAGCCTCTGCAGAGCTCTTTGTCATGTAGTATTCGAGTAAAATACGTCGTGTACATCGAGGACCTTATTTTGGGGTGGTAGTTCTAAGTCCAAATGTAAGAACCCTTCATCTTTCCTACCTCTCTTGTATAGACCAAGGCGAGAGTTATTTCATCATCATCTAAGTTTTGTTTTAGTTTTCTAATTTTTCTACATTTTTTTAAAAACAAATATCATACAATGTTGTGTGTTCTAGGTTTAGATTTGTGTTAGGTTTACTTGTTTATGTTTTGTGTTTCCAAGTGTGCTCGGGGTCTAAGTGTTAAACCATAGCTCTCATACCAAGTGTAACACCTAAATTTCCCACAAAACCCAAGACAACCTACTAAGTTAAATTGGAAAAATTATTGAATAATTTTTACTTTTTTAAAAATAATATTGATTGTAATGTTTAGTTTAATTCTCATATTACCATCTATTCATTGTAACTAACAACTAAATTATACTGTTTAATTTTGAGTTGGTTTTTAAAAAAATCTACATTTCTATAATCCTTATTTAATTTAATAATGCGGTTCAAAAGTCATTTAATAATTTATTATTCTAGGGCTAAGTCTAATTTTCCCTTCCATTTAAACAAATACTATTAAATTTAATCCCTAATTATAAATGTTGTCTAATTACTAAGGAGTGAATTTTCTTTAATTAACACAAGGTCATGGGCCTTTTATTTTAAGAGTTACTAATTAAACATTATGGATAACAAAATAAAGTTAACTTCTACACCACTTAAGTGGCCCCATTCAAAATTGACCCATGCATTTTATTTAAATGATAATCCCACCTAACTCTCACCTAACTTTTGTAGGGATGATTTCTAGCCATTGGATGGATTGAATCTGGGCCTTTGGATCTTAGGGATCCAAACTAACCCTAATCATCTCTATGGAAAGCTTTTATTCCTTCTTTTGACTTATTTCTTCTTATTTTTGTTTTGCAGGTTTATGGGAGGAGAAGGAGAAGGGATAAGGGTTCCATGGAATGATAATGGAGCCACAAGGATGGATAATCACAATCTCAAGCTTATTTTATTTGCAAATATTTTGTAGGGTTAGGTTACAAATTTATTTGTTGTTCCATTTTACCCTCTCCAAGGGTTTGGCTAAAATCTCATTGTTGTAGATCATTTTTTCTTGTATTTACCCTATTTGGGCAAATGGAAATTTTCCCCCTTTTAATAAATCTAGTTTTAAAAAGTGTATACACTCATTGTTTGGTATATATAAATAGTTATATATATATCCTCATATATATATATATATATATATATATATATAGTGTATTTCGAGTTATATAAATATACAATTAATTTGTACACACACACACACACACACACACACATATATATATATATATATTTATTTATCATGGCCCTACCCTAGAAAAAATATAGACTACTAAATTACAAGGCTCGATTGAGTGCATTAAAAGTGGCGGGATGAATATAGTATACGGTTTAATTGATATTGGGGGGGTTGGTGACCCCACCACCCATCCATTTACAATGGGGTGGGGGTGGGGTGGTGACCTCCCCATTCCCCAATATTACAACATAAAAAACATAGCCACGTGGGTTTAACACCATGTGGCTCCCTTCTTTCTTTTTATTTAATATAAACATTTCAATTTATTAGGCACTATTAAATTATTAACTTATATGCATATAAATATATACATATATCTATAAATATGTTAATATTGTAATATGATAATATAATTATACATACATATACATATATATATATATGTATGTATGTATATATGTATATACATATATGTACATATATATACATATACATATATATATATGTATATATATATATATACATATATATACATATATGTATATATATATATGTATGTATATATATATACATATATGTATATATATATATATATATATATATATATATATATATATATATATATACATAAATACATATATATATATCTATATATATATATATATATATAGACAATAAAAGTAGGTTTATATATATACGTGTGTGTGTGTGTGTGTGTACACTTGTACAATTGCTATGTAGGTGAATGTTTGTACCTTTAAGCTTAATTCACATTTTACACCGAAAAGAATAAAAATTTAATTGCTAACATTTAATTGGAGGGTTTATATAGCCAAGGTAAAATAAATAAATTTTCTTGTCTATTCACTTAGAAGTGTAAGAGAGGAAACTAGTAGAATCTATCCAACTACTTTAAATTCGAGAAGGATATTTTCCTTATACTAAGAATTTTAACAAACTACTTTCTTTCTTTCAACATAGCAAATAATATAACTATAAATTTTAATATTTTCAAAATGTCTTCCTTTCAATAAAACAAGCACCCATCTACTTTCATTCACCATAACTAAATGACAATCCATTTCTCAACAACAAGTGATATTTCACAAGATTCTCAATGTTTGTAAAATGGAAAATATCACACTTTGGAGGAAATGAAACAAACTTATATTGAAAGAGATACATTTCTATTTCAATTAACAATGCAAAAATTTGGTAGTTTCCTTTCACAAAACTAACACATTTTAAAATATAAATTTCTCATTCAAACACTCTTAGAAGAGTTTACAAGTTATAGGGATTTCCAAGTAATAATACAACTTTCTTTCAAGCATACAAATTTACAATCTTCCACTCAAAGTGGGAATAATGAAATGAACAAATTACAACATAAGGAATTTAAACAAGGCCAAAATACAAGTCTCCATTGCATGTCTTCTCCCAACTTGTAGCTTCAATATAGCTCGTGTAGTGCCCACTTCCCTTCGACACATATTGATATTAATCATAAAGCGGTGACTATATTATGGACATTATTATATTTTTGATTTAGTATGGTGTTAGATGTTAGATCATGGACTATTATTGACTCTGATTCCTATATGATGCATGATGATTGTTAGAGACATTTTATATAGAATTTGACATGTTGGACATGGTTATATATATTTATCGATGTTGTTAGGACATATGATATTTGGATATATTGAGTAGACCAAGAAAATTGAATTAAAATTGATGATGAAATAGTTTTGATGAAATTGTAAGTGATATTGTTGATTGTCTGGATATTGTTGTGATTCATATATATATATATATATATATATATATATATATATATTGATAATTTTGAAACTATATTTATATTCATTTGGATGTTCTAATATGACCACAAGGCGAAGGAGGTATTGTGGTTTGCAGGTCAAAATATCACAACAAACATCGAGAGACTTAAGACAAACCACATTGGAATTCTAGATGAATTCAACAAGGTCACCATGATAACTTGTATTGTTCATGTGTGTTTTGGATTTGATTGTTGTTAGGCATTCCAATGGTGGGGATCACCTTTAAATGTGACCAAGGGTTATGTGTATTTATTTATTTGGTTCCTTTTATTGGTGTTTGTATGTGTTTATTAAGTGATGTGTTCACCACTTTTTATTTAAATAAATTGTGGTAGATAATGTGAGTAATCATATTGCTAAAATAAATCAACCAACTTGGGTCATAAGAAAGTAATTATTGGAGTGGTTGACTCTTGTATTAAATGTTGTAAGATATGTGTAAGTGATGTGTAAGAGATATGTAAGTAAAATTTTGAGTATGAAATACTTCATCTTCTTTGGAAATCGAATTTATCCTGGAGGCTTGTGGGACAAGTTAAACGTGTCCCATACCTCTTAAATTTGCATACCAACCTTACCTATAGTTGGAGGGTTTAAATCTAGCCTTCGTTATGTATTTTTGTAAGTCAATTTGTAAGCTTTAATTTCACTTTTCTTACATAGTTTAATTTCAGTCATTTGGGGTGTGGGATTGTTTTGGAGTATGTAAGTAATTTTTCATATTATTCACCTACTTATTTATTGTGCTTTGGAGATTGAAGTTGACTTATGAGTTGGAGTTGAGGATGTGTGATGGGGCATTCCCATTATATCCACCTCATCCTCTTCCTTTCTATATTTTCAATTCAATTTATTGTTTGAGGTTACACTCTTTTGGTTGCTATACTTTTGCATACTTATTTTGGGAAAATGCTTTTGCTATTTGGAGCTCTTGCTTTTGGAGAAAGTTGCAAAATTTTTATACACGTTTGTTTTGTTGATCTTGGGCTATTTTTCATTGGAAAGCTTGTTAGTTGGAACTTGAAACAAATTCCATTATGGAGAGGTAAGAGCTTAGCTCTTGGAAATTCTCTCCTTTTATTTTTATGCATATGTGAATGGTTGAATGTTTGAATGTGTTGTTTTATTTGTTGGTTGGTTGGGTAGATGGCCTAGGGATGGTGTAGAGAAGACTATGGGGCATTGTATGGGAGGCATAAGTGTTTAGGGGAGGTATAAGTGTGGAGAGAGTTGGGATTTGGGTTCCACCTTAAAAAGAAATAGCTTGCATTTCTTTACTCGTTATGGGGTGCCATAAGAAATTTGGGGAGAAAAAGGAAATGTGAAGAATAAGGGGTACTTAGGGGAGGCATAAGGACATGTCAAGGATTTGAAATGATATATATTTTGGTCATGTTTGTTCTCGGTGGTGATACCCATTTCCCACTTGGGAGGAATAAGAATCATCCCCATAGTTTCTTGATCCTTTGGCTTGCATGATGAAGCTACAAAGATTATTTTTTGTTTTTTTTATGTGGTTGCAAACTATAGTTATTTTTGTACTGTGTTTTGAATGAGAAATCTGTCTTTGTGTTGTGGAAGTCTGTTGTTCTCATGTGTTGAAAATAATTTCTAATTGCAATATGGTTGGGGCTTGGGGCCAATGAAGAAGGTCGGATTCTCCTTTTCATTGGATTTCTTCATTGGGTGGAGAGTGTTTCCTTTCCCCTGTTTTTTTGTGATAAAATTAAAATAAAGAAAAATGGAGGATATTCATGCTTTTTTTTCTAGAAAGAGGAAAAAGAAAATTTTGATAGTCCTTGTTGATATTTTTACTTATTGTAACCCTTCCCACTTGAAGTGCATGAAATTGTACATTATCCGTGATTGAAGGATGGTCCAGATGGGCTATGAAAGTTGTAAATTCAATTATGAAACATATATAATTTTTTGTGTTTTTGAGTAAATGTGGAAGAAATTATATTTTGTATATTGTAATTGAGGAAGAAGACAAAGTTCGACAAATCCTTTGCGAAACTAATTTTGTAAACCATTTCCCCACTTGATGTGGATGAAATTGTACATTATCCGTGATGGAAGGATGGTCTATACGGGCAATGAAAGTTGTAAATTAAATTATGAAACATATATACTTTTTTCGTGTTTTTGAATAAATGTGGAAGAAATTGTATTTTGTATATTGTAATTGAGGAAGAAGACAAAGTTCTGACAGTCCCTTGCGAAACTAATTTTGTAAACCATTTCCCCACTTGATGTGGATGACAATTTAATACACATTTTGTGCTAAAGAGTTACTATGTTTTGGAAATAAAATCCCTTTTGAATGTGAAAGAAATTTACTCTCTATTCGTTTATAAAAAGGAATGTAATGAGAAAGAGTTGTGATTGTAAAGTTGTATTTGATCTATATAAATAGAAGTGGTTACTTTGTTCAAATGATATTGATTTCATTGGAAATCTTATTGTTGAATGTAATTTGAAATCTCTGTTGGAAAGATGAAAAAGTGAATACGTATGAAGAAATGTCATAATGCTCTGTTCTTTAGAAATGAAAGTTTTGAAAATCAGAATTGTAATTTGGAATTTGAATACGTTGATTTGAATCAACATAATGAGTTAGGTCAGATCTAGAATGATTTCTAATACTTAGAAGATGATAAATGGAAAATAGATCCTTTCGAATTAGATCTCTGTTAGATGTTTTCAAAATTGGAAAATGTTTTATCAAAATGCACAGATCGACCCTGCAACATCAAAAAGACAAAATGAAATATCAAATTTTATTTGTAACGTCAAAACGACCCCAAACATACCAAAATACTTATAAAAATTTTATAGAACCTTTCAAATCGGACAAAGGCAAAATTGTAGACTTCTTGATGTATAAAATTTATAAATTTCAAATGCAAATCAATCAAGTAAAATTAACCTTACAATCTATCCTAAAATATTCCAACTAAAATCCTCCATGCCTGGTTAGCAAATGGAAAAATAATTAATGACAAATTTAAATAAAATTGGTAAGTTAAAAATACCAATTCACTTTCTAAGTGACAAAAATACATTTTCTCAAAAGTGACCCTTTAAAATTTATCAAAATCAAGTTCCTAAGGTTGTTGTACAAAGATGACGCGTCGAGAGCTTTATAGAAAGTCCTTGTTTTCCAAATACCGAATTCTCGATCAAAATTTATGACCTTCACGAAGTTTTTACTTCATTTTGGGCTCAAAATAATCTAACTGTCAAATTTGAAATGAATAAAATATTCTTTGGTGGACCCAAGCGGGCTAAAACTTTTTTTTTTTTTTTTTTCCAAAAGGTGCAAATTCATGAAGTTTCTCACCGCTCCACTAATCTATAAGCCTTCATTTTGTGTAAAAATTATCTAAGTCCAAAAATTTAATTTGGCAATTTTTTCCTCCATGGCCTTGCTGCCCCGTAGCCAATCATTGATCAACACATGGTTTCATTGGGCCTCACAGAGGCTTGGATCGGTTTTAACCTTAGGCACTAAATGCCTTCCCTACTCCATCGGCTCACTTCTAGGAAATGTTTTCTTCCCCGCTCCGCTAGTCCTCTTTTCTCCTCTGGGTGAATTTTCTCTCCGATGTTTGCAGGCTCGAGTTGGGGAAAATTTTCTCTCCAGGCCCACTCTTGGAAAATTTTCACCACAAGTTCCACCGGTCCATAACTTGAGAAATATGAGGAGTTAGGAGGACTTCTTTATATCACTGGAAAGGTGAGGAAATTCCCTATCTAATGGGAATGTTTTCAAGAATTTTTAATTGTGTTAATTATGAGAAAAATTAGATTGAATCCTTAACCGAGTTCTAGGAGTGGGTAAGTAAGAATTTACTCTGATGATTTTAAAACATGTATTATTTCTCCCCTATAATTAAACCTTTCTATTGTCTTTGCAACTTGGGTATTAATTCTTTTGGTCCCTTAACCCTAAAATTTTAATCAAGGAATATTTAGCTAACATGTCAATGTAATCGGTGATTAAATTAATCCCTAAGGAGATTGGAGCTAGGTATGGAATTATCACACTTGTTTCTTTATAATGTGGAATTACTAATTATTATAATGGGAAAAGTTATCAGGTTGAATTTAATTGTCCTTGAGACTTTGGTTGTTAACACTTTAAAAATAATTATTCCATACTTTTCTAACGAAACCTAGGTTGTTCATGGGTCTCAAGTGGGAGATTTTAGTGGGCGTTACACTTGGTATGAGCCATGGGTTCAAATCTTGGACCCTTTAGAATACTAGAAAACTTGAGACATGAACCGTAAACCTAGAGAACAACCTTGTTTGAAAATTGAAAAAAAGAAACACGTATAAAAATATTACATTACTCGTTCATTTGAACTACCAAAATTATAATAATAATAAAATAATAAGTTGTTTGAGTTGTTGTTCTTACTTAGTGGTGTTTTGTCTAAATTCGGAGTAACTAAAAATGTTAAATTAAATTGATTTTTGTGAACTTATAGTGTAGTGGAAACTTGGTTCTCCTTTGAAACCTGCCTTGTTTTACAAGTCCTAAATCTTGATTTAATTATATGATTCATTGAGCCATTTGAGACCCTTCCTTATTGGAGTTTTGGAATGATAAAATGTATGGTGTGATTTTCAGGGGGTCGGGAATAGTTAATTAGAAGTTTTTTAGAGCTTCCTTCCTTCAGTGGTTAGGAAGGATGGTTTGGTTGTCAGTTTTTCATTTCGTTACCCACATGGGAGAGTGGACATTAAGTTTGGGTGTCGTTTATGACCCAATCCTATGTATGTGTCCTTGGAACTGACCTCGAGGTAGAGTACCCTATTGGTGACATGAAGGTCTCACTGGAGTGAATGTGGTGTTAAATTTTGTGTTTTACATTTGTAATCTTGTGTTATTTTATCAAGGACTAGCATCTTATTTTATGATTGATTTGAGAAGCTCTGAGGCTCTTTTTATTTATATTTATTTTTGCAAGAATTTTCTTACTTTACAATGCGGCTACATAGCCACTTTCCTTTATTGCCAATATTTATTGGACTTTATTTTGATTGATGACTCGAATCTCGTTGATATTGTTGATGCTTAGCTAAATGTTACATGATTCCTTACGGCTTAATGATGAGCTAGCTCTACATTGTATGTATTGTGACATTTTTTCGTATGGGGGTATACCCACAGGTGTTTTGAATGTCTTCTTAGGTGTTCTACTTTTACCTATGTTGGATACATAGAACCTTGAGTGTGTCTATGATCTTAGAGTGACTTTTCATTCATGCGCGACCTTGCTAGATAGAAAGTTCATTGTGTTGTGCATTCTAGTTGGTAGTCTCATTAGCGGTGGCAAAGTGATTCTCTTACAATCCGGTAAGAGCTTGATCCTTGTCGAAGTAGAAGTGTTTAATTATGGGATTTTGGATTTTGTTAGGATCATAATGCTATTTGACTATAGATGTTAGTGGAGAAGTGGTTGTTTAGTAGTGACCTTTCATTGATGAAATGCTAAGTTTTATCATCGTTTCCGTGTTTCATTATAAAAAATAATGACTTGTGGATTGTATGCATCTTAGTAATTCGATTAGATTTAAGCCCATTCAGGTGTGTTTAATTAAGTTTGATTTTTTTCTCATGTTGACCTATCAATATAGGGGTTACATGGAGACACTTATGGATGCTTTGAGACTTTTGGATCATGCCACCGGTGATGTTAATGTAATTATACCTTGATGATTTAATCTTGGTGGTATTTTATAATGTTATTCTTCTTGTGAAGTTAGAACTCTTGGTCGTAAAGCCATGTTAAATAGATAGCTGATTGGCTGCTTACATTTGATGCTTTCTAATGAGTATGTGGTGTTCTTATAGTTAAAATATTTCCTTGTCATTTTGATTGCTTGGTTGGTGGTATCCTTGTGGTAATATGGGTGTAGATTTGAAAAATTTCCTTGTCTTATCATGTGAGTAAAATGTTTTTGCTAAAACAACAAACATTGTTAAACCCTAGTAGATCAGTAAAAGTAATTATGTTCCCTTAATGGGCCTTCCTTGTAACTTATTTTGAGACTTGTAGAGACCCACTAGAAATATTTGATGATGCTTGTAATTATTTGGAAAACCCTTGAAATATTTTTGTGATCCATGTTGGTTGATAGATTCCTAGTTCTTACAAAATTAATAATGTGTTTGCTATGTTGAATGTCCCTTGTTTCCTTAAAATTAAAAAAACATGATATGTTGTTTTCCCATAAAACTAATAGTGTGATATGTTTACCCTTCCTTCTCATTAAATTTTTAATTGACAAGTTGACTCACCCAAACATCATAAAATTATAATTGAGGAGATTTGGCCTTGAAGCTTAACAAATAAACTAGAACATAGAAAGAGAAAATGGTCCTTTCTTTAACCTTGGTAGATTAATAGAAAAAAAAAACTTTGTCCATCTACCTCCCCTAGGAGTAAAGTAAATGTTTTTTTTTCTTTTCTGCCTTTCTTGCTGCACGGTGAGATATCATGCCCCCTTAGTGTTCCTTATAACACAAACTTTTGATGTCATAATAGGAGGAAATTTAATTTAAAAAAACTTGTAAAGGAGTGCGTTTAGCAAATGAAACTACAACTTTTGACTTAATTAGTTGAGTTATAAAATAAGATAAATAAATCACATTGTGTTATAGTGTATGGTGCTTCTTGCATTATTATGTTAGCTGCTAGTGGATTTGTTTACTAAATGTTTGACATCTCTAGATTTTTTTGGTGTGGTGTGTTTGATTCTTAAAACAAAAGTGTAAAACAAATCAGACTATAGGAAATCTTGTGGTCATAAATTTTCTTAGAATTACCATGAAAATTTAATTGTACCCTCTCTAGTTGTGGAAGTGCTTCACCTTAATAGTTCCTTGATTGTAAATGTGTTGCTGATATAGGTTTCCTTCCTTGTTGATTAACACCAAGAGAGATAAATTCATCATTAACGCAGAAATATTATCTTCTTGCGGGCAAGTGGAAGAGAGGCGTAGAAATTTCCCCAGCGCGGAAGATGTATAGAAATAACTATTATTTTGGGCATGGAGGAGAGGCACGAGAGAAACTCTTGTTCCCTGGGCACACAAGACGTGTGCGTAAGAGACTCCTTTATCTCCGGTTTGCAAGACGGGTGCGAAGAGGCTTTTCCTCTTCTACAAATTTCATAAGGCCATAAATTTTGATAGGGAAATTTGTTTTTCGAAAAAAGGACTTTTCTGAAAGATCTCAACTTCCTCTTTGCATAAGTAACCTTAAGAATTTAACTTGCATAAATTTTTAAGGGTCAATTTTGAGAACAAGCTCGCAAGCTTATAAAATGAAAACTGGTGACATTAAACTTATAAAATTTTGTTCAATTCGACCTCCCTCCTTTATCAACATGCCAAAACGGACATAGAGGGTTGCCCTTATAGTAATTTAGGATGTATTGCAATGTATAATTTTGTTAATTGAAAATCAATTCAAAATTTCTCAATTTTGACTTGAAACCACCGTAGTTTTGCCTTTGTTTGATTTGAATGGATCCTTAACCATTTCTTAAGTGGTTTAGTTTTCTTAGGGTTCCCTAATCATATTAAGTTCAATTCAATGTTTTATTTTATTGTTCATTATCATAGGGGTCATTCTGCATTTTGAATAAAATATTTTCTAGTTTGAAAAATTCTCTAACAAAGTTCTACAACTTCAATTCGATTTGATCCATTTACATTTACCAACATAAGTTAATGAATTCATTCTAATCCAATCACTACAATATTTTTTTCCTTCAAATCATGCATTCCAAAGGAAAAGGGTTCTATATTCTCTTCATATGTATTCCCTTTTCAATTTTCCAATCTGAGATTTCAAATACATTTCGCAAACCCAAATTTCTAATGAAGAAACTATCATCTTAATCGAACTAAAAATTCTATTGACTTGTATGATTATTTTAAAACTTTTGTTTCCATTGATCAAATACAACTTACAAGATATAAATCTTTCTTTTCTTTCATCCAAAAACAAAAAGTAGAGTACATCTCTTTCACATTTCGAATTACAACTTTCATAACCAATACAAAATATCTTTCCAATACAAAAAAATCTACAAGGTCATCCACTTCCAAGTGGCAAAGAGTTCTTGTTATCCAAAATTCACCCCCAAGGTAAATTTTGATAACATGCATCAAATTCTTTAGTCCCAAGCAATTATATTGATTCAAGGCAAAGCATCAGGTTGCTGGGGTCCCCTCAGATTTTTTCTAACTCCCCTAGCCAAGAAAGAAAGAGCAAGCTCTGAAAAAATGTGGAAAGGTTGCAGAAGACAGGCTCGGGCCAGGAAAAATCATGAAAAATGGCTAAGTCTTGGTCTCCGGGACAGCCGGGACAAAAGTACGCGAGGGACGCGTGGGACGCGAAAGCGCGAAATGGGCGAAGGATCGTCTGGGACAGCCGAAAACGACGTGAGGGATGCATGGGATGTGAAAGCGTGAAATGGGCAAAGTATTTTCCGGACACAATGGGACAAAAGTACGCGAGGGACGCGAAAGCACGAAATGGGCGAAGGATCGCCCGGTGATAGCTTGGGACAAAAGTACGCGAGGACGCGCGTGGGACGTGAAAGCATGAAATGGGTGAAGGATCATCCGGGACAGCTGGGAAAAAGTACGCGAGGGACGCGTGGGACGCGAAAGCGCGAAATGGGCGAAGACAGAAGAGGAAAAGTCAACGTTTGACCTGCGAAACTTCAAACGGCCATAACTTTTGACTCCGAGCTCCAATTTTCACAAAATTGGAATTTTTGGAACGAGCACGACGTCCTCTACACCATAGAAACATATTTGGCTCCAGCCATTAATGTTCATTTAGGTCAAATGAGAAACACCGCCAAACCCAAAATAGCTGCCCGCACTCAGAAGGCCATAACTTTTGCATTTCTCAACGAAATCACACAAAATTGGTACCGTTGGAATTGTGGTTCCAATCCCGATGCACAGAAATCAAGAAATTCCATATTTTATCAGAAATTGATTATTTTTTTAAGAAAACGTGGCCGGATTCGTAATAAAGTGTTTTATTCGGTAGTTTGGGAGTGCAATTAAGAGGCATGGTCATCATTCTTTCTCTGCTGCAGCACATGGGACAGTATGGGGAGCATTTTGCAAGTAATATACAATCATTTCACTCAATTTAATACTTCTTACAGGTGGTTGAAGGACAGATTTCGGGATTTCCATTTTCCCTTCTCTTCTCCTTCTCATTTTTTCTATAAATTGGAGTGTTGGGCTGATTCAAAGGAGAGAGTTTTGGTAAGAAAGCTCTGTCAAAATTTCTTTGTGAAGCAGAAAGCAGTGTGTTGCAGGCCCTTGTAGTGGACTCCTTGCATGGTGATCCAGGCCCTTATCTTGTAATAGATTGAACTGTGCATATCATGAAGCAATAAAATACCAGTTTGTGGATATATCTTCCCCTGCTGTGTTTTCTTGCATTCTTCTTGCCCCTTTGATCTTTCTATGAGAATATTGTGTCTATCTATTATGTTCTTGCAGGGATTCATTATCATTGTGTATGCTTGGAATATTATTGTGAATGCATTTTGCTAGATTATGGTGAACTGTCATCACCTCTTCTAGTGTGCACTTTGCCTCTGTATTTCACACATTTGGAGACTACTCTCCCACCCTCCTTTTCTGGTGTATCACCACTTTAGTGTAGGCTTTCATTTTATGTATTCTCTCTCCCTGGTCCCTTGGAAATTTAGATTAGAACAGTTAGCTTATCCTGCATTAGAGTAGATTGTGGCAGGTAGTTTAGGAGCAAGAACCAGCTTTCTCTGGAGGTCTGTCTCAAGTAGCAAGTCCCACAACTTGGAGATAGTACCCATGTTATCCAATCACACTGTGAGTTCAAATACATGCACAGGGGTGCTGTGATTCGGTGATAACAGCTTACAATAAATAATGATCCCAACAAGGATTGTCAAAACTATCTTTTCCTCTACTCCGAACAACAACATGAAGATTCTCCATCTTTTTTAATTTTTATCACAACAAAATCGGGGAAAGGCAATGCTCTCCACCCAACCAAGACATCCAATGAAAGGAGAAGCCATCCTTCTTCATTGGCTCCCGAGCCTCAACCACAATGCAATAAGAAATGTGTTTCAACACATGGCAACATTGAGAGGCTTCCACAACACAAAGAAAATCTTTCAACATGCACACTTCATATTAAAACGCAAATTCCAAAATAAAATGACAGTTTACAACCACGAAAGACATAACAAAAAAAACTCAAGCTTCTTCGTGTAAGCCAAAGGAGTAGGAAACTATGGGGATCCTACTTATGCCTCCCAAAGAGGAAATGGGTATCACCACCCGAGAACAAACAACCAAAATATAACATTTTAAATCCCGACATGCCCTTATGCCTCCCCAAGTACCACCTTATTCCTCACATTTCCTTATGCCTCCCAACCTCTTATGGCACCCCATAACGAGTAAAGAAATGTAAGCTATTTCTTTGTAAGGTGGAAACAAAATCCCAACTCCCTCCACACTTATACCTCCCCAAAACACTTATGGCTCACACAAAATAAACGCCATAGCCTTCTCCTACACCATTCCTAGGCCATCTACCCAACATACCACAAACAATAACAAACATACAAGAATTTACATATTCATAAAAGGGAAAAGAAGAGAATTTTCAAGTGCCAAGCTCTTACCTCTCCATGATGGAGTTTGTTTCAAGTTCAAAACAACAAGCTTTCCAATGCAGATTAGTCCAAGAGATCAACAATCTACAAGCATGCAAAAATCTCCAATCTTCTCCAAAAGCAAGAGCTCTCCAAAACCCCAAAATAAGTCTCCCAAAATGAAGTGATAAAAGTGGAGCAACCAAAAATCAAGCTAAAGAATTCCAATTTATAAAAGAGGGAAGGGAAGAGGATGAGGTGGATCCAGTGGATGCCAAATCACACATCCTCAACTCCAAGCACAAAATTCAACTTCATTCTCCAATGCATAATCAATAGGTGGGTGAATAATATGACGCTTTACTTACACACTCAAACAAGCCCACACCCCATAAGGACTGAAATTAAAACATGTAAGAAAAGTGCAATAAACAAATTCAACTTGACTTACAAAAATGCATAAAGAAGGGCTAAATTTAACTCTCCAACCATAGGTAAGGTTGGTATATAAATTTAAGAGGCATGGGACAAGTTTAACTTGTCCCACAAGTCTCAAAATCATCCTCCAAGGACAAATTCGAATTTCAAAGAAGATGGAGTGTTTCATACTCAAAATCAACTTACAATCACTTACACATTTCTTACAACACTTTAATTTTAGGCCAACTACTCTAATAATTACTTTCTTATGACCCAATTTGATTAATTAATTTTTAACAACTATGATTACTCACATTAATTAACATACACCATTTAATAAATAAGGAAAGGGTCAAAGCACCACAAAATAAACACATGCAAACATTAAAAAAAGGAAAATAAATAAAATAAACATAAAACCCTTGGTCACATTTAAAGGTGATCCCCCCATGGGAATCCCTAACAACAATCAAACACACACAAACAAATAAAGTTGTCATGGTGACCTTGTTGAATTCATCTAGAATTCCAAAGTGGTTGGTCTCAATCCCCCGATGTGTGTTGTGATATTTTAACTGCAAAAAATACAAATACCTCCTTCGGCCTCGTGGCCACATTAGAACATCCAAATGAATATAATATACTTCCAAAGTCATCAATATATATGTGAATCACAACAATCATCAAGTCAATCAACAATGTCACTTAAAATTTCATCAACAACTATATCATCATCAATTTTAATTCAATTTTCATTTTCTAGGTCTACTCAAAATATCCAAATATCACATGTCCAAACAACATTTATAATGTAACCATGTCAGACATTATATCAACATCAATATATAAAATATCTCTAATAATCATCATGCATCATATATGAATCAGAGTCAACAATAATCCATGCTCTAACATCTAATCATCATACTAAATCAAAACTATAACAATGTCCATGGAATAGTCAACAGTGTCATGATCAATATAAAAGGTTTCAAAGGGAAGTGGGCACTACATCCCCCTCCCCTTAGACTCGACTTCCTCCAGAAGTCATGAAGAGAGATAGGAAAAATGAAACATAAAAAGGATCACTCCCATTATGGGATTTCATTCTTCAAACAAGTGTGGGTCCATAGAATCCCAAGTTTGGTCTAATGTAATTCAACAAGAAAAAGGGATATCATAAGGATGAGTTCTAAAATTTCTACATGTAAGGCTAAAACATTTAAATCTAGAGAGTAACTTTATGCTATCAACCAAGATACAACACATAGCAATATAACATGAAGAGTTCAAAAGAGTCTTAAGAGTAACCACCAAGTAGAGGAATAATAAAGAGAATTCCATGAGTTGAGAAAGACCACATAGTTTCCCAAGGAATAAAACATACTACAGTAACAAAAATTAAGGTTTCCACTAGGGTTAAATTATGCTTTCATAATTCATTGTTTAGGAAAGGCTAGTAGAATCAACCAAGGCCAAATTTTTATAAGAGACATGTTTACTCAAGTTCCCACAATTTGAGGTCACACAAGATGAGGTTAATCAACAAGGAAGGACACCTAAATCAGCAAGCATTTACAATTGAGGAACTATTTATGGAAAACACTTCTATAACTCGAGAGGGTACAATTAAATTTTCATGGTAATATTAAGAAATTTCATGACCATAAGGTTTCCTATAGTCTGATTTTTACACTTTTGTTTTAAGAATCAAACACACCACACCAACCAAATCTAGAGACATCAACCATTTAATAAAATAAAAATATATATATATCTCCCTAGCAACTAACATATCAATACAAGAAGTACCATTCACAATAACACAATGGGATTCATTTATCTTATTTCTTGATCAAGCTCAGAATAACCACAAAGAGAGCACAAGCATAAATCGTAACACCAAAGAGCACTCAAGGTCTCTAGGGAGAAGAACAAGAAGAAAAGAAGACTTCCCAAAGTTATTTTATATCCTTAACATATGTTGCCTTAAAATTACAATAACTTAGGTCTCCAAGGACAAGACAACATGCAAGGAGGTTGCTTAAACAAGAGATAAGTCTCAAACCAAAAGACAACTCACACTCGTCGAGCTATGGGATGATAAGGGTATGATGACCCAAAATCCCACAAAGAAAGGCACATACCTCTATGAACAAGAAGGTACTAAGAAACTAGAACACACTACTATCCACCAGGTGCTTCACAATTCTAGGTAGGTGACAAGAACTACAGGTTCAACTATACATTGTACTCAATACACATAAATCTTACTTATTTATAAATCAACTCATTAAGTCAAAATTTGTAGTTTCATTTGCTAAGCACATTCCTTTATGATTTTTCTTAATTAAACTTCCTCCTATTATGACATCACAAGTTTGTGTTATAAGGACCACTAAGGGGGCATGATATCTCGCCATTCTGTAAAGGTGGAAAAGAGAAAAAGTATTTATTTTACTCCTAGGGAGGTAGATGGACAAATTTTTTTTTCCTTTCTGTTTCTTCTACATGGTTTTTATTTCTTCTATTAATCTACCAAGGTTAAAGCAAGGACCATTTTCTCTTTCTATGTTCTAGTTTATTTATTAAGCTTCAAGGCCAAATCTCCTCAATTATAGTTTTATGATGTTTGGGTGAGTCAATTTGTCAAAAAAATTAATGAGAAGGAAGGGTAAACATATCACACTATTACTTTTATGGGAGAGAGAGGTAAATCAACACACCACATTTTTAATTCTAAGGAAACAAGGGACATTCAACATAGAAAACACATTATTAATTTTGTAAGAACTAGGAAACAATCAACCAACATGGATCACAACAATATTTCGAGATTTTTCCACTAATTACAAGTATCATAAAACATTCCTAGTGGGTTTCTACAAGTTCTCAAAGGAAGTTACAAGGAAGACCCATTAAGGAAGCATAATTACTTTTACTGATCTACTAGGGTTTAACAATGTTTTTTGTTTTGGAAAACATTTTTACTCACATGATAAGACAAGGAAAGTTTTCAAATCTACACCCATATTACCATAGGATACCACCAACCAAGAAATCAAAATGACAAGGAAATATTTTAACTATAAGAACACCACATACTCACTAGAAAGCATCAATTATAAGCAGCCAATCAGCTATCTATTCAATACGGCTTTACGACCAAGAGTTATAGTTTTGCAAGAAGAATCCCATTATAAGATACCATTGAGATTAATTCATCAAGGTCTAATTACACTAACATCACTAGTGGCATGGTCCAAAAGACTCAAGGCATCCATAAGTGTCTCCACGTAATTTAAAATTAATAGGTCATAGAGTGTTATTCATGGTAACTAAAAAATTTAAGGAAAGGGTAGACTTATTTATAGGTCAAGAGGGAAACCAAACACACTTAATTTACACACACAATACTCGAATGGGATTAATTATAACCATAATTATCAAGATGCATACAATCCTCAAGTCACTACTTTATATAATGAAATAAGGAAATCCTGATAAAACTTAGCATGCCATCGAAAAGAAGCCACTACCAGACACACACTTTTCTACTAACATCCAGAGCCATCCAAAAGCAATCCTGATCCTAACATAATTCATCAACCCAAAATTAAACACCTCTACTCCGATGAGGTTCAAGCTCTTACCAAATTGTAAGAGAATCACCACCACCGCTAATAGAATGACCAACTAGAATGCTCAACACAATGAGCTCTCTATCTAGCAAGGTCAAGCAATGAAAAAGTCACTCTAAGATCCTAGACACCCTCAAGGTTCCATGCATCCAAAACCAAGGCATAACTTTAAGCACCTAAGAGACATTCAAGACACCCAGGGTGTACCCCCATATGACGAAATGTCACAATACAAAAAGCATATAACCAGCTCATCATCATGTAAGAAGGAAACCACGTAACGTTTAGCTAAGTAGCCAACAACATAATGAGATATGAGTCACCAATCAAAATAAAATCTAAGAAATTTCAATAATCAAGGAAAGTGGCTAAGTAGCCATATTGCAAAGTCTAAAAATTCTCGCAAAAATATAATTAAATAAAAGATCCTCGAGCTTCTCAAATCAATCATAAAATAAGATGTTGGTCCTTGATAAAATAACACAATATTACGAATGTAAAACATAAAAGTTAACACCACATTCACTTCTCAAGCCCCTTCATGGCCGCCAATAGGGGTACTTTGCCTCGAGGTTAGTTCTAGGAAACATACATGGGATTGGGTCCTAAACGAAACCAAGACTTAATGTCCACTCTCCCATACGGGTAATGAAATGGAAAACTAATAACTGCCCTCTTTCCTAACCACTTTGAAGGAAGGAAGCTCTAAAAAGCTTCTAATTAACTATTCCCAACCCATAACACAACCACTATTGTCTAACCACAAGAATCACACCATACAAATTATCATTCCAACAAATTTAATAAGGAAGGGTCTCAAAAGGGCTTAACGCATCATACAATTAAATCAAGATTTAGGACTTGTAAAAACAACACATTTTCAAAAGGGAACCAAGTTTCCACTACACTAGAAGTTCACAAAATCAATTTAATTTGACATTCTTAGTTACCCTGGTTTAGAAAAATGCCACTAAGAAAGCATAACAAATCAAACAAATTGTTATTTTATTATGATTTTAATTCGCCGTTCAAATGAACAGAAGTAGTAATGTAATATTTCTTCACACGTATTTCTTTTTTTTTTCAATTTTCAAACAAGGTTTTTTCTAGATTTAAAAGTGTGCTAGGTTTAAGTTCATGTCTCAATTTTTTTCTAGTGTGCCCAAAGGTCCAAGATTTTGAACCCACGGCTCGATACCAAGTGTAACCCACTAGTTCATGAACAAAAGAACAACATAGAAAAGTACAGGATAAATTTTACTGACTTGTTTGATGTACAAAACAATGCAACGGTGGTCAAAAAGGTTAGGGATAACTCTTCAAACATTTTGACTCAATGATCACCTTATGGCCAGCACGAAACAACTAACACCCATCAAGGGTAGTTCACTTTACTCTTTGACAAGGCACCATGAAACAACTCAACCACAATATATAGTCACAGGAGTTGGATACAATCCATAGTAAACTATCCCTTAAGGTTATGAATTTACCAAAAATGTTTTTTCAAGATCTTCCTTAACAATCTACAATATTCATGTTTGGTTCGAGCATTCTTCTCACAAAGGTGAACTTATTACTTTGGTAATCTAGACTAACTAGCCGAAGCACAAGATTTTTGAAAGAGGTTCAATCAACTGAAAGACTGACAAAGCTAAAAAAATTCATTTGACCAAAAGGGACACCTTTCATCTCTCACATGTTAGGTTGCATAAACGTGCCCGAGCTGAAAATATTAACCTGGACCTCCATTACACAAGCGATGAGCATAAGCTCTACAAAAATCGAAGAGGAGTTCCATTAGATAGATTATTTCTTCAAGGCGCATAGAAATAAATTTCCTCGAAAAATGGAAAAATTTTCCTCTAGGCATGAAAAAGAGTTGTGGAAGAAACTCATTTTCTTGCCAAGGAAAAGTAAGACGGCATTTAAAGAGACTCCATTTTTCTCCCAATTTTTTTTGCAAGACAGCTATTAAAGAGGCTTTTCCTCTTAAATGGGAACTTCAGAAGGCCATAACTTTTGATAGGGAACTCCGTTTTTGGAAAACGAGGACTTTTAAAATCTCTTGATGTCCTCTTTACACATAAACCTTAGGAATTTAATTTGGATAATGTTTTAAGGGTTCAATTTTGAGAAAACACTTACAAGATTATAAAATGAAAACTATTGACATTCGAACTTTTAAAATTTTGTTCAATTGACCTCCCTCCTTTCTCGACATGCCAAACAAACATAGAGGGTTTCTCTTAGAGGAATTTAGGATGGATTCAAGGTATAATGCTTTAATTGAAGATCAATTAAAAATTTCTCAATTTTGATCGTGAAATGACCGTAGATTTTTCCTTTGTTCGATTTGAAAGGATATTCAAACCATTTCTTAAGTGGTTTAGTTTGTTTGGGGGTGCCTTAATCATATTAAATTCAATTCAATGTTTCATTTATTATTTCATTCATTCTGTTATCTATTTTCGTTACAGTGCATTTTGAATAAAATACTTTATCGATTACAAAAAATTCTCTAAATAGAGTTCTACAACTTCAATTTCGATTTGATCCATTTAAATTTACCAACATAAGTTTATGAATTTCATTCTAATCCAATAAACTACAATATTTTTTTTCCTTCAAATCATGCATTTCAAAGGAAAGGAGTAATATATTCTCTTCATACATATTCCTTTTTAATTTTCAAAAAAGAGATTTCAAATACATTTGAAACCCATAGATTTCAATGAAGACAATATCATCTTAACAGTAACTAAATAACTTTTATCGATTTGTATTATTTTTTTACAACTTTCTTTTCCATTAATCAAATGCAAACTTAAAGATATAAATATTTCTTTTCTTTCATCCAAAAAAGAAAAAATAGAGTACATCTCTTTCACATTTCAAATTACAACTTTCATAACCAATACAAAACATCTTTCCATTAAAAAAATATACAAGGTCATCCACTTCAAGTGGGAAAGGGTTACAATAAATAATGATCTAAAGAAGGATTGTGAAAACTATTTTTCTTTCCTCTCTCTCAGAAAACAACATGAAGATTCTCCATCTTTTTCAATTTGATCACAACAAAAGAAAGGGAAAGGCAATGCTCTCCACCCAACCAAGACATCCAATGAAAGGAGAAGCCATCCTTCTTCATTGGCCCCCAAGCCCCAACCATAATGCAATAAGAAATGTGTTTCACACAACAACATGGCAACACAAAGGCAATCTTTCAACACACATTTCATATTAAAACATTTCAACAAAAAATACTTTTTTAAACCACATTGAAAGACAACAAACAAAACAACGAGGCTTCATCATGCAAGCCAAGAAACTATGGGGATGCTACTTATGCCTCCCAAATGGGAAATCGGGGTTCTTCCAAAATATAACATTTCAAAATCCCTAACATGCCTTTATGCCTCCCCAAGTACCCCTTATTCCTCACATTTCCTTATGCCTCCCAACCTCTTATGGCACCCCATAATGAGTAAAGAAATGCAATCTATTTCTTTGTAAGGTGGAACCCAAATCCCAACTCCTCCAAATTTATAACCCCCAAAAACACTTATGCCTCCCAAAAATAAACCATAGCCTTCTCTCCTACACCATTCCTAGGCCATCTACCCAAAATCCCACAAACAATAACAAACATAAAGCATTTACATATTCATAAAAGGGAAAAAGATTCCTCCCCAAGCTCTTACATCTCTCCATGATGGATTTTTTCCAAGCAAAACAAAAGCTTTCATGCAAAATAGTCCAAGAGATCAACAATTTACAAGCATGCAACAATCCAATCTTCCCAAAAGCAAGAGCTCTCCAAAACCCCAAAAGAAAGCAAGAGCCCAAAATGAAGTGATAAAAGTGAAGCAAACCCAAAACAAGCAAGAATTCCAATTTATAGAAGAGGGAAGGGAAGAGGATGAGGTGGATCCAAGTGGGATGCCACATCACACATCCTCAACTCCAAGCACAAAATTTCAACTTCATTCTCCAATGCATAATCAATAGGTGGGTGAATAATATGACATTTTACTTACACACTCAAACAAGCCCACACCCCATAAGGACTGAAATTAAAACATGTAAGAAAGTTGCAATAAAAACATTCAACTTGACTTACAAAAATGCACAAAGAAGGGCTAAATTTAACTCTCCAACCATAGGTAAGGTTGGTATATAAATTTAAGAGGAATGGGACAAGTTTAACTTGTCCCACAAGTCTCAAAATCATCCTCCAAGGACAATTTCGAATTTCAAAGAAGATGGAGTGTTTCATACTCCAAAATCAACAACATCTCTTACACATCACTTACACATTTCTTACAACACTTTAATTTTAGGCCAACAACTCTAATAATTACTTTCTTATGACCCAATTTGATTAATTAATTTTTAACAATATGATTACTCACATTAATTAACACACCATTTAATAAATAAGGAAAGGGGTCAAAGCACCACAAAATAAACACATGCAACATTAAACCAAGGAAAATAAATAAAAGAAACATAAAACCCCTTGGTCACATTTGAAGGTGATCCCCCATGGGAATCCCTAACAACAATCAAACACACACAAACAAATAAAGTTGCCATGGTGACCTTGTTGAATTCATCTAGAATTCCAAAGTGGTTGGTCTCCAATCCCCCGATGTGTGTTGTGATATTTTAACCTGCAAAACACAAATACCTCCTTCGGCCTCATGGCCACATCAGAACATCTAAATGAATATAATATACTTCCAAAGTCATCAATATATATGTGAATCACAACAATCATCAAGTCAATCAATAATGTCACATAAAATTTCATCAACAACTTATATCATCATCAATTTTCATTTTCTAGGTCTACTCAAAATATCCAAATATCACATGTCTGAACAACATCTATAATGTAACCATATAAGATAGTATATCAACATCAATATATAAAATATCTCTAATAATCATCATGCATCATATATGAATTAAAGTCAGCAATAATCCATGCTCTAACATCTAATCATCATACTAAATCAAAACTATAACAATGTCCATGGTATAGTCAACAGTGTCATGATTAGTATCAAAATTTGTCAAAGGGAAGTGGGCACTACAATATTGGAGACCAACCACATTTGAATTCTAGATGAATTCAACAAGGTCACCATGGAAAATTGTATTGTTCGTGTGTGTGTGCATGTTTGATTATTGTTAGGGATTCCTATGCGGGGTGTTACCTTTAAATGTGACCAAGGGTTATGTGTATTTATTTATTTGGTTCCTTTTATTGGTGTGTTTTATAATGCCCACAATTTACACACAAAAGAATAACAATAAAATATTAGAATAAATTTTTTTGACTTACATTTGTCACTACACAACACTAAAAGGACTCAGTAAAGAAATTCAACAACACATCACAATTTTATAAGTTGTCGACTCACATGAAACATGAAAAAACCATCTACAAGTCGATGCCACAGTTTAATCAATGAACAAATACTAGGAATGACTCAACCACAAGAAAAGGGACTCAAGGATTGGTAAACCCACAACACATCATTACCATGGTTTGATCTCCGTTATGATTAACATTCCAATAATTTATTAGGTAAGTATAATTTTATCTCTTTTTTTTTACCTACAGATTCATAAGTTCATTCCACATTTAACTTACAGTTTGACCATATAATTTTTATCTTTATCCATTATGAAAATCTCCATAACTTACATAATTATTTTCCATATTTTAGATTTAACTACAAGGTTCCTACTTCTCTCGTTCTTATGCTAAAAGTTTGTTTCTAAAAAAATGTTTAGTTGATGTTTAATCTTATCCTTATTATGCACGGGGACCAACAAGAAGTTATCAAGAAAAATAATAATGTGATTCAAGGAGGTGAAGGTTCAAGTTTCTCTTTCCTAAAAAATTCCTTCCATTAGAAGCACATTTGTTCTCATACTATGGTTGTTTTAGTTCCAAATTTAGTTGATTCAATTAAGCCTTTACATGACATATTTTATTTTATTTTATTTTTAGTGGACTCTATAATGGCTCAAATGCCTAGTCCCACCACGAGCAGTTTATATCCACTCTCCACAAAAAATTCAATTCTTAAATCAACCATAAGGACTTCAAGTGAAATTGTTTTCTTAATCCATTGACACATATACTCTTGTTTCTCATTTCATTTACATTGTTTCTTAGATCTCTTTTGGCGTCACTTAATAGCATGAAGAGTTATGAAATTACTTATCTAACATCTTGAAGAAGTATATCTTTTGTTATCCCAAAGTTTGCTTTGACCAAGGAAATTCATATTCTTTTTAACATAAGTAAATGTCAAATTGAGTTATAAGGATTCCAAGAGCGACATTATTCTCAACCTCAAATATATTTTTCCTTTTATATGATTTACTCTTAAATCCACTAAGGTCACATTTATAACATCGTTTTATAACATATGTAACATAATAAACACATAATTTTCACTAATGGATTCACTACTACATGGAGTGTAACCTAGCCCGAGACAACTCAATTCTTTGCTCTTATGCACAACAGTGTTAACGCGTGCTACAACCAAGACATCCACTTGTGCATTTTAAATCCCACCAATAGAAAAATCATATCATAAATGTCATAAGAAAATACTACCTTGGTTCGTATAATTCCAATTGCACCTAAGGATCTATGCCCCAACTACAAAAAAGATTTAAGGTGAGAAGACATATTTAAGGTAGACAACCTTCATGAAAGACCAAGGTGATATGTTATTAGTAACAAGGTGACACATTTAACTGAGAGGGACTAAAGAGTTCATTAACAAGAGTTTAAGTCATAGAACAACTATTTCACGATCTCCATTTATGTCATTGGATCCAATAGGGACTTCATTCGCCGATGAAGTTAATTTCTAGATCTAATCTCGTAAGACCTAGCAATCCAAAAGGATACTAAAGGAGTATTAGCTCTACTTACCTTACAGATGGTAAGGTTATACTGCATAGTCATTGCTTTGAACAAGGACTCATAAGGTGACTTCCAAGGCAGTCTTGACCACTCAACATGATGTCGGGCTGAAGAGAGGACATTCTCCTCACGGTTACCAAAACTAGAAGGAAACCACATACTCTAGATAACGTTGGACCATGTTGTTCCTAAAAGATGGGTTCACGACAATGTTGCTAAGCATAACAATATGATGGTAAACCCAAACTAGGGGTTTTATTTACATAAAGCTAGGAGGTTCCATCGAGTGCAAGTTTAAGTTCATTCTACGATTTTCAATTTCTTCTATGGTAAAAAGGATCACACATGAAGACATGTTACACACAAATCTTATATTAGGGTTGAGTGTTTCGATTGAAACTCTTTATTACATTTACGAGGTAAGAATACAACCTAGTAATTAATTAATCATTTATTGAACACTGAAAATGCATTACAATATATTAACTTCAAATTCATTTACTATATATATATATCAAACCCTTTTACCATACACAACTATAAATCAAATTGAACTTGTGATTAATGCACATTTCCTAAGATATCCCTAAAAATAACATCTCATACATATTAGCAAATTTCAAATATAAACTTTTCTATAACAAAAGACTACATTATACATATATTCATTTTACAATGACCTATATAAATTACAATAAGAAATAATGAATTACACATCGCCTTTTTGCCATCTTTCTTGCATCCTGTAAAACCAGGTGAGCATGAAATCAGCGATAAATCACTGGCATGGAATCCACCCTAATCTAACATAATTAATGTTTTTAGTTCCCCATTTACATATAATAATAATTATAATTTACATTCAAAAGAAAAGGTTTAGAAACATGAATTCATTTCATTTCATTTCACTTCATTTCATAACCAAGGAGAGAGAAAGAGAAAGGAGAGAGAGAAACACCATTTTGTCAAAAGTTCTATTTCACAAAAAGTTACACTATGGAGTTTTCAAATAGTTATTTACATGTGTCAAAAGTTTCCACGGTGGTTTGGAAACCCGATAGGGTCCTACAACTTCCTTTTTACATTTTCCTACTAGCTACAAAAACATTCAAAACAGGCTTGGAGGCTAAGAAACCACTTTCAAACATTATCTTCCGATGAGAAAACACACCATGTTTAAATTTCTACGTGCCCACTTATATACCAAGAGTTCATAGGAACTAACATAATTTAGAACTAGCGAACGTTTACGATTAACAACTAGTTCTTTTGGGCCATCGTCATAAATGAGCTAGTTGTTAATGATCAAAAGTGAGCTTGAGGGCTCAAAAACCACATCCAAAACTGATGTTCGATGGATGAATGTGCAATGAGGAACTTCCTACAAGTTCCCTATATAAGGAGAATTCATCAGAGTCGACGGGACTGAGAACTAGAAAATAGTTTTCAAATGGTGACATGTTTTTTTGAGCGACAAGTCGTAATTGGTCTATTCGACCTCGTCAAATTGTGACTAAGAGGACTACAAAATGCCTTTTCCAAACTAACACTGGAATGTGATTTTTCTAAACGAAGTTTTTGTTAATTGTCTAGTAAAAGTACTAGAGGTTTGTAAACATGGATAATAATTTCTCTATCCTAGGTTTGAAATGGTGGTTCAAAATGAAATCCAACTTTTTAGATTTAGCAACTTCCTACCATTGTAAAAATAGTGTAACGAGGCTCCTATAGGGGCATCAAAAAGGTCACAAATGTTCATTCGGGGTCAATCCAAAGATTGAAGTGACACCTCACATAACAAGGTACATGTAGGAAACTTAACATCTCCTTTTCGGAGTTACGAAGGTTACTTTGCAAGTCTCAGAAAAATCACAATTGATCTATTTAAACAAGGGAGTGGTCAAATCATTTACAGGGAACTCAACTTCAACCTATCAATAGAAAAAGGGTACTGTAGTAATCTATTTTGGTTGTGATGTTTTCTAGATCATCACGAAGTGAGGGTTCAATTTTATTGTCTACCAGGAAATATTGGATCTGTAAGTTACGATATATGGTTTACTATTTTTAAAACAAGTTTATTTTATACAGTATAATATATGAAAATCCTTTGATTTTAAAATTCATTTCATTGCAAAAAGGAAAACTAAAGAACATAAATTATGAGAGATGAGGAGAGATGAACCATGCCTGGAGGAATGAAGCTGGTCAAACCCATGGGATTTAGTTCGGCATCACACTTTGGCATTTTGTCAAACATTTCACAAGCATCGATCTATCCTCCATGATGACACACAAATCTTCTCGATCCCTTGAAAAATTTCAAACAGGATATGTTTCCCATTATGTTTTCACAATTGACTAAGGCCTACTCAAGACTCCAAACTGAACATACCCTACAATCATTAAATTCCATTTTGACCCAAGGTGGGAAGGTGCTGGCAAAGGTTGTAGAAATATGGATTTGCACCTACCCACCATATTTTCTTGAGATTTTCTAAAAATTTTCAACGAACTCATTTTTTTGTATATTCGAAAAAAGTTGTAGTCCACGAGCCACATTTCATGTGTTTAAAATGAATAGTTCACCTGTCAATGCATGCTTCCACATTTTTGCATACCTATCTACCAAAGCACCTCAAACTACAACATCTGACACTATTCCTATATCTTGTATGCTTTGATGGATGTCCATAATCTGTCTCGTAGCTCACATCTAGCACTGGATGGGAGACGCTAGTAGTGGTTATTGAATCTGGCTTTAAATCTATCCGTAAAATTTTCTCAAAATTTTTTATAGCCTTTTCAACAAACCCATTTTGTGTATATCCTACAAACATTGTTGAGAAGAATTTGTTAGGAACTTACAACTATGAAATCAAAAAAATCATTTTGGCATTGATAGGGAGGAGCTGGAATAAATTCAGATTTCCATTATGCTTTGATGGACATCCTTTCCCTATTCTAGCACTTCCTTTTCAACGTAGGCTAGGAGTATGTGGAAAAAAATGAGTTGATCAGTTAAAGGTCTGCCTGTTGCAATGTGACTATCTTGAGGAAAACCCATATCTTCTACACACTGTCGTGCCCTTTCATGGCCGCAACTATCCAAACAATGTTAAATTTACAATGTTTCCTTGGGTTTTAGCGTGTCACAGTCTATGGATCCAAATAAAGTGCTTGCATTATTACTCAAGGAAAGTGACAGGTTTGAAAAGCTTCTTAGGACATGATAGGTATTAAAGTCTTTTTGGGCACCCATATCCTGTAGGATCTCTTCCACATGCCATACCTGCCATAAACCACCATCCACCAACCACATTCATTTCAATTTTTTTTTTTGCATTTTAAGTTGGGCACTACATTTCCCTCCCCTTATAAGAGCATCGTCCTCGATGTGACGCACTACCAAAACTCGAAGGGTTGGTAGGGAAGAAATTCAATAAGGACACACGTCACTTAACAAAACAACTGGGTGATACAACACAACCACAAGAGATCAAACTAAATTTAGAAATATCTTAAATTTTAATGTTCTATGAAGATTGGTATTTTCTTTTACTTTATTACTTAGTCTTTTCCTTTAAAGTATTTATTAATCTCAATGCTTAGTATTTCACTATTTAAGAGTTTAATTGTCTTATGTTCATAGGTGCCTAATAGAATTGACATCACAATACCACATCAAGGACAAACAAAACACTAATGGTTCACAAGACATATTTCTACATACTTCCATGACTGTATCACATCAGAAGAACTCAACTAACCCAAGGAAAAAACATACATAGCTCTCACAACATAGTACTTGTCACACATGTGCTCCCGACACAATAGTACCCATAACATAAGTAGACTACAACAACGTGGAATTCCCAATAGGTACACATATGAAGGTTTCACAAAACTCTAGACCATAACTATAGCTACATAGTGTCAAGATGGAAACAATGTCACAAGACATAAACCAGAATCTCAAGAGTACACATAAAGCCATAATACTAACACCATACACCTCCCACAACATCATAAAAAAATCCATATACCTCCCAAAGCATCACCAACAACTACATGAAATAAAATAAAATAAATAAAACTCCAAGTGCACTAATCACACACACATACACAAGTCTCTTATGCCTCCCTCAAAGCATCACAAAACAACTCCATATACCTCCCAAGCATCAATCACACCCACAAAAATCTCTTATGCTCCTCAAGTCTCTTATGGCTCCCTCAAGTAATAAAATAAAGATAAATTTTCCTTTTCACTCCCCAAAAGAGTCGGTCACCCTATGGCCCTAGGTGCATAGGGTCCAGATACCTCTAACCCAAGTGACATAATAACTCATGGTTCAACAACCCGCTAGTTATCTGTAACTCCTTGGGGCATACCCCCATATAATGAAGTGGGTCCATAGGTTCCACCACTCCATGGTGAATCCCATGACCCTATTCCAATACATTACGACATTAGAACCAACACAAACAAACCATTCAAATGCCAAGTGGAAAGATCTAAAGCCTTGGGCTAAGCTATAAAATTTTTAAACTTAAAAATAAAATTTAAATCTAAGCAAAACAAATGGCCAAATAACCATAGTTAGTGAAAAAAATTTGTGTGTTAGTGCATCAACCATATAAATGCCCAAAATATAAGAACATGTCAATCAAGAAAATTGTTGGTTCTAGCAAGAAAAGGGAAAGTTTTCAATTTACAAATAAAATACATGTATAGGAATAACACATTATGATAACTATGTGGCCTTATACAACCACCAAGGGGGTACTCAATGAGTTCTTTGGCACTTCGGAAAGATTGAGCCTCAGCTCGTAAAATATCATATCAATAATACAACTATCATCATCTCTGTCTGAATCATCCCGCCACCACTTCGACAAGGCTCAACATAGTCAAAATCACATAGGTTGAATCCATACGATAACCATATTGGGAGAGAGAAAGGAGTACAAGTCACCATCTACTGAGCCTAAGGTGTCCATGAAACACAATATGTATGACACCCGTTGAGCAAGTGCCACACATACCAAACAAAAAAAGTGGGTTTTCAGCCTATGTAAGGCTCCACTTCCTATCTCGTACTCGGCTCAAGTGAATGGTCAATGGTACACATTTCCTCACTCCAAACATACACCTTTTACCGATTTCCCTTAGGGTCGGTTAGTGTAGGGTCCACAACATAACACATAACTACATCACTAACACAATGGTGATTCACACAAATTAACCATAGTGTCTTACGCATGGTATATATATAGGTAAAACACAATCATTACTTTCATGGGTTTCAATACATCACATTAACATATAATGCACCCAAAGTGCAAGGACTGTACAATAGGGATCATACGTTCACCATATGCCCCTAAATCATGACATGAACCATCACAAATTACATAATTTATATGTATGATGAACACAATGTCTAACATTACAACATATAGTCAATTGCAATTACAACATGGTGACACACACAATTTATCACAACATGGTGACGACATCATGATAAAATCCAATTCACTTTACAACAATTTTTCATGCAATACCTCAATACACCTTCATATCACATAATGCCAAAATGCTTCAATACTTTGCAATCCACAATAACATTATTTTTCACACACAATAAGGTGGTACATCACACATGAATTCCTCATTGAATCAATGAAAAGGAGAGTGAATACTCTCATCACAAGCACATCAACATGATAAAAAATACGCACTAAGTGACATACACCACATGTGCTTCCATAAGGTCACAATTACAACATTGTTCACATCATGCTTATATCACATTACTCTTCCAATATCCACCACCATTATGCAACACCATCACAACTCATTTTTCCCCAGAGGTTCAAGAGCATGAACCTTCACTCGATACCAAGTGTAATGCCCACAATTTACACATAGAAGAATAACAATAAAATATCAAGATAATTTTTTTTACTTACATTTCTCACTACACAACACCGCAAGGACTCCAAGTAAAGAAATTCAACAACGCATACGACACTTTCATAAGTTTTAACTCACATAGACACCTGAAAACACCATCTACAAGTCGATGCCACACTTTACTCAATGAACGAATACTAGGAATGACTCAACCACAAGAAAAGGGACTCAAGGATTGGTAAACCCACAACACATCATTACCATGATTTCATCTCCATTACGATTAACATTCCAATAACTTTATTAGGTAAGTATAATTTTTCTCTCTTTTTTACTACAGATTCATAAGTTCATTCCACATTTAACTTACAGTTCGACCATATAAGTTTGCTCTTTATCCCTTATGACAATCTCCATAACTTACATAATTATTTTCCATATTTTAGATTTAAATACGAGGTTCCTACTTCTCTCATTCTTACGCTAAAAGTTTGTTTCTAAAAAAAATGTTTAGTTGATGTTTAATCTTATCCTCATTATGCATGGGGACCAACCAGAAGTTTTCGAGAAAAAAAAATAATATGATTCAAGGGAGGTGAAGGTTCAAGTTTCTCTTTCCTATAAATTTCCTTCCATTTGAAGCACATTTGTTCTCATACTATGGTTATTTTAGTTCCAAATTTAGTTGATTCAGTTAAGCCTTTACATGACATAATTTTATTTTATTTTATTTTTAGTGGACTCTATAATGGCTCAAAATCCTAGTCCCACCACGAGCAATTTATATCCACTCTCCACAACAAAATTCAATTCTTAAATCAACCATAAGGACTTCAAGTGAAATTGTTTTCTTAATCCATTGACACATATACTCTTGTTTCTCATTTCATTTACATTGTTTCTTAGATCTCTTTTGGCTTCACTTAATAGCATGAAGAGTTACGAAATTACTTATCTAACATCTTGAAGAAGTATATCTTTTGTTATCCCAAAGTTTTCTCTGACCAAGGAAATTCATATTATTTTTAACATAAGTAAATGTCAAATTGAGTTATAAGGATTCCAAGAGCGACATTATTCTCAACCTCAAATATATTTTCCTTTTATATGATTTACTCTTACATCGCACTAAGGTCTCATTTATAGCATCGTTTTATAACATTTGTAACATAATAAACACATACTTTTCACTAATGGATTCACTACTACATGGAGTGTAACCTAGCACGAGACAACTCAATTCTTTTCTCTTATGCACAATAATGTTAATGCGTGCTACAACCAAGACATCCACTTGTGCATTTTAAATCCCACCAAGAGAACAATCATAGAAATGTCATAAGAAAAACTACCTTGGTTGGTATAATTCCAATTGCACCTAAGGATCTATGCCCCAACTACAAAAGATATTTAAGGTGAGAAGACATGTTTAAGGTAGACAACCTTCATGAAAGACCAAGGTGATATGTTGTTAGTAACCAGGGTGACACATTTAACTGAGAGGGACTAAAGAGTTCATTAACAAGAGTTTAAGTCATAGAACAACTATTTCACGATCTCCATTTATGTCATCTGGATCCAACAAGGACTTCATTCATTGATGAAGTTAATTTCTAGATCTAATCTCGTAAGACTGGCAATCCAAAAGGATACTAAAGGAGTATTAGCTCTACTTACCTGACAGATGGTAAGGTTATATTGCATAGTCGTTGCTTTGAACAAGGACTCATAAGGTGACTTCCAAGGTAGTCTTGACCACTCAACAAGGTTTTAGGCCTAAAGAGAGGACATTCTCCTCACGGTTACAAAACTAGAAGGAAACCACATACTCCGGATAACGTTGGACCATGTCGTTCCTAAAATATGGGTTCACAACAATGTTGCTAAGCATAATGACTATGACGGTAAACCCAAACTAGGGGTTTTATTTACATAAAGCTAGGAGGTTCCATCGAGTGCAAGTTTAAGTTCATTCTATGGTTTTCAATTTCTTCTATGGTAAAAAGGATCACACATGAAGACATGTTACACATAGATCTTATATTAGGGTTGAGTGTTTCGATTGAAACTCTTTATTACATTTACGAGGTAAGAATACAACCTAGTAATTAATTAATCATTTATTGAACACTAAAAATGCATTACAATATATTAACTTTAAATTCATTTACTATATATATATATATATATATATATATATATATATATCAAACCCTTTTACCATACGCAACTATAAATCAAATTGAACTTGTAATTAATGCACATTTCCTAAGATATCCCTAAAAATAGCATCTCATACATATTAGAAAATTTCAAATATAACTTTTTTGTAACAAAAGACTACATTATACATATATTCATTTTACAATGACCTATATAAATTACAATAAGAAATAATGAATTACACATCACCTTTTTTCCATCTTTCTTGCATCCTACAAAACTAGGTGAGCATGAAATCAGATGATAACTCACTGGCATGGAATCCACCCTAATCTAACATAATTAATGTTTTTCAGTTCCCATTTACATATAATAATAATTATAATTTACATTCAAAAGAAAAGGTTTAGAAACATGAATTCATTTCATTTCATTTCACTTCATTTCGTAACCAAGGAGAGAGAAAGAGAAAGAAGAGAGAGAAACACCATTTTGTCAAAAGTTCTATTTCACACAACAAGTTACACTATGGAGTTTTCAAATAGTTATTTACATGTGTCAAAAGTTTCCATGGTGGTTTGGCAACCCGACAAGGGTCCTACAACTTCCTTTTACATTTTCCTACTAGCTACAAAAATGTTCAAAACAGGCTCGAAGGCTAAGAAACCACTTTCAAACATTATCTTCAATGAGAAAACACACCAAGTTTAAATTTCTACGTGCCCACTTATATACCAAGAGTTCATAGGAACTAAATGAATTATAAGCTGGATAATGCTTTACGATTAGTTGTTAGTTCTTGAGGTCAGCTTCGGTCATAAATGAGCTAGTTGTTAATGATCAAAAGTGAGCTTGAGGGCTCAAGAAAACCACATCCAAAACTGACGTTTCGATGGATGAATGTGCAATGAGGAACTTCCTACAAGTTCCCCTATATAAGGAGAATTCATCAGAGTCGATGAGACTGAGAACTAGAAAATATTTTCAAATGGTGACATGTTTTCTGGAGCGACAAGTCATAATTGGTCTAGTTTGACCTCATCAAACTGTGACCGGAGGCCTACAAAATGCCTTTTCCAAACTAACCTAGAATGTGATTTTTCCAAACCAAAGTTTTCAGGTAATTGTCTAGTAAAAGTACTAGAGGTTTGCAAAGGCGGATAATAATTTCTCTATCCAGGTTTCAAATGGTGGTTCAAAATGAAAGCCAAATTTTTAGATTTAGTAACTTCCTACCATTGCAAAAAAATAGTGTAACGAGGCTCCTATAGGGGTGTCAAAAAGGTTCACAAATGTTCATTCGGGTTGATCAAAGATTGAAGTGACACCTCACATAACAAGGTACACGTAGGAAACTTAACATCTCCTTTCCGGAGTTATGAAGGTTACTTTGCAAGTCTCAAAAAATCACAATTGATCTATTTAAACAAGGGAGAGGTCAAATCATTTACATGGAACTCAACTTCAACCTGTCAATAAAAAAGGGTACTGTAGTAATCTATTTTGGTTGTGACATTTTCTAGATCATCACAAAGTGAGGGTTCAAGTTTATTGTCTACCAAGCAATATTGATCCTATAAGTTACGATATACGGTTTTACTATTTTTAAAACAAGTTTATTTTATACAGTATAATATATGAAAATCCTTTGATTTTAAAATTTATTTCGTTGCAAAAGGAAAAACTAAAGAACAAAATTATGAGAGATGAGGAGAGATGAACCATGCCTAGAGGAACGAAGTTGGTCAAACCCATGGGATTAGGATTCATTTGGAGCCATCACACTTTGGCATTTTGTCAAACATTTCACAAGCATCGATCTATCCTCCATGATGACACACAAATCTTCTCGATCCCTTGAAAATTTCAAACAGGATATGTTTCCCATTATGTTTTGATGATTGACTAAGGCTTGCTCAAGACTCCAAACTGAACATACCACTGCAATCATTAAATTCCATTTTGACCCAGGCTGGGAAGGTGCTGGCAAAGGTTGTAGAAATATGGATTTGCACCTACCCACCATATTTTCTTGAGAGTTTCTAAGAATTTTCAACGAACTCATTTTTTGTATATATCAAGAAAAATTGTAGTCCACGAGCCACGTTTCATGTGTTTAAAACTAACAGTTCACCTGTCAACGCATGCTTCCATGTTTTTGCATACCTATCTACCAGAGCACCTCAAACTACAACATCTGACACTATTCCTATATCTTGTATGCTTTGATGGATGTCCATACTCTATCCTGTAGCTCACATCTGGCACTGGACGAGAGACACTAGCAGTGGTTATTGAATCTGGCTTTAAATCTGTCCGTAAAATTTCCTCAAAAGTTTCTATAGCCTTTTCAACAAACCCATTTTGTGTATATCTACAAACGTTGCAGGAAGAACTACTAGGGAACTTAAACTACGAAATCTGACAAAATTTTCATTTTGACACTGACAGGGAGGAGCTGGAATGAATTCAGATTTCCATTATGCTTTGACAGATGTCCTTTCCCTATTCTAGCACTTCCTTTTCGACGCAGGATGGGAGTATGTGGCAAAAATGTGAGTTGATCAGGTTGGAGGCCTGCCTATTGCAATGTGACTTTCTCGAGGGAAAACCCATATCTTCTGCACACTGTCGTGCCCTTTCATGGCCACAACTATCCAAACCATGTTAAATTTACAACATTTCCTTGTGTTTTAGTGTGTCACAATCTATGGATCCAAATAAATTTCTTGCATTATTACTCAAGGAAAGTGACAAGTTTGAAAAGCTTCTTAGGATGTGACAGGTATTAAAGTCCTTTCTGGGCACCCATATCCTATAGGATCTCTTCCACACACCATACCTGCCATAAACCACCATCCACCAACCACATTCATTTCATTTTTTTCATTTTAAGTTGGGCACTACATGTTTATTAAGTGATGTGTTCACCCCTTTTTATTTAAATAAATTTTGGTACATAATGTGAGTAATCATATTGTTAAAATAAATTAACCAACTTGGGTCATAAGAAAGTAATTATTGGAGTGGTTGACTCTTGTATTAAATGTTGTAAGATATGTGTAAGCAATGTGTAAGTGATGTGTAAGAGATATGTAAGTAAAATTTGGAGTATGAAACACTTCATCTTCTTTGGAATTCAAATTTGTCCTTGGAGGCTGATTTTGGAGGCTTGTGGGACTTGTCCCATACCTCTTAAATTTGCATGCCAACCTTACCTATGGTTGGAGGGTTTAAATCTAGCCTTCATTATGCATTTTTGTAAGTCAAGTTGTATGCTTTAATTGCACTTTTCTTACATGGTTTAATTTCAGTCCTTTGGGGTGTGGGCTTGTTTTGGAGTGTGTAAGTAATCTGTCATATTATTCACCTACTTATTTATTGTGCTTTGGAGATTGAAGTTGACTTATGAGTTGGAGTTGAGGATGTGTGATGGGGCATTCCACTTGGATCCACCTCATCCTCTTCTCTTCCCTCTCTATATATTTGAATTCATTTTATTGTTTGGGGGTTACACTCTTTTGGTTGTTGTACTTTTGCATACTTCTTTTGGGGTGAATTCTTTTGCTATTTGGAGCTCTTGCTTTTGGAGAAAGTTGCAGAATTTTTACAGACCTGTGTTTTGTTGATCTTGGGATATTTTGCATTGGAAAGCTTACTAGTTGGAACTTGAAACAAACTCCATTATGAGAATGAGCTTATGTGAATGAATTTCAATGTTTTAATGTGTTTTTTATTTATTGGTTGGTTGGGTAGATGGCCTAGGGACGGTGTAGGAGAAGACTATGGGGCATTTTTGGGAGGCATAAGTGTTTTGGGGAGGTATAAGTGTGGAGGAGTTGGGATTTAGGTTCCAACTTAAAAATAAATAAGCTTACATTTATTTACTCATTATGGGGTGCCATAAGAGGTTGTGGAGGCACAATGAAAATGTGAAGAATAAGGGTACTTGGGGAGGCATAAGGGATATCATGGATTTGAAATGATATATATTTTGAAAGATTGTTCTTAGGTGGTGATACCAGTTTCCCCTTGGGAGGCATAAGTAGCATCCCCATAGTTTCTTGCTCCTTTTGCTTGGATGATGAGGCCTAAGTATTGTTTGTTATTTTGTTTCTATGGTTGTAAACTACAATTTTGTTTGGATTGTGTTTTTAATGAGAAATATATCTTTGTGTTCTGGAAGCCTATTGTTTCCATGTGTTGAAAAGCATTTCTAATTGCAATATGGTTGGGACAAAGTTAATAAATAAGGATGACTTTTCCTTTTCATTGGATGTCTTCGTTGGGTGGATAGCGTTGCCTTTCCCCCTATTCTATTGTGATAAAATTGAAATAAAGAAAAATGGAGGATATTCATGTTGCTTTTTTGGAGCAAAGGAAAAAGAAAATTTTACATTCCTTGTTGAGATTTTTACTTATTGTAACCCTTCTCACTTTGAAGTGGATGAATTTGTACATTATCTGTGATGGAAAGATGGTATGTATGGGATATGAAAGTTGTAAATTGAATTGTGAAAGAGATATACTTTTTTTTTTTTTTTGAATAAATGTGGAAGAATTGTATTTTGTTTTGTATATTGTAATTGAGGAAGAAGACAAAGTTATGACAGTCCCTTGCGAAACTAATTTTGTAAATCATTTCCCCACTTGATGTGGATGACAATTTAATACACATTTTGTGCTGAAGAGTTATTATGTTTTGGAAATAAAATCCCTTTTGAATGTGAAAGAAATTTACTATATATTCTGTTTGTAAAAAGGAATGTAATGAGAAAGAGTTGTGATTGTAAAGTTGTATTTGATCTATATAAATAGAAGTGGTTACTTTTTTCAAATGATATTGCTTTCATTGGAAATATGATTGTTGAATGTAATTTGAAATCTCTATTGGAAAGATGAAAAAGTGAATACGTATGAAGAAATTTATAATTCTCTCTTCTTTAGAAATGAAAGTTTTGAAAATCAGAATTGTAATTTGGCATTTGGATAAGTTGATTCGAATCAACTTAATGAGTTAGAATAGATCCGAAATGATTTCTAATACTTAGAAGACGATAAATGGAAAATAGATCCTTTTGAATTAGATCTCGATAGATGTTTTCAAACGGGAAATGTTTTATCAAAATGCTGATTGATCAACCCTGTAACATGGAAAAAACATCATGAAATATAAAATTTTATTTGTAAGGTAAAAGTGACCCCAAACATACCAAAATACTTATGAAATTTTCATGGAACCTTTCAAATCGGTCAAAGAAAAAATTGCGAGACTTCTTTCTTGTAAATTGATTAATTTTGAATGCAAAATCAATCAAGTAAACTTAAATTTACAATCTATCCTAAAATCTTCCAAGTAAAATCCTCCATGCCTTTTTGGAAAATGGAAAATATTTACTAACAAATTTGAATAAAATTGGTAAGTTAAAAATACGATTCACTTTCTAAGTGACAAAAATACGTTTTCTCAAAGCTGACCCTTTAAAATTTATCAAAATCAAGTTCCTAAGGTTGTTGTACAAAGAGGACATCGAGAGATTTCTACAGAAAGTCCTTAATTTTCAAAAATTGAGTTTTGATCGAAATATATGGCCTTTTGAAGTTTTTACTTCATTTTAGGCTCAAAATAATCTAACTATAAAATTTTAAATGAACAAAATATTCTTGGGTGGACCCGCGGGCTAAAACTTTATTTATTTTTGTATTTTTCCCAAAATGTGAAAATTCATGAAGTTTCCTGCCACTCCACTAATCTGGAAGCCTTCATTTTGTGTAAAAATGATCTAAGTCTAAAAAGTTAATTTGGAAATTTTTTCCTCCGTGGCCCCACCACCCCACAACCAATAATTGATGACACATGGATTTGTTGGGCATCAGCGTGAGGCTCGGATCAGTTTTAACCTTAGCGCTAAATTCCATCCCCCTCTCCGCTGACTCACGTTTGGGAAAATTTTTCTTCCCGCACCACCGGCTACAATTTTCTTCTACGGGAAATTTTCTCTCCGATGTCCATGGGAAAGCCCAAGTTGGGGAAAATTTTCACCGCAAGTTTCATCGGTCCATAACTTGAGAAATATGAGGAGTTAGGAGAACTTATTTATATCACCGGAAAGGTGAGGAAATTCCCTATCTAATGGAAATGTTTTTAGGAAGTTTTTATTGTGTTAATTATGAGAAAAATCAGATTGAATCCTTAACCAAGTTCTGGGAGTGGGTAAGTAAGAATTTACTCTGATGATTTTAAAACATGTATTCTTTCTCCCCCGTAATTAAACCTTGCTCTTGTCTTGGACCTTGTGGAATTAAACACCTTGGGTATTAATTGTTTTGGTCCCTTAACCCTAAAATTTTAATCAGGGAATATTTAGCTAAAATGTCAATGTAATCAGTGATTAAATTAATCCCTAAGGAGATTTGAGCTAGGTGTGGACTTATCGCACTTGTTGCTTTATAATGTGGAATTAGTAATTATTATAATGGGAAATGTTATCAATTGAATTTAATTGTCCTTGAGAGTTTGTTAGTTAACACTTAAAAAAAAAAAAACATAATTTTATAACTAAACCTAGCTTTTTCATGGGTCTCAAGCAGGAGATTTTAGTGTCCGTTACAACTCTCTTCTATCTTTCAAACTTGGATTACAACACAAAGAAAAATGTGTATATGTGACACTCTCTTCCTAACGTATGATTCAATAAGGGAGAAGCCATCCCCTTATTGGCCCTCGAGCCCCAACAAAGAACAATGAGGATATTTTGCAACATTTTACAAATTCTTACAAGAATGACTTATACAACAAAATACAATCCACAAAATAACACAACAACACACACCAAAAACTCATTAAAAAAGAAAAAACTTCCGAACAAGCACAAAATCTTGACTACAACAAGCCAACAAGGAGCAATGAAATATGGGCACCACCTCCTTTTGCCTCCCAAGTGAAGTAGGAGTTTCACCCAAAGCCTCCATGTGCACAATACAATAACAAAACATCTTTATCTCTCCCTTACAACTATGCAAAAATATGACCATGTTTTTATTTTCACTCCCCACTGGTGAAACTCCCAATCACACTCCCTAAAAATGCATCCCTCACATCTCCCATTTCCCTCCCTAATAGTCTCATAAATTCATCTCCCACACCCAAATTAAGGCAACTACCTAACCACACAAGAACAACCAAATTCACAACACTCATACAAACTTAGCAAGCACAATTTTTCACATCTAAAAATATAATAAGAAAAAAAAATGTGGAGATCATACCTCTCCATCAAGCTTGCAAAATAACTTCACTCCACATGTTTTTGACACTCTCAAGCCAAGCACACTCTAAAAGAAACACCAACAAGCTCTCAAATCAAAATTGCAAGAGGAAGAAAATGAACAAGTAAACCCAAATCCATCAAAATCCATTAATAAATAAAAATACGATGTGAGGATGATGAGGTGGCCATGTAGGATGCCACTTGGTCATCCCTCCATTCTAACACACAAGTCAAACACCACGTTCAAAACAATAAATCAACATGTAAGACTTATGACAATCCCACATCACACTCAAACTTGCACACCAAGTCTTCCAAGAACAAATTTATTGTGGTAAGTAGGAAAGTAAGTCTAAAATTAACCCTCCATACCACAGGTAGGGTTGTTGGGTAAATTTAAGAGGCATGGGACAAGCTTAGCTTATCCCAAAAGCCTCAAAAAATTCTCCATAGTCAAAATCCAAATTTTTAAGTTAAAAGAGTACATAAGACAAAAACCAACACAAATCTAACATATATCCACAAGATTTCAAGGACCATATACCCTCATAAGTATCCAATTTCACATCCTTAATTTAGTTAAAAATTAAGTTGGATTAGCCTAATTAAGAACACATTAATAATTGCTAATAAAGTGACTACAATCTCCAATAATTAAACCATAACACAAAATAAAAATAGACCCAAAAATAAAAGAATAAAACATTGCCCCCATGGCCACACATGTGAAGTCACCCCCATGGGGAACCTCCTAACCTGGCATGCAAAAAAAAAACATAACATTACACAAGTTGTCAAATTTTGGCCACATTGCAAAACACTCGACATCCTTATGTGATAGTCCCCTATCACCTTTCGATGTTTGTGATGAATGTCCTGTAAGAAAAACAAAACACCTTTTTGGATTTATGACTATATCAACAACATCAAGACTAATATACATATAAAATCCATAATCATCATTCAAAATTAGAAATTCTATTATATATCATCATACAATTAATTCAATTTTGGCATCCATAAAAACATAATTCTACTCAAAGCATCCAACAATATAGGCTATGCATCCAAAATATGACTTGTTAGTATAAAATCAAAATATTGCAGTTAAATAAACCGATATAATTATCTATCATCGTTATCTGGTGCATCATAATAAAAAAGTAAATCACAACATGTCAATAGTCCAAATATCCACATAGTCCATCATCTATTGATAAAAATATAATACTCAAATGTCTAAGTATTAATCCAATAGTAATAACATCATAATGAAATAGTGTCGAAGAGGAGTGAACACTACACCTTTCTTTGTGAGAATGGATACAACGCCTTTACCCTTTATAGAAACCTTGTAATTTATTCCATCTTCACTTCAGATCTAATTTATTAATCTATGTGATTGAGCATGTCCTTATTTCCACACATATTGTTGCTATAAGCACTACCAAAGTAAAATATTTTCTTGTTTCGTTGTTCAGCTACATTGCAAGTTAGAAGGAAGGTTCCACTCTTTTCATTCTTTTTAGGTTAATTTATTTTTGTATTATAGAAGCTTGCATTATGATTTTGATTTCTCAAATCATGTTCTTTCTTTCTACATTCACTAGCATAATGTCCATAAGTGTTGTAATAGTAGCATTGTACATTTGATTTATTAGACCTTCATAAGAACCACCTCAGAAATGTTTTTACTCCTTCCTCTACATATTCCTCTTACATGTGGATCTTGTTGATTGTTTTTTACCGTTTTGTTGGTTGCTAAATCTTCCTCTTCCTCTATTATAGGATCCTCTTCCCCTACCTCTAACATTTGTGTTTTTCTTGAAGGATTTTTCATTGGAGGAGATGGCTGATCTACTCATCCTTTGTTCATGGGTTTACAAAGAACCCATTAGCTCATCAACTATCATTTTTTTCAATTCCTTGGACTCCTCTATTGTAACCACAACTAGATCAAATCTGGTTGGAAGGATCCTCAATACCTTCTCTATGATCCTATGATCTTCAACCACATCTCCATTAGTCCTCATTTGATTGACTATGGTCATTTTCTTGTGAAAAAATCATTTACTGATTCTAATTCTTTCATGAGAAGAGTCTCAAAATATCTCCTCAACATCTGCAATCTCACTACTTTCACCTTGTCACTTCCTTGATAAGGATTCTGCAAGGTATCCCATGCTTCTTTAGAGTTTATAGATGTTTCTATTCTTGGGAAAGTTGAATCGATTATTGCATTTTGGATAAATCTTTAAAAAATTTGCATCGTTTCCTCTCTTTCATTTCAAATCATTCTTCTAAGGTTGCGTTAGTGCATTATAAGCATCTTGGTCTATTACCTCTACATATCCTCCTTCTACTAGTTCTCATAGTTCTTGAGAAGAGAAAAAAATTATTCATTTTAATACACCATATGTCATAGTTCTTCCCATAAAATAATAGGAGTTTTTTCCACAAGTTGTTGCCTGCTACTAGAAGCCATTACAAGTCAACCAAAAAATAAGGTTTCAATAGCTAGAACAACCACCACTCTAATACCAAGATGTTGGCAAAATTTGGTGCCAACTTCAACTAGTAAGGGAAATACACAACCAAAACACAAGAACACACAAAAATATATTATATCTTTGATTTAATGTTTTTTTTACAATGTCATAGAACGACTTTGCACATTCTTCTTTTTCTTTTCTCTTTTGTGTCATATTATCTATTTCTTTTTCTTACAAAAATCCCTCGTGCTACTACACATATATATTTGCAATATTCTCTCTTCTATATTTTCTCTCTGAATATTTCTTGAGTTATGGCTCTGTATTCTTCTTTGATCTATTGATATTATGCCTCTATATTTTATTGCTGCATATATCTTATATACTACTAAAATTCCGATCACACACACACACACACACACACACACACACACACACACACACACACACACACACACACACACACACACACATATGTACACATTTCTTTTCGGTTTGAACTTCCAAGAAAAACTTGAATTAGAAGGGTGATCTCCCCCTCCTTCTTCGGGAGAGTGCCACTCCCCCACCCATATATATATATATATATATATATATATGTATATGTATGTATGTATGTATGTATGTATGTATGTATGTATGTATGTATGTATGTATGTATGTATGTATGTATGTATGTATGTATGTATGTATGTATGTATGTATGTATGTATGTATGTAATGTATGTATGTATGTCGACAAATTTGACATATAGACCGACACGGACCCGAAAATATATTAAATCTACCTCATTTCGGATCTCTCATGTCCGACGACATCCATCATCAAAATGGGTGGCAAAATCGTGTCGAGTTCTACCTTGGACAATCGAGATCGACTCTTGAATCACCTAAATGAAAGGGGTGCACCAAACATTATACACTGACAAATTCTAGAGGCTTGAGGTCCGCACTTGAGGCTCATCGCTAGAGGAAGTGGCAGAATGCTTTCACATGGTCGATGATATCAAGTCCCCCAAGACAAAATCACAGACTTGACGAAATATAAATTGTGACTCACTATGAAGCCTTGACGTCCACCAACCCGACGAGTCTATCCATTACGCAGTTCGCGATCAACGTGAACTCCGCACAAAACTTTGACCAACGCTATCCTTGTAGCAATGCCTTGAATGTGGACCCCGCGCCCTATTTCTCATGCCCCACCATCCTGCTGCGCACTCACGTATGAAACCATACGGCGCCGGTTCCTTTTAAAAAACCTCAAACGGAAATTTGATATAGGTAACAACGTAATACGTTGTTTCCTTTTCCGTCAAAACTAACGGCGACGCGACAAAACTAACGGCAACGTGACGGAAAATACTTTTTCCCTATTGTGCGAACTTGCGTGAGAGATAGGCCTAGCCCCACCAACCCCGGTCGCTATAAAAGAAATTGTAACGTTGTTGCATGTCACTTGATCGACGACCTATATTTGAAAGGCCTCCTATACGGATCCGATGGGATTACACAAAGTGGTTTACATCAGGGAATTTGCGTCTGCCTAAATCATAAACAATGGAAGTAGCCGTAAACTAGGCACATGGCTTGTGGCTTTGGCGAGGGATTCAAAACTCAATGGCTATGAATAAAACGGCCACTGGATATGAATTAAAAACCTGCAAGTTGGGTAACTAGAAGACGGGACAAACATGGATTTGAATACATGCATGGGCGGCTCAAGATTACAGACCATAAATTCTGACATTGTCTATCTTTAAAGACACTTCATTCAATGGTCGTGACTTAATGCCGACTATTGAATCATTTATCTTATGGTCTCAAGAAGAACAAAGATAACAAATGTTTGATATATTTATAAAATCAATTTTTAAAGAAAAATAGTGTAGACCCACTTGAATGTCAACAGATTGTTCTCAAGTTTTTGTTAGCTCTATTTAAACAGAAACTTAATAGAATAAAAGCTATCGCAATCATGAAAATACGGTGGCCTAAATACTCAACTGTTTCATTAAGAAACACTAAAAATAGAATTAGAAACTTCGGTAATCTGAACCCAGATTGATATTTTGAAAGAAATTTGTTTTGAAATTATGGGACTAGCGAGATAACAAAACCAACATGTTCCGCACACAAACAATAAGATTAATTAAAAAATAATTGTACATGTTGAATTTGAGGAAAGGAAAACAAAACAAAATCCTTTTTTCTTAGAGAACTGTGAACTCTAGAGATTTTAACAGCATACGGTTCCCAAAAATACATAGTAAATTGCAATTATAAGAATCATTAGGTACTCCTTTATGAACTAAGGAAACAAACTAAAACGTGAGAGGACAGAAGTAAACCCTAGAAACAGGAGAATGGGCCAAGAGAACAAAGCAAATGCGCTTTTTTTGTTTGGATGTGAAATCGAGCACAAATGGGGAGCATATTTGTAACCACCGATTCTATCGCCATTAAAAATACCACGTTTGTCCTCGGCGACAGTGGGTGTAGCTGATGGGATCCCACTTTCTACAAAATTGAAAGCGTATGACAGGTGCCAGTTACTGGTTAGTTTAATCACGAGCCCTTACGGGGCGAAAAGATGCCGCTCGGCATCGATTTCCTTCTTTCCTACGCATGAATAACAACTTTGGACCAAATATGTCCTCCACTATCTTGTAAACCAAGAAATACCCCACATACAACCATAAACACCTCACATTATTGGATTAAGTTTTTTTGTGAACAAAGAAATTACACGCAAATAGGCTCCACATGATGATTACGTGACTCCATGACTGCATTCGCTGTGCATCTGTACCACTGTGTACCAGCCCATTGGATATTATATAAAGAGCACATACTCTAACTTAGGCTAATAAAAGATTTGGGGAAACAAAGTGGAAGAAGGAAGAATAAAAATGAGAAATATCAGTTCTGATTCTACTACAGCCATGCAGCCTCATTCGGTGTGGAGGTCGGCCGTTCCATATCTTCTTGGTGGAATTGGTGCCATGTTGGCTCTCGTAATCTTTGCTTTGCTTCTCTTGGTATGCTCCTCCTTCCACAAATCCACACAAAGTGATGGGTCAGGAATTCGTGAGCATGGTGAGATGGATCAGAAGAATCTCAGAGGACATGATCGTGAAGAGATTGAGGAGAGAGTAGTAGTGATAATGGCTGGGGATCATAAACCGACTTTCATTGCTCAACCATCGTCTCTGCCGGCACCTGCTACTTAGAAAGTACTATATGGTGCTGCACATTTTGAGAGTTGCAGAATGCGCCTTGTTGGTTTTTAGGTACAGCAGGAAACTGCCTTTTAAGTAACAAATAGAAAATAGGTTTTAGGTTCTAGTTTATAAATTTTGGCATTATAAACGAAATTTTGGTTTGAGGTCTACGAATTATGTTTTCTACGGATTTACTATATGTATTATCGCACAGATATTCATTTACTTTTGTTGCTTCCTTTGAAGATTATTTTGACAGGTATTAACAATGACCAAACATATCCTTTGTCCGGCACTTTTTCTGTAGAAAAATGATAAAAATTTCTCTGAAGGGCATAGGTGGCCGTAAAATTTTAATCGCTCACTGCGCTCGTTATGATTGTTCAGGTTTAACCAGTGGAATTCGCATGTTAAACATTAACTAGAGAAATTCGATTTAAAATAGTACTAATCCGTGTCTGGTATGATGGTAAATAAGCTGAACATTCTCTACAGTCAGAAATTGAGAGCCAAAAATTAGAAATGTACTGATTATTGATTGTGCAATAAGGCATAAAAGGAAATGATCTAGCCATTATTAATTAAGATCGAAGATGGTCAAACAGAGAAATATGTCAATTTCTTGCTTTGACAAGCAAGAGGCGGAAATGCTGTATGATTTGTGGGACGTGGAGGGCTAGCAATTGTCTTGTGTTTTCCACAAAATTGATCCTTCCGTTAGCTTGTTGTGATGCGAAGAAAAGAAGCTGTTAAGTACTTGAAACGAAAATCTATAAACGATATTCCTTTATTTCTTTTTCTTTTCTTTTTCAAATAGAGGGATGATTCCGTTTGGATCAACATATAAATAATTGTGTGTTGGATTTCTTCATGTTTTTCATCATGGAACATCTACCCTTATCTCCAATGTTATTTGCAAACGTAACATAGCCTCCATATCACATTTCTGCTTTCTTCCCTCCAGAGCAAATTTCAATAGCCCAATAGACCTATTAATATTCAAAACAAAACAAAATAATTGAGCCAAAACTTCTCTCATATGGAAGAAGATTAATTGTAAAATAAGGCTCTCAATTACCATATCTTAAACAACAAATAACAACAAATAATGGAAAGATTAAATGAAGGCGTTCAACATCCCCATCAATGGTCATATTAAATATTGTGAAGATGGTTTCTTACGGCTCAGGTCTTATACAATTGACCTCAATATTACGATTCTTGTAAGTCGCTAAGTAATACAATGTATTCAGCAACATCTATATTTTCGTAGAAGTTATACATTTAATGGTGGAGATATCTGTACACATAACTATTGGAAGGTGTAATCTCTTCCAACTATTCGCACAAGTATTGGAAGATGTAATCCTATTCGCATTAACTGATTACAACAAACAATCAAGAAGGAAATTCAAAATTTTAAAAGGAGGGATTTATTTAAACTAAATTTTGTAACTATGTGAATATTTTAATTAATCAAAATCGTGCCAAATCCTCTGTGAATCACAACTTGAATGTATTCATACAATTTGTACAAGCTGCTAGAATTCACCAAAACCTTGTTAGCCTCTATATAAGTAAGAGGATTGTATTGTGATTTTGTGAGTAACATAAAGAGCACTGAAGTGTTGCTGAAATTAATATTGAAGTGTTATTGAATGCTTCTCATTTAATCTATATGTCATAACATGTTAGTTTTATTTTGTTTATTAAGAATACACCCATAGAAGGGTTCTCAGACCTCCTCACTCCTTTATATTGGTATCATAGTTATTTAAAAAAATGTGCCATTGTTTTAACAATATATTATGGTGGCAAGTAGCACTAGCTTAGCTTAGCCACAAATGCTAGTTTTTATAGTAAACAATTATGCTTTTGGTCCATAAAGATGAGGACTTTATTTTGTTCTCAAAATCTTTGCGATCTATTCAAAATTTGGCTTGATGAGCCTTAGAAGCAACTAGTGTTTTTGAATTGGGTGCAAGAAAAAAGGCTATATTGAAAGAAAACTAGAAAGGAATGCGAAAAGATTTGTTTATGATTGATAAGACATGGATGATTTGATTTTCCCATAGTTATAACAACCACCAAGTAAAATAAGGCTTGAGATAGCATATAAACCATCTACTAAGGATCTACTAAAATAAAAATGGATAAACTTCATATCATTAGGAGAAACTTTTAAAATTTGAGACTTGAGTACAAAGCGAATTTTATTTTGTAGATCAATTCATTACCTAGTCATGAGTTTTGTAAATTATATTAGGTCTCGTGGAGAGAAGTTAACAAATCAAAAATTATTAAAGATGTTCTTAGGAGTTTACCGAGAAAGTTTAACTTTGTAGTCTTGCCCATTGGAGAGTTTAAATACCTCACCTACTTCATACTTTATGAATTAATGGATTCTTAGCTATCCATGAGTCAAATTTGAATAGGTATTATTATTCCTCTATAGAGCATGCATTCAAGTCTTATGTCTTAGTCAATAGAGCAAGAGAATGGTCAAATTCTAGAAGAAGAGGAACAAAGTAGAGAGGAGGTAGAATGATTAATATTTTAGGCAATGGTAGTTGAACAATTCAAAATTAATATTTTTCGAGTTCCAAAGGATGCGACCACATCTAGAACAACCAATATCAATGTCAAAGGTATGAAATATTACAAGCATCTAGTGCCATTATTGAAAAAAGGTCATTATGTGAATTAATGCAAAAAGAATAATTTTAGCTTGAGTAAGAAAAATTGCTAATTTTGAAAAATAATCAATGTGTGTGTCGTAAGTCATGATTCAATGTTCATAACATGTAATGTTTCTCAAGAGAGTAGGAGTGATATATGGTTTTAAGAAGTGGTTACTATAATTATATGAAAGGAAACTTATAAATGTTTGTGAGTTTGGATGAATCAATGAAATTTGAAATCAAGTTCGGAAATAACAACAACATTTCAATAATTGGCAAGGTAACAATACATATCCTCACTATATATGGTACAAATATGTTCTTTTATTATGTTTATTTTATTGTTTGTTTGAAACATAACGTAATGAGTGTTATGAATCTAATACAAAAGGGACTTTATAAAGTGTATTTTCACATACTTGTTGTGTCATTTTATCATAGAAGCAACATAGATCTCTTGGTTCGGAGAATGCATCAATGAATGATGTGAGTCGTGAATTGTTCTAATAAAAAACAAAGCATAGATGACTGCAAAATACAAAAATATAAGAGAGATAATTGCAATAACAGAGAAATGGCTCCAATTGAATACAATCAAATATAATAATGCAATAGATGTACATATAAGAGGTGAATGTGTAATTTCTTCCTAGAATCATGAAAATCTCCACCTGGAATAATGGTAAGTAATACCTAGAATAGTGTATTCAAGTGGTAACCAACAACTAGAATAGTGTAGTTAAGTGTACACCTAACTAAGAATATCTCATAAGTGTAGGGAAACTCCAAGCGAGGTGGAATATCCCAAGTAGGATAATACAAATAAAGTGAGGAAAATAAATCCTACACTAACACATTTTGGACTAAATTTCAAGTAAAAAAATTATAGCTAAGTTCAAAAAGATCCAAATTATTTTTTCCTAATGTAGAATTTATGGCAATATTTCACCATGAGTAATCATCGTAGGGGAATCTCATAATGCATTGCAAGCTCTATCTCTATCCAATTCTGAACATGCACAATGTCTCACGAAAGTGAGTATTTTAAATGAATCTATTTTTTTCTTCAAATCCACCAATGCCCGACCTCTCGCCATAGTGGGTACTTGAAAAGGAAACCATCATTTTTATATTGTCCACCCAATGTTAAATATTCCAAAGCAAACCAAATAATAGTTAAAGCGCGACATATCAATACATATTGTTCACAAAAGTATCAAAAAATTCTCTTCCTTCCAAATCGATGTTCCAAAAGGAACCACTAACATACAATAGTGGATGCACCATCGAACTTGTCACTTTAATGACAGGTCCGAATGATCCCTTATCAATTTTAACACCACATCCATGAAGGATGGCACTAGCAACATTTTCATGTGATATTTTCCAAGTGCTCTACTCATTGAAGGGGTCATTCAAGCGACCTATTGACATAAAGAAAAATCTTTACTCAATGATATTTTATGCACCCTAAATAGTCACCCAAGTTATATGCCAAGATGGAGAAATGCAAATTATCACTTAATTTTTGTGCAAGGAAACCTCGGGTTATAAATCATTTTTTCCCAAAATGTTTTTATTAAGTAATCATTGAAGTGACAACTTCAACCAAAAAACGAAAAAGATCATAGGTAAATTCAATTCATTTTGAAGCAAATACAAAAATAATTTTTGAAGTATAATTTGAAATATCCTTCAAATCATCATTAAACGAGAAATTTTAGCTCTTGCATATCTGGTTGGGACACCTCAAAACTTGAGGTTTAAGTTTATTACATAAGATTAATATGGTGAATGGATTTTCATTAGTTAAACAACCATGAAAAAGCGTTTGAAAGTTGTATTCTAGCCAAATGACATAGAGAATCATTTCCTAGAAGGAATCCATATGGGGCTTGCACTCAAATAGAGCTCATTAACTCATATTTATATAGTGCCATGTCAACTCCCCGTGATCGATAGAAGACCATATTTTTACTTAAATTATTGATGATTTCAACGGGAGGCACATGTTGACTTTTTGAAGAATGAACAAATGAACGAGGATTCTAGAGTAGTTAAAGGAATTCTTAGATACAGAGAGGTAAATTTGTGATTTGGAATTTTTTTTTCATAGAATATGAAGTTAAATGAGTAAGCGTGGAAATAAATAAACTAAACATAAGTTCATACGACAACAAATTAACCATTTTATTGATGGAAAAAGTTGTTCCATTATGACATCACCTATAATAATAAATTATTATTAATAAATGAATAATAATTTATTGGATTCATATGTAACCTAAACCAAGCTTACTAACCAATGTGCCATTAAGTTTTTGAATAAAGAGTTAATAATTTTAATAACAGTTCCAATCATATCAAACTTGTAGTAGTGAAATATGGATTTTAAAAGTATTTGTTTTGGCGACTTTTGAAAGAATCCAACATATTGACAACGGTGAATTGATAAGATTTTATTTACCTTAAATTGAATATCTTTTAACTATTTTTATTAAATTAAGATGATTTTCCAATTATTAAAAAAATAACAGAAAAAGTAGCCCATCTAGGAAGAGGGAGCCGGTCCTACGATGACGAACACGAACAGGGGACTACTGCGTAGAAAATAATTGACGTGTAAGATGGGTTAGACATCTATTGCTTTTAACGCTTTCACATTACACGGTATTATTTAAATCTGGTAACTGGTTTGGCAAGGTGAATGACAATGACAAACACAAATTCTTTGTCGGGCACTATTTTCTCCATTGGGATGGACTGACTCATATAACAAGAGGAATTCCACTTAAAATAATGATAAAATCCGTCTCCGATTTTCTTGAATGATTGGAAATGGACTGACGTTCTTCATTGTGTGAGAAATTGAGAGCCAAAAATAATAAATTTATTGACTGTGGAGCAAGTCCATAAAAGTAAATGATCTATTCATTATTATGAATTAGAACTTTGTTAAGTAAGTGCCGTAAATGTTATTATATGATTTGTGGCAATTGCCTTGTATTTTCCACAAAAATGATGCTTCCGTTGCTTACACGCCAGCTACGACTGGTGTGACTCGGAGAGAAGATGCCGCGAATCATTTGAAACCAGAAACTCTGCAGAAATTCCTTTTTCCAGACAGGATGTTTGAATCATATAAGTGGGGCCCTCAGTCAAGAAATAAACAATTAGAGTTAGGAATCTCCGCACAAAAATAAAAAAGTTAAATCGAATGATAAACAAACTCCAGAAAGGCCATGGGCCTATTTATGCTCAATACAAGTATGGAATGAAGATGTTACTAAATCATATTTTTATACATATGTTTATTGTTTCTTTGTTTCATTCTTTCTCTATTATATATTCAAAAACAAGTTTGGTAAGACATTTCACATATACAAGAAGATTTTAAAAATGCAAATCCTTGCAAGAAAATAAACAAAAATTGGAAATCATTCTAAGAAGGTGTAAATGTAAAAGTTGTAATAATTTTACTTATATATGGTTTGTTTTTTTGTTATCCACTCTTGTAAAACAATGTCATAAAAACCATGTGGATGATATCATCTTGAAGAGAATGAGGTGATTATGGTATACGATGGGACATAATTATAGCAAGTTCTAAAGCATGTTAGCAAAGGACAAAATAGAAACCCAAAACAATAAATTGAGAATAATGAGAAAAAGGAAGAAGGTTGGTTGTTGTTGTACCTAATTGCTAATAAAAAAATAAAAAAGGTCCCCATCACTAATTGATAAAGAAGGCTCTATATTACTATTCCATAAGCAATAGATAAAGTAAATAATGGAAATAATAAAAATGACATTCAACATCTTGTCTAATGTACCTCAAAGTACCTAAAATTACTCAATATGGAGTGCCTGCTTTCAAGTTTGACACAATCTCCTACACATGATTTTGAAATGTTAATGTGAGTCCCAATGCATATCTAGGCTCATCCATCTTCATATTTTTGATGAATATGATTGGATCTAGTGTATAGTTGTTAGTTGTGTACACAATTGGTCTCATCCTAATGGACGAGCTATAAATAGTAGTATGTTTTAGTCATTTTACATGTAATAGTATGACACGGTGAACCCGTGCCAAATTTTTTTGTACGAGAGAGCTAAAAATAAAAATTTGTTGAATATATATACAATTGTTTATTTGTAAGCCATTTTCTTTCATGTCTTCCTTTGATGTCCTTCATATGGTCTCAAAGCCTTAGTTTTTTTTTTTTTATTTCAGCTAGATTGAGTTATGGTTACCACATTTGGGGTGAGCCTTACTAACCCCCAAATACCGAATTTGATGGAGAAAAATGAGTATTGATTTATCACCATGAAAGTCTTGTTTTTTTCTCAAGATGTATGGTAAATTGTTGAAATGGGTTTTCAAATTTAGAAGACGCGAAAAATTTAATTCTCTAACCCACAGAGAGAGGGATTTACTCAAAGAGAATATGAAGAAAGATTTGAAGGAAATTATCTTTATTTTTCTTGAGATGTGCATCAGAGCATCTTTCTAAGGGTTGAGTCAATGACTAGGTCCTAGAAAACTTGGATTTTCTACAAATAGCATATCAAGGGATTAAGTTACAATTATTAAGTTGGAAATGCTAGAATAAAAATTGAAACTACATGGATGAATGAGTTTGAATAAGTAGATTAATTTTCCACTCAAGTTATAGGATTCGTGAATAAGATTAACTCTCATGCAATGAATTTAGACTATAGAAGAATAATAGAAAAGATACTAAGGATACATCCTAGAAATTTTGAATCCATATTAGTATCCATAGAGGAAACTAATAATTTATCTGCTTTGATGTAAATAAGTACATGCCTATATAATCTCTAATGAGCATATACTCAATATCCCCTCTTGCTATATTTAGATCATGTATTTAAATAAAAATATTCATCTAGTTGTAGTAGAGGTAGAGGAATTTCAAAATCTAGATGTAAAGGAAGAATTTAAAGATGCGGCAAAAGTAGTATTATGAATCTAGATTGAAGTGGAAACAAACAACACTTTATCGAAAATTAATCATATGGCTAAAGGAGTTTTAAATGCCAATTTTTGTGTACTTACTATAAAATGTATGAAAATTATGATAATGAATATAGGAAAAGGAAGTTTGATTAAAAAAACAAACATAATTATTTTTTTAGGAGAACTAGAGTCAAAGTCCCATGTTTTTAGCGTGTAATGTTGCATAAAAGTTGCGAAAAGATAAATAGTTTCTAGACTTAGGCGGTAGAGGCATATGAAAGGAAATATATAGTTTTTTCATGTTTAAATAAATTTATTAAATTGGATGTCACTTTAGGCATGATAATAGTGTTAATTATGGGTAAAGGGAGTGTTGGAATTCTAACCAAATACGAGTAGAAAAGACAATTCCTAATGTTTATTGCATTCTAGGTGTAAAGAATAATTTGATGAGTGTTTGGAAATTAGTTCCTAATAGGTATCAATTTTATTTCAAAAACAACAAATGTGTAAATTTGGATCAATTTCAAAGTAATTGATTGATTTCCATAGTGAAAAAATAATAATTGCATGTTTTTGTTAAAGATAAAACCATATTTCAATGCATTTTCATCCCAAGTAATCACTAGAGCAACCACTCTAAATCATCTCAATTACTCGTAATGGATTTCTCAAGTAATCACCATAGTGAAGTTTATTAAATCCCAAAACAATGTCCAATTCCTAAAAAACCCACCTCATTGAGATCTTTTGTTCATCTAAATAATGTTCAAAATATAAATCTATACATACATCATCCTTTCAGTCAAATAAGATGTTCCCTTCGACTGAATAATGGTGAAAATAATAATCTAATTCCCAAATTTCTCATTGAAGTAAGATCTTCACTGATGCGAGGCAAAATTTTCAATAAGCAACTACTTCCAAATTTTGCCCCCATCATATCCTCCATGTTAAAATACTTTATTTCAAATTCCCTACGGAAGCCAAAGAAACCTCCACAAGTTCCATGATCTAAAACTAAATGAATTACCCACCTGTCACCAATGTGAATCCTTACCATAAAATATTCATTTGTTTTGGAAGTGTATGAGGGTGAAAAGGATAATTTTGATGTATTTTTGAATTGTATATTGCCCAATACCTAAGGTATATGCATATCTTCAATAGAACAAAATAAAGAATATATACGGCTCACTAATTACAAGTAGATAATGAAGATAGTCTCTTTTAATAGGAAATTGACTCGAAGAAGGGAAGGATAAGCCAATAGTAACTTTCAACTATATAAAAAGTAAGAAGATTATATAAAAGTTTTATCTTGATATTACGCTAAATTTAGATCTATCTTCTTATTTCAATAATGTATCCATAATTTTTTTATATCTTATGTCTTCCTTTATCGTATCATATATATATATATATATAATTTCTGAGTTTTTGCACACTATTTTAAGGATAATATCTTGGAATAATATTTTTTTTTCTAGACTAAAATTTGTAGCTTGTCCTAGGGATTTATGTCAAGAACTATTACTACAAAATGGTTCTATTGTAAGGACCTAAAAAATGTTAAGATGGTTTCTAGTACAATGGGATGTGGATAGATGACTAAAAGATACGTTTTTTGTTTTTACATGATGAAGAGGTTGTGATGGGAGTTTCTATAAAAATAAAGATATAACACATAAGAAATAAATACATTCAAGAAATATATTGGTGTGATCTCCTAGAGTATCCAACCACAACAACATCATTACCTCGACAAGAATAATAATGTTATAGGTATGAAATAAATGAAATGTCTGAATGGATTGATGAGAAGATATATATATATATATATATATATATATATATATTTCAAAAAATGGATAATGGACCCAAGATATAGACTAATGGATGGAAACTACCATTGAAATACCCGTAATAAATGAAATTATTTTTCAAATTTTTAACTCATTTAATTATGCAAAAAGAGTTTTATTTCTAGATTACACGGATTTTAAAAGAAAAAACTTCCTTTTATTGTAAAAATATAATTTGTGGGAAAGATCATGTTGTCAATTCCGCACGATGTGGAATATTTAGGTAGAAAAAAATTAGTGTAGTCCTATAAGAAATGAGATGAATGGGTAAGGGAAAAAACCTAAATGGGCCTTTGATGGGTTTGAGAAGGATGAAGAGAAAATATCATGATTGGTAAGAGAAGTGAGGCATGTAATATATGAGGAAATCAAATCCATCTATGAGTAGGGGTAGAGTAGATAGATATATTGAGGAAGGAGGAAAGAAATCTTGGAACAGAATAGAGAAGACAAGAGAAAAAAAAAGTGAGAAGTCATGGCTCGTGAATGTGGAATGAAGAAAAGGATTGAAGTGACTCTGGAAAGGTGTAGACCCAAAGTATATGCACTTGGGTACATTTCTAGGTCCTAAAAAATACTAATGTATACATGATTCCTAAGGAACAAAAACTAGTGGTTAAAAAATAATTTTTTTCCTTTTTGTTGCTTCATCACTTACACTTTATTGGCTATACAAATCTTACTAAGATTCTCTGGTACTTGAAAGATTTACTTTGTGATGGCCTCAGATACTAACACCCATTTGGAATAGAAGAACCTAGCCACTCTTACTCATGTGTTTTTTTTTCTTACTCTTTTGGGTCCCTTTCACTTCCTGGTCACCTTTTAACACTTTTTGTTTACCTTTTGGTTGTCAATTACAAAATTAAAACAAGAGAATCGTATATATACTTGGTTACTTCTTCCAAATAAGGGACCAAACACTATAATCATTATCTATCACCACCTAATCTTTCAAAAAATGTAGAAGAGATCTACAAAGCATACATCTAGCACATTTATACATGCGACAAGGTCTACATTCATCATCATACAATGCATCGAGAGGAGCTCATTCTATTCCATCACATTCATTTTGCATATTTGGGAGAATATAGATCTATCATGCTATCGTTGAGTAACTTACACAAGGGAAACCTAAGACACATGAGAAGGATACACACACATGAAGTACTACATCGAGTCTGATATATAGTGCAACACACATTCATAAGTTCACTCTTTTGGTGATCACTAGGTTAATCCAACTCCCATTCTCAGATTATTTATTAGATTTGATGTGATTTGTGGGTATCTACAAGTAGTCATTTGTTTTGAAGGTTACATGTGTGATTAGTTGATCCAATGGATCGTCACAAAGAAACACCGATCTAAGATCTTCTCGAGGAAATTATTGGAATCATTTTTAAAGCGTGAGAAAAATTATACAACTCGACATTTATGCTTGTTTGCAAGAAACGGAGCTCGTTTGCAAAAGTTATAACTGCTTAAAAATTTTGGGCAACTGGCAAAATTTGGAGTTTTGTGCAGGTTGGACGTGTGCACGCTCACCAAGTGTTTCGATCATATTGTGAAACATGGACGAGATATAACAGAAATGACGTACTTAAAAAAAAGGGTTTTGGAACGCGCGGTCTTGGACACTCGTTCTCGAACAAATGGACCGCTATTATAAGAATAATGGTTGGGGCCTCTGAAATAAAGTTCGACACACTCGATTATGGAGGGGTGCCTTGGCCTCCTTCCCGATTTAACCATTAAACCAACTTGAAAAAAGCTTCACTTTTATGTATATAAACCTCTATATTTGTCTTTGCGCCATGCATGTGGGACACTGGACATGTATTATTTAAATTATCCATGCTAATAACCTATTTTGCAATTTTCCACACATATTTCTCAAACTATTCAACGCATTATCTATTCCACTTTCCACGCATTAGTCTAAACTTTCCACGCATATTGTAAAGCGTCTGGGTTTGAGAAAGGATACGTGCATATATTATGGGATTGGGCGCCTAAAAGGCATGTAAAACAATGCGCATCCCTATGAAATGCGCTCCAAGTCTAGCGCCTACCACATAGGCTAAGGCGGCTCTCTAGCCATTACGAATGCTGCGCCACCTACTGATATAAAGCATCGACCAAGATTACATGTGCCAAATGTGGGATAATGATCCCGAGAGGATAAGACAAAAGCAAGGAGGAGAATGGAACTCGGGTGGGCCCAGTAAAATGATAAGTGCCCAGCCAAACATGCTTTGGAGGTGCATAAACAATATAAAAAGGGTGATATTCTATTTGTAATTCATTCAGTGGACTCGTGTAGTAATATTGTAAAGCTCATATCTTGAGCTAGGTGTGGAGTTTGAAGGAGATGTAAAAATCAACCTCGTTATTTTCGATAGAGGAAGGCTGTGAGAAGGTCGAATTTTGTAGAATTCTTTGTAAATAATTATTTTCAAGATTTTAATAGATCGGTCCCATTAACCGGACCGGAGACGTAGGCCTCAAGCGCCGAACTCCGTTATCAATTCTTGCATCACATATTTAGTGAATCCTCTTCATTTCTTTCAATATTTGCACAATACTTGCAGTTTTTATTCTTTTATTAAAAATACAAAAAGAAATAATGCACAATTTTTACATTGAAAATCAATACAAAGCAAGAAAAATGTGTGCGCACGATTGCTAGTTAAATTTGGTTTTGGATCATTAGTGACATAATAAAGGAACCAGATCAACAAAGGCAAACAATAATGAAGATATTCCAACCTAAAAGACTGGTTTTGATAATTATAGGAAACACATTCACCGAGATAAATTGTTAGTGCGACACACTCTTGTCCTCCTATGGGAGTTTCTATCTATTACAGGTCTTGAGTCCCAATCGGTGACTCATCTAGACATTTTTGTATCCATATCTAGCAATCCAAGAGTCCCAATCATTCCTAGGTGGCACAAAATCAGCCAAGTCGTCATCCCTCTCTCATTTTCTTAGGGTTTTATATATTTGAATTCTTAGTGTTTCCACATTACTTTATTTAATCATTTGAGTATCGCTTTTTATACTGAGAAGTTACTTATAAAATAATATATAACTCAAATTAGATTAAATCATTTGGTGAACCTGATCGATCAAACCCTACCTTCTAAACATGAATTAGATTTTTTTCTCCTTCTTCTAATTTTTGGACAAATCCCTTAACCCATTCTATGCACCCATCAATGTTTATTTCAAAATACCATTGTTGATGATTTTATGTCTCACTGTACCCAACATCCTCCTCGCTCCAACCCTAAAATTCTAGACCAAACTATTAATGTTGTCACAACTCAAAATAATAGGAAATCCATGTGTCTACCCACCTCTATTCCATCACCTATCACCTCTACAATTGTTACCACCTCTAAAGGTTATAATATCATTGAACAACTAATGAATACACTCGCTAAAATATGCCTTTTTGATATTGTACATAATGCACTACACTCTCATCATACATTAGAGGTTTCCCTACATTCCATTCAAATTACAAGTGAAAATTACCATGTAGCCTTTTGTCATCTTATTCAATCCCTAAAAAAAAACCATATGCCATATAATTCAAGTAGTGAGAATATCCCTCCTACTGCCATTGGTGTTCATCCATCACCTTTTCTCATTACAACTACTATTGACCACCATCATGTCAAACACATATTAACTGAAAATTGCTCCACTCTAAATCTATATCCCCTCTGATTACTCATGTAGATGTAATTATCGTTGACCAAAATAAGCTCACACTTATTTTGGGTCAACTAACACCATTTTCTCCTTTTGTGCTTCAATCTGAATTGTCACATATTTTAATCACTTAAGGCCCTGTAAAAGCATTTCCAATAGATAGGAAATTTCTTCCCCTTTCCAAAGATATAAAGAATTCCTTCTAACTCTTCATATTTTTTAAGTTATGGGCTGATGGGCCTTGGAAGGATTTTTTGCCAAAAGCGGGCCGACGGGCCTAGGGAAGAATTTTTGCCAATGGAAATTGCGGACCGGTGGGGCGGTGAGAGACATTTTGACATTTTTAAATTTTTTGCAAAAGGCACAAGTATACTTGTGGGCTTGCGATCCGAGAAGGATTTCTTATGAAAAGTGTAAAATGCGGGTCAATGGTCCCAGATATGTCATTTTCCGAAAATGGGAAAAATTTGGGCGATGGGCCCGAGGATGAATTTTTGCCAAAATGGGCCCACGGGGCCAAGGAGGAAATTTTTCCCAAGTCTAAAAGTGGGTCAACGGGTTTGCGGGGACTTTGAAATTTTTTTACCTTTTCACAAATGACGCAATTTCCCATAAGGTCTCATCATCCATTGAAAAGTCACAGAGCCACGAGAGGGTGCCACGTGCCTCATCATTGAAACTCCAAGGATTGAATCCAAAATAGAGACCCCAAACAGTGCCAAGATTCCACTTGTCCTGTGTCTAAAAAAGGGATAGAGTCGGTCGTTTAAAATGAATAAGTATAGAGAGACGATAGAAGCCTCCACGTGTCCCATCGGTGTAACTCCAAGGCTGGGTCCAAAGTGCGGAGACTCAAATGAGCGCCAACTATCCATGTGTCAAGGTCCAATAGAGTCATAAAAGGGAGACAGAGCGGGCCCAAAACGACTAAGTATAGAGAGCTAGCAGACAACACCACGTATCTTATCGGTATGCAAATTCAAAGGCATGACCAAAAATAGAGACTCGAGATAAATGTGGGCCTTTCATGTGTGTCCCGGCTCGGAAAGGGAGAAGGATCGAATCGACTAAGTATAAAAGGAGGCAGTAGAAGGAACCACATGTCAAAGCACGGTGTAATTTCAAAAGTAAAACTTGGAGTAGGTTCGCAAATGTGTTGAGCCTCCATGTGTCGTGGTCGGACTTATGGCCTTGTCAAGAAAAAGGGACTTAGCCAAAATACAAAGAAAGGAACAGGGGCAATAGAAGGAGCCACGTGTCTCTTCAATGTAATTTTAAAGGCACAACCCAAAAGGTAGTTCCCAAACGAGTGCCAACCCGCTATGTGTCTCAAGGTTTGAAAATTTATGGTCAACCGTTGAAAATTCCAAAACCCTGTGGAGGCCTCCACTTATAATGACCACACAACTTCAAAGGTAAAAATTAGGGGTAGTTTCCAAAAATTTCAAAGCCTCCATGTGTCTCGAGTCAGACACATCATCTCCGCCAAATAGGAAGGAACTCGGACAAAATACAAAGGAAATAGAGGATCCCGCGGATGCCGCCACATGTTAGTATGACGCGATTTCAAGAGTGAAAGGAAGGAGATGAATCTTCAAGATGCGCGAGGCTGCCACATGGACCCAGTAAAGATATAATCTTTTAAATATTGCATGTACTGCTCCCTTGATCTTCAAACAACCATATATTTTGACTAGAAACTCAGATTTGGGTGGGAGATGACTTTTTAAAATTATCTTGGCACCATTTTCTCACCGCCTCCATTAATGTTTGGTGGCTAATTTCGGTGGCTTTCAAGTCTTCCACCTATGGCCATCATGAAGTATGGGCCTCTTTCTTGCCCAGTAAGGGACAATGCCAGAGGCATGGGTTTTGCAGCGAGACTCTTCATTGTGGCAGGTGGATTTCTATGCTCTCCGAAGTGGTTAAAGTAGGTGGAATTCAATGCATATCTTAAGGTGGTTGAAAAAGGATTCAGATTTTCCCTCTCTCCTTCTCTCTTTGAGAAGGTGGAATTTAATGCGTTGTAGGAGTGATTGGAGCATAGTTTGATTCTCATTCTCCCTTTCTCTCTCATTCTTCTATATATTTCAAAGAAGAGGCATTTTGAAAAAGTTGGTCATTGTTTCTCCCTTGCCCCCCTCTCTTTCTTCCTTAGGTAGAATGTGGATTCTAAGCCTCCTTTCATACTTTTGTAATGGAATTTTCTTGCCCCTTTCCCATTGATGATGTACCATGTGATTTTATAGCAATAGAATATGTTTCATGATGCATTTTTCCATCCTTTGCTTATTTTGTTGTCTCTTCTTGCCTCTTGTCATTATAGGGTATATTGTGCACACTTGGATGTCTATTGCAGGATATAGGAGTTGTGCTTAATGGGTTTTGAAGCGGTGTTCTATGTCAAATATATCTCTAGTCTATTGTGCATCTTTTCCACCCTCTCCTCTACTAACCTCTCACCACTTCGGGAGTTTGGGTTTGTGATCAGCCACTTCCTTTTCTGGTGTATCACCGATTAGTGTACGCTCTCTTTCACCCTCTCTCTCTCTCTCTATCTTCTTAGATGGTTAGGTTAGGATTAGTTGGTTTCTACCTTCACTAGAGTACCTTGTGGTAAGTAGATTAGAAGCGGGAACCAACCATCTCTAGAGTTCCATCTCGTTTGCAAGTCTACAACTTGAGAGATGGTCCAATATTATGCAATCACACCGAATGCCCCATTTTAGACTCAAGACATTCGGGGGTGCTATTATTCTACACTAATAATTAATAATAGTCATATCACAAAATCCTCTACCATTTTTCATGGCTATGATTCTACTACTTGAACATGCATCAACACCATCACCTTACCTCTACAAGTTGTGCTAAAAACCCTTCCTACTTTGTTCTATATCTTTGATACATTATTTTAGTTCAATTGTGTACTAGGTAGATCATGGATCCATGATATGCATGATATTCCTTTTACATTTCATGATTATGTTAAATTATTACATGATGGATATGAGCATACTATTTCCACAACCCATGAACCATTCAATTTGTTCGAATAAACCAATTCACCCTTTAATCCAATTCCCTAGGATACTATTGATACATAGGATGTCACTTAATCTAGTGCTTCAATTAATTCTTATGCCTCCATATTCACCTCTTTTATACCTATAGATACCACTGATATTATTCCTCTATGATATATTCCTCCATCACTTCCCATATACCACCCCTTTACCGCTTCTCATAGCCCTACATCCACCATGACTCATCCTAATATCCTTAATGATGCTACCCAACATGATAATGTAAACACCGATGATTCTAATGGTGGGATCAATGTCATAGAAATTAAAGATAAAAATGTTTTGAAACCTTTTCTTTAATTTTCTTGAGGTAGATGAATCCTATATCCAAGAAAATTTCATTTCTATTGGCTCTGGTGAGTATTAATTACGAAATCTCCTCCCCGTACTATATTCATGATTCCTTTCCTTGAAAGTGTACATACACTTGGACCTCATGCCACCTCGTTAATTTCTATAGGTCACCTCCGATCCTCAACTCAATCCAATCACATGCACCTAAATCATACATGACTCTTATTGTCCTCATATTCCATTCAATCCCACTTTTCCTCACATTGTTTGAACAAAGGAATGGTTAGCATAATTAGGATTCACACTTCCTAATCTCTTGCCCCCTCATTCTTACCAACTATATCATAGATACATATTCAATATAGATTCCTATGGCCTATGTGTCTTCCATTTATCAATCTTCCTTGAACGTACACACCTTTTCTCTCCACTCACCCTTAGAAAATCTTGGCTTAACTATATTGGTGGCACCCTTGAACCCAACCATACTACTATTACCTTTCCTATGCCTTTTGGCCACATTAGCTTTATTTGCAATGATTCTTGTTGTTGCAAGATCACAACACCCGTGAAATGTAACTTGATGGGTTGAGATTCTAAGTGTGATCGCACATCATGGAGCATATCTCAAAGTGTGGGACATTGTGATTCGAGAGAGATCTCTCGGATAAAGGCTAGATTTATTCCTTTGTCCGTGTACACACGTTCAAATTGTAGAGGGTCATTCTAAATCCTACTCTAAGTTGCCAAGAAGATGGGGTTAAGAAGATGAAAGAAAATAATACCTAAAATAACAAGCGTGATGCACTAAAGGAATGTTGAAAAACCTTCTTTGCAATAAAAACAAACCATAAAAATGCAATATGATCACCATGCACAAATAACCATGATTGCAATGAGAGATCAGAAAGGAGACAATGAATGCAAGAGAGGGTTGAAAATCATCCAAAAACATGTATTATCTCTCTAAACATTGATACAATGCATTACGGTGGTCAAGAGGCATAGACTTACATTACAATTTGAATGGAAGACTTAGACTCCACAAATCCACTTACGGGAAAGAGAAGAAGGGAGGGTGCAGAGAAAAAATGTCCAACCCTTTGAAATTGTCCCTCTTGTACAATATATAGGAAGAATGAGAGAGAGAAAGGAGGGAAAAATCCAACCCTGTTCCAACCGCCCCTGAAGGAGCATTGAATTCCCTACCACAATGATGGGTCTCGCTATAACACCCATGCCCCCATTGTTGTTACTGTTGGGTAGGAAAGGAAACCCATTCTTCATCATGGTGGTAGGTGGGAGACTTGATGGCCTCAAAAATGGTGGGTCAAAACATTAATGGTGGCAGGTGGGTAGTAGGTGCCGAGAGCTCTCTAAAACATCCCCTCCCACTCGATTATGAGCTTCTGATCAAAATATATTGCCACTTGAAGGTACTTCGGGTCTGGAGTCTATTCGCACATATCCAAATGGCAGCCCCACACATCTCAAGGTTTCCTCCCCTCCTCTTTCGCGGGCTTACTCTATTTCCTTTGTATTCTTCCTAAGCCCCCTTTTGGGGAGACACTTGTGCCCGACTCCGAGACATGTGGAGAGTTGGCGCATGTTGGAGGACCTCTTTTGGATTCTACCTTTGAAGTTGCATGGATGAGGCATGTGGAGGACTCCGTTGGTCCTTTACTTTTTAACAATTTGGCTCTACCTTTTGGACCCTAGGACACATGGAGGATTGGCGCTAGTTCAAGTTCTCTCTTTAGGCCATGCCTTTGAAGTTGCACCGATGAGACATGTGGATGCTTCCGCTGGCTCTTCTTTACTTAATCAATTCTCGTGCTAAGTGAACACTACCTGCCTCCTCCCTTTGGTGAGTTAAAGGGGCCCACCATATATAATGCCAAAAACCCCTTACATGTGGGACCCTCATAGCCAGCTCCCTAAATTGTGACAGTGGGGCACATGGCATCATCGGCAGGTGGCTCCTCCAATTTCTCATGTTTGGTTAAGTTGCTTTTGTTTTGTGGGGGTGATATGTCTAACCCGGGACATGTGGGGGGTTCGCACATGTTTGGTTTCTACCTTTGGGTCGTGCCCTTGAAGTTGCATCGTTGGGACATGTAGCCCTCATGTGGCTCTGTGACTTTTCAAGGGCCGATGAGAATGTTTTAACTCATCAATCATTGAAAAAGTTTGGACACGTGGTGGGTCTGCACTTGTTTGTGGACTCCCTCCAGATTTTAACTCTGAAGTTGCACTGAATAGACACATTGAGGCCTCCGCTGGTCCTTAGAATTTTCAATAGCTGGTTTAACCTTTTAGGATTCAGACCACGTGGAGGGCCTATGCTTTTTGGGGACTCCTCTGGATTTTAACTCTGAAGTTACGCTAAAGAGACACGTGGAGGCCTCCACTAGTCTTTAGACTTATTAATGGCTAGTTCAACCTTTTAGGATTTAGACCATGTGGAGGGACTACGCTTGTTTGGGAATCCTCCTCTATTGCACTTTTGACATTACGTTGTTGAGACATGTGGAGGCTTCTGCCGAACTTGTGCACAGCTTGATTTGGGATTGCTCTACCCCCTCCCGACTCGACCACGTGGCGAGCCATGTAATTGTTACGGACCAGCTTTTGGACTTGAGCTTTGGAGATGTGCCATTTGGACACATGGCAGACTTGTTGCATCCTTTTTCTCTACTTGCTTCCGAGACTCATTTTTGGGGTTAAATGTGATTCCACCTAACTGCGCTTTGACCAACCTTTACATTCTTCCCGTGCGAGATTACATTTGACTAATTTTAACCTTGGGGGGAAAATTGGGATAACTGTTTGACAACTCCAGGAACACATGTCTGCTAGGTGAATGGATCAGTTGCCTTGTTGTATCCATTGGGCATAGATTCATGGGTGGTGGCTTGATATTGGTCCTATTCTTGAAGCTTGAATCTAATGCTTGCACTTGGTGACCTTGAACCTACCTCGTTGTTCTGGAAATGGACTCCTTCGAGACCTGATTTTAGTTTCTTTGTATTTGTTCTATTTTAAAATTAGCAATTATTATGAAAACTATGGGTCTCCCTATTGTAAATTCTGAAGGGCCTGCGCATTCACCTAGAGGTGCATCGAACTATAATGATGCAAACCTAGAGCAACAAAACCTATGTCGAGCACTTAGGGAAATAAAACCTATGCTACAACAAGACAATGTGCACATGCACTTAGAGAAATTAAAATCCTATGCTAATATTTACAAGGGTGAAACCTTCCTTTTCAGTAGCAATGTTTAAGATGGATCCCATTGACCAGGAATCGGAAGTTCCTCTCCATCCAATGTAGACAATTGGAAGGCATTTCTACTTTTACATCCTGTGACCATGTAGGGGCCACTCTAAATGGCATCAAACTTGGAATGCCTTCTTGGTTTTTCCCGATCTACATCCCACTTCAGAACTAAGTCCCCTTCCTAAAAGGTCCTTGCTCTTGCTTTCTTATCAAACCATCTCTTAATTAAGGCTTGATCCTTTTCCATTGTTTGAACTGCATGTTCCCTAATTTCTTCTAATTCAATCAGCTCTACATACCTAGCCTCCATTGGTTCGAACTCGACAACTCCAACGCTTTATGAGCTCGAATGTGTGTAGTGCCTCGTTACGTTATCCTGGGTTCCCGCTTCTTGCCTCGGTGCATTGTCACGGTGAAGGATTAGCATTCTTCTTATCTTTATTGCCTCCCCATGCCATTATCGATATTTGGTTATTATTTTGTAGTTGAGCTTGACAGGTGATCATTATTAACATGGATAATAATTTTTGGGGAGAAAGATAAAAATAATATAAAATAATAGTAACGATATTATCATTATTATTATTTTATTTTTCGATCTACGATTTATTATTATTATTTGATTGTCGAATGTTATCGTCATTAATATTAATTATCTTAATGTTCTTTTATTGCATTTTTTTCTATCGTCCCGAAGAGTGATCCTCGATTCGCTTAAAAGAGGAGCTTGTTTTCTTGGTGGCTCCATTGTTCAAGAAGTAATGTTCATGTTTCTTTTTATCTTATTGGAAAACTCCAGCCACCAACTCCCACCTTGACCGTATGATCCCACATGCACGCCTCATTGCAATTCTTAATTCCAGGGTGCACTTATTGTTGTGTCCATTGCTTTTCCTCCCACGTTGGATTATGGATGTGACAGGTAGACATGAGGAGATGTGGACTACATTGTTGTCCTTGGATTCTTTATTTCCTTATTTTCTGGCAAGAGAGGGTTGCGTGGTAGAGTGTATGGCCACCTGCCACTTCATTAACTCCTTTTACTAGACGTGTGGGACTCTTTCTTGCTGGTGGCCACACTTCCTTCATTTATTAATTCTGATTTACAAATCTTCTATGTTTCTTGTTGACTGCCTGCAATATCCTTCTCTGACCGCATGAGATTTCCTTTTGTTGGACTGCGTGTGGAGTGGTTGAGAGGCCATCGAAACCTATTCTATCCAGGCATTTTTTTCTCCCTGGTTCCTCCTTGGGCGCAGTATGGGTTCGATATGGTGGTTTTTGATGAAGCTACAAGCTAGTGAAGCAGGCGTGTTACCTCCACTTTCCTTGGGTGCTGCGAGGTGTGTTCTTGTTGAGGATCCACAGCAGCGGCCTGCAACAGTCGCAATTGCTTCCTAGCTCGAAAACATCCATCTCCATGCATTTCCAAGCAATACCATTGTTTTATTTGTGAGTAGTTTATTTTGACTCCAAAATCACAACACGAGTCTGTACATAGTTCATATAGTCTGGCAATTTTCTTTCAGAGAGAACATTGTCTGCACATGATCCCAAAGCATAGTGAATTTATGGACGGAGGTAAAAATGCTAGACAGAGGTACCTTTAAATTCTCAGGAAAAATAGTTAACCGAATTTATCCACTCGCATGCCAAAATTTAGGCCAGGCGGCAGGCATGTTGCAGTATGGTAGAAGCCTTTTTGAGCGCTTCCAACAAGCAGGTTGTCCAACTATGTTGTTATCTGTTCAGTATCGAATGCATCCTCAGATTCGGGTTTCTCCTTCAAGATATTTTTATCAAAATCGACTATGTGACAGTGAGAGTGTTATCAGGAGACCTGACAAATTTTATTGCAAAGATTCTCTATTGAGACCTTACTTGTTTTACGATGTAACTCATGGAAGAGTATCTCATAGAGGCGGATCTGTTTCATATCAGAATATTCACGAAGCACAAATTGCCTTGTTGTTTCATTTCTTCCACTCTGCCCCGTAGATGAGGGTCTGTCTCCATCGTGTGTTCGATTCCGGTGGCTTCGTGGTTACGAGAAGCTTTATTCATATGATAATAATAAAAAAAAACCCAACTAGGGTTTGGAGGATCTGCTGCAGTGAGATTAGGGCAAAGGCGGAAGGTCATTACTTTATAGTCAGGCTTTGCAGGAGGATTCCACTGCATGTTCGAGTATTATCCACAGCTTTTGGTCTGGCAATGTTCAGGAGATTGAAATCCTTGTGTGCTTGGGTTCTTGAAGAAGTGAAGGAGGCAGGATCAGGAATGGAGGCGGTGAATACCAGCGCCCTCGTCAATGGCCACTTTTCCATTGCTTGCTTGCCTGCACCTATTCCATCCATGGCTTCGGCGGGCTTTTAGATCCACAGCTGAAGGATATGGGTGAAAGATTGCCTGGAGGAGCTAATGTGCATAATAGACCTGGTTCCTTGCCTACATTTACTCCTAATGGTGTTCATTTACCATCTGTAAATGATGTTGCAATTGTAGTTGAAACAAAAGGTAGGGAATCTAATGGTCTTCCGGTTGCTCGTAATTCAACTTTTCCAATTGCAGACTCCAATAGTACTGTTTGCCATTCAGTGGTAGATGGACAAGTTATTACAAACAATAAGATTTTTTTTCAGCCAGTTCAAGATAGGTCGACAGAGTCAAACATGTTATATCAAACCCATAGTATTGATGAAACCCCAAGAAGTGGATCAGTGGGACGTGTGGCTTATGCAGTCCCTGCTGGATATGTTGCTGGTGGATGCGTTTAAAACAGGCATGATAAGCCCTAACCCTCTCTCTTAATGATTTATTTCCTTTAGCATTTAGATAAATCAATATCTGCAATTTTGTTCGAATGCTGTAGATGTGGGTTTCTTTTGGAATGTGGATGTGTTTTTATTTTACTAAATAGATAGCGTTTGGACTCTGGATATCATATAACATGTATTTACACATATTGACTCCTTCTTGAAAGAGATGCTCAAAAAGAGATGGATTTCAAATGACTTTTAATCATAATTGCATGAACTGGTCTCTCTCTCCTCCTTTACAATTTATCTTATTTACTATTTGAGTAGAAGAAATCTCTACATCGATTCTTGCCTACTGATCTTATAATGTTGGTTTATATTTTTCCTTGATTCTTCCTTTGAATGATGGTTTCTGTAGAAAATATTATGGAGTGTGAATGAGGTTTATAATTTTTCTTGTATTGTTTATATTATGTAGAACATGGCTTGAAAAAGGGAATTCCGATATGACTGTATTTGGATTTTACTGTAGATTTATAATAATATAAACTCCCATTAGGATGGGGGCTTCTATTTGGGAAGAGTCATACTAGTTTAATTGGTCTTTCTAGATAGCTCCATCTAAGTCATTCAATTATCATTTACCTTGGGGATTATTGAAGACCCCTCACCAGTCCTCTGCCATTATTATTACTATGAGCTTATTATTAGATTAGAACCCTCCTGAAGCATGCGTTAATGGGTTTTCATGACCTTTACGAATATGTTAAGCACGCAAGTCATTATCCTCTGTGGATAATTCTATGGCTAAATTTTGAGGCACTACTTGGATCTTTGAATCGGTTAAAGTAATATTGGATACATCAAACTCTCATGAATGTCGACATTCTTCAAGTTTGATTGATATGTGATGTCCTCATGCATATGAATTCAGGCAATGCTTGAATTATGAAATTATAAATTTATCTTATACTTTGACCTTGAAGCTTGTCGAAAGACTTTTTGGTCGGAAAATAGATGAATAGGGAAGTTAAGATAACTACCCTAAAATGGAGTCATGCATAGCGTTAAGTAAAGGTGATAGCTACCATAATGGGACTGTACATACCATGTATGACAGTAAGGATATAAGTCCACCTGAAATTATTTAACTTCATTTTATAGAACAAAAATTAATACCCATAAATTGGGGTATGCAAGTGGAGGTTGAATTATATAATAGGGTATATTATTTTATCGTGTAACCAAAAGTAAGGATAAATATGTTATTTCAACACTTGGTTAACGAGTGGAATATTTTCCGCATTTACAATGATTATTATGTTAGCTAAAATTTGATACTTGCATCTCAATTGGGAGTTGAGATAATGTTGGTACTTGTATTTATAGTGGCTTGGACTGCGCTTACTTATCTTAGTTAGTCAAATGTATCTTTGACATATTAGCAAAACATGACAATATTGTTGATCGTAACTCATTCCGATGAGTTGGACCTTATAGTAAAAGAAATATATAGAGACATGGAATAAGCAACCAAAAGGATACCTAAATATTATACGAACTTGTGGATTGGTGGAATCTTTGTTAACATAAGTATATCCTTAAAATTGTGAAATAAATATCCAAATTATACTTCATATCACTGATTATCTATGAAGGTTTGATACTTGGGTAATATCGATGAATAATATAAGATTCATACTTGTACTTATTATATAAACTTAATGTCATTGGTGCTGTTATTTAATTGAAAGATAATATTATTGGATTCTTATATATGTGAAGTAGGTCGAGGGTATTAGGTGAGCGTATTTATTATTACTGTAATTTAAGTATGATTAATTGCATGGTTAAGGTTGTATATCTAGTCACTTGGAATTGTGTTCTTATGTAAGTAGATCTTAAGGAAGTGAACATTAATGAGTATGAAATGTATTATCATGAGATGTGCAGTTAAGTTTTAAATGTATGTTAGAAATTTATTTGATAAGGAGTATTGCAAACTTTCATTTATTTAAATGCTAGATGGCATAAATTATTAGGTGAGGTTTATATCTTATCATGCTCAGTTCTAGCGAACTGACTCTAGTAAATATTTGTGCAGATGGATTATGCGAGTAGATTAAAGGAAAAGAGTGTAAAATTTTCATCAGTTCAAATTATGAAGTTCTTTGTAGAAAGTTCAATGCGTTGTAAATTTTGTAACTTTGCTTGCAAGGAGTTTAGATGATCTCTTGTCTTGTTATGTTCGGAAAACTATGTGATGAAGTGTTCTTTCCCTTTTGTTGTTAGACTAGTAACTTACCTTGGTGAGAAATGATATTCAATCATTACATTGGCATAAGTATTGTAAAACCTTGATTTTGAGAATAAAGTGTTAATTCAAAACTCTCTGACACCTTGTAATGATGTGATATAAGTAAAATTAAATGGAGTGGTTAACCCTTATAGAAGTTAACTAAAATATATATATTCGATAAATTAATGTAGAGATGACTTACTTGAGAACAATAGATTCTGAAATAATCAAAGGAGAAACTATCCTTGTAAAGTAAAATTTTATAATTTTGATATCCCTAGCTAAACTAGTGAACACTACCCTTTTGGGTGAACTCTTAAACAAGCTTAAGGGAAAATAATGGTTAGTTCTGGAAGATAATAAGATTTAGCAAGTAGGAGAAGACTTTAAGTGAACTACTCTACAGTGTATAAGAAATTAACTCAGTTGGTAAGTTGAATTTGTGCGAATCATATATTGAATCTTTCTGAAAACATAAGTCATGAAATAAAGGGTGTTTTATCAAAATAAATAACCTTCAATCATTTCTTATCGTGGCTTGCCCTAGCCCTAGCTGTTGTATTATCCTTTGGGTGTGAACGTTTCCACGCAGACCTTGTGGTCATCCCCGTAACAAGTGGTTCCCGTGAGTTGGTTGTAACTTTATGACGACATGTTGTGTCGTGGTGTGTGTCGAAGCAAGTCAAAAAAAAAAATCCTGTCTTTTACTTTGTTGTTCGTGTGTGATTTTTTGGGTCGTTACAATGTGGGTAGTTCTAAAGATATAGGCAACACTACCTCTTTACCATAGACTATCTTGTAGGGAGAATTACTGTTAACCTATTTGGTGTGATCATGTCAGCCCATAATGCTGATTTTATCTTTGTATGTCATGTCCTTTGATTTTCATCTAGAGTCCTTTTGATGATTCTTAGAAAATTCTTGTTTGTGGACTCTTCCTACCCATTACCCTGTGGGTAATAGTTTGAAGAGGTGCTCAAGTAGATTCCATTCTTGACAGCCCATTATGTGATCTTGGAACCTAGGAATACCAATGCATTGTCTGATATGATAGTGGCTGGTACACCAAACCTAGTCACTATTCCTTCATAGAAGTCTAGTATGCTAGACTCATTGGCCTCCTTGAGTGCTACCACCTCAGTCCACTTGGTGAAATAGTCCATTGTTGTGAGAATCCACTTATGGCCTTGGCTTGAATTTGGATTGATGACCCCAATGAAGTCCAATCCCCATTGCATGAAAGGTTGGTCAATCAAACCGGATGCAATAGAAGTGCCGCTTAACCTCTCTTTGCTCGTAAAGAACACACATTTTTTACACTTCTTGATCCATGAGTAGCAGTCATTGAACATTGTGGGCCAATATTAGCCCACCTTCATTATCTTGAGAGTCGTTACCCATGAGCAAAATGACCTCCAACCTCTCCATCGTGAAACTCATGTAACAATCTCCCAGTTTGATCTGTTTTAATACATCTCAGTATAACACCATTGATTTCCCTTTTAAAAAAACACCATCAACAAGCACATATGGTATGGCTTGTAATCTGAAGTATCTCCTCTTTACTTTTCTCATTTCTGGGGGACATAGGCATGTTTGGAGATAATGCATTAATATTTGAGTCCAACATGGAATGGGAGCATTATCTATTGGCTGCTCATGCTCATTTTTAGTAACAGGAAAGCCTCTTCTTCATCTGTTGACTCAGCTTATTGACTCGAGGCCAATTCTTCACATAATCCCTTTCCATGGACTAGCTTAGTGAATTTAATTTTAATATCATACTCCATTACACGAGTGATCCAACCTACTCTCTTCTCATCGAAGTCTTTTTTAGGAGAAAGTACTTGACACTAGCATGAGATACTAGCAGCTTGAATCTTGTTGTTCGAGACCAAGTGTTAGACCTTCTTCAAACTCCTAATGACAGCAAGGACATGATTTTCAATGAAAGAATACTTTACTTTTCAATCTCCCAAGATCTCGATCAAGAAGGCTATGGGATGTTCGAACCTTCCTTGGTAGGTTGAACCAAGATAGATGAGATTATTTCTTACCCTCCAAAAGCATACAACATGAAGTCCTTTCAAAATTTTGGGTTAATAAGAGTGGGGCCTATGATATTGTGATATTGATGGCCTCAAAACTCTCTCTACCTTTTATTGTCCATTTGAATGCAAGACTCTTCTTTAGCATCATCGTAAAAAGCTTTACAAGAGTAGAAAAATAAGGCACAAATCTGCGGACAAAGTTTATCATTCCTAAGAAGCTTTGGAGGTATTTCTTGTGATGTGGCAAAGTGGTAGTGTTGTAATGGCTTCAACTCTTTAAGGGTCAATTGTCGAGACTTCTCTTGAGATAATTTGGCTCAATATTTTTCCCTCATGTGCTAAAAATACACATTTCTTTGGATTCAATGACACTCTAAACCTTCTACACCTTTTAAATACTTGTTTGAGGTGAAAGAGGTGGTCTATTATGTTCTTTGAGAAGATAATGATATCATCTAGATATACCAGCACCCTCTTGTTGATCAAGCCTTTGAACACCATATCCATAGCTCGTTCAAATGTTGCTCCGGTATTGGACAATCCAAATGGCATCTTCTTGTAAGCATATGTGCCCCATTTCATGGTGAAGGCCATCTTATACCGATCTTTCTCTTTCACCATTAAATGATTATAGCTGAGTATCAATCTAGAAATGAAAATATTTCAGAGCTAGCTATAACCTACAAGATTTTTTCCATTGATGGAAGTGGATAATGATCCTTGAGTGATGCTCTATTCAGATCACAAAATTCCACACACAATCTGATTTATCCATTCTTTTCCTCACCGGCACAAAGTTTGCAACCAACTTGAATGTTTGATAGGGAAGATGATGTTAGCTTCAATCAGCTTATTCAACTCTTTCTTCATGAGATGTTCAATATGGGGATTTACCACCCTTTAATTTTATCTTATAGTTTTAGATCCGGATCCACTGATAGTGTGTTGTGCCAACCTTAGGTTGAAACCTCTTAAATCCTTTTAAGTCCAAGAAAAGACATCTGAAAATTCTTGACAAAGTTGAACAAGCTCATATTTTTCTTGTTGGGTACTTACCTTACCAATTCACAAGGTTTTCCTTCATCTATAGAAATAGGCTCTGAATCTTCACCCTTTACTTGAATATTTTCTTTCTCCTTCCAGAATTGATCATTTGGGTTGAAGATTGACTCTAAAGTTACAATACCTTTAGTAATTTTTTTGGTTCTCAGCTACACCACTTGGTCACCATACCGTTGTTCCAACTTGTCTTGGTTTCTAGCAGAGAACTCAACTTCTTCTTGTAAAAATTGACAATTTGCTGATCATTCTCAAAGACGTGCCAACTTGTATTGTTATCTGAATAGAGCCTCATTCTAATATGGGGATGATATTTCTCACTTTTGATACTCTCTACCACATCAAATGTTTCCCCGATTCTTTGCCATTCGCTTTTGCATTTACTTCATTCTTCTTCCTTGGGATGGAATTGATGCCAAATTCTTCAAAATCTTTGATGAGATCCCATACCGATTCTTGTAGTTTTTAATAGATAGTTCTTGGCATTATTTTGTCCTCGAACTTGATTCAAAACTAGCTCACTATCTCATAACACTTGTAAGTTTGTAATCCCTCTCTTTCTTGCCCAATATAGTCTATGGATCAAGGCTTTATACTCTATTGTGTTATTCAAGCAAGCCAATTGGAAACGGAAGGATGAGTAATATCTCATACCTTGAGGTGAAACAAGCATAGATCCTCCCTGATCCCTATCTACTCCTTGATCCATCAAAGAATAGCCACCATACATAATTATCATCTTTCTCATCCGGCTTGGTGATGCTAGGGAAGGGATGATTCTCTTCATGCAAATAATAGAATCCTAGCTCCACTTCTTCCATTTCCTTGTAAGGGTCAAAAGCATGCCTCTTGCTTTCCCATTCACTAAGATTCAAGTTTGGAATGCATCCAACCTTTTTATCTTCTTCATGAGTGCTTGGATAATCATTTTGATCAAATGTTGAACAATTCGGTACATGAGGCTCTATGTGAAAGTTTGTAATGGGCTTAGATCTGATTGTGGCCTTAGCCCCATACCTCATTCTAAACAACATGTGTGACCAATCAGTAGACAAATAGCCCCCAATTTTAGCAGTGAAGTATCTTAACAAGCACAATGCAAAGAGAGGAGGCAAGTCTATGACTAATACATCTTGCAAGACGGTCACATTGGGACATGCCTGCAATGTGAGGCTAAAATATTTGATTACTCCAAATGTTGTTACCACTGTCCCATCTAATTGCACTACACCTTTGGAGATGACTTCATACTAAAGACCTAGCCGATCAGCTTTTTTTTCGGTAGGACTAGGATACTTTCTCCCGAATCAATCATGTAAGTATTCACTAGATTGTCTCCAATGATAAATGAGACATAGAAGGGAGGGATCTTCATATTATTACCTTATTTATCTCTATGATGTCATTCCTACCGAGATGTATTGGTAAACACCTTTTCTTGTTTATTGGGTGGATGATTTGAGGTGACCAATTAGCCATAATAACTGCAACATGTCTCTTTATCTTGTGATTAGTAATGACTACCACATTGAGATGTTTACATCCATTTTCTTCATATACTCAATGATGTTTAATGGAGATGACTTATCTCTCTATTGTCCCTTTCCTTTCACATTCCTCCCTTACACATGGGTCATTATAAGCGGCAATTGAGCTGGTCTAGGGCATGGCTTGGGCTGACCTTGCACATTGGGAGCTCCATTTTAATTGCCAATACCTTACGGAATAATAGAGAGTTGTGGATCACTAGAATTTGATGATTTTCCGTCTTAAATATTCATTTTCTTGGATCGTGTATTGGCAGCTACACTTTGAGAAGGGGCTTGGTTAACTCCACAAAAGTATTATTTTCCAATTAACCAGCATAGTTTCAGTTGGAGGTGTCTCTTGTTGAGCTTCTTGCTACTGATTTTCCTCTTGACTAGGTTCTTGGGACACACCAACGGTCTATACCATCAAGGCCTGGTTTAGTGCACCATTGAAACATGTTGATTGATTGTGAGGTAGATTGCAGGGGTAACACCAGTCATACTCTTGTGCCATGTTGTTTTGTGTTAGAACTAAATCTTTTGATGTTGAAGCTATATTTGGATCATATGGTCAGAATGGCCTGATAGCTTGAGGTTTTCCTTGGTTCAAATTTTTATTTGTGGCATGACTTGGTGGTTTATTTTGCTGGTATGGGGCCTAGGTTGATACTAAGTTTGAGGCTAATATGTCCTTGAACTCGAGCTTGTTTGTCTCTTGATAGTCACTAGCTCATTTATTACATTCTATAGTTACTTCAAGACCTCTTAGTACTCTTTTGAAGTTCTTAAAGAGATAAAATCCTCATTGTTGCTTTGATTTCTAGGGGGTGGAATGGGATTCAACTCTGGCATTTGACTAGTTTTGGACTTCTTAATTCTGGATATACAGACATAGGTGGCCTAGGTGCAAGTTTACCAACGTGAATTAAACAATTTTCTGCTCTAATGGAAATGTTATAGGCTATAGGTGAGGTTAATGTTATCCCAATTTTTACCCCCTGAGTAAAATTGGTCAAACTTGACCCTGCACAAAAGAAAATATAAGGTAGACTTTGTCCCGCAAGCTCAAATTCAAATCCAACAATCAAGGAGTAGGCGGGCTCGAATAAGGGAGCAAGGTTGGCAAAGGAGAAAATGACATCAAAGGAGATCCGAGCGCATAAGAGAAAATCAGAGCAAGGGCTCAAAGTTTTTTTACTTTGCCACATATGAAGTCAACTCGGGGCCACACAAAAAACTCATTGAAGGTGCCATGTGTAAGCTCGGCACAATTCCAAAAGGTGAATCCAAAATAGAGACCTCAAAAATGCAATCTTTCTCCACATGTCCAAAAGTCAAAAAGGGGTTAGAGCCGACCATTTCATCAACTAAGTCTAAGAGTGTCGACAAAATCCTCCACGTGCCTCATCGGCACAACTTCATAAGTGAGACCCAAGGGATAGACCCCAAATGAGCACCAACCCTCCATGTGGTCAAAGCCTCAAAAATTTAAATCAGCCGTTGAAAATTCTAAGGCCATCCGGACCAACACCATGTGTCCGATCGTGCAACACCAAGGCAGGGTCAAAAGAGTGGGTTCCCAAATGAGCGCAGGCTCGCCACATGGTTAGAGTCAAAAATGGGATGAAGTCGGTTGTTGAATCGACTAAGTATGGAAGGGACAACAGAATCTTCCACGTGTCTCATCGGCAGAACTATAAAGGTGCAACCAAAAGCTAAGACTCAAACATGCACCAACTCACTACGTAGTCGGGGATCGAGGATGTAAGGTTGGCCATTGAAAAGTAAAAGAGCTTGTAGATGCCTCCACGTGTCCTTTCCATGTAACTTCAAAAGAAAAATATGGGGGTAGTTTCCAAATGAGTGCAAAGCCTCCATGTGTCTTGGGTCAGGAACATAGTGTCTCCACCAATAGGAGGAACTCAGGAAGAATACAGAGGAAACCAAGCCAAAGACGCGGAAGCTTCCACATGTCAGTTCGGTGTAATTTAAAGAGCAAGAGGAAGGTGATGAATCTTCAACACATGCGGGGATGCCACGTGCATCTTGCATGGATGGAATATTTTCAATATTGTGAGCCCCTAACCCTAATCTTTAGAAACTATATATTTTGGTGGATTCGGGTAAGAAGGGATGTTTTGGAAAGCTCTCAGCACCGGCTTCTCACCCACCACCATTAATGTTTTGACCCTTCAATTTTTGAGGTGGTCAAGTGTCCCACCTGCCACCATGATGAAGAATGGGTCTCCTTTCTTTCCCAATAAGGAATAGCACATGGGGGCATGGGTTTTGTAGTAAATCCCATCTTGTTGTAGGTGGATTCAATTCTCTTCTAGCGTGGTTGAAGTAGAGTTCAAATTCTTCCCTCTCTCCTTCTCTCTTTCTTCTATATATTGTAAAAGAGGGGAATTTTTCAAAAGGTTGGACATTTATGATTTGCACCCTCACTTCTTCTCTTGCCCGTAAGTGGATTTTTTGAGTCCAAGCCTCCCTTTCAAATTATAATGCAAGTTCATGTGTCTTGGCCATTGTAATGCACTATATCAAAATTTGGAGTGATAATTTGTGTCTGTGGATGATTTTCAACCTATCTTGCATTCATTTTCTCTTTTCTAATCTATCATTAGAGTCTTGGTTATTTTTGCATGGTGATTGTATTACATTTTTATGGTTTGTGTTTATTGCAAAATAGGTGTTTCAACATTCATTTGGTGCATCAAACTTGTTATTTTAGGTTTTATTTCTTGCATCTTCTTAACCCCGTCTCCCTGGAAAGTTAGAGTAGGATTTAGAATCAATTTTAACGTGTGCATCTGAACAGAGGAATAGGATCCGACCTTCATCTAGAGAGCTCTCTCGACTCATAAAGTCCTACACTTTGAGATATGATCCATGTTGTGCAACACACTAGAATCTCAACCCATCAAGTTGCAGATTTTAGGGGTGTTGTGATTTTTCATCAAAATTTTTGGCACGCCCGGTGGGAGAGGTATGAAGCACCTTACAACTTCATTTCATCAAGTTGATGTGTTCTTGGTGAGATTCAGCCTTTTGAGGCACTTTCAAGCACATATGATGATTCCAACGGTAAACAACCCATCTCTAAAGTTTCAGACCTTCTCCCATCCATTTTCATCCATTTTCTTTCCACATCTTTCATCTTCTTCCATCCCATGAAGTTGTGTAATCATGACTTCATTTCCATCTTGGAATTCACACTTGTAGTAGTAGTAATGTAGTCCACCTCCAATGTATTTCTCAACTCCTCCATATCAGCATTATGATCAGATCTAGAACCATTATGCTTACCCATATGAGTAGGGTCAAAACTAGTTTGACCATGGAGCTTATCAAGAGCAAGGGTATGCATATGATGATAACAACTACATGGAGAATTTTGGTTTCTTTGGAAAAGATTAAAAAATTGGAGGCATGCATGGAGCATTCAAGGGATACAACACTGATTAAAAAATTTAGGATTGGTTATAGGGCACCTTGTCCATGGGTTGGTCCTTTTCCAAGACATTACAGCCCACAGGAGAAGCTTGACTTCATGATTGAGAGATTGCCCTAACTTGCACGGTGGACCTGAGGAGATAGATGCCTACGAAATGGTTTTAGGGAGCCTTGTCAATGGATAAGTCTTTTACCATCATCTAGTGATTTCCTCCCCATTCCCCAAACAACACCATCTAAAATTGGGCTTCAATTTCTAAGCTTCCCCATATGTTGCTCCAAGTGTTGATTTCTCTTCTCCATCCCCTAGTCTTCCATTATCTCATTTTGTCTTCACTTTTACCTTCCGAATCTCATTTAACTCCTTCCCCTCCACCAAAAAAATGAAACAACCAATGGAGACATTGTAATTACACCAACATTTATACATTTTCCAATAAAATATATAAATTATAATAATAAATAATGAATTACACCATGCCTTTTCAAATCTACCCTAATCTAGCATAATTAACATTTTTTTAGTTTCCCATTTACATAATAATATTAATAATTTTCATTCGAAAGGAGAGGGTTAGAGACACATGTTTATTTCATTTCATTTCACTTTATTTCTTAACCCAGGAGAAAGAGAGAGATAGTGAAGAGAGAGAAACACTATTTTCCCAAAAGTGAAATTTTACATAACAAGCCACAAGATAGAGTTCCAAATAATTATTTACAAGTGTCAACAAGTTTCCATTGTGGTTTGGTAACCCGAGGGGGTCCTATAATGTTTTTCTTACGTTTTCCTTGTAGTTGTAAAAATGTTCAATTTAGGTTCGGATGCTAAGAAACCACTTTCAAATGTTGTCTTTTGATGAACAAAACAAAGCACGGTAAATTTATAAGTGTACCCCTAAACATCAAAAATTCATAGGAACTAATGGAATTTAGATCTAGAAAAGAGTTTATGTATGGTGGCCCATTTTACGAGGCCATCGGTTGTAATTCGCCTAGTTCCAAATGATCAAAAGTTAGTTTGAGGGCTCAAAAAACCTCATCCAAAACTAACATTAGATGGAAAAATGTACAAATGAAATTTCCTAAAAGTTCCCTAGTTATTGATAATTCACTACAAGTGGATGGGACCAAGAATGGTAAACTAGTTTCAAATGGCAACAAGTTTCCTTGAAACACTGTCATAGTTGATTCAGTTTAACCTAGTCAAACAATGATAGAGGCCTGCAATACCCCTTGTACAAAATCACCAAGAATGTTTTTTTTCATTAACCAAAAGTTCTAGAAATTATCTAGTAAAAATACTATAGGTTTATGAAGGCGGTGATGAATTTTGTATCTCGAGAACCACACGAAGGTTCAAAATGAAAGCCAACTTTTCAGTTTTAGGAGCTTCCTTCAAATTACAAAACAGAGTTTCGGGGATGCTAGAGAAGAATCAAAGAGAGCACAAATAGTCACACCAGGTCAAGCTAATGATTTAAGCAACTCTCTACATAACAAGGAACACATACGATGTTTGAATTCTATTTTATAGGGCTTAGAGTGTTGTTTTACGAGTCATGGAAATTATATTTTGATTTCTAGCCTTACAAGGTAGGAAAATGGATTGTTTGATTTGACGACATCATCTAACTCTTGCCAATACCACTAGATGCGAGCACCTAATTCAGATATTCTAGTATCATCGTATAAGGTTATGATAATGACCATAGTTAATGTTTAAATTTTAAATTGGTTTCAAAAATTAAAAGGTGGAGTTTTATTTACTTACACTATTTAAATTTGGTTACATATCCATTTGTAAGATTATCTAGTGGTTTAATGTTTCTATTATATGGAAAATGAACAACCAAATTACAAAATTAGTAAGGGAAAAGTAAGGATACCATGGTTGTATCTCGAGTGACACAATGAAAATAAGCTCCACGTAGTTCTACCAACATTTCACACAAATGATACTTATATATTATACACAAAGTTATATGCCAAATCTTTTAATCTTTTGAGAAATTTTAAGGCATTCTATTTTTTTGTACACTAGAAATCCACCACCGGAAACCCCCATTTTTTGGTGATGACTATTTTGTGGAATTTGCTTTAGCAAAGTGAAAAATTACGAAGTAATCATTATGCTTAAAGGTTGTCCATTCCTTGTTCTAAATCCTCCATTTTTGCACAGGGTGGAGGATGTTGACAAAAATATTGTGAATCCTTGCTTGCATATTATTGAAATTTTCTAAGCCTTTTTGAAAAACCTATTTTTTACATACCTTGTTTTCATTACCATCCACGAGGTCACATTTTAGGAATTTATTCGAATAGTCCACATGCCAAGAATATGCTTCCACATTTTTACATTTATTTTTCCCCTACTACATAAAAAAGGAAAACCGCATCTATTCCTAAACCAACAACTATGGTAATAAACCCGATATGAAACTTACATTATACGGGATACATCCCCTAAAATCTCCTCTACTTAAGGTGATTTTATAAAAAAATAAGAACCTACAACTGGTTCTTACCTAAACACTTCTCAAAACCTCTTATTTCAACATAGAACATGGGAAATGCGGTGGCAAGAGCAAATTGATCTAGTGGAAATCTATTTGTTGCATTTCGAAATAAATTATAAGGCTTCATATGGATTTGCACATTGGTTCCTAGATCCCATGGATGACAACCATCATTTCCTTCTATGAGACCACATTTCAATAATGAATTATTCCCAATATATCACATCCCCTACCTCGTGCATCCACATCTACAACATCTCGATAAAGCATCCTCCCTCGATTCTTCATTGGGAGGCACCACTTTGATCCAACTATTATCCTTGGCACAAGTTAGAGAGAGAATGTGACAAAAGAGTCCCGGTGTTTGCTTATCCACCACCCACACACTCACCCATTCCCAAAGAATAAGAATCAAACCCTAACTCATCATTTTTAGGGATTTTTCACCCTTTCGTCCATTTTAGTTTTATTTTATTTACTTTTTAATTTGATTATATATATATATATATATTTATTAAATAATGTAATTTTATATGTTGATGCATAATCACAACTCCTTTGATTTATTTTGTAATTCAAAGGATTGTTACGGTCAGTGTGATTGTATAACATGGAACATTTCCCAAAGTGTGGGACTTTAAAATCCTAGTGCCCACTACTTTATCCTATCCTTACAATATATAATAAGAATGAGAAAAGAGGAGAGAAGGAATTCAAAATCCTACTTCAACCACCCAAAAATACATTAAAATAACCTACCAAAATGATGGTTGCCACTGCAAAGCCCATGCCTCTAGGTATTCTAGTTTTCTGGAGAAGAATGGAAGCACATAGCTCTACATGTGGTAGGTGAGAAATCTGGAAACACCCTATAGAATGAAAGACTGTACTTCTTCATTTTTAAATACTTAGTCCAATTTCATGCAAATCCAAGCTTCCATTTAAAATTTATGGCCATTTGAAGATGAGGATGCCATACTATAATAAATGCGAGTAGTTGGCTCTTTTTTCAGCCTTTTTGGCATTTTTGGTCCATGTGTCCCAAAGCTATCCGGGACATTTTTCTTTGCCATCTCTCGCACTTACTTGGGCTGTGACTATTTTGGATTTCCCTGCCCGTGAGTAATTTAATTCCAATTGTCTGTCGAACTACTCGGGACATTCTTTTCTTCCTTTTTGTAATGAACTAGTGCGACCAAATCAACTTTTCCCTATTTTTGGGTACTTTTGTCCCATTTGTCTTATGTACCATGCATGATAAAATTTCTTCTTTTGCCACATGTTTTTGTGATTTTTCTAAGTATTTCCTCTTTGTTCTCTACAACATCCTCTTTGATCAACATGTTTCTTTGGTTTTTTGTGCATTTTATAGCCCAACCCGATTATAAATTTCATGGGAGAGGGAAATTAGATAATAATATATGCTTTTTTTTTCCTTACATTTTCATATTTAGTCTATGAAATCTTATTTATTTTTAATTTCCTTTCACAAATATATTTAATACTTGTCTTTTCCTCCTTTTTTATCCAAACCATTTCATATTTTATTTTAATACTATATAAGTTGTGAAGTTTAGTTCTAGATCAACTCGAATTATGTTGACTTTGAGTTTGAAAAAAAATAAAAAATTGAAACCACACCCTAGTGACAACACTTATGTTCTAACGCCGCAAATTTTTCTACACAAAACCCAAGACAACCCAAAAGTAAAATTGGAAAAAATTACTATATATATATATATATTTTTTTAAAACTAATTGAAACGGGGTAAATTCGAACTAGGTCTAGTTTATTTCTTGATTAATATTTTATTCATTTTAATTAACATTTAGTTAATATTATTTAAAATTGATTTTGGGTAAAAATTCCTAGTTAAAATAACATTAAATTTAATTCCAAAAGTAAATGTTGTCTAGTTACTAAATAGTAAAGTTTGGTTCTACTAATTACAAGGGGTCTAAGGCTTTTAATTATAAAAGGGCACCAATTAAACATTAAGGTTATAAAATAAATTCACCTCGTACACCACTTACGTGGCCCCATTTAGAAACTACCCATGCATTTTATTTTAAAAACTAGTCGGCCTAACTTGAACCTAACTTTTGTAGGGATGATTTGTAGCCACTGGATGGGATAAATATGAGCCCTTGGATTTAGGATTCCAACCGACTCTAATCCTCTTTTTAGAAATCTTTTATTCATTCTTTTGACTTATTTCCTCATTTCTATTTTGCAGGGTTTTTTTTTTTAAGGAGAGGAAGGAGAAGGAAGCCATGGAAGGAAATGAAGATTAGGGTGGATACACACTTATTATAATGTTATTCTAATTGCAAGAATTTGCAGGCTTTGGTTACAATTTTAATTTTTGTTGAGAAATTTCATTGTTTTTTCCTATTGGGTATATGGGCATTTGCCCCATTTTAGATCTATTTTAAATGATGTATATTTACAAATGATTTAGATGTATATGCACAAGTATATGAGTGTGTATATGTATATATACATCTTATTTATATGTATGTTTATATAAAATCTAGGATTATCTTAATATATGTATCTTATTTATTTGTATATATATCTTTTAATATAAATAAAATATGTGATTATATTAATATAAAACCTACTTCCAAATAAGGATGCACTTCCAAAAATACATAGGCCACATTTTTTTTTCTTTTTGAAGGGCCGACTATTTTGTATACATCAGTTGAGTTAAATGAAAAGGTTTTAATATATATTGAGGTTAAGAGTTTGGGGGAGTGACTCAACCCTCCCTCCCACCATAAATTATTTAAAATAAACAATGGGCGGGTGGGGGGAAGGGGGGGTGTAGAAGGGAAGGTCACCGACCCCACCCCCATCCCATAATAATATGCGGTGCGGGTGGGGTCGAGTAACCTCTCCCCATACCCCAACAAAAATAATAAAACAATTACACAACCGGGGCTTAACCATTTTGTTTTTTTAATATAAGTTTTGATCTATTATTTTTATATTTATATTTATGCGCGCGCGTGTGTGTGTGTGTGTGTGCCCTTGCGCGCGCGCATGTGCGTGTGCGCGCGTGCGTGCGCATGCGTGCATGTGTACATGTGCGTGTGTGTGTGTGTGTGTGCAAGTGCGTGCGCGTGCGTGCAAGTGTGTGTGTGTGTGTGTGTGTGTGTGTGTGTGTGTGTGTGTGTGTGTGTGTGTGTGTGTGTGTGTGTGTGTGTGTGTGTGTGTGTGTGTGTGTGTGTGTGTGTGTGTGTGTGTGTGTGTGTGTTTTAATATTAATGTATTTAATATTAATATCATTGCTAATATACATTAATATTAATATCATTAATGATATCAATGCAATCATTAAAATTTAATTTTTCTTTTTTTTTGAAATAACAACAATGATAAGCTTAATATACAAAAAAATTTATAAAATAAATCCATATAAATAAGTTTAAATATAATGACATCTAGATATAAACCTATAGTTGTTTTTCTTTGGTTTTAAGAGGTCAAAGGAGTTGGTTGATATAGGGATTTACAAGGTCAAGGAACCATGGTCTTTTTACCTATACCAAAAGAGGAAAAATTGATGAAACTTAATAAAGGTAATTATTCAATCTTCTATAATTTGCAAGGGAAGATTTTCCCTATTCTAAGAACCTACAAATACTTTCTTTCCTTAAAATTTACTAAAAAAAAGCTATCTCAGTAAATTAAATACTTCAATATTCCTTTCATTCAATAAAACAAGAGTAAATATTCCTTTCTTTCACAAGATATAAGTGACAACCATTTCAAACAAGTGATTTATAACAAGATTTCTCAATATTCTTAAAAATGAACATAAAACCTTTTGAAGGCAATGAAACAACTTAAATTGAAAGAAAGGTTATTTTCATTTCAAACTCATTTCAATCTTTTTACTTCACCAAAACAATACACATCTTTCCAAAGAACTTGGTTCATTTTTACAATCTAATAGTCTCTCTTTCCAACAAGAAAGGAAATAATTTTCAAGTTTTTTACTCTAATTTACAATGAGGACTAATATCAAAAATTTTATAAACAAAATAACTAAGAGCTTTACTTTTAAAATGCATGTTTACAAGCCCTCCATACACAATGGAGACAACATGGTAAAATCTTTACAAGAGGGTTCTTGATTCTTTTCTCCAAATGCTACAAGAACTCATTCTTCATTTGAGCTCCACCTTCTTCCCAAGATCAAGCACAACAAACAAATTGGGGAATTATGAAACGCTCTCCACCCAGCCAATAATCCAATGAGGAAGAGAATTCTTCTTCCTCATTGACCCACGAGCCCCAACAATGAAGAATTATAGAGTAATTAACAACCATTGGATACAAAACAAGGCTTACACATGTACATTCAACAACCATTCACACAATAAAAATAATGAAGAAAAATCTTCCACATAGATAATTTTCCCCAAAAATGGCTCTAAACTCAAGCCAAGAAGAGAAATGAACATAGGGATTCCACTTGTACCTCTCAAGGGTTTGGGTGCACACCTCAAAACCTCTAAAAACTCAATCACAACCCCAAAAATCTTATTTCTCCTTACAATAAAATAAGTCTTATGTCTCCCTCACTCTTATGCCTCCCAACAAGAAAATAAATCTTATGCCTCCCTCACTCTTATGTCTCCCAGTGAAAAAAAAAAAGCAAGATAAGAAAAATTTATACTTATCATAAAGTGGGACACGCCAACCCAAATTCCTCCTCAAATGCCCAAAAATAACTCTTATTCCTCCTAATAAAATTTATCCCCATTTAAATTTCTCCTACACAACCGATAGCAATTCTACTTCCGAACATTAAACATGCAATAAACATTTATTTACAAACATATGCAAACAAAAATAGTGAAAGAAACAAGGGTGAAGACCCTACCTTGCCATTACATGAGTTCCAATACCCAAGCAAGTTCCAACCCTTCCAAGCCCAAGCAATCCCAAGCTATCTCCAACTCCAAAATCACTTCCAAAAGTAAGCAACTCCAAATTCAAGAGCCCAAAAGAATAAAAAAGTAACCCTCAAATCCTCACACAAATTGGAAAAAATAGAAAAGAGGGAGAGATTGGTGATGTGGCTCCACATAGGATGCCACATCATTTCTCCTCCAAAACACATCACTAAGGTCAAACCCAAACCCAAAAACATAATAAGTTGATGGTTGAGGAAATGACAACCCTCTTACACACTTAACCCAAATTCACAACCCTAAAGGACACTATTAAAGAACATTATAAGAAAAGTGCAAGTAATTGCTCTTTTTCTTTAGTAAAAATACAAAAATCCTAAAATAAACCCCTCATAGATCATAGTTGTAGTTGGTGGGTGACTTTAAGAGGTGTGGGAAAAGCTTAACTTGTCCCACAAGCCTCCAAAATGGACTTGAAAGTCAAAATCAAAAATTAAAATCAAAGAAATTTTTCAAATCTAACACAAACAAAGATTACGTACTCACATTTATTCCCCCATTTATTCACATCTCAGTTAGCACTAACTAAACAAATTTAATAAGCTTAAAAGGAGTACTTAACAACCATAATAAGAGTGACTCCACATACTAACGAAAATATAATTATTCATAAATAAATAAAACAAGAAATGTAAAACCACAAACTTATAAAAGGTAACATTTGAGGTCACCCCGATGGGGACCTCCTAACAACTAACAACAAAACATCAAACATAAACACTAGTTGCTAAGTTAACCTATTGCCAATACCCCAAATTCCTTCACTATTGGTATCCTATCCCTTTTTTTTTTGTTTTGTTACAAATGCCCCGCAAAAATCAAAACAATACCTTTATGGTGATGTGGCCATATTAATGAAATAAAGATAATAAAACAAACACATATACATATCAATTCATATCATCTAATATCATAACTAAATCATGGTTGAGATAAGTCATTCAAATATATCATCTAGAAAACATCTATATATCAAGTGGAATGTTTCATTATGGTAGTAGCTAAATATAATCAAATTCTTATACGTCAAACCATGTATATAATCCATCCTCGTAAATCATGTCATAATTTTCAACATCCATACCGTATATGAAATCAACTAATCAAATAAAACAATATCCATATGTCAATGTCTAAAATATGATAACAATGTCTATAACTCTAATCCAAAGTAAGCATAATAATAGTAATATCAATTTCGAAGAGGAGTAGGCACTACATCCCCTCCCCTTAGAGTCAAACTTCTCTTGTAAGTCACTGAAAAAAATGTGGGAAATTTTCTCTCAGTTGGTGCTCAAATTTGTCTCCGCCCCATTTTCCATTATTTTATTCTAATTTGTGTGTTGTGAAACATTTTATCTCTCGATGTACATGTTCTGAAGCCTTTACCTTCATTTGAATGCCTCGAATTGTGTGTAGAATCCATTGTCATGTCCCTCCTCGAAGAAGTCCCCAAGTTTGCCCTATTTTTCCCTAATTTCTTTAAAATCCACGAGCTTTGTTGTTTTTCTTCGACCATGGAAGCTCAAAAATGATCAATTTACATTTGTATGCCTTTGAAAATCCAAACCCATGGTTGAAAGATTCTCAAAACCATGATTCACTTGGTTTTGTTTCAAAAAAAAATCCTTAGCGAAAAAATCAAGTTCTGGGCATGAATGGTGAATTTCCGTGTTTTTGATGGTCTAACGAGTGTGTTTTTTTTTCAAAGTTATTCCTCAGCGCTCGGTGATCATGTGGGATTTTTGGTTGGTCGGGGACATCGGTAAAATGATTTAACTTATCACTTTTTACTTTTTTGGCAAAAAGGAAAATTTGGTCCCATGGCTCCACTCATTTTTGATTGGTTCTTTTGGTGCTTACATGGATTCTTCTAATTGGATGGGGTGTGGCAGGTTTGTTTTTGAACTTGTTCCTTTTGGCTACTTTGGAAAAAGGTTTGAACTCACCCCACAACCTCGCCAGATTTGATTAAAGCAAATTTTAATCGCAAGGAAAAATCTCACTTTGACCCCATAGGAGGACACGTGGTAAAGAAAATGGTGGAGATACGGGCCTCTCAGAGGTAAGTTGGATTTTTTCCTTTTTCAAAAAATGGAGTAAAATTCAAAATGGAAGTGCACCTCTCGCCAAATCTTTTTGAAGCCTTAACATTTTTGAAGTTGTGCCATAATGACATGTGGCAAGCCCGTGCTCATCAAGGTCTCAACTTTTGGGGAACATCTCAAGATGCGCCATTGTGACACGTAGCAGTTTGAAAAGTCAAAGGGGTGGGGAAGTGGACCATCGGAGGCAACTTGGATTTTTTTCCTCTTGTCATCAAAAGGATTAGAATTTCAAACTAGCCCACAAGCCCGACAAGGAGGAGGTCAAAGTTGGCATTGAAAATGTCAAAAGGCGGGGAAGGGGGCATCGGGGAAACTTGGATTTTTTTCCCTTGATATTCAAATGACTAAAATCATCAAAATAACCCATGGGCCCGATAGAGAAAATTCAAAACTTGCTCCAATCAATGGTGGAGGTGTGGACTTTCGGAGGAAAAGTTGAAATGTTTTCCTTTTGTGGAAAAAGGATTTAAAAGTGAAAAGGAAAGCGTGCTTCTAATTGGAACCACATTGGGACACGTGTCAAGCCCATTTTTCAAGGGCGGAGCTATGGGGAAAACTTGGAAATTTTTCCCTTTTCCAAAAAAAAAGAGGTAAAGTAGTAGAATTTGGTTGTGGTTCCTTTGGGTCCCACCTTAGGACACGTGTCAAGCTCATTTCCCAAGGGTGGAGGTGCAAAGAAAAATGTGAAAATTTTACATTTTTCCAAAAGTTGTAAAAGGAAAAAGGGAACCCCTAGGCCCATTCTAAAATTAGATCTCCCATGTGGATGGTCTAGATTCAAAGTAGAATCAACGAAATTTATGCATTTGTGTCTGATTTTTCAACCATTTTCACTCCAGAGCTCCTAGGGATGTGTATTCTTATGGTGTTTTATCATTTCTTAGAGTCTCCTACATGCCAAATGAAGAGGAAACATTAGTCTGGTCTCCTTATCCGGTGGGGAAGGTCCGTAAACATCTCCCACCTTTAGTATGTAATTTTCTGTCGATTCGGCCCTATTTTTATTTCCTTGGCACACGAATGACCTGTTGATAATTTGGGTTTGGTGAGAAAAATCCAGGGACATCTTTTACCATTAAGATGAGACCTGACCTTTTGGGCTCGATCTGATCTTCCATTTCTTCTCCCGGGCACGCAAAGAACCAGATTGGATCAGAATAGGGGTGGAAGTGGTTGGAGAATAGAAGGAAGAGTGATATAGTTGAGGAAGGAGTAGAATGGGATATTTTCAAAAGATCTACCCCATTGGGCACCTGGTGAATTTTTTTAGATTTGATTCTAGGAATCACGATCGTGATCATGGAAAGCATTGGTGGCACTCAATGTCTAGATTTTTTGGGGGAAAGGCTCTATTGTAAATGTTATAAATGGAAAAAAATTATCGTGAAAATGGTTGGAGTGTCAGGGGTCAAGCTTGATTTTTCTAATACAAAAAACGTTGGATAGAGCCCATCCTTTTTATACACTCGTTTGAGAAACCTGTATATCTCTTTTGTATTGAATTTGATCATGTCAAGGTGGTTATGAGTGTACAACCTTTAACAAGATATGAGATTGTTCTAGATACTTTCCCCTACTGATAAATTTAATCAAACTCGAGTTATTCTATGTGGATCTTATGCAAAATGTGTTTGTTTTACTTTTGAATGTCTGCAAATAGTTTTTCTTGTTCCTATTGCAATCTTGTATCAAAATCTATCTCAATCACATAGGTCTCAATCCTTGTGATAGTTTAGTGGCATCTGTAATTTCATTTCTCAGAAGATCTTTCATCTGGGAGTGAAATAAATGATTTAAAATCACTTTTCTCTCATCTATTGACAGAGATTGTCTGTAAGCCTCTGGGTGTACCTTAGGCATGATTGGGCTTAGATCTTGATGTTTTGATGGGATTTCTAACTCGAGCCTTCATGTTAGAATCTCATAGATTGTGTGAAAAAGTGCTAATCTAGGCCTCCATTGAAGCACATATTCAGTTAAAGAAACATTTTAATCGGGTCTCGTGGCATTATTTTGGTTGGTCTTCTATTTTGCAAAATATCTTTCAAGGATGTGGTGAATTAAGTTCATCTTACCTCACCTCCCATGAAAATCCATCTAAAAACAACTAATCCTACCCATACTACCCCTATTTGTCATATATGTATACAATGCAAAAATTTTACTACCAAAATATGGAGAAACAATCAAGATTCCAAATGTCTTTAGTAGCCTAAAGCTTTCCTAGAATTCATATCTCCATTATCTAGAGTGACAAATCGTGAGAGTTAGATTTTATTGCATTGATAATATTTTCTTCTAGGTCTCCTTAAAAATTCATTAGGAAGGATATCTCCATCTCCTCCATAAAAATAGGCTATAAAAGGGTTCTCTTACCTTGGTTTGAAAAGCACAACCCAAAATAGTGAGGATAGATCAAATCCTCTTAAGGTGTTACCCACTCCTTTTCAAAGCCCGAGTGCTAAAAGGTCGGATAGACTGCTTGCCCACTAACTAAAAATGACATACACAATTATCTATTTTCCTCTCGAGCTTCCTGTCAAATCCATGATCTTTGAAGGAAAATTTTAGTGGCGAATATTCGAGGACTAATTTATGGTGAATATTCCATTTTTGAAAATTTTCCCAAAAGGCAATTTTTTTGGCACCATTCGCCTAAAAATTACACTTTAAGTTTTTTTTAGGCTAATTCATCGCAGTTCATACCCTTGAAAAATATCCCCTATATAAACCTAGATTATTCGCCGTGGGTAGAACACTTCTACTTCACATTTTTCAACAATATGATATATCATCGTATTATAGACGCAAATTTGTAAGTGGGGTAAGAAATTATTTCTTTCCATTTCCAACAAGGAGACATTTAGAGATCATATTTAGTGAATTTTCAGATATTGATCATAGTAGATGCATGACAAAGATTTTGTTGATGATGGCTTAACATGGAGATTTTTTCGATGAGCAAAGAGAAGGAAGAGGTCTTTCTTTGCGAGGTACTAGGACGAAAGCAAACGAAGGAAGGATATTAGAGCTCATCGAGATCATAGACAAAAATATGGATCTTCATTAATGAAAGTCATCAGCCTTAGTGACGCAAGTGTCTTAATTAGGTAGCCTTAGTGATGAATTCTCCACGTCAGAGGGGCCTTGACGCATGTCATTACATTTTTTTGACGCGTGACAAGGAGGTACATTTTGAAAGATATGTTTCAAATACCCTATGCCCCTTATCAATTTGTCACGCTTCTACGATAACAAAAAAAAGAGCTTCCCCCACCTTTTTGACACCGCGCACATAGATTTTTTGATGAGATGAGAAATACAGAGGTCGGATGTGATGAAACGTGCAAAATTCTAAGGAAAGATTTTTACTAGTGATCGCATCTAAAAAATGTATGATGGAAGACTTTGATATTAAACATGAAGATGTCAAATATCCCTTTAGTGCGTCGGTACAAATATTTGTTAATAATTCTAGTGACGCAGCCAGATGTGTAGTGCATTTGACGTAGCGTCACTAAGGTATTTTATTCTACATGATTTTTAAATAAAGAAGAATCCTAATGAATTAGTACATATTTCGTGCAGTAGGACCGACAAGATTTCTCGTCAGGATAAGATGTTTGATAATCATGTTTGTGAAATTTTTCATAAAAATCAACCTTGAGGGAAAAAAAAAATTTAGGCCTTCCCATGAAAATTGAGAAACCAAGGTTCGAAAAGGAGGGATATTCACCAGGTATTCTCCACCTCCGATTTGATTTGGAGGAGGTCTTTAAAATGAACCCAAAGAAATATCCACATGCTACTTAGAAAAGGGAATTGGGAAGAGTTCACAAGGTCAACACAAGAAATATTAGATTCAAGTTTACAAACATGAAATATCTCGATGATTCAAGGGACTAATTTGAGTTGTTGAGACAAATTTGTTGATTTGTTTCCTAGATGTCATATATTTGGCCCATTCATGCCCCACATATTGAGGTAGGCACCATAGATGATGAAATTGACTTATTTTAGATTGGAATTTGAGACTATTTGCTGATTGCTATTTATTGCGATTCCATATCTAATTAGCTCCCTCTCATACAACACACTTGAATTTGCCATTTTGAATCGTGAGGACATAGTGATTGTAGTTCATATTGGAGTTCCTTGAGTAAATAACTTAATGAATGTATGATCAAAGTGCTAATACATTTTTCAAATATCATCTTGTGTTCAAAGGGCCTATAGAAAGTATTCAAATTTGTAAGTGTTTCATTGATAAATCTAGGTAAAGAAAGTCATTTCTTTCCATTTCCAATTTCTAGTAGTGTCAGCATTTGACAAATCATATTTAGTGAATTTTCATAAAAATTCTGTCCTAAGTTGGAAATCCTTAGTGGCGACTCCTGAATATTTATGATCGATTCTTGATGAGTACCAAGGTGGCTTAACCTCTGTCAAGTGTTAGAGATTTTTACTAATCATTGGAAATATGGAAGGAAGAAGGTCTTTCTTTGCTAGGGATCCTCTAGGACATTGTTTCAGAGCTAGAAAAAATTCGTGGAAGGAAGAAAATCCTAGAGAGTTGTTGGAGATCACTAGACAAGAAAATGGATCTTCATTAATGAAATTGATGAGCCTATTATTGAATATTGTAATTCAAGTGCTTCTTCAAATTAGGTAGCCTCTTTGTGGAATTGAATTCTCCAAATGGAGAGGGCCTTTAGTTTGATTTTGAAAAGTTTTCTTCTCATTCTACCCTTATGTCTTTTCTAAAGTTGATAGGGATTTCTAGGAAACAAGGCCTTTAGATGGGATATCCATTTTTGAAAGTTATACTCCCGTGTTTCAAATACCCTATGCCCCTTATCAATTTGTCCTTGATTTTTTTCTCTAAATCAGGATAACACCTCTCAAAAAACATGGCTACCGTCCCCCACCTGTTTTTGTTGGTTTCTCTTTTTATTTTTGGAGACCCTATTTGTTGTAAACACCTTTGGTCCCATACATTTTATGGGAGTGGATAGATTTGGTTATCCAAATGCAGTTCCCAAGGATGTGAGAAATAGATTATCAAAATTCTAAGGAAATAATTCTATTACTAGTGATCAACATCTAAATTTTTTATCAATATGATGGAAGAATTTGATATTAAACATGAAGATGTATATATCAAATTTTTATCCATACTTTCGAAGAAGATGATAGGGAGATGGTACAAAGATTTGTTAGAAAATTCTATAGATTCCTAACTGAGATGGTGTAATGCATTTAGATTGTAGTATGGTGACAAAATGACCCTATATTTCATTGATGTCATGAATTTGAAAACATCAAGAAGAATCCTAATGAGTTAGTACATGATTTTAACACAAGTTTTAGTAGGACCTTGCTCTTACAAAGATTTCCTATTAGGATAAGGCCATGTGATGAATCATGTTTGATCAAATATTCAGATGCATTTGATAAAAAGGATGCTTACTACTTGAGGGAAAAAAACCCTACTAATTTGAGGTAGGCATTCACCATGGCCCTGCAAATTGAGATTAAAATCAAGGCAATTACAAAGCCTCGAAAAGGGGAGGGTGTAAAACTAATAACCCGAAAAACCTCAAACAAGTAAGGCTGTTGATTTGGAGGAAGTTTTAAAAATTTACTGGGGGTGTCAAAGAAATATCATACAAATTAGCCCAAGTAGAAAAGGAATTGGGAAGAGTTCACAAGGTCAACACAATCTGTAGTGAGTGCCAGGGCCAAGACAAGTTTATAAATCATGAAATATCTCGATGATAAAGGCAAGGGACTTGTTGGGATATTTGGAAATAGGTAGTCTCAAGCTAGGGAAAATAGAATGGTATCTCGATCCTTTGGCTTTGCTAGAGTTATTTGTTTAGAGGAGAAAGATGTCATTGATTGGTGTGACAGATGTTTCATACCCCATGCTCTATGTGAGGTACGAGATCAGCAGTGAGAAGAAAAAGTAAAGTAGATGATGAAATTGATGATGATGCCTACATGATGGAGATCCCTGAAGTTCACCAAGGGAAGCAACTTCAACCGAGGTAATAATTTCTTAGAATTGCTGCTATTTTTTGGGATTGCATCCACGGGTACCTCTTCTTCCTCCCTCTCATACTTTATAAGTAAATATTGTACAAGCTTTTGAATTTCCCACTAATGATTTTGAATACTTGAGGGCATTAATGATTGAAAATTATGATGGAGTTCCTTGAGAAGAAGATAGGAAACTATTAATGAATGCTATAGTTGCGTGTTCAGAAAAGGAGAAAAATACCAAAAGTAAACCTACCAAGGGTCCACAATCCAAGTCAAAATCTCCATTGCTTACCAAAGAAACCCCAAAGAAAAATGCATCTAGCAGAGAGCTTGTTTCCCCAAGAAAAACCTGTGTTCCTCCCCATGCCCAAACTGAAAAGAATCCCATTCCATCTGATGAATTTTCCAATCTTTCTCCTAGTGTTGCTTTACCCAAATTTGTTCCATATGACATTGCCCAAGTTTTGAGTCAAATCAAAATTCCTGTCCTAGTTGTTAAGTTGCTTAGGATCCCTAAGCACAAGAAGAGGGATTTTGAATATTTAGGATTCAAAGAGGAAGAGATCATACAAGGCAGAGATGTAAACAAGGTTGAGATTCCCCTTACTATTGTAGAGTTGGAAAAGCCACAAGTGTTAGAAGAGATGGGGGAACCACTAGAGGTTTATTTAGGAACTTATTTGGTTAAATCCCAGCTGAATGTGGATCCATTTTTCACTACCCTGGTTATCAAAGACAAGTTGTTACGAAAGTGTAATGCTGTATATTTGATTTGGGTCTTCATGTAATGTCATGCCTCTTGAGGTCATGAATGAATTAGGTATAAAAGTAACAAAATATATGGGAAGTGCACTTACAAAAGCTATGGAATCTAGAGAGGTTCCGTGGTGGGATGTGTCACCAAGATTTAGTTGTGTAACTTACATCTTATCTAGACCGATCTTAAAACTTTATGTGGTGATTGTTGACTACCACATGCCAACTGAGGGATGTTGTTATCAAGAAAGTGGGCAGCAAGTGTTAGTGGTAGTGTGCAAATGGACATGTATTATGCCACTATCCCCATTGAAGGAAAATTTGTGAAATTATATGGAGAGAATAAGATGTTGTACTTGATTGAACACCCAAGTAATGCATATTATGAAGTATTTCAAGTAGATGTTGATCTTAACAACTTTGTGAGTTTTGTGGATTTTAGGGAATATGAAAGTGTTGAAAACAGAAGCTCTTATATGTATTTTTTAATGGAATTTGGTCTACAATTAATCCTTGAAAATGTTAAAGAATTTGACTTAAACACAATGGAGGAGCTTCAGAGAAAATGGATGGTTTAAAAATTGAACAGAGAAGAAAAAGAGGTATATTTCTAGTTGATGAAAACATATCAGAACCTCTTGGCATGGTCATATCTAGGATGGCAGTGCACTTGAAATTTTTCCTTGATTGTTTTCTCTAAATCAGGGTAAACATCTTTTGTACAGTGTATAGCTACTTGTTTGTTTCCTATTTTTTGTGTTTTTGCTCGTTTTGGTCCCCTTTCAAGGTGACCAAACATTTTTTGTTGTTGGTTTCTTTTTTATTTTTGGAAGATGGCTCTCGAACGCTCGAACTGTGGTATTTATTTGATCTAAAAGCTAACTACATTTCTCAATGGATATTTTGGCACTTATACTACCTTTTTTCTTTTGGCACTCATAGGGAGTGCCCATCCCCAAGTCGGAGCCGATGTTGGTGCTTAGATTTGTCTCACCTCATTTGCCATTATTTTCCTCTAATTTGCATGTTGTGAAATGTTTTATCTCTTGATGTAGATGTTATGAATCCTTAACCTTAGTTTGAATGCCTCGAATTCCTCCTTGTGCAAAATCCATTGTCATGTACCTCCTTGAAGAAGTCTCGCGAGTTTACCCTTTTTGCTCTAATTTCTGCAAAAATCTGGCACCGATGCCTTACTTTTTTCTTTTTTTCTACTTTTTCTCATGGAAGCTCCAACAAAAAATGATCAATGTACATTTTTATGCCTTTCAAAATCCAAATCCATGGTTGAAAGATGCTCAAAACCATGATTCACTTGGTTTTGTTTTAAAAAATTTCATCCTTAGCGAAAAATTTGGCTTCTAGGCATGAATGGTGAATTTCGCAGTGATAAGAGGATGGATAAGAGCGATACCAATGTTTTTTGTTTAATGGAATGGGTGTCTTTTTCTTGTTAAAGTTATTCCTCAACGTCGGTGGTCACGTGGCTTCTTTTGTATTTTGTCACATCGGGGATGGTGGGAAAATGCTTTAACTTATCACTTTTTGCATTTTTGGCAAAAAGGAAAATTTGGTCCCATGGCTCCGCTCATTTCTAATTGGTTCTTTTGGTGCTTACGTGGCTTCTTCTAATTGGATTAGGCATGGTGGGTTTGTTTTTGAACTTGTCCCTTTTGGCTACTTTAGAAAAAGGTTTGAACTCACCCCGTGGCCCCACCAAGATTTGATTAAAGAAAATTTTAAGTGGCAGGGAAAAAGTCTCACTTTGACCCTGCCTAAGGACACGTGGTAAAGCTAATGGAGGAGATGTGGGCCCTCGGAGGTAAGTTGGATGTTTTTCCCCTTTGGAAAAATGGAGTAAAATATGAAATAGAAGCGCGCCCCCGCCAAATCATTTTTAAGCCTTAACATTTTTCAAATTGCGCCATAATGACACGTGGCAAGCCCATGCTCATCTAAGGTCTCAACTTTTGGGCAACATCTCAAGATGCACCATTGTGACACTAGCAGTTTGAAAATTCAAAGGGGTAGGGAAGTGGAACATCATAGGCAACTTGGATTTTTTTCCTCTTGTCATCAAAAGGATTAAAATCTCAAAATGGCCCACAAGCCCGACAAGAAGGAGGTCAAAGTTGGCGTTGAAAATGTCAAAAGGTGGGGAGGCAGGCCATTGGGGAAACTTGGATTTTTTCCCCTTGATATTCAAATGACTAAAATCATCAAAATGACCCCACGGGCCTGATAGAGAAAAGTCAAAAATTGCTCCAGTCAACGGCGGAGGTGCGGACTTTCAGAGGAAAATTGGAAAAATTTTCTTTTGTGGAAAAAGGAGTTAAAAGTGAAAAGGGAAGCATGGTTCTGATGGGACCCACATTGGGACATGTGTCAGGCCCATTTTTCAAGGGCGGAGCTGCGGGGAAAAATTGGAAAAATTTTCCCTTTTCCAAAAAAAAGAGGTGAAGTAGCATAATTTGGCCACGGTTCCTTTAGGACCCACCTTAGGACACGTGTAGGGATCATTTCCAAGGGCGGAGGTGCGGAGAAAAATGTGAAAATTTTACATTTTTCAAAAAGTTGTAAAAGGAAAAAGGGAACCCACAAGCCCATTCTAAAATTAGATCTCCCACATGGATGGTCCAAATTCAAAGTAGGAATCAATGGCAGTTGTGCATCTGTGTTTAATTTTTCCACCATTTTCACTCCAAAGCTCCTGGGGATGTGTATTCTTATGGTTTTTTATCATTTCTTGGAGTCTCTGCACGCCAAATGAAGAGGAACATTAATCTGGCCTCCTAGTTTGGTGGGGAAGGTCTGTAAATGTCTCTCACCATTAATATGCAATCTAATCTATAGATTGGCCCAATTTTTATTTCCTTGGCATGCAAATGACCTATTGATAATCTGAGTTTGGTGAGAAAAATCCAAGGACGTCTTTAACATTAATATGAGACTGGCCTTTTTGGCTCGATCTGATCTTCCATTTCTTCTCCCGGGCATGCAAAGAACTAGATTAGACAGAATAGGGGTGAAATGGTTGGAGAATGGAAGGAAAGTGATTTACTAGAGGAAGGAGTTGAATGTGGGAGATTTTTGAAGAGATCTACCACCCTGGGCACCTGGAGAATTTTTACAGATTTCATTCTATGAATCATGATTGTGATCATGGCAAGCACTAGTGGCACTCAATGTCAGGATTTTTGGGGGGAAAAAGCTTTAATGTAAATGTTATAAATGGCACAAATTTCTCATGTAAATGGTTGGAGTGTCATGGGTCGGGACTGATTTTTCTAATAGAAAAAGGCTTGATAGAGCCCATCCTTTTTGAGAGGCTATTTAAGAAGCCTGTATATCTCTTTTGTATTGAATTTGATTGTGTCAAGGTGGTTGCAAGTGTACAACCATTCACAAGCTCTGAGATTGTTCTATAAACTTTTCCCCTACTGATAAATTTTATAAAACTCAATTTATTCTGTCTAGATCTTATGCAAAATGTGTTTGTTTTAATTTTGAATGTTTGCAAATAGTATTTTTTGTTCTGTTGCAATCTTGTATCAAAATCTATCTCAATCACACATGTATCAATCCTGTGATAGTTTAGTGGCATCTACAATTTCATTTTTCAGAAGAGCTTTCATCTAGGAGTGAATAAATTAAATCACTTTTCTCTCATTTGTTGACAAATATTGTCTGTAAGCCTTTGGGTGTACCTCAGGCGTGATTGGGCTCAAATCTTGATGTTTTGATGGGATTTCCAACTCGAGCCTTCGTTTTAGAACCTCATATATTGTGTGAAAAATTGCTAATTTGGGCCTCCATTGAAGCACATATTCTGGTTAAAGAAACATTTTAACTGCTCTGTGGCATTTTGTTGGTTTAGTCTTCCATTTTGTGAAAGTTATCAAGGATCTGGTGAATCAAGATCATCTTGCCTCACCTCCCACCAAAATCCATCTAAAAACAACTAATCCTACCCATACTACCCTTGTTTTTCATGTGTGTATACAAATGCACAAATTTTGTTACCAAAACATGTAGAAACAATCAAGATTCCAAATTTCTTTAGTAGCCCAAACCTTTCCTAGAGAATATTTCCACTATCTAGAGTGACAACTCGTGAGAGTTAGATTTTGTTGCATTGATCATATTTTCTTCAAGGTCTCCTTAACAACTTCATTAGTAAGGACATCTCCATCTCCTCCATAAAAAATAGGCTACAAAAGGGTTCTCTTACCTTGTTTGAAAGGCACAACCCAAAATAGTGAGGATAGATCAAATCCTCTTAAGGTGCTACCCACTCCTTTTCAAACCTAAGTGTTAAAAGGTCAGATAGACTACTTCCCGGCTACAAAACAACATAAACAATTATCTATCCTCCTCAGAGCATCCTGTCAAATCTATGATGTTCCTCGGCCTTTGAAGGAGATTAAATTTGGGTACAAACTCTCAAAGGTGTGGTGTTCTCCCACATAGTTTGTTTCATTTTATCGATCCCACTAGATGTGAACCTCATCAATCTCTCTACCTTAAAGACATAGGGTCCTATGCTCTAAAAATACGAGATGGGCTCCACTATCATCTTCCCTTGATCTTGTACCTATAATGAGGTCCAATCTAATATATGAGAAGGATCTAGAATGTACCTCCTAAGCACAAAAACATGAAATACGTTGTGGATGTGAGACAAGATGGGTGGAAATGCTAGACGATAAGCTAAAGGATTGATACACTCCAAGATCATGAAGGGACTCACAAAACTAAGAGAAAGATTAAAGGATTTTCCGTAATGGATAGGGCTCTTATGAAGCTTGAGACAAAGAAACACCTTCATGCCCACCTCAAAGCTATGATCTATCCTTTGTTGATCTACATATTTATTTTGTCTATCATGTTCCTCCTATAATATTTGTTGAATCGTGACAACCTCGCTACTCCATATCCTATAGTAAAGCTAGCCCAAGAGAAACCGTGTCCTCCAATCTATCCCAACTTAGCGATGTCTTGCACTCTTTGTCATAAAATGCCCGAAAAGGATACATGCCAATCAAACTTTGAAAAATATTGTTATAGGAAAAATCTACTAAATACAAGTACTCCTCCCACCTTGATTGATAGTCTATGATGTAAATCCTAAGATTTTCCTACAAGATTTGATTCACCCGTTATGTTTTTCCATCTATCTCACACTAATAATTTGTACTTAAGTTGATCTTTGTCCCAATAGCAAGTTGTATGGTAGTCCAAAAGTGAGAGGTGTAAAATGGATCACGATCCCAAATGATATTCCGTGGCATCCCATATAGTCTAAAAATCTCAATCAAATATATTTGGGCCTTTGCACTAGTTGTATAGGTGGTCTTTAACGAAGACAAATGAGCCACCTTCATCAATCTATCCATCGTTCCCATGATGGGATCATGGTAGTATCTTGATGTAGGTATCCCTTTAATGAAATCCATAGAAATGGTGTCCCATTTCCACTCCGATATATCGTAAGGATATAAAAGGACAGCTAGATGTTGATGCTCGACCTTCACTTTTTGGCACTCTAAATAATGAGACAAAAAGTGAGCCATGTATCTCTATCCCTCTCCAATGGTACAACTATCTCAATGTGGAGTGCATCTTCTTTACCACTAGATGGGATGAATAAGGTGCACGGTGTGCCTCAACAAGGATTTCATACCTCAATCCTCTATCTCTGGAAACATAGATCAGACCTCTATGCCAAAGAAGACCATCCACCTCTAAAGAAAATCCATCGACTTCCACTCAAGGGGTCTCGAGACTCAATCTCTGCTCGACTCAATCTATACCAACTACTATAACCATAACCAAATGTCTCCGATGACTCAAGGAATTTGCAACCACATTCTCCTTCCACTATGCATGCTCTATCTCCATGTCATACTTAGAAAAAACTCCATCCAACGATGCTGACAAGTGTTGAGATTGGGTTGCGTGAAGAGGTGACAAAGACTCAAGTGATCAGTCCTGAGAATGAATCTCTTGCCTAAAAGAAAATTTCTCCATCGAACTAAAGCATACACAAATTTTTCAAGCTCAAGGTCATGAGTTAGATAATTGAGCTCATAATCCTTGAGTTTTTAGACTCAAAGGCTACCACCCAGCCCTCTTGCATACATACACCTCCTAATCTTGCCAAAGAAGCATCTGCGCAAATAAATAACTCTCCCTGTGGATATAGCACTGCAAAATGGGTGTTGTCGTAAGGCATTCCTTTAGTGTCCTGAAGGCCTTCTTACATCTATCTTGAAAAAATACGCTTCTTTCCTTTCCAATGAAGGGAAGAGATGGGATGCACAATACGAGAGAAGTATTGAACAAACTCCCGTAGTAACATTCCAATCCCATGAAACTATACACCTCCATCACACTAGTCGCTGATGGACAATCCATAGTGGCTCTAATCTTGGAAGGATCGACTATGATACCTTACCCAGAAATAATGTTGCCTAAATAATGCACCTCGATTTGAAGAATGCACACTTCTCCATGTTCCCGTAAAGCTACTACTCATGAAGACACTGTAGAACCTGATGAAGGTGTTCCTCATGCTCCTCTCGCGTAGGTAAGTAGATAAAAATTCCATCAAGGAACATGAGTACAAAGAGGTCTATAAAATTCTTGAACACCCCATTCATCAAACTCATGAACACTATAGGGGAACTCGTTAGAATGAAAGGCACAACTCTGAACTCGTAATGGCAATATCTCATATGGAAAGTTATCTTATGGACATCGGCCTCTGTAATCCTAAACTTATGGTAAGCTGGACTCAAGATATAATTTGGAAAACATTGTGGCGCACCTCATCTGATCAAACAAATCATTGATGCAAAGAAAGGGGTAATGATTCTTGATCATTACTTTCTTAGCTCTATATAGTCCACATAGAACCGCAAGGATCCATCATTTTTCTTTACACAAATCATTGGTACACTCCAAGGGGATACACTAAGATGGATTAGGCCTTTCTCAAGAAGGACCTCTAGCTGTAACTTGATCTCACATAGCTCAAGGGTGGTCATCCTATATGGAGTTCGTTAGATAGGCTCCACTCCCGAACAAAATCAATGTGAAATTCTATCTCACATGGGGGAGACAACCCTAATAGCTAGCTCACTAGGAAAAACATTCGAAAACACCTACAAAATGGGGTGATCATAAAGTGAAAGTCCAGTAGTCCCATCCTTTGACATATCACTAAGCAGAATCGACACCCATGTCGAGAGACTTATTAAGGTGCATAACTGAAATAATGTGGATGGAGATGGGTCTCCTAACCCCAACTATCATCGACTTGATCTCCACATCATCTATAGAAGAAATAACCTTACTAGAGCACTCCACTCTGGCTCTTTGTGTAGATAGCCAATCCATGCCCAAGATAACTCTATAAGAACTCAAAGGAAGGATACGAAGATCCAAGGTAGTGGTGAAGGGTCCTAGGTCCACTACACACTCCTTAATAGGGAATCTACTAAGATATTGGCTCTAAAATCCATCTCAAGCATCCCATCTAAATCCCTACTTCACTACCACCGTCTGCAAAGCTCTACTAACGATGGTACAACAAAATAATCGAGACGATCCAAAATAAAAAAATAGAGGTAGGAATCCCACCGATGCTACCTGTAGTCTTAATCATCGTGCCCTAATGATCTTCCTAGTTGTTTTCGACCACTACATAGATCCGATGGCTGCATACCATGTCGCCAACTATAAACTGTAAATTGGTGCCTTACCCTTGTTATTAGGGTTTTGTGGGGATCTCTCCAATAATGCACAAGTACACCTTTGCATCCATAACAACTATTTGGTCCCCTCTAATGAGATCCAACTTTAGCAGGTACTCAAGTGGTGTCTCTCGTGTCATAGATCTTGATGATCCTGCTATGGACTATTGATGTCACTGCTAATGAGCTCTCTTGACTGAGCTCTTGGTGTGCAATGTGTCCTGATGGGACCCCTAGAGGATGGCCTCATACTCCATCCCATGTAAGTGTTAAATATATATGGAGGTCCTGAAAAGTGGAAGAGTCTCCTACTACTACTATTGAGGTGGATTCTAAGGTGGCTGAATGAAAATTGTGTAAATCCATGTCCACCACAAGGAGGATGAGTTGACCCCCTCAAGCTATTATCCTACATCTATTGGATACAACTCCTCACTCTTTCTCTAGCCTCTGCATCTTCCCCCTAGTCTCCTCTGCAATGTAGGCCTTCTCAATGACCTCAAATAAGGTCTAAAGATAATGAATGTGTACTACACCTCCCGGATCAAAGTTCATTCCCTTGACGAACTGTGAATCCGACGTGTTGATCTTACATATAGTGATGTATCTTGAATCAATTCTACAAACTGACTCTCATACTCTACCACTATCATGGATGCCTGACACAGGTCATGGAATTCATCTATCCTCTACTAAATAAACCTCTTGGATAAATATTTTCTCCTGAACTTCTCCTCGAAGAGCTCCGAAGTGAATGTCTTTGAGTCTACATAGAGCTTTTGTTCCTTAGTCCTCCACCAGAAACTTCCTCCATCACTTAGAAGCTGAATTGCAACACAAACCTTAATTTTTCTAGTACATGGGAAAAGCTTGAAGCACCCGCTCAAGCTCACTAACCAAGCCTCTTCCTAAAACCTCTTTTATCCCCAGAATAATAAGGTGGGCATAATTGAGGATCTCCCTAATATGATCTACAACTAATGACTATCGACCCCTAGGTCTCTCTACATTTTCATCCCTTGGTCGAGGGCTTCGAGATATGTCTTTGTGTCTTGAAACCCTATCTCCATGTCCGCTCTGAGGTTAATCCACTCTAACCGACTCACTTGGGAGTTCTCTTCTTTATTATCATCACTATGTCATCGAGGTACATGAGCCTCTACCGATGGCTCTTTCTCCTTTATGTTAGGTCGCACTCCTAAAAATCCCCGTGTATAGTGACATTAATATCCTGTAGTGTCTGCAGTATCTAAGGCAATATAGTTGTTACTACCTGATCTGGGGGTGGTAAGTCTAGGTCTATGTGTAAGATCTCTCTTCTAGTCTACGTCTTCTGCATAGACTAAGGTGAGAGTTAGTTTATCATTCTAGGTTTTGTTTAATTTTTGTAGATTTTCTACATTTTAAAATATCTTGCAAATTTGTGTGATCTAGCTATAGGTTGTACTAGGTTAACTATTTTTGTTGACGAGTGTGCCCAAGGGTCTAAGCGTCAAACCCATGGCTCTGATACCAAGTGTAATGCCCGTAAATTTTTGTAAAAAACCCAAGACAACCCAAAAGTAAAGTTGAAAATAAAATACTGAATAATGTTTTCTGTTAAAAGTGGTTGCAACAGGTAACTTCTAACTAGGTCTAGTTTATTTCTCAGTTAATATTTTATTCGTTTATTAACATTTAATTAATATTATTTAAACTTCAGCTCAGGTAAAAAATTCCTAGTTACAATATTTATTTAGCTTAGTAACATAGCTCAAATATCATTTAATAGTTGTATTATTTTAGGGCTAAGTTTAAACTTACCCCCCTTAAATTTAATACAATTAAATTTAATCTTGATTTAACACAATTAAATTTAATTCCAAATATAAAAGTTGTCTAGTTACTTAAATGGTATAGTTTGGTTCAACTAATTACAAAGGGTCAAGGGAATTTAATTAAAAAGGGCACCAATTAAACATTAAGGTTATTAAATAAATTCACCTCCCTGTACCACTTAAGTGGCCCCATTTACAAATTGTCCATGCATTTTATTTTAATATCTAGTCTCACCTAACTCTCACCTAACTTTTGTAGGGATGATTTTTAGCCATTGGATGGACTAAATCTGAGCCCTTGGATCTAGGATTCAAACTAACCCTAATCCTCTTTTTAGAAAGATTTTATTCATTCTTTAACTTATTTCCACATATCTATTTTGTAGGTTTTTTTAAGGAGAGGAAGGAGAAGGAACTCATGGAAGGAAATGAAGCTTAGGGTGGATACAAACTTATTCAAAAAAATTATATTTGAAAGACTTTTCAGGTTTTGGTTACATTATTTTTATTTGGTGTTGGGCAATTTAATTATTTTTTCAAGTATTGGGTATATGGGCATTCACCCCATTTAATATATATTTTAAAAGATGTATTTTTTCCAATGATTTATATGTATATGCACAAGTTTGTGAGTGTGTATGTGTATATATACATGTGTGAGTGTGTGTGTGTGTGTGTGTGTGTGTGTGTGTGTGTGTGTGTGTGTGTGTGTGTGTGTGTGTGTGTGTACATATAGTAATGGCCGAGTGAAATGTAAAGGTTTTAATACATATTGAGGTTAAGAGTTTGGGGGAGTAGTTAAGCCCAACCCCCACCATACATTATTTAAAACAAACAATAGGGGGATGTCGTCGACCTCACCCCCACCCCATATTATTATGGGGTAGGCGGTGGGATGGCGACCTCGCCCTCCCATACCCCAACACAAAACAATAAAATATTTTCACAGCCTGTGAATTAACCATTTTGATTCTTTTATTATAAGTTTTGATCTATTGTTATTATATTTATATCTATATACATACATACATACATATGTGTGTGTGTGTGTAATGCGCACACGTTTTATATTTATGTATATGCATATGCGTAATGTATGTATGTATATACATATTAATATTAATATCGTTAATGATATCAATGCAATGATACTAATTTTAATTTATTTTTAAAATAACAACAATGATAAGCTTAAGATACCAAAAAATTGTAAAATAAATTCACCTAAATAAGTTTAAATATAATGACATCTAGATATAAACCTATAGTTTTTTTGGGTGCTTTTAAGAGGTCAAAGGAATTGGTTGATATAGTGATTTATAAGGTCAAGGAAGAATGGTTTTTCTACCTACACCAAAAGAGGAAAATTTGAGGAAACTTAGTAAAACTAATTATTCGATCTTCTATAATTTGCAAGGGGAATATTTTCCCTATTTTAAGAATCCTACAACTACTTTCTTTCCTTCAAATTTATTTTTAAAAAAATGCATCTATAATTTAAATACTTCAATATACCCTTCATTCAATAAAAAATGAGTAACTATTTCTTTGTTTCACAAGATATAAGTGACAACCATTTCAAACAAGTGATTGATAACAAAATTTCTCAATATTCTTAAAAATAAACATAGCACCTTTTGAAGGCAATGACACAAATTAAATTGAAAGAAATGTTATTTTCTATTTAAATTCATTTCAAGTGTTTTACTTCACCAAAAAAATACACATCTTTCCAAACAACTTGGTTCATTTTTAGAATCTAATAGTCTCTCTTTCGAACAAGCAAGAAAATAATTTTCAATCTTTTAACTTTCATTTACAATGGGGACTAATATCGAAATTTTGATAAACAAAACAACTAAAATCATTAATTCTAAAATGCAAGTTTACAAGCCCTTCATACACAATGGAGACAACATGGTAAAATATTTACAAGAGGGTTCTTGATTCTTTTCTCTAAATGCTACAAGAACTCATTCTTCATTTGAGCTCCACCTTCTTCCCAAGCTCAAACACAACAACCAAAATGGGGGAGTAGGAAACACTCTCCACCTAACCAATAATCCAATGAGGAAGAGAAGTCTTCTTCCTCATTGGCCCCCAAGCCCCAAAAATGAAGCAATATGGAGTATTTGACAACCATTGGCAACAAAACAAGGCTTCCACATTTACATTCACACAATAAGAACAACCAGAAAAATCACTTCCACACACATAAGTTTCCCAAAACAATGGCTCTAAACTCAAGCCAAGAAGAGAAAGGAACATGGGGATTCCACTTGTGCCTCCCAAGGGTTTGGGTGCCCACCTCAAAACCTCTAAAAACTCAATCACAACCCCAAAACTCTTATGCCTCCCTACAAGAAAATAACTCTTATGTCTTCCTCACTCTTATTCTTCCCAACAATAAAATAACTCTTATGCCTCCCTCACTCTTATGTCTACCACAATGAACAAAAAAAAAACAAGATAAGAAAAAGTGCTACTTATCATAAGGTGGGACACCCAAACCCAACTCCCTCCTAAAATGCCTAATAAAAAATCTTATGCCTCCCAACAAAATTTATCCCCATTTCACTTTCTCCTACACAAACTATAGTGATTCTACTTCCCAACATCACACATGCAATAAAATTCATTCAAAAACATATGCAAACCAAAATAGTAAAAGAAAACAAGGGTGAAGACCCTACCTTGCCATTGCAAGAGTTCCAATCCACAAGCAAGTTCTAACCTTTCCAAGTCCAAGCAATCCCAAGCTATCTCCAACTCCAACAAGCACTCCAAAAATCAAGCAACTCCAAATGCAAGAACCCAAAGAAACAAAAAAGTAACCCCCAAATCCTCACACAAATTGGAATAAATAGAAAAGAGGGAGAGAGAGGTGATGTGGCTCCATGTAGGATGCCACATCATTTCTCCTCCATACCACATCACCAAGGTCAAATCCAAACCCCAAAGCATAATAAATTGGTGGTTGAGGAAATGACAACCCTCTTACACACTCAACCCAAACCCACACCCCTAAAGGACACAATTAAAGACCCTTGTAAGAAAAGTGCAATTAATTACTCTTTTTCTTCATTAAAACACAAAAAAAGGCCTAAAATAAGCCTCTAACATCATAGGCATAGTGGGTGGGTGACTTTAATAGGTGTGTGGTAAGCTTAACTTGTCCCACAAGCCTCCAAGATAGTCTTGAAAGTCAAAATCTGATATTCACTTGCAAGATTAAGTATACACTACTCAAAATCAATTAAATTCTTTCAAATCCAACACAAACCAAGACTACCCAAGTAATATTTATTTTCCCCCTTTTGTCAAATCTAAGTTAGCACTAATTAAATAAATTTAATTAACCTAAAAGGAGCACTTAACAATTGTATTAAGAGTGACTCCATGTACTACCAAAAATACAATTACTCACAAATAAATAAAACCAACAATGCAAAACCACAAACTTACCCAAGGTCACATTTGAGGTCACCCCTAATGGGGACCTCCTAACAACTAACAACAAAACATCAAACATAAACACTAGTTGTTAAGTTGACCTATTGCACAAGACCCCAAATTCCTTCATTGTTGGTCTCTTATCCCCCTTTTGTTTGTTGTGTTACAAATGCCTGCAAAAATCAAAACAATACCTTTATGGCCTCGTGGCCATAATAAAACACACACATATACATATCAATTCATATAATCAAATATCATAACTAAATCATCGCTAAAACAAGTAATTCACCAATTGTTCACAATTTCACATATTTCAATTTTATCAATTTATCAATTAGCAATAAGATCACGAAATCAACTAAATCATCTAGCAACATCTATATATCAAATCGAATGTGTCATCGTTAGTAGCTCAAGATCATCAAATTCTAATATGTCAAACCATGCATATAATACATCCTGTTAATCATGTCATAACTCTAAACATCCATACCATCTATCAAATAAACTAGTCAAATAGAACAATGCCCATATGCCAATGTCTAAAATATTATAACAATGTATATAACTCTAGTTCAAAGTAAAGCGAGAATCACGGTAATATCAATGTCGAAGAGGAGTGGGGGCACTACATATGTGGTCCTAGGTTTTCGAGGCTCGAGAATCGAAGCACAATATGACATCTGAGAAGGTAGCTAGTTCATGGTTGAGGCACTAAATTTTATATGAAAATATAGTACTAAGACCCCGAAATGATTTGATTTAATAATTGGGCGTAAAATGTCTGAAACGATAATGTAGCCAAATTCTAACAAACTTGATATTCTGCAAATAACATGAACTCAAAAAGAAATAAATCTCCTTCGTTATTGAATAATGAATTACAATGTTTCCTAAATAGGAAAACAACTCCCAACTCGAGTTGCCAAGAAAACTCTAACTAACTTGACTAAATCTACTCTAGGTGGTGGAAATTACTATTTTTAGCAATTTACTAGAACTTGCTATTCTTAGTAAGTTCGCATGCTTATTCATACGGGCACAAAAATTTCCACGCATCTTCTACATTCCTAAATTAGAGGAATTGCCAACTTTCTAACTCATAATGCAACTAATAGACTAAAATTAACTAATGCTCAAAAATAGGAAAAAACTGAACTACAACTTAAATCCTAATTTTCGGCCTCAAGATGGCGGATTTAGGGCTCGAAAATGTGCCGAAACTTGCCCCAACCGGTAGGGCGGATTGCCGTTGCGTTCGTCTCATTGAAACATGTGGTTCAAAAAAAAAAAAAAAACAGACTCAAACGGACACCCAGAGCTCAAGTTATGACCTTGTCAAGTTCCTACTAATTCAGGGCATCAAGCGATCACAAAGCCAAAAGATGATCTTCGGAAAGATGATCACGTACACATAAGAGAACCAATCGATATCGAACAAGTGCAATGGTGACAATGTGAAGATAGGGGGCATTACATCTCTTTGACCTTGCTTTCACCATTACCAGTGGAAGTTGTTTGACTTTATGTTTTCGTGTTTGTGTCTTCTAAACGTTGGTAGAGGTCGTTCCATCTTGTTTCTCAATACTTCTATGTTTGTCTCTTTGTTGTATTTCTGGGTTTCTGGAACCCTTGAAACCAATTTTTATTACCTTATCTAATTAAAAAAGAAACATTACATTTCAGATATCTATACTTATATTTAATAAAACATATCACTTACTTATTACGCCGAAATTCCCCTCACGGGAAAGGCCCCTGCGGATGTTTCTACATTGTCTTAATTTTGACAGCCATTTGGATGTTTTTTACAGATGATTAAATTTGCTCACGGGTATTTTCTGTTTTTCCTATTTTTACCGAAATAACTGCGTAATAATAAGTGTATAAATAGACGGTTGAAAAGGAAAATATAAATTCTGCACTACAAAGCACATCCACGCCTCACGCTGATAACATTATTAACAAATCCCTAGATTTCACTTGTTTTGAAATGGATGCATCTCATGCGGATGAAAGCAGATCTCGATGTCAATCTTCACCTATTTTTTTCCGATGGCACAAAGTATGAAGGCGATCTGTTTCTCGCGATTCTCAAATCTTGAAAAATCATATTTTTGAATCCTTACTTTCAAGTGTAGCGTTGAACTCGGGTATTTCAAAGTCTTCTTCGGATAATATCGTTAAAGGTGAATATATCCTCAACGATCTCCACGCAAACTATATCAAATGTCTTCGCCTCATGGGAGAGGGCATGTTTTCCCGATGTAGAAGAAGCCCTAAATATTTTGGCGAGTTGCTTAGAATGGCTTTTTTTACGATGGAATTCATGCATGCATGACATACATGGAGTCGGTTCCTTGGGCTCTGGACAAGAAACTCAAAATCGCAGTTTGTTATCATCCCTTCAATTGAACATTTTACCATTTAGCTGCCGGACTTACTGTCCGTGATTTACAAGATTTGGAGATGGTATTAAAAATGAGTGTGCAAATTTTGAGAGAAGATAAGGATTAGTATCCACCCGCATGTTTTTTTGGAAAATTTAAAGATTACATTGTATCAAATTTCGATACAAATGCTTCACCGACTCTTAAAGATTTATGCGGGAATGTACTTTTGAAAATTATATATTCCACATTGAAGATATCAAATGTTCGCTAAAACCACAAAAAGCATGGTTGTTTTGTATAAAGGATGTCAATTCATAGGAAAAGTTCTAGAATTTTTATTTATGAATGTCTCAATCAAATGGCTCATTAGATGAGTTACACCTATTTGGGATTTATGTGAAACCCCAAAAACGTAATAGCTTTCATTTTTTCCAAAATTAAGAACTCTAAGCAGATGGACCAATATGTTTGAACTACTTGATAGTCATTTGTGGTTTTTAAATATCGGTGAAAACATCAGTTTGATTCCATTTTCACATTATTACAAGTAAGAAATAGTTTTACGATTTTTCACATGGTTATATCCCTATCATGGATCTGTTGGATAATTAGTTGGTATTTTCGCATAACTAACTTTAATTTGTTTGACTTAAATTATGCAAGAAAGATTTAGTTGCTTCATATGTAGACCATAGAAATGGCTGCTTTGCGAGTGCATGGAAAAGCATTCTAGACTTTAAGCCTTTCATCAAAGCTGCAGACCCCTCTTTAGATACTATTTGTTGAGTCGCGTTGCATATTGAGCTACTAGTGAATCTCTCTTGGCCAAAAACCCCCTGCACAATCAACAAAGTTACATATATCACGCTACAGAATTGAACAACAAAATTTGCATTGTTATTTTGATTGGTATGTTTCACTACTTCAGCGAAAAAGGTCACCATATCATTTGTCAAGAACTCAAAAAGACAAATAAATGGTGTGCCCATTTAGAAAGAACCAATATTGCATGATATATATCTTCTAAAGGTGATGAAACCTGTTATACATATGTTGTTTTGCACATCAAGCATGTGCCTATGCAGCTTAACAAACCAGCTAAGTTACTCAAATTAACAGCAAGATGCATGACCAAAAACGTAATGATAATGAAATACCAATAGAAAGTTTTACAAGTGGATCCCAAGGCCGCCATTTATTGGGAAATGTCCAAACCTTGCAATTTTACATTCAATAATGGATGAATAACAAATCAAAACCATGGGTAAAATTTTGAAATGAATACAAAGTTTGCAAAAAAACCCATGGGCCATCATGGGCACCAAGCTACAAGAACCTTCAAGTTTTCCTCACTTGACGACTTCATTCTTGAAGTCCAAATAGCATGCATATTTTTATGCAGCCTTGGGGGAATATTTTTATTTTGATGCATGCAACAAACACAACCATTATTTAATTTGATTCAAGTTGATCATTTGCATTTTCTTGATTATATAAAACCTGGAGTTCATGCCTTCAGACTTGTCGCCTTCCAATCTATAAAACTGTTTGGAGTGATGAGAATTTTAAAGTGCTTGAGATTATAAGTGAGCTTGTACTATTCTAGATATTAAAATTGAAAAAACTCATTTACATTGGTGTTGTCTGATACCAAAAACAATTGCAAAAAATTGTAACATAAAATACCAGAAAAAAGAGGGAAAGAATGTACACAAACATACACACTTTCCCCTATTTAATTTGAAAGGAATCATGGCATGAGGGGCAGGCTAAAAAAAAAGTGGAAAAATACCATTCCTTTGAGGGTATCTGAAAGTACATGAATGAAAGTTTATCAAGCACCACAAATGAGGGCTTATGGGGATTGTTAAATGCATTTGTGACCATTGAGGGTTAGATTAGTCAATACTTTTTTTATTCTATGGTAATTCTCAGGTATTACATGAGAATAATCCAGAAAAGGTTCCTTTTGAAAATAAGTTATTACATGTTCTGGTGAGAACCTGCCATTAATTATGTTTGACTCAGTACATAATATTTTAAGCCTCACTTTCGTCAGAGGATGGATTAACTAGGTTTACACTCTAATTCAAGAACTTAATATGTTTTGTATCAAAAACTTGGAAGTTCTAGGGCCTTGAATATCCTCAAATTCAACCCAAGGACAATAAAATGTTTACAAGTGTAAATGAAACCTACAATTTGTTGTTTTGGGATGGATAATTGGCAATGAAAGTGCATGTACAACATTACGCCCCCCTTTTTCACATCCACCATTGGTCCTTGACTGGCAGTGATGACATAGTGCTGGTAAACAAGCATTTGGGTTGTATGTGGGAGTTGAGGGAAGACACAAAAGAATGGTGTCAAGTTCATATAAGTTTGGTTAGAATGATTGGAAGTTAAAAATATTGAGTGGACAATGATAACATGGAACGAAAGAATGGTAATATTCAATGGAGAAAGAGGAGTAGAGAGGACTATTGAGTTTTTTGAGCTTGACCTACAAATTCACACAATGCTAGAGGAATGTTTTTCGCAAAATTTATGGCCATATGATTGGAACGATGTATGGTGGACTTAATGAAACTTTTTTGCCTTGCTCTTTTGTACCCAAGTGTGTAATGGTCCTCTAAAAATCGATGTAATATCTCAATTTTGTTGTAGCCTACCGTAAAAAAACTGGTACAAGCATGGTTGTTTTGTATAAAGGATGTAAATTCATAGGAAAAGTTCTAGAATTTTTTATTTACGAATGTCTCCAATCAAATGGCTCATTAGATGAGTTACACCTATTTGGGATTTATGTGAAACCCCAAAAACGTAATAGCTTTCATTTTTTCGAAAATTAAGAACTCTAAACAGATGGACCAATATGTTTGAACTACTTGATAGTCATTTGGGTATTCTTTTGAAAATTTGTGACCATTTGATATTTATGTGAAAATCCAAAACCGTAATAGCATTGATTTTTTTGAAAATCAAGAAACCATAAACATATTCATCAATATGTTTAAAGGACTTGATAGTCATTTGGGTGTTCTTTTGAGAATCTATGATACTCATTGCCATTTTCTTTCACAAATCAGAAACCTTGAATATTTTTTCTTTTAGAAATCAAAAATATTTTGTAATCAAATGATTTGTAGTCCAACAGTGTAGTGTGGATGATAAATAAAAGGCCTCACCATCCACGTAGATAAAAATCCTAGGAAATACCAAAAAGGATTAAGGGATTGATCTGATTGTTTCCAACCTACATTACAAAAAATTCCAAATAAATATTTGAATCCAAGCTTACTCTTCCCATGAAGCTTTTCTTGTAGTCTTTGGAATTCTTGATAAAATTATTATTATTGAATAAATCTTTTTCAAGTCTTACCAATTCCCCCAAATCTCCCATCATTGAATCTTTTACAAGTCTTACTGATTCCCCCAAATCTCCCATCACTAATTTGATATTGGAAATGTCTTATAATGCTTAAACTAAATATACCAACTTACAAATAGGTGGAAGGTGGAAATTTGGTGAAGGTAGGGTTTTATTGGATGTATGTTGTTCTATCTAACTAGAAGAGTTCATTGCATATATATTTTGGATTAATTCATTGTAAATGAGCTCTCATTATAACATCTAGGATTTATTTTTTTGATATTGCATCCATAGTTTTACCATATATCCCAATACACATTAAAATTAAAGAATCTTGCATTAGGAAGCTAACATAAGGTTTTTGAGCCTAGCATTTCTTAATCAGATGATGAATTAAAACTAGCCCTTCAGATTTGACTATGGTTTCACACTGACACTATCATGATTATGTGGCTCTTATTCAAGCGTTACTATCCCATGTTCCTCACTGTTGTCTATTTTTGGTTGAAATTTGCTTTTCATATGCATGATATCAAATATCAGAAAATATACCATGTTGTTTTGACACCGTATCTACTTAACTATAAGTCTGGAAGTTTGGCAGTTTACAGGAAGAAAGAAAAAGAAGGAAATGTTATCTCGTGAATGTTGAAGCTCCTGTGGTATTGGGTGCTTTGTCCAATATGCCTCCAATCCTAAACAGGTCTATTGAATATAACTTTGATGTGTAAAATTGTTTTCTACAACTATTCCTATATTCATTGACATTTAAACCAAAATCTACTTCCTTCATTGGTAATTTTTTGTTGTCTGCAAAAATTTATTTGTTGAGTGAGGTTATGGGTTTCCTTTCACACCCTGCAAGCCAAGTTTGGAACGAGTTATTAAAGATTTATGAATATGGGGCTCATTCTTAATATTTGTAAATATAGGTCATATTTTTGTCAAATTTGTAAAGATGGGCTACATTAGAGACTTCAAATTTCGCAATCTGTTATGTTAAGTAATCAAGTTTTGGAGAGAAAACACTATGTATAGAAAGTTTGGGTTTTTGGGCCATTGATGAATGAATGATAACATTACAAAATGGAGATCCTTATATAGATAGCTCTAAATTACATCATGAAGTGGGTCATGTTTGGAAGATTGTAAGTGTGAGTTAGGTTGTTACTTAGTTTCTAAACCACACCCTTGCCACTTCTTGGTTGGAGTTAGCGAGGACCTTATTGAAATGAAGGGGATTCAAGCATACTTTACACTCTTGTAAGTGCCCTAATTACCATTAAACTGTAGATCCTTGGGTTTTCATTCATGAATTTTATGCAGTTTGGGAATGACAATTTTGGTAACTAAATTTACATGATTCGCTGCCTAAAGATATGCAATGCAAAATTTAGGTTATTCATATGAAATGTCCTAGGTAATTGCAACTTGACACAATTTTCCTCCTTTAATTTATGGCTTGGACATGAGATAAGGAATGGAATTAAATGCATTTAACCAGAAAACTTGCATTTTGACTGTGTTTGGACCTAGCCCTTCACTCCCCCTTTAATTAGTGGATTTAGCGAGCACAATGGAAATATACTGGTAGGGACTAGAAAAGAAGAACGAAATTGAGAAACACGTGCTCAATGTTGATAAGCAGGTGCCTTAAAGATGCACAGACAACTATACCCACAGGAAACGAGTTTTTAGGCTATTGTTAAGTCAAAAGGTAACATAAAACATTATGAATATAACTATGTTTTACAGCTCCTGCAATGTCATTTCTTTGCAATGTACACCTCTTGTTCTCCTCAGTATGTAACCATGAATGCAGGGTGAGCTATAAAATGAAAAACTCACGGGCCTTTGAAAATAAGACTAGAGCTTCTACGCACTTATCATTTGCTCATCAATTATTTGTTATTGAGACAAATCTTGATGTCAAGATTGAAATCAACATCAAGGCATAAATTAAGGGAGGTCTAGGATGATCCTACATTTACTTATTCATTAGATTTCATGATCTTTTTAATCCTTGCAACAGGAAGTTGATGTTACTTGAATTCTGCCGAGGAAAGAAAAGGAAAACTTGAATGAGTTTATGAGTGATGAGACTGTATTGAACACATAGACTCTTCTTTTGCATCAATGTACAAATGTTATAAGGGAAGAAAATCCATGGAATTTTTCCAATCATGCAAAGAAAGGAAATTAAATGCATTAATTAGAATTATGAATGGCAAAGGAAAACTGAGATTACCTGCGATTTGTCTCATATCCTATACTTGTTGCCAAAACCTTTGAAGATTTTTTTTTGGATTTGCATGGAACGAAGATTAGAGTCGATAGATCCTATAGAAGGAGATTTCAAAATAAGTGGGGATTAACATTTGAGCCATGAACCTCACTAAATCAAAACTAAAATAATGGAACACGTAGAGTCAAACCAAATGTATTGTTTGTCCATATCTCAATACCACATGATTCTGCAAATCTCTACTCAATATGACAACTATAAAACCTACTGAAGAAATTCTCTGCAGTTGAGCTTTGAACTCAGACATCCTAATAAGCATGGGTAACATTTAAAACATAAGCCTAACCAAGAAAAAATGAAAATCAAGTAAAATTCCCCCATAACCAACGATATTGTATCTTGATATCTTAATACAAGGAAACTTTGTAAAATATCTACTTAATACAACCAAAAAATAATAACAACTACTCTTGGCTAGGGAATTTCTCTATAGTTGAGCTATGAACTCAAGAATCCTAATAAACATGGGCTGGCATTTTGAGCCATGAAACTCACCAATCCAAATTCAAAATCAAGGAACACATCCAGAATCAAGTATCAAGCACATTGTTTCTTGACATCTCAATGCCCTGCAGTTCTGCAAAACCTCTACTAAATACAATCAAAATAACAAAAACATCTATTCCCTACTGGATAATTTCTCTACAACCCAGCAGTGAACTTGGACATCCTAATAAAAATGGAATACCATTTGTACTCAGAGCCTCATCTACTCAAAATTATAACCGACATACGCACCCACCCAAATCAAGGAGTCTATTTCTCCACATGTTAATACCTTGTAAATCCGTAAATATTTGACACACACAAAATACACATGCACCTTGTTGAACTATTTCTCACCAATGGAGCTTTAAAATCACACATCCTAAGCCCAAGAACCCAAAGAATGCCACCAAATGTGTCACCAACCACTATACACCCAATATCATATTGCACAGGAAGAAAAACCAGATTTTACCTGCTGATCGGAAGTTCAAACCCTAAAACAAATGAAATAGCACAGATTTAAATAATTTCACGTTGAAAAAGAGTCAAAATTTGAAATCTACCAAATTGGGCACTACGAAAAACCAATTGGGGCTGGGAATCACCATAGATAACATATACCTTAACACATACAAACACAAAAACCCATAATACATCACCTCTGAGCCCCGAAAATTTGAAAATCTTGCTCCCTTTCTTTTCAGCATGCTCTGTGTGTAGGTCGTGGTCTCAAATATAATATCCCAAATTCAACCCAATCCACATGTTAAATGACTACATTTCCACAAATATTAGTAAAGGAGGATATTACTGTTTCTAAAGTTCTGTTATGCAAACAACAAAAAATCATGGTTATTTCTAATTTATGGGTTGAAATAGACCTCATAAATGGTACTACAGGAACAATCACCGACATTTTCTGCAACACATCAATCATTCTGCCATACCAACCAAAATAACCCGTAGTAAATACTACCCTCTACTTTGATAGTACCTCCACTACTACTTTTCTCAACCTTCATGTATCCACCTCGGTATCGAATGTATCAAATGTATTCGTATTTACCATGCCATGGCCAGAGCTTGGGCTCTCGCCAATAAATGAATACAATATAGAAGTCCTTTTCTCAATGGCTTTCCCAACTTTATTTCCAACAGGAAAAACAATGTGGCAACAACGCCGCACAAAAGAAGTTCCAATGCATGAATACAATCTACATTTGATGTGCTAACATGATGGGCATTTTGGTTCCCACCCACAATTTCACTACTTCCTTCTAAATCTCATAATGTGGCATAGGAGCCAGTATACAACAACAATTGTTATGAAACAGAACATTGAATCTGGAATCCCTCCAACAATCAGGGACAACCACTGACATTACCTTTATTTGTTATTGTCAAATTTGATAGATACAACGGCCCATGTTGGGATCCCTCCAACCCGTTACATATTTGGATACCCCCTATTTCAAGAGGGAATCAAAGACAATTGCCGAATAAAATGGCTTGATGATTAACTATCCACAAGTCCCAGGGACTTACTTTGCATAGAGCAACTATCAACATTGGAACCACTGAAAGGCAAGGTCTGACATTCACAACTTTCTCCATAGTTCCTTCACTTTTAAATATGTGCATTTCACCTCCTTTTTCATTCAAAAGGTACTCAAAAATGGCACACATACCAACACTCGGAGCAAGAAGAAAGGAGGAGTCAAGACTACTATCCCTCAACCAAAACAACCCGTCATAAATACTACCCTCTACTTTGATAGCACCTCCACTACTACTTTACTCAACACTTATTGTATCCAAAGAGGCAATTCCATTCAAGGGGTATCAAATGTATTCATGTTTAGTGGAAATAAAATTGGCCACAAAATGCTACCATTCATGATATAAATTCTCTAAATGTACAAAGGTCTTCATGTATTCATGTTTAGTTCATATATCGTGATATAAGATTTGCAACTGCATATCTACGATTTTGTAACAAATTTAAATGTATACACAGAACATTTCGATGTAATGTTTCATATATAATCCAACACTTCCACTATCAATCACACCCCTTATCAACATGTTATCGACAATATAAAAATGGATTTTTCAACAACCAACCAACCAAACAACTGATGTAACCATTGCCTTAAACACGTTGCAACACAAACACAATTTCCCCCAAATAATTACAAACCACATTAACTACAAAAGTAATTAACTATCACTCATGATATAAGATTTGCAAATGTATATGTACGAATTTGTAACAAATTTGAAATGTAGAGATAGAACCTTTAAATGTAATGCTTCATCTATATTCCTACACTTACAAAATCAATCACACCCCTAATGAACATCAACTACAAAAGTAATAATTATCTAAATCAGCCTCTAAATCAAATAACATATGTCGTTCGGTGTTCACATTACATTTTACACATCGATTGCTAGTATATAAATTTACACTCGAATAAATTAATTGATTTGTAAATATAGATCGACAGCAAACACTCCAAAGTGGAGTACTTGGCAAGGCATTTACAAATTAGGTCACAGTAATCATTAAATGTGGTCAATTAAACTCAAGACACACATGGCAATTCGCTGGAAGGCTATACCTTCACAACCCTACTTTAAAGTGGGGTCCTTCATAATATGTGATCTAAATAGAGACAAGATACCTAGACGCTGAATTTTTTTGCTTCAGAGAATATGTAATAATGCATTTCATGAAATTTGACACGGTATCGTGATGTGGAGGCTATGCTACGTGTACAAATAACATTGATGATTATTGTAGTTGTTCCATAATGAAAATATCGAAAAATCGAACACTCAACTCTCGTCTATTTGTTGACACGCTCGTGGAGACACCCCGCTTATATTAATAAAACGTCTCGTCCAGTTTCAAGTGTATCGCCACATCATCTATCTAAGGTATGTGGTGCCCTGTAAGCAACGGAAGGAATAACTTTCTGTGAAAATTACTCGACCATTGCCAACGTTCCACGTTCCACACATCATATTACATTTCCGCCTGTTATGAAAGCAAGAAAATATTGTACACCCACTTAATAATTGGCGATGACTAGATCGTTTACTTTTATGGGCATGCTGCATAATCACGCTACAGTGTGCATATCCCGACACACAATCAATAAACTTGTGAATTGGCTCTCAAGAAATTGCACTCATCCTGAGCTTATTCGCTTGACTTGTATTCTACCATCTCATCACTGCACTAGATACTATACAATTTTTTAATAAAATGTTACAAAGCAATGTGAATGCTCTTTTAAAGTAATGGCATACAATGTCTTTTAAAGTAATAGCAGCCAAACAAATCTTACATGCGAATTATCCTCTACGTAGTAATCACTTATTTCTTCCCTTTTGTTTTTCAAAAAATTTATAGCCTATTTTTTTTTTTAAAGGTAATGTTCATGATAGTGACCTTTTTAAAGAAAAAGAAAATTATCTTCATTGACAAAGTAAAATATATAAAAAGATATTTGCAACAAAAAAGTGCATGATTTACCACAAAAATGCATCATATCTTTATTCACATCCAGATAATACTTGAGCAGAATTTCAAAATGTCAAACATGACACAAAAGAGCATCAAACTATATTTGGTATAGGAAGTAAAATGATAGGTAGAGCGGAAAACCATCAACCAGAGAAAAGAATACAAGAAGAAGGTTCTTCTGATGGTCAACCCAACTTATCCAACCAATTACTCCCCAACTGGGGAGATGAGGGACGAACACAAATATGTCTACTTTTATGTGTTAGAGACATCCACTTAAATAGCATAGAAATAGTCTTTCCAAGAGCAAGAAAACATCAATCCCATTGGTGAAGACTGGTGGTTGAGAAACAATTCTAATGAGAATGTCTAATTTGTCACCATAATATTAGTGGATGAAAACCATGCAAATGGATATTAGGAGGGATTACGTCCATCATGCATGGAGCATATTCATAGTAATTAATCAATTCTTACAATGCATAAAAATCCAATGTTACATTCTCCACTTGTGCTTGGATATAAAATAAAAAACAAATGAGTTCAAATAATTGTTTTCATTACTTGAAAGCTATTAAGAAATAATATTATTGCTAATTCATAAATTGTTTACGAATAGAAGATTAAAATTGCTTTATGTACTAAATGAATAAAATTTGTTGGGAATCCACTAAATTTTGTTGTCGCATATTAAATTAATTTGTTAAGTAATTTATACTAAATATTGGCCCTATTTTTCTTGGTGAAGAGGAAGGAGTGATCTCTATTTTGAACTATTTTCAAGGTAGGAAAAATTATTTCAAATCCCGAGACTTATGTATCTCAACAGAGAGAAGTCATCTCCACCAACGATGGAGAGTAGGATGATCATCGATGCAAGGGAACCCCGTGAAGGGAAACATGGGTGAACAATGTTATTGGTTCTGTAACTTAGACATGATGTTTTCCTGGAAACCAACATGGATGGACGAGATCCCCTCATTTACTATACCAAATATAATAGAATAATAGGCATTGGAAAGCTTGACACTCCTTGGACTTGCTAGGTTTTTGTTATTCACCCAAACATATATATGGTTGCAGATTGGGGTAGTAGAAGGTGGAAATATGAAGGATATCGATATATTATAGCATTAGTAAAAATGTAGAGGAGGATTGTTCAACATGAAACATATATTTAAATCAATTAAAGGATTATATGGAAACAAACAACCATTGTTCTAGTGTATTCTCGATCTACTTTCAATCTTATATTCAAGATGTAGAAATTAGGCACATAAAATAACAACTAATAGAAATAAAATAAAGAAGTGCAAAAAAAAATATTTTTGCACACTCGGATAAACACTTCTATGCATATATTTCTTCTTTAGTTCTAGAGCTTCAGCTCAATATAATCTCTCTAAATGTTTTTGATATATATCAAAACACTTACAATTTCCTCTAATAAATATATGGCTTCATCTAACAATAAAACACTCAACTCTTAAAAATAGAACTAAAAAGCACGTGTTTTTGTGCAATACAAAGCTTTTGATTTATTTGCTTTATTAGCTTTTCCTAAACCTAAGAACAACTAAAAATAAACTCAAAAATAAAAGCATATAAAAAAAAAAAATGTTTTTTTTCTTTTCTAGGGACAAAATTACTCTTTTTCTAACACTCCTTAATTTTTACCTTCAAAGTTTTATTCTTATGGAGCTGAGTGTGCACTTTCATAACTAACATATTCTTGATCACAAACTCCCAAACAACTTCTCAAATACTCAAAAAAATTATTTCCCAAAGCTTTTATAAAGATATCAGCAAACTGATCTTCGGATCTACAAAATTCAAGACAAATTTCCTTATTGTTAACCAACTCCTTGATGAAGTGATACCTCATGTCTATGTGCTTGCACCTCTTGTGAAAAACATATTTTTTGTATGATTTTATTGCTAAATTATTATCACAAAAATCTTGGTAGCATCCTCTTGATTCTGCCTCAAATATTTCAACACTCTTCTCATCCAAACAACCTGGCATGCTACTCCTCTTGCTCCTACATAATCTACTTCATAAAGATACTGTGACTATGGGCTGCTTGTTTGATACCCATGAAACTACACCTATTCTAAAGTGAAAAGCATAGTTGGATTTACTCTTTCTGTCATCCATACTTCCGGCGCTGTCACTGTCTATGTAACCTATGATTTTGAAATCATTTGATGTTGAATAAAAATTCCATGATTCTTAGCTCCACATACATACCTCAAAATCTATTTTCCAGCTTGCCAATGTGAATCTTTTGGAGATTCCATGAACCTTGAGACAGGGCACAAACCATACATAATATCTGGCCTTGTCACCATCAAATCCATGAGACTTTGAACTATCATTTTGAACAATGTTGGATCTACAAATGATCCATGGTCATCTTTTCTTAACTTCAAACCTAATGCAACTGGTGTTGGTGCTAACTTGCAATTCAACATGTTAAATCTCTTCAGAACATCATTAGCATACCTTGCTTGTGAAATAAAAACTCCATCTTTTGATTGTTGAACTTTTATGCCCAAAAAAGTAGTGTGTGTGGCCTAGATCTGTCATCTCAAATTCTTTCTTCATATTTGATTTGAATGAATCTATAGATAGATTTCCAGTAATGATTAAACCATCCACATATAAACAAACAATAAATATTTTACCTTGTTCATTGATCTTGATGTATAAGGTGGTCTCATTTTTGCTCTACTACTGAAACCATTCTGTATCAAATAATAATCAATCCTATTGTACCAAGCTATAGGTGCTTGCTTGAGATCATAGAGCATTTTTTTCAACTTGTATACCTTTCCTTTATGACCTTTTATATCATAACATTATGGCTGATTCACATAAAATTCTTCTTTAATAAAAGCATTCAAGAATGTTGATTTTACATCCATCTTATAAATATGCCATTTTTTTTATTTGCAATTACTAAAACTAGTCTTACCATGTCCAAAGGTGCTATAGGTGCAAATTTCTCATTGTAATCTACTCCATATTGTTGTGAAAAACCTCTTACAACTAGCCTTGCTTTATGTTTTTGTAATTTACCATAAGTATTATATTTGGTCTTGTAGACCCACTTCACTCCTATCACATCCTTTCCTTCTAGAAGATCTACCAATTCCCATGTCTGATTCTTCTCTATGGCTTCTATCTCATCGTCCATGGATTGAACCCAAACTTCATTTTTATAGCCTCTTCAAAGTATCTTTGGTTCTACGACTTGAGAAAAAAATGTAAAAACTGAATAATCATTAGTTGTATCAACATTATAAATCTCACTAAGACTCCTTTTTCTCCGCAAAGGACTATCGATGATGGAAAAATTTTTCTGAAGGAGTAGCTTCTAGTTTTCTTTGTGGTGTCTGTTGTATGGTTGAAGATGACTGAAATCTTGGAGACCTCCTAGATGTAGATGGAGGTGTAGCTTATGTTACAACTTGTGGTGCATGTCCAAGATTCAAAGAAGATACAATACCTTGCTTCTCAATACTTTCATCTTCCATATCATCATGAGGAATAGTTGTTGCTACTGATGACTATTTTCTCAATACTTCCATCCCATGCCTCATTTTCAACAAAATGTACATCTCTACTTATTATGACCTATCTCAGTAAGCTGGATTGAAAACTTGTAAGGTTTTGTATTATCTACGAATGTCCATCAAATATGCATTTTTCTCCTTTTTTTCTAACTTCTTCCTTAGCTCATCAATAACCTTCATTAGGAACATGTGTGTATGCTACAAAACTAAAAAATCTAAAATTAGAAACATTGTGTTTTCTCTTAGTCCAAAGTTGTTGAGGAACCATGTTTCAAACAATTTTTGTTGGACACCTATTTATGATGTAAACATATCTTCACTGCTACTACTTCTTCCCAATACTCATTTGAAAGATGTTTTACCTTCCTCATACTTCTCACCATATCCATGATTTTTATATTATTTCTCTCTTTCACACTATTTCGATGTCGTGTATACTTGGTAGTAAATTATTTGTGTATACCATTAAATTGAGAAATTCAGAAAATCATTCAAAACATACTCACCTCCTATATATGTCCTCCGAATTTTTATGCATTACCCACTTTTCTTTTCCACTAAAGCCTTGAACTGCTGAAATATATCAAAAGCATTTGATTTGTCTCTCAAAAAGTACACCCATGTCTTCCTTGTATAGTCATCAATGAATGTCATAAAATATGAACAACCTCGAATAGATTTTTTTGCATTGGTCCACATAAATCTGAGTGAACAATTTCAAGTGGTGCATGTGTTCTTCTTATTTTTCCAACTAGGAAGGACTCTCTCTATTTCCTCCCCAAAATACAACCTTCAAAAACTCTATCAAGTTTATGAATCAAAGGCAAACCTTTCACCATAATTTTTCTATGTAATAAATTCAAACCACCAAAGTTTTAATGACCAAACCTGAGATGCCATAGCCACGATTCATCTTTTTCAACTAACTGAAAAAGATGATTCAATCTCTTTACCTTCGTGACTGATCTATAGTTTGAGCTCGGATGTGGTTGGTATAATCTTCAAAGGAAACATTATGTTGCTTGTCATATTCATTTTAGCAATCACCTTGGTACTTGGATCTTTATCCACGATCACACATTCATTTTCTTCAATGTAAAATTTGTATATCTTTTGTAACAATTGACCAATGCTCATAAGATTGTGCTTCAAACCTAAAACATAATAAACATATTGCATAATCTTATTCTCACCCTTTTTGTTAGAATGTTGATTTTTCCTTCTCCTTTTACAGTCACTATATTATTATTCCCGAGGGTAACTTCTATCTTTATTGACTCATCTAGATTAGAAAATAAATCTAAGTTACCTCATATGTGATTCTTGCATTCATAACCCAAATACCATACATTACTAGGACTATCTTGGGAAATATTACACTCAATAGGTGATGCTTCAGTAATATTTTTGCATGCAATAAATATGGAGCTTGGAGTAGAGATTCAAACTTGATTTTGATTCTGTTTTTTTTTATCATACTACTTTTTCCTGTATTCAAAAGCATAGTACCCATATCTCTTGCAATAGTGACCTTTGAACATATGATTTATCTTGTCACGAGACCTGAAAAATTATTATGACTATGCTCTTGAGTATGTCCTCTTCCACTTGAATTTGATGGACCGATGCTACATCGTCTAGATGAACTTATTCCTCTACCTCTAAGGCCGAAATTTCCTCTTCCTCTTCCATGATTTTCATGATACCCGTGATGAAAAATCTTGATCTACAACTACATGTGATCTATTCAACCTTTTTCATGATTTATTAGTGATGCATGCAAATCATCATAAAAACTGACTTAGATCCTTAGTTTCTTCAATATCAACTACCAAAGGATCAAAATTTTGTAGGAAAACTTCTAAGCAATTTTTCACTTATCGCTTCTTTCCTCAATAGTTTCACCATGAGATTTAATTTTCTTGACTAAACCAACTACAAATGTAAATAACAATTCTATAGAATCAATGTTGCATTGACATGTTTTCAAAATCTCTATGAAAGTAACCGTAGCTTGGTGGTTTTTAATATCTCAAGTTACCTTGATACACAACTTGGAGAGCTTCCCACGCAATTTTGCTTTCTGAGGTTGTTGCCACTCTATGTAAGATGATTTCATACATGGCTTGATGAATGAAGAAAATATATTTTTCATCTTTCTTTCTTAATTCCTTAAAAGTGTCTTTCTCTTCCTACGAGAGTGTGTTATATTCTATTGCATCTATACGCTTTGTGTACCCCTCTCTATGATTTCCCACACATCTGGGATATGAATATTTCCTTCATGGTTAATGACCAACACTCATAATTATTTTGTTAATTGTTGTGTCTATAGACCGGATAGTGATGCCATAACATATTTTCAATTAGAAACTTGCTAAAAAATCCACGCTCCGATATGAATTTTTAGAAATTAGGCACATAAAATAACAACTAATAGAAATAAAATAAAGAATTACAAATAAAACATATTTTTACAAACTTAGATCAGCATTCGTGCATATATTTCTTCTTCTAGTTCTAGATCTTTGGCTCAATACAATCTCTCTGAATGTGTTCGATATATATCAAAACACTTATAATTTCCTCGATAAATAGATGGCTTCATCTAACAATAAAACACTCAACTCATAAAAATAGAAATAAAAAGCACATGCTTTTTTGCAATACAAAGCTTTTGATTTATTTGATTTATTAGCATTTCCTAAACTTAAGAATAACTATAACTAAAATTAAAAAAAAATCATGTAAAAAAACTATTTTCTTGCTCTTCTAGGGCAAAATTACTCTTTTTCTAACACAAGATACCTAAAATGAAGTACTCATATTCTTCAGAAGACGTTGTACAATCACACAATTCTTTATTTCATCTAACAAAGTGGGTGTGTTTCCATTTAGAGGATTACTACATTGCCATTGAGAATTATCAAGAAAAATGATTTTTTCAAATCAAATATTGATCATGGTGCATACTTCACTGATGATTACAAGATAAATTTATTTTTAGGTGTGCGAGATAATAGATTGTGTTCATAATAGAGATATGATTTGCATAGTATATCATTTCTCAATAGATTAAGAATTAAAAGAGAGCATTCTATGAATGACCAATGAAAATCATTATGGGAACTATGTGGAGCATCATTTACATGTCCAATAAAAATCATGCTCTAATTAGAGAAGCATCCAAAGAAGATCCTATTTATTTGTAGCATTGATCTCCACAATGGGGGAAGAGTATAACTTCATCCTTGATTATCATATTTTGATCACCCTTTCTCTCTATAACATTGTATTTGTCAATGAGAAATAGATTTTGTAAAAGTGACTTAAAATTTCTATTTATTTGTTGAGATTGCACTTTAAGTTGAAAAATCATATGATAATATGAAGAATCACCATTTTGGTCTATAAAATAGAATGATCTCTCCATTCCAAAGGATCATATTTCATTCTCTTTAGAAGGATGTATTCTTGTGTTTCTTGCATCAATATTTTCCTCCGTTCTCATCTTATCACTTATCTAAGGACATGTTGGCATTTATTTGATGTTGAAATATTTTTTCACTTTTTAATGTAATGAATATATCTTGACAAGATTTTTTATCTATATTGTTTTTTCAATTTCATCATCTTGTTATGATGTTGTGTTGTGCTTTCCTATTTCCTCCAATTGAAACTGGAATAACTTTTGAGTTTTGGTTAATGAAATATGAGTTCAACTCCTTGATCGAATTCCCCTTATCATTTATATCTCTCCTCTTACCTAAATAATTATCCCTCTCATGTCTATTATTGTAGTCATAAAAGGGTATTTCTACACATTCCGGGCCTATGGCCACCCCGGATATTAGTCTATTCTATATAGTTTTCAAATTTTAATAAATGTAATCCTTGCAATTCCCAAGAGGAGTGACTTTTTCCCATGAGAATAAATGAAATTACACATTTTGTCTTTGAAGAAACATTTCACCAACTAAAACTTATTATGTTCATCCCTAATGTTTAAATGGGAGGGATGGACCTTTCATTTTTTTGCTTATACTACCTAAGGAGTAGGACATAACATATAAAAAATACATTAAGAACCAACCTTAGATAACATTGCTCATCTAGGCTCTCATTGGAAAGCACCTTAGTGTGCATAGGATGGGGGAGAACAAAGAGAATTTTCTTCATCCCAACCCATCATTACATACCTTATAATCACACTAAGAAAAAATAAATTCCTATACAATACAAAATGCCAACTGGTGGCTACATTCTTATATAGAAATTTACTAAATATAATCTATGTGGTCATGTTTAATCAACCACCTTCTTCCCTTTTCCTTTATCTATTTTAACGTTAGACACACGATCATACATATGAATCGTCATTCACCTACAAATTCTACATGGAAGACACACAACAATGAGGTATTCAAACATTTTCTTTTGAGGGAGCTAGAAATCCTACATCTTATCAAGAGATTTGTGTCCCATCAAACCCATAAATAAAGCCTTTGCAAGATACTAACTAAAACTACAAGCACATCAATCTCTCCAACACCTCTGCATGATCCTAATAAATAAGAAATTTTCTTGAAGAGTTGGAGAGGATATTTACACAACTCAAACCTTGTGCCATTTCAAACACGTTCGATGGCCTAGGGATTTATTGGGATCATACATCAAATTCCTCAGGTTCCCAATAAAATTTTCCTCATCCACATCATTCATTTCTTCAGCTATAGACCATGCCCTCCCTAACTATTATATCATAGAATAGTTCTTAATTGTGTCCCCAATCTAATCAACAAAGGAATCCCCAACGTCCTCTCCCATGATGACACAATTCCTATTTGAGATTGGTGCCTCATCACCATCCTTCCTTCCTCTCATCCTACAACTTGTTATTAGGACTTTGTAATCAAGAAGGTGGTTATAGAGCCCCAGAATCCAACTACGCTAGCTGAAGTGTCAAAACCCTCTCCCACATATGCTTTTATCCTTCTAACTATGTTTTGTAAACGTAGAGAAACCACAAAGTACATGTGTCTAATTTATCTCATGACCTTACATTGATATGTCATAAGAAAGTATTAAAATTTCCTTTGCATGTACCCAAGACAAATTATTTCTACATGTGGCCATTGACAATATCCTACATCACTATTTTTATAACCTTGTTGGGAAGATCATCCTTCCAAATAACTGGGAAACTCCTTTCTTACTCTTTATGTCAACTCCTATGTTAAAAATATAGTCTACTACCTATTTCTTGTCATACATGATATGAGAAGGGAGAAGGTGATACTATTAAAAGAAGGTGTTACATGAGTAGCACATTGGATGATCGAATCAAAATTTCATGTTCTCATTCATCCCGACTCCATGGCTTTGATAATCAACTTAGAGTCTCCTTCCACCCAAATCTTTGACCATTGCTACTTCCTAGCCTCCTGCAAACCCTGTAGAAGAGCCATTCCCTCAACCTTATTGTTTGAGGCAATCCCATAGTCATGGGATATAAGTAGAATTGGTTGGATTTTAGAATTTCAAAAAATGCACCCATATCTAACTTTACCTAGATTTCCTTTAGATGCTCCATCAAAAGTAATTATTTTCCCATCTTGATTAGAGAGTCTCCGATAAAATTTCCTAATCTTTCCATTCCCATTATCAAGAAATGGATGGCATTTTACTTTATGGAAAAATCCTCAAAAATTAATTGATATAGTTGAACCAATTCTGTAAGTGGAGGTTGTTGGAAAATTTATCCCATGTAAACATTTACACATGTGAAAAAACACAAAATTGAAAAAATTGGTAACAAAAGGAGAAAAATAAGTTAAATTATGTCCATTATCTTAACTAGTGTTCCTTTTATAATAAAATTGTATATTCCTAAAACTTCGTGAAACATCTTCATTATTAGTAAAAGAATAGAGGATTTTGAAAGGTTCTTCGAACATTATACAACAAAAAAAAATATAAATCACTTAAGAAAACTAAACCATACCTCCATTAGTATAAGTGTGCTAGGATATCCTCATATGTTATTATGAAGCATATCCTATGAAAAATAGTAACCCATATTGATCCCTAAGAGTAGTGTCCAAATTTCCAAAACTCAACAATTAAGCATTGAAGTTCCACATCAGCTATCCATAATTTTGAGAACACGGTCCAACATATTTATTTTTAATTTTATCTTTTACACAAAAATATTCATAATTACAATCATTTACCAAGGAAATGCAAATAACAACTTACATCTACATGATAGGGTGGGATCTATCATGAAATTTTAATTCCCCTTTGAATTTTTTTAACAGTCTCTCTTGTATTAGGGGCTCAAATCTATTACTGCTATCTGAAACCTTCCCTAATGTATCTTGAACCCTTATCTCGTGCCTCTACCCAAATTATAACACATATAAATAATTCTCCCCATGATCATTTTCCTCCACTATTTTCTTCTAAAACTCTTCATTTTCTCTATTTGTGTGGCCAAAATAGAATCTTCTAAATCTTCTGTCTCCAAATTTGAATCATTTTTGTATTGCCTTTCATTGAATCAAATTTTGGGGAATATCATCCTTCCACCATGACACTCTTCTATTCACCTTTTATTTTCAACTCTAACATTTTGACACCATATTCCTCACAACAAAACACTTCCAACTCATAAATGAAAATCTTCATAGTCTAGGTTCGAGTCAAAACAAAATTATGAACCTTAAGCTCCATTAATTCTAGAAGATCGGTAGAGGTCTCCATATGATCGGGATGTGAGAAACATTATTGTGAGATTATTTATTATTTTTATGATTGATGACCAGAATTCTACCTAGGATATTTCCATTGGAGACAAGGTAATCTTCATTCAAAAAATTGTAGCGGTGGTGGGGAAATCTATACCAAACATGTTTGATAGAGAATTTTTGGTAGTTGGGATGGAATAATGAAACAAGGGTTTGATAATAATTTTACTATATTTAGAATACCTTTCTCAATTCTCTATATGTTACCACTATATGCCATTGATATGTTTTAGATATCTTCATCATTGGCTTGAGCTAAATTAGTTTGTTTTAATGGATAGTGGTTGTGATGGAAAGATCAAGAACCACTTATGTACTCTACTAGTTATATAAATATTCGCAATGGATCTTATCTAATGCATATCATAACATTTGAATGAATGAAATATATTCTCTAAATATATTTTATTATATGCTTAGGAACAATATATATTTGTTAGTAGGCATCATTACTAATTAGTTGACATAAAGTGTGGACATAGGTTCTATGTAGGGATTTCAAAGTTTTAGTGTACAATATAATGTTTCATAAAGTGAAAGTTATGTGCAAGTATTGAATGACATACAATTAGTTTATATTTATAATAATCAGAGTATGCAAGTATAATTTTATATTTTCATGGAGGAAAAAATCGATTATGATGTATGTAAATTTACTAGGAATGAGAAATGTTGTGAGGATTTGTGTACTTTTCTTTCATGAAATAATATTGTGAGGCTATTAATAAGATTTTGACATTAAGGTATATTTTCTAGGGATGTAAAATAAATCATTAAAAAATTAATTTATGTGTGACACGCTTAGAATTCTCATGATATCAACTATGTATTTATATACAAAATACTCTAAATTTTTGTTAGTGATGTAGGATTTTGTTTGAGCCTAGATAATCTAGCACCATTAACACTATTAATTATGTTACGACTTGTAATCTTCTAGGACCATCACCCTATGCCACCATGGTTGGATGTGAATCATAAAGAATATCCGATAAACATCAATACAATTAAAAAGAGGACTATGTGGATATTTATCCATTTTCATGTCCAAGTAGAAATAATTTGATTTGATATAGATTTATCTAACAAAGGAGACTTCACAGAAGTATAGTGCCCACTTCTCTTCAATACTATTTCATTATGATTTTTATTTATTTTTATTAGACACTTTGAGATTCTCAGATTATTATACTTTGATTAACATATGAGACTATATGGCCATTTGGATTATTGATTTGTTGTGATTCATATTTTTATTATGATATGCTAGATAACATTGGTGGAAAGTTGTACATGTTGGTTTAGATTGTTCTAATTTTATATTGACATGTTATATTCATGATGCGTTGCCTATTTTTGGACTTTCATAATAGTATTGTGACCTCATGTGTGTGGCCATGGGTTATGATGTTTTCCTTTCTTTTAATTTTGTGTATTTTATTTTGTGGTGCATGTATCTAATTATTTAGAAAATCTAGTTACTTTATTAGCACTTGTTAATATGTTTTAATTAGCTAATTTAACTTAATTTGTAAACTAAAAGGAAGATGTGACAATGGAGTAATTAATAGAGTAGATGGTCCTTGATTTTTTCTTGATGTTGAATGAATTAATTACATTTTAGAGGTGTGTACTCTTCTTTCTTTCCCAATCTCTAATTTTTCCTTATAGGCCACTTTTTGAGACTTGTGGGACAAGTTAACCTTTTCCCTTACATCTCAAACTCATCTACCAACCATACTTATGAAGTCTGGAGTGAATTTTAGCATTTTAATGCATTGTTTTAGTGTAAAAGAGTAAATAAAGTCACCTTTTCTACTTACCACATTTAATGTGTACTTGAAAGGTATGGAGTGCATGTTGGAGTGTACATTTGTGCATGTCATAGCCTTACTTGTTCATTAAATCCATTGGTCTCTGTGTGTTGACTTGTTGAGTTGGAATAGAGGAATCATGAAATGGCATCCTACATGGATCCATCTCATCATCCTCACCCCTTTTCCTATTTATTGGGTGAATTTGGAATATTTGGGGTTACTTGTCTCATTTTCTACACTTTCTCTTTTGGAAGTTGGACTTGGGTTGCATGTTTGGATCCTTTTGGGGTTTTATTTCGGGATTGTGTTTGGTTTTAAGGAGTTGGAGAGGTAGGATTTCCACTTTTTTAATATCTTTATTTATGAATTTAGATGTGAAGTTTGTGTTTTCTTGAGTTTATGTATGTGTTTTGTGTATGTAATATGTTGGGGGACATGTAGATTACGCTGAGAGTGGTGTGGGAGAAACAAGTGGAGAACTTTTTGTGGAGGAAAATGTGAAGGCATTGTGGGAGAGGTTCTCCACTAACGTGGAATTAAAAGGGTTTATATGTTATTTTGCATAGCAAAAAGGGAGAAATAAGGTGTTGTGTGTGTTGTTGATAGTGCACTTAGAGGAATTGGGTGGACCCTCTTCCCACATGGGAGGCATAAGGAGAAGACTCCATGTTCTTGTCTCCATTTTGGCTTACTCTTAAGCCTTTGTGAATGTGTTGAAAATGTGAATTTTATTTGTGTTGTTTTGAAAAATAATGCAAAAATACTCTTGATGAACTTATTTGAAAAATGTGATTGAGTGTTGAAATATTGTTTGAATGTGGAAATGTTGTATGAGTGTTGTATTGTGGAAGCCATTTTTGTAAAGTTGTCAATGTTGTAAAATACTCCTCATTTTTCTATGGTTGGGGCTTGGGGGCCAATAAGGAGGATGGCTTCTCCTCTTATTGGATTATAGGTTGGGTGGAGAACGTCACCTACTCCCCTTTCATTGTATTGTGATACAAATTTGATAACATGAGAGAACCGCAAAGTTGAAGATTTGAGGAGTAATACTTTGTTAGAGCCAAAATATCACCTTTGTAATGTTATCCCATTGTTGTAAAAGTGAAAGTTGTAATCTTGTAAATTATTCTTTCAAATTGTTAGAAATAAGAGCTATTGTATTGTAATAAAATGAGCTATGACCGTTGAGAAATGAGTGTATTGTTACCTTGTTGTAATTTGCATTCTTGTAAAATGTATTTTTGAAATTTCTATTCTTATCATGGAAGAAGGATTTGAAGTGAAATTGTAATTGAAATGAAGTTCTCTCAATCTAGAATTTATTTAAAAGTTGTATTGCAAATTTCATTTGGAAGGAATGATGTTCTTGTTTGAATATTGAATGTTGATTCTTTTTGTATTGTTGGAAAAATTGAGCTTTGAAAGGAAAAATAGAGAAAGGGGTTTATTTATGTATGCTATCTCTTTTATTCTCCCCAAACTAAATTGAAATGGAAAAAAACTCTTTGAGTTCATATTGTAGTCAAATTTTAGTTTTGTCACAAATCCAATTATACCACTTAGTTGAATATTTATAAATTTATATCTAACCATATATACATCATATTTTATTTTATAACAAAATTAAGTTGTTAGACTTTTTATAATATAATAACACAAAATATAACAATTATATATATTAAACAATAATATAATATAACCAAAAGTTTTTAGTAAAACAAAGTTGTGTTCTATTAAAAAAAATTGTAAATATTTGTTTTGAGGTTGAATGGCCACGGGCCACTATGGTTGTATTAAAAAAATGGTTGGGTGGAGAGCGCCGCCCCCACCCTAACCCATATTATATAATATGGGGAGGGGTGAGGTCAGCACCGTCCTTCCCCCTCTCCCAAATAAAATATAAACTCTTCTAAAACAAAGCAGCCATGGCCACTGGACCTATCATTGTGCATAATTTTAATGCAGCCCAAAAATATTATATATATATATATATATATATACTCAAAACCTACAACCTTGTGTATATCTCTTTTTGAACCGAGAAATAAAATGAGGGTACTGAAAACCCCATAACCATATAATTGGTAAAAAATTAACAAAAATACAGATTATCCACTCAAACCCTAAGTAGGGTAAGAAAATATGTTGAAAAGAAATATATACAAAAATACAAGTAATTGGTTGAATGGGGCCACTTAGTGGTTAGGTCAAGTTGTGACCTTTTTGTGGTGGGGATTAATTAAGTAATTATGCATGGTATTTGATAATGATTAAAAGGGGGTTTTAAGTAAATTATAGTTAAATAAATTAAATGGATCATGGTTAATAAAAATTTGGAAAATACTCTAATATAGTAAGGGAATTTAATGGAAGGGTTTTTAAACTATAAAATATTTTGAAATAAATTAATAATATTTAATTATTAATTTAATTCGATTACATTATGAAGGTGTGGAAATATTTCATGAGAACTTAATCGACCACAAGTAATGTTTATAAACCTTCTAAAAAAACTTTATTGTATTGTTTTCCCAATAAATTATTAAACTTTAGGTGGTTTTGAACATCAAAATTGTGGGCATTACAGAATATCAATAGTGAAATGAAGAATTGTAATGAATATTTAATAGGTATCTTCACTTTCACAAGTTGTTTATTCTCCCATAGATGTAACTAAATCTTCTATAAATGGAAGTAAGATGGAAATAAATGTCATATCCATCCACCCGGAGGAGTGAGATCTAGGAATCTATTGTCAAGTTTCCAACTAAAGATAAATTTTATTTTTAGAAGCTTTAGAAATATTGAAAGGAAAGGATAAGTCATATGATTCAAACTGTTACAAAATTATTGTAGATTCTTTTCATAACATTTTCATTAGGCTGTAATTCCATTGTGTTTAAATTGGTAATCATTTCCTCATTGTATTAGAGTGATATTTACGTTCTTTTTCAATGTTGTTCTTAAGGTATTGTGACGGTAATATCTAAATCTAATTTTTTTGGTTGTATGGTATGCAGATTTCCTTTAATGGTATTCCTAACCATGAATGCATCACCATTTTACTCCAACACTTAACCTCATAATATTCTAGAAAATAATTAATAAAATAGTACATACGTGTATCTAAATACTTACAATTATGGTTGACATAGGGATGCTTGATGAAAATTGATCTTAAAAACTCGGATGTATTTCAGTTGTATTTCTACAACTCACAAATATGTCTATTAAATATTATATATAATAAATTCAAATTATGACCATATTTGTGTGCATGTGAAAACAAAGCAGGTGAAAAATAATGAAAAATAAGGGTAAAAAATTGATGCACCCAAATTATGTGTAAGAAGATTCCACAACTCGAGTAGAAATAATCATACACATAGTTTTGGAAAAATTCAAGGACAATGAGAAATGAAGGAGAACAGAAAAAAAAATGAGCATACGAGAGAAATAATAGGCATAAGTATTACGATCTCCTTATTTATATATATATATATATATATATATATATATATATATATATATATATATATATATATATAGAGAAAAATATACATGGTATGCAAAATATATGTATATCTCTCATATACATCTAATAGATTCTTCCTATATACATATAATGTATATAGACCCCATGGCCTATCTTGAAATGTTGAGAATATATGAATACATCTACACACCTATTATATATTTATGTAGATATACTTTGTTCAACTGATGTGTTTAAAGTAGGGTGCTTTTTAATATTAGATAGAAAATAAATATGGGTAGAAATTGTGTTTTTACAAATGAAAGGTTGAAATATATTTATGAGGCCTACTTCAATAAGATTTATAAAATCTCATTGTTTTAAAAAAGATATAGACAAAAACTAGTGAAAAAGAATAAAGCGGAGTAGAAAAGAATTTAAAAAGATCTAATCAAATTAACTACTCTTTTACAAGAATTAGGTATCCCTATAGTGGCACACTTTGATGCGTGTGAGTTATTACCTATCAGAGTGAAAGAATCATTTGGATATATGGTAGCTATTGTGGCTTTGCCACAATCGTGCTCATGAAAGAATCACGTCCCTTTAAACAAATAATTATTTTATAGTGAATTTCAAAATATATATATATATATATATATATATATATATATATATATATATATATATATACTTAGAACTGATTAAATATAGAAAATAAGGGAATATAGAAACACATACATACTTAAATGCGTTGAAAACTATGAAAATGACTACGTGAAACTTATATCTTTGTACTTCCATGTGATGTCCACCACATGAGGGAGATAGAAATTGTTATGTTTTCCATCCTGTGATTTCTTTTGTATCAGTAACAAGAAAGTATATGTAGAGACGTATATGCTAATATAGACTATAAAAGAGAGAATTAGTATCCCTTTAGTATGTAACATTATAAACTTATGTAATCTTGGATTGTTTTACACTAATCTAAGTAAATAAATCCGGAAGCGTTTCCTTTTATCATTACAAAATTTTGTACTATTAACCTTATTATTACATCATACACATTTTTACTTTGTTATTTTACATATTGAATAGAAGTTCGTTTCAACGTATCACTCTTTCGCTTTTCAAAAATGTTTAAATATAAATTCTATAATATAAAACTAATTTTAAATATTTTATTATCTTCCACAATTGATCTTGAAAGATCAATTTATATTAAAAAAATACTTTAAAATGTTAAATATATTGTCTTGTGCAAAAACTTAAATGCATCATTTCATATTTTTTGTGAATCTTTAATTAAAATATCCAATGTGATATGCAAACCCTATCACTAGTTTGAAGTAATTTTTAACTGATAATTTCAAAAAAAAAAAAAAAAACGGTCCACACATTTAATTTCTTTTATTAAAATATAGAATAAAATAATATTGCATTATGAATTTCAATTTTTATGACATTTAAATTCTTCTTATAAATTACATTAATAATTAAGACTCACTTATTTATTTATTTTTAAATTGAATTTTGTTTTATTTTTGAAAAATGATTCGCTTCTTGAAAATTACTATCATAATTATGAATTGGACACAAACATCATATCTTTAAGGAGTTAAAGACAAACAACAATAGAAATTATTGTTGAGACAGTTTCCTGTCCTCTCCTAGTTCCCACCATTAAATATCATGCGTATGAAAGGCATATTAATATGATTCTCTTCCTCTTTACTTTGGAAATTAGAAAAAACAAGCAACGAAAGTGCCAATATTTTTCCTATGTAGTCATATTTCCTTATTCGAATTACTTATTCTTCTATGACTTTCATTCGATTATGTTTTTTTATGAAAAAGATATTATATTATATTAATTCAATTAAATACTATATAAGATGACTTTCAACAAAAATGTGAGCAAGATGTCGAGCACACCCCAAAACTACAAACAAAACTAACCCAAGGTGAAACAATGAAAGTCAAACTACGCCAAACCTAAAAAAAAATCGATTATGATTGATATACATTCCATTAGATTATATATTAACACTTTCTAAGTGATTCATTACTGATTATCGATGGCCATTTTCAAACTTATTTAAGTCATCATATATATTTATTTTCTTTTGATTATATAATAACATTGTTGCATTCATTCATATAATTTCTTGTTATCTTACTTAGTGGTTGCTCAAGCGGAGCAAGATTACGCCATGAGTGGGACAGTTGGCGAGAAAAGAGTTTCAGTTTTCATTTTGAAATGACGAATTGGGGAAGGGGATGTTACCTTTTTTCTCTTATGAGCGTCAAGTAGAGAATGTGTTATCTTGCATGTATTATGGGGTGGTAGATATGTTTGTGTAAACTGATAAGGGTAGTCCATGCTTTGAGGTAGAAATCAGTGTTTTGATTATTTTTCATTTTTTGCTGACTGTGTCATTTACTTGCTAATTAGCCTAGTTGTTGCTTACAAGGCAATAGATTCGTTTGTGATGTTATGACCTTAAGTTATGCATCATGGAATTATCTAGTTGTTGCTTGCTAGTTAATTTTGATATTGTTTGCATATGCAGATTTGATATTGGTAATGAAATTGTGACTATAGAGTGGTTATCTCCAACTTGTATCAATTAAAAGAGAATTGCAGTGCATTAAGATATTTTTGATAACCTTCACAAAAGCCTATGAGGTTTAGCCAAATCGGGCTTGTAAGGCATTTTTAGGTTCATATTTTATTGTTTCTGTGAAGGTAGAGATTGTTTAGTATATGGTGTTTAGATCTTCTCTAAGACATAGATTAAATAAGCTCTTTTAATGTGGTTGACATGGAACATAGTTCACAATATTGTGAATGGTACCTGAATTATTTTGGGCCCATGGAGGACTGTTCGACCAAATGAAACCCAAATAAATTCCATGTGGCAAATAGGCCAAACAAAATACAAATTGATTCTATGTGGAACCGGGAGGTGGTTAGTGACTGAAGCAAACATTATTTCCTTCTTTAATATTGTGTGATGTTATCCAATGATTAATAGGTTTGAACAATTTAACTTTTATTCAATGTATTTATCTGTGTAAAGATTAATTGTGTGAAAACATGAAGAAAGACACAAACATGCATAACATTAAAGAGCACACCTTAGCTTCAGTCTCCATCTGGGCAGTCTTATCCTCCATCTTTGAAGCTCCATTCTCAGAAGTAGTCCCTGTTGATGAATGTTCAGAAGAATTTTTGGTCTCCTGCATATTAACGTCAACATTTTCACCAACTTCAGGTACACCATTGCTTTGACCATCATTTGTCTCCATTGCAACAGTTGTAACAACGACTTCCACTTCGTCTTCTTCAATCATCTGCAGAAATAGAAGAATGTTGTCCAATCTGCAAAAGACAGGAGTAGAATTTCTAAATGCATGTTTCCTTGGATCTTCAAATTTTTGACTTCTGAATAATCTTAACATACAAATGCTCAAAGAACCAGGAAACCTTCAGCCACAAATAATATTTAATAGTGTTACACGAGACATTATACATATTTAAATATCTACATATGAAAAACTCGTAACTTCCAAAGTAACAAGACAAAGTAGCATTTTCCAACACTACATCAACATCACAAACTAATTCTTTTATTTATCAATCTATGCAAGTAACTACAATTTTTACAAGATAGAACTCTGCATTGACAATGATTGCATCATATTAGTTGATATTGGAAATCATACCATGTATGAGCTAATCCTTTGAGGTGCCTGAACTTGAGATGGATCAGCATATAAAACATCAAATGTAAAGGTCCCTGGCCTGAAAATTGTTACACCTTTGTACTTGGCACTATGTTGCCCTTTGGCAACACAATTGAGTATTTTAATTGGTCTGCAACTCTATCTTCCATCTCAGGAGAAGATCCTTTCCAAGACAATGCAATGGAGAAAGGGAAACGTTCTTGCTAAGAAAATATTCTTCAGTGAAGATGAACTGGATGCTTTAAAATTCTTGCTAAATAAACAAAATTTGCATTTAGAGCAAGAATTTTGTTGATATTATGACATCTGAACATTGTCCACTGACACAACATTGCTACGAGAAAATAGGCAAGCTCGGTATATGACTAAAATCAAGGACATTCTCTAGAAAGACCAAGGTATCCAATCGCATGAATAAGAAAACCACATCTACCCAACCATAATTCACTCAAGAAAGACACAAATCACCTTAAGGATGTAGATTAAAGGTATCTGGGCATTACCATATGCATATAATTTCTGTATTAAATTTAACAAAGTTGGCAATTTAGAATTGAGGGCCACTCCACTCGCACTACATTGCAAACAAAAAAGTTAGAGATCAGGATAAGATTAAAAGCAAGTAGATGCTCTAGAGAAAGAAGGGTAGCCACTCAGATGATTGAGTGCGAACCAAATCTATCCAACCAAAATTCACTGAAGGAACACAGGGATCATCTCAAAGATGTAAACTTAAGGACAACAAAAGTTCAAATAAAATTAAAACCCAACATTCCAATCTGAATTTTTGCCAGACCATGGTAGGCACACTTTGTTCAAAGAACCACTCGCGATTGCGCCACATAAAGTCAGAGCATTAAGGGAACATAATTTCTTTTTGCATCTTTTTGCACTTGTAAAGGAAACTTAAAAACACAATTACAAACTCATGCAAGTATAGCAATTTTTTAAAAGTGCACATCACATTCTTAATACTCCCCCATCAAGTACAACCATTTATATAGTCCAGATATATATGTCATGACATGTAGCACTAACTAATTTGAAAATGAGTTTGAATCTGATTCAGACTGCAGCCCATCCACTTGAGGGCAATTCATTGAGTATATCCATCTTGAGTAACTTGAATTTTGGAAACATATCCAGCTATCATCCCATTTGGATTTTAAGAGCAACAATAATTTCAGATGAAACATGAAACAAATATGAACAATTAAGTAAAAATTGTACCTACCCATCAATGCAACCTTGTTGTGATTTTGGAACTCATCTTTTTACCACAAGAAGACATCAAATGCTGCTAATGCCCAACCACCCATCAATGCAAGCTTTAATGAAAATTTGGAACTCATCTTTTAGCACAGCAAAACATCAAATGCTGCTAATGCCCTCAAATACATTCCTAAAATGTGATTTAAATCAATATTTGCCTCAAAATTAAGATCAATACTAAAAAAGGTGCACATACACCTTTGAACACATTTTCTCACAAGAACCAGTATAGTTGATTACTTGCAACATCCAGCATGATTGTGCTAATATAATATTTTAAATAAAATAAATTCAAAAAAATGCTTTGTTAAAAACCTTACATAAAATTACACCAGAAAACATGGGCTGAGATAATTCATAGTAGTTTATATTTTCACGAGAAATGGTAACAAAATTGAACAGAAAGTAGCCAAATCATACCTAGGACATTCATCCAAGAACCTAACTTTATCTAAATAAACTTTCCATTGCCCATCCCCTTGAGGGCAATGCGTGACTTTTTTTTGGCAAGCTTTCAATACCATGCTCAAAGGAGAAAAATGATTCCGTTTAGTACAGCTTGAGGAACACTTCTATAGCTTAAACAAAAACCACCATGGGTTGCAAAGAAGGGAGCAAACACCAGCGACTCAACAGCCATAAGCTTGATCAAAATGTTAAGAGACGGTCCAGATGTGTCCTTCAGTGGGTCTCCAATGGTGTCACCAATGACAGCAGCCTTGTGAGGATCAGAACCCTTTGGACCAAGTGTCCTGGCATGTTCTGACGCTCCATCCTGCGATGAAAGTCGAGCAGTAGAAAGCAATCAATAGGATAAAGCAATTTTAGAAATACCATTGGCACTGCCAAATTGAGAATCACAAAAATATCCGAGTGTCATTCCAAAAAGCACTCACCTCAATGTACTTCTTTGCATTGTCCCAAGCACCACCAGTGTTTGAAGCTGATATAGCAACCTGATATCCAATTGAAGACGAATGTTAAAACAAAAACAATAACTAACATGAAGCAGAGTTACAAAAAGACAAAAATAAGACCAATAACTACCTGCACACCAGACACGAGAGCACCAGCCAGAACACCTGACAGAGTCTCCACACCAAATAAAGTACCAACAATCAGAGGTGTAAGCATCACAAGGCAACCAGGAGGAATCAGTTCCTTCAGGGAAGCATCAGTTGATATCTTAACACAAGTTGCATAATCTAGTTTGGCGGTCCCTTCCATGAGACCAGGGATGGTGTTGATATGTCTGCGAACCTCTTCAACCATTTTCAAGGCTGCACTACCCACACTTTTCATTGTCATTGCAGAGAACCGATAGGGAAGCATTGCTCCCACAATTAAACCAATGAACACTTTAGGAGTCAAGACATCCACAGTTGAAATCTCTACACGGCTGACAAAGGCTCCAAACAATGCAAGTGATACCAATGCAGCTGATCCAATTGCAAATCCCTGTAAAGACACTTAACATCACAAAACATCCACTCACTAAAGCAAACAAAGAAGAAAACAACACGTGCCTTACCTTGCCAATGGCAGCAGTGGTATTGCCAGCTGCATCAAGAGCATCAGTTCTTTCACGGATCCTGTGACTCATGCCAGCCATCTCAGCGATACCTGCAGCATTGTCATTGATGGGTTCATATGCATCAATAGCCAATCCAGTTGCAATAGTACTGAGCATTCCCAATGCAGCTACTGCAATACCATACATGGCAGCCAAACTAAAACTGACAAAGATGCTTATTGCAATTGCAAAATTGGGAATAATAACATATTTGTAACCCAAAGCCAGCCCAAATATAACATTTGTTGTTGCTCCTGTCCTGCATGAATCAACAACATCTTGGATGGGGCTGCAATGCAAATTTCCGCTAAATGTCATTAACTTATTATTTCAAAAATGCCAATACAAGGCCAGCCCATAAACCAACAACAACACGGAAGAAGAGTTTCTGTATTAGTAATAAGCAAGTTTGTTAACCAAATCTCAGGAAGAAAATCTACTCTTTTTAACCACAAGAAGGAAAAATTACTGGTAACAAACAGACAGAATCCCATACCAGTTTTTGACAACCTTTTGTTCACCAAAATTGAATATGGTGAAGGATGGTGGCAATGCAACCAAACTTACAACAGCAATGCCAATGGTCATCAACATTGTCGAAATAATAAGTTGTTTTTTCAATGTAGGCTCAATTTCCTTCACAGCCTTGATCTCAAATATGTCAGTGGCAAATAAATTTGTGATTAAGAAAACAATGATACCCATTGAGCTTATGAGTAATGGGTAGGACATTGCAATAAAATCATGAGAGGTTCCAAATGATGAAATTGATGCTAGAACCAGAGCTGCACATGAAGATTCGGCATAGGAACCAAATAGATCTGATCCCATACCAGCAATATCTCCAACATTGTCACCAACATTATCAGCAATAACGTAGACACATTTCAACAACGAAAATATTATGATAAATACCAACCCATGTAAATCTGAAGGAATAAATGATATATATAAACATAGAGGTTGGCAATTTGTAGTCGCTCATGTTTATCTTATTTTATGTTGGATTAAAGCTAAATTCAATCTCACCACAGGGTTACGTGGATCATCTTCAGGAATGTTCCTCTCAACCTTTCCAACAAGATCAGCACCAACATCTGCTGCTTTGGTGTAAATACCACCACCAACTTTGCCAAATAGAGCCATGGAGGAACCTCCAAGACCATAACCAGTAATAGCTTCAAAGAGACCCTCCCAATCATCTCCATAATACATTTTGAATAGATTAATGGAAATATAAAGCACCAACAACCCATTTTCAGCAAGCAAAAATCCCATTACAGCACCAGACCTAAAGGCAGTGATGAAAGCTTTTCCATGAGGCATTTTGTCAAACAGTTCACGTACATTGTTAATGCTTCCACATTTTGCATACATGTCTACAGGGCCCTTGCAACTACATCATCTGACAAAAGTCCATTCTCTATTATGCTTTGGCGGATGTCCATACCCTGTTTGCAAGCTCCTCTTTTGGCAGAGGCAGGGAGTGTCCTCGAGATGATGATGTGACCTGAAACAACAGAAATGGCATGTTCATAAATGACGAGGAGACCTCCAGCTGTACAAACCTATTTGTTTTCCACAAAACACCAAAAACATGGTCCTTCTCATCAGCCCCCCCATTGCTTACATGCAGAAAACTAAAAATTCACTTGAATCAGATGACACAAGAATCAGGCACCATCCTTGAGATCACATCTCTTCGAGGCATTCTATCAAACAGTTCACGTGCATTTTCAACAAATTCATATTGTGCATATCCTGCAATCATGGCATTCCATGAGCCCACATTTCTTTGAGGCATTTTATCAAACAGTTCATGTGCCTTATCTATGCTTCCACATTTTGCATACATGTCTACCAGGCAATTGCAACTACATCAGTCAAAATTCCTCTATCCATTATGCTTTGATGGCTGTAAATGCACATTCTGCTTACTACACACAACCCCTCTGAAGATTACATATCTTCAATTATTGCAGGCCTGTATTTTCACGAGCATGGTTTCACAAGGAAAGACAGTTCAGTCTTTCATTGCTCACAGGTGATTTTGATCAAGTGAAAGAACAAGATAGTTTCTCATGGAATATAATTATTGCAGCATACAGAAGACATGGTTATCCACATAAGGCATTCACACTATTTCACCATATGCAACAAACAGGTCTTCAACCCGATCAGTTTACATTTGCCAACATACTCCTAGCCTATGCCAAAATGGGAGCTTTGGAACAGGGTATGGACATCCATCAAAGCATATGTGCGCAAAACTAACAGTGAACCAAAAACAAGATTATATCTGAAACAACCAGATTTCATCAAGATGCCCTTCAAAAATACGTGGCAAAAGGAGGTGCACGTTCCTGCAACGGGGACTGGGTGACAGGTGGCTGCACCATGACAGACAGGTCGAAGCTACTCAAGCAGCAGATCATAGTCGTAGAAGATCAATTCCATAGTAGCCACGCCTTCGGCATAATTAATGATGGTCATCCTCAACTTTTTGTTAATAACTAATTTGAATCGTCTTTATGGATTTTTTTCTCTCAAGAACCTCCTACAATTCTCTTATGTATCAAAGATTTGAGATTAGTATGGAAGTAATATTTGTTGATTAGTATAGAGGTTAATTTCGTGGTAGTACGTTGAGATGTTGTTCATATATATTTGGTCACTCTTGAATATTTAGAATAATAATACATTAATTTACATTGGTAATTATGGGGTTGGGATAGAGTCTAATGGTATGCAATATAATCTAGTATAGATATATTTAATTTTAGAAATTCACATACCATAAAGAAAATAATTTTTTTTTTTTTTTTTTTTTTTAATAATTTCTCATGAGTAGTGATAAATGGTATGAATCCACATACACTAATGTTTTAGGTTTGGAAAAATTATATATACAAAAAGTCTCGAAATTCATTGTATGACAAAGATATTATGAATTTTTGATTGAAAATTTCATTTCATAATAATAGAAGAAATTAATGTGCATAGTTAATCATATAAAAAGTGGGTGGTACTTTGTAACACACCCCTAAATCTCAAGTCACGTGAGTGGCATGTGCTAAGTTAGATTACATGTGCGAAACAAACTTTGTGGCTTTCCAACCAAAAAGGGTTGCAAAATAGAAACAAGAAAATACATCAAGTAGTAGTTGCGAAAAAAATTATAGACGAGAGGAAGAGGTGGAGGTGGACTCTTAGGCTTGTCACCCAACAAGATCCACCTTCTTATTCCACATGAATAACTTCACCCTAGCCATATTTGTAGTGCCCACTTCCCTTCGACACCTTTTTGATATTGATCATGACACTTTGTTGACTCTAGGATGGACATTATTATAGTTTTGATTTAACATGATGTTAGATGTTAGAGTATGGACTATTATTGATGTTGATTCATATATGACACATGTGGATTACTATAGGAATTTTTAATTGATGTTGATATGTTGTTTGACATGGTTATAATTATAGATGTTGTTTGGACATGTGATATTTTGATATATTTAGTAGACCTAGAAAATTGATTTAAATTTGATGATAATATGGTTATTAATGAAATTTCAAATGATATTGTTGTTTTCCTTGATGATGTTGTGATTCATATGTATATATGGTTTTGGAATTATATCTTATATTTATTTTGGATGATTTGATGCGGCCACGAGGCTGAAGGAGGTATTTGTGTTTTACAGGTAAACATATCACAACAAACACATCGGGGATTGAGACCAACCACATTGGAATTCTAGACTAATTCAACAAGGGTCACCATGGCAACTTGTATTTTTGTGTGTGTGTGTTGTATTTTTGTTAGGGATCTCCATGGGGGGGATCACCTTCGAATGTGACCAAGGGATTTTATGTATTTCTTTTATCTGGTTCCTTTGTTTATGTTAGTATGTGTTTAATTAGTGATGTGTTCCCCTTTTTCTATTTAATTAAATTATGTGTAAATATTGTGAGCAATCATATTGTTAAAATTAATTAATCAAATGGGTCATAAGAATGTATTATTAGAGTTGTTGACTCTTGAATTAAGTGTTGTAAGTAATGTGTAAGAGTTGTGTAAGTAAATTTGGAGTATGAAACACTCCACCTTCCTTTTGAAATTCGAACTTGTCCTTGGAGGCTGATTTTGGAGGCTTGTGGGACAAGTCAAACTTGTCTCACACCTCTTAAATTTGTATACCAACCTTACCTATGGTTGGGGAGTTAAATTTAGACCTTTATTATGCATTTTGAGAAGACAAGTTGTAAGGTTTTAATGGAACCTTCTTAAATGTTTTTTTATTTCATTCCTTTTTGGGGTGTGGGCTTGGTTTGAGTGTGTAAGTAAAATTTTCATTCATCCACCCACTTGTTTATTATGCCTTGAAGATTGAAGTTAACTTATGAGGTGGAATTGAGGATGTGTGAAGTGGCATCCTACATGGATCTACCTCATCCTCTTCTCTTCCCTCTTCTATTTATTCGAATTTTCTTGGATTTTTTTGGGTTGCTTCACTTTTATCTCTTCATTTTGGGTGAATTCTTTTGGGTGTTTGAGATCTTGCTGTTGGAGAAATTTGGAGACTTCTTGAATGCTTATGTTTTGTTGATCTTTTGGACTGCTTGCATTAGAAAAGCTTGTTGTTTTGAACCTTGGAACAAACTCCATCATGGAGAGGTAAGAGCTTGGCTCTTAAAAATGTTCTTCTTTCATTTTATGCATATGTGAATGGTTGAATGTTTTTGTATGTTTGTTGTCGGGTTGGGTAGATGGTCTAGGTATGGTGTAGGATGATACTATGGGGATTCTTGTGGGGAGGCATAAGTGTTTTGGGGAGGTATAAGTGTGGAGGAGTTGGGAATGGGTTCCACCTTGTAAAAGAGATAACTTGCATTTCTTTACTCATTATGGGGTGCCATAAGAGGTTGGGGAGGCATAAGGAAATTAGAGGACTAAGGGGTATTTGTGGGAGGCATAAGGTTATGTTAGGTATTTGAAATGATATGTATATATATATATATATATATATATATATATATATATATATATATATTATATATGGTGGTTTATTTTAGGTGGTGATACCCATTTCCCCTTTGGGAGGCATAAGTAGCTTCCCCATAGATCTTAATCCTTTGGCTTGCATGATGAAGCTGAGTATTTTTGTGGTGTTTTTCTGTGGTTGTAAACTACGGTTTTATTTTGATTGTGTTTTGAATGTGAGATTATTTTTCCGTTGTGGAAGCTTGTTGTTTCCATGAGTTGAAATCCATTTCTTATTGCAATATGGTTAAGGATCGAGGGCCAATGAGGATGACAGCTTCTCCTCTTCATTGGATGTCTTGGTTAGGAGGAGAGTGTTGCCTTTTCTCTTGTTTAGTTTTGATCAAAATGACATCAGGGTGGAACTTCTGGTTGTTGTTCTGAAGTTGAGAAAGAAGATAGATTTGGCATTCCTCTTAGGATATTTCCTTTTGTAAACATTTCCCACTTCAAGTGGATGACAATGTAATATATTATTGTGATGAAGAGCTGCTCTGTTTTGGAAATGAAATGTACATTTGAATGTGAAAGACATACTCTATAATTTGTTTTGTGAAAAGGAATGAGAAAGAAAAATATTTTGTAATCTATTTTGGTGAATGAAAAAGGAAGTCGTAAAAGAATTGTAGAGTTCAATAGAAACTTTTTTTTTACCAAAAATGATATTGTTTTCATTGGAAATCTGTGATTGAGATGTATTATGAAGTCTTTGTTTGAAATACTGGAAAAGAGTGTATGAAGGAATGTTAGATTACTCTGTTTCCTTTGGAAATGTATGATTCAAAAATTAGAACCGTATTTTGGTTTTGCATGCATTGATGGAAGGAAAGATAAATATATTCGAATTGGAATGGAATAAACTTAACAACCTAAATCACTTTTCAATTGGCAAATGAAATAGACTAGTCTTTGTTTTGAAATACATAAATTTTTGTTTTGATCCACTATAAAATCTGCATTTATGCCTCAGAACAATCTACAATAATGGGAAACAAGTTAGGAACATTGAAATGAACTAAGGAAGATTAAAATCCATCTTTAAACCATTGTTTACTCAAAAGAAAATGTAACAGAACTTCTCCAATCGGGAAAGAGTCAGAAAACACGTATTTTACAAAGTAAGAAAAGAAATATATCAAAATCCTTAACCAAAACAAAACAAACATTGTAATTCATCCAAATTTTATTAGTGTAACTCTCCATGTCTGTTTGACGTGTTGATGAAGAAGGATTGATGAATTTAATCAAACTAGAACTTTAAAAATTTCAGTTCACCATTTTAATTAACAGAAAGACGGTTTTGTAAAATTGACCCTTCAAAGTTTATCAAAACTAATTTTTAAATTTTTTGTACAAAGAGGAGGTTGAGATCTTTCCATAAATTCCTCATTTTCCAAAACCGAGTTCCCAATCAAAAGTTATGGCCCTCTGAAGTTTTTACTTCATTTCGGCTTCAAAAAATCTAACTGTCAAAATTTAATTAATAAAATATTCGTTGGCGGACCCATGGGCTAAAACTCTCCTTTTGACCTTTTTGCCAAAAAAATTTTGAAGTCATGAAGTTCCTCACTACTTTTCCGGTCAAAACCTTCTTTTGGGCGGAAAAATAATCTAAGTTAAAAATATATATAATTGGAATTTTTTTAGTTTTTCATGAGGCCTCGCCACCACGACAACCAATGAGGTTCTACCATGTGGCTTGCCAAGAAGTTGGTGGAGGAGCGGATTTCCTTAAACCTTAGCATTTTAAAAAAAAATTGGGAAAGTTTTTCTTAAGTTTCTCCACAGCCCATGGGCTGCCGCCTTCTGACCCAATGGTTGGATGACATGTGGATTCACGAGGCGAGGCGAAGGAGTGGTAGAATCCTAAACCTTCACATTTTCAAGAAATTTTTGGGCAAAAATTCAAATTTTATCCACCATCTTGCCACCCACATCCAATGGTTGGCTAACACATGGAAACCATAGACGTAGGCGGAGGCACAGAGTGTTTTAAACCTTTAAACCTTTTTATTATTAAGTAAAAAAAAAATTAAGTCACTCGAAGGCTGCCGACCTGCAGCTAATGAGAGCCTAACACGTGGCATCGTTAGGAATTGGCGGAGGCGCGGGTTATTTTAAAACCTTTGGACTTTTCCACACAAAATTCTTATTTTTCTAAAGTTTTCCATAGGCCTGATTTCCCCGCTTGCCTCTGGGCATGACACGTGGTGTCCTTGGGTGTCGGCGGAGGCACAAATCATTTTAAACCCTTAGCGGTTTTTCAATAAAAAGCTAAAAATCCAAATTTCCTCTGGTGACCCACCCTTCTGCGCTTGGGAAAAGATTCTTCTGCCCCGTAGGCTTGCGCTCGGGAAAAATTTCTTCCCCAAGCCCGCCTTTGGAAAATTTTCATCCCAAGGCCCGCCGGCCCATAACTTGAGAAATATGAGGAGTTAAGAGGACTTCTTTATATCACTGGAAAGGGGAGGAAATTTTCTAGCCAATGGGAATGTTTTAGGAAGTTTTGAGTGTGTTAAATATGAGAAAAATAAGGTTGAAACTTTTAAGCTAGTTGAGAGTGGGTTAATGAGAATTTTCCTGTTAATTTTACTTTCTTATTAATTTGATAATGTGAAATTAATATTGGTTATACTGGGAATTTTTATTAGGTTTAATTTTCCTTGAAACATTTTTTGTAACAACTGCAATTTGTAAGCCTAGTTGTGAACACTTTTAATATATATATATATATATTCATAATTTTTCTAACTAAACCTAGGTTGTTATTGGGTCTCGAGTGGGAGTTTTAGATGGGCACTACACTTGGTATTAGAGTAGTGGGTTCAAAATCTTGGACCCTTGGGCACACTAGAAAACTTGAGACATGAACTTTAAACCTTGTGAAATATTAAACCTAACACACTTGTAAATTTAGAAACAACTTGTTTAGAAATTGCATATGTTAGTAAACATGGAAAACTGAATAAAAAATTAGAATAATGAACTAACTCTCGCCTTGGTTTGTGCAGAGGGCATGGACCAGGTGAGGGGTCTTTTAATATAGAATTAGGTTTGCCACCACCGAGATCATCTGTCAGAAAGGGCATCCTACCACAAATTTTACAAACACTTTAGGATGTTAATCTTTGCTTTATGTGGAGGGTCCATTGGAGGACGTTCAACTAGGAATGATGGAGAGCCATCCATTTATGCCTATGTATCTCCTCAACACAGGGAGGAGCATAGAGAAAAGTAATCCCATGCGGAGTTAGCTAGAGCAGAGTCACCATAGAGAGGTTAGGGAGACCAGATTTTGGGCACATATAAAGGTCCGAGCCCTAGGTTTAGGGATGAGCATGCAGAGAGGCCTAGGGGTCACCGGACTAAAGCTATAGATCACATCAAGGAGATCTTGAAGCTATGACCATCACATTATTTGCAGTGACATAGGTGGATTTTAGGCAGAGGCCTGGTTTGTGAGATTGAGCGGATGCTTCAAGATCTATCCTTGTTCTAGTAACACAAAAGATCGTGTTGCGCAATCCATCTTTTAAGGGATGTTGTAGGATTCTGGTGAAGGATAGAGGAGCGAAGCTCCATGTTGATTCCGAGACAGTTACCTAGGAACTTTTTGATGAGAAGTTCATGAGTAGATATTTGTCACGGAGATTTTGTTGGTGCTCAGATTTGTCTCTCCCCATTTGCCATTATTTTCCTCTGATCTACGTGTTGTGAAATGTTTTATCTCTTGATGTGGATTTTCTAAAGCTTCTGCCTCCATTTCAATGCCTTGGGTTGTTTTCAAAATCCATTGTCATGCCCCTCCTTGTAAGATTCTCTGCATTTGCCCTATTTTGCCCTAATTTTCTCAAAATCCACGGGATCTTCCATTTTTCCTATTTTTCCTTGACCATGGAAGCTCGAGAATGGTTAATCTATATTTTTATGCCTTTGAAAATCCAAATCCATGGTCGAAAATATTTTTAGAACCATGATTCACTTGTTTTTGTTTCAAAAAAATATCATCCTTAGCGAAGAATCAAGTCCTAGGGTATTTGGTGATTTTATGTATTTTTAACGCTTTGATGAGTGTCTTTTTCCTGTCAAAGTTATTCCTCATAATTTAGAGGTCATGTGGATTGTTTTGGTTGGTCAGGGGATGATGGGAAAATTCTTTAACTTATCACTTTTCACTTTTTTAGGAAAAAGGCAAATTTGGTCCCGTAGCCCCGCTCAAATCTAATTGGTTCTTTTGGTGCTTACGTAGCTTCTTCTAATTGGATGGGGTGCGGAAGGTTTTTTTCAACTTGTTATTTTGGCTACTTTGGAAAAAGGTTTGAACCCACTCCATAGCCCCACCAGGATTTGATCAAAGCAAATTTTAAAAGTGGCAGGGAAAAAGTCTCACTTTGACCCCGTAAGAGGACATGTGGCAAAGCTAATGGTAGAGATGCGGGCCTTCAGAGGTAAGTTGGATGTTTTTCCCTTTTGGAAAAATGGAGTAAAATTATAAAATGGAACATGCCCCGCCAAATCATTTTGAATCCTTAAGGTTTTTGAAGTTGTGCCATAATGACACATGGAGGTCTCCTTCGGGTCTTCTTTCCTTAAAATTTTCCACAACTTCTTAAAGGGCTTGAGACACGTGGCAAGCCTGTGCTCATCCAAGATCTCAACTTTTGGGGAACATCTCAAGATGCGCCATTGTGACGTGTGGCATTTTGAAAAAATCAAAGGGCGGGAAGTGGATCATCGGAGGCAACTTGGATTTTTTGCCTCTTGTCATCAAAAGAATTAAATTCTCAAAATGGTCTGCAAGCCCAAAAAGAAGGAGGTCAAAAGTGAAAAGGGAATTTTGGTTCTGATGCGACCCACATTGGGACACGTGTCAGACCCATTTTACAAGGGTAGAGTTGCGGGGAAAACTTGGAAAATTTTCCCTTTTCTAAAAGAGATGAAGTAGTGGAATTTGTTTGCATTTCCTTTGGGGCCCACCTTAGGACAAGTGTCAAGATCATTTCTCAAGGGTGAAAGTGTGGAGAAAAATGTGAAAAATTTACATTTTTCCAAAATTTGTAAAAGGAATAAAGGAACCCACAGGCCCACTCTAAATTGGATCTCCCACGTGGACGATTCAAATTTGAAATAGAAGATCAATGGTAGTTGTGAATCTGATATCGATTTTGCCACAATTTTGACTCCAAAGCTCCCGGGATGCATTTTCTTATGGTTTTTATCATTTCTTGGAGCCTCCTACAATCCAAATAAAGAGGAACATTAATCTCCAGGTTTGGTTTGGTGGGGAATGTCATTAAACGTCTCTCACAATTAATATGCATTATGACTGTCGGATTTAGTCTAATTTTTATTTCCTTGGCACGTGAATGACTTGTTGATGATCTGGGTTTGGTGAGAAAAATTTAGGGACATCTTTTACCATTAAGATGACACCTAACCTTTTGGGATCGATCTCATCTTCCATTTCTTCTCCCTAGGGCATGCAAAGAACTAGATTGGATAGAATAGGGGCGGAAGTGGTTGGCGAATAGAAGGAAGAGTGATTTGCTAGAGGAAGGAGTCGAATACGGAATATTTTCAAAGAGATCTCGCCTAGGCACTTGGTGAATTTTTACAAATTTGATTTCGGGAATGATAATCATTATCATGGCACGCTATGGTGGCACTTAATGTTTGGATATTTGGCGGGAAAATGTCATGTCTTAAATGTTATAAATGGCACAAATTTATCTTGCAAATGGTTAAAGCGTTAGAGTCGGGACTGATTTTTCTACAAGAAACCATCCTTTTGAGAAGTTGTTTAAGAAGCCTCTATATCTCTATTGTATTGAATTCAATCGTGTCAAGGTGGTTACGAGTGTACAACCATTGACAAGCTCAGAGATTTTTGAGAAACTTTCCCTGCGATAAATTTAATCAAACTCGAGTTATTTTGTGTGGATCTTATGTAAAATGTGTTTGTTTTACTTCTGAATGTATGCAAATAGTTTCTCTTGTTTCTCTATTGCAATCTTGTTTCAAATTTTGTCTAAATCACACGGTCTCAATCTTTGTGATGGTTTAGTGGCATCTGCAATTTCATTTCTCGGGATATCTTTCATCCGAGAGTGAAATACATGATTTAAAATCATTTTTCTCTCATCTATTGATAGAGATTGTCTGTAAGCCTTTGGGTGTACCTCAGGTGTGATTGGGCTCAGATCTTGATGTTTTGAAGGGGTTTCCAACTCAAGCCTTTGTGTTATAATATCATAGATTGTATGAAAAATTACTAATCTGGTCCTGCATTGAAGCACATATCGGTTAAAGAAACATTTTAAGCTGCTCTCTGTCATTCTGTTAGTTTAGTCTTTCATTTTGTAAAAACTCTCAAGGATCTGGTGAATCAAGTTCATCCTACCTCACCTCCCACCAAAATTCATATAAAAATAACTAATCCTACCCATACTACCCCTATTTGTCATGTGCATATACTAAAGCAGAAACAATCAGGATTCCAAATGTCTTTAGTAGCCTAAACCTTGCCTAGAGAATATCTCCACTATCTAGAATGGCAACTCGTGAGAGTTAGATTTTATTGCATTCATCATATTTTCTTCAAGGTCTCCTCAACAACTTCATTAGGAAGGATATCTCCATCTCTTACATAAAAAAAGACTACAAAAGGGTTCCCTTACCTTGGTTGAAAGGCATAACCTAAAATAATGAGGATAGATCAAATCCTCTTAAGGTGCTACCCACTCCTTTTTGAAACCTGAGTGCCAAAAAGTCAGATAGATTGCTTCCCCAACTACAAAATGACATACATAATTATCTATCTACCTCTGAGCATCTGTCAAATCCATGATGCTACATGGCCTTTGAAGGAGATTTAATTCAGTACCAACATGCTTCGCCACTTGTTGTTGGGGACTTCAATTTGGTTGCGATTCATATTAATACCCTAGTAAAACACTTCTTATATTCCCCAAGTGTTGTGTGTAATTCTCTCGGTTCCTACACCTATTTCACTAGCTTTCATTGATAAATTTGAGTGAAGAAAAGTCATTTCTTTCTATTTCTAGTTTCTAGTGTTGATAGACATTTGACAAATCATATTTAGTGCATTTTCACAACTAAGGTGGAAATCCTTAGTGGCGACTCCCTGTTGATATGATTCTTAATGAATATTGGTGTCCTAAACTCTGTCAAGTGAGATTTGTTACTAATATTTGCAAATATGGAAGGAAGAAGGTCTTTCTTTGCTAGGGATCCTACTAGGACATTATTTCAGGAGCTATTAAAAGCAAAATTAGAAGGAATAAAATCCTTGAGAGCTATTGGATATCACAGAGACAATAAAAGGGATCTCCAATGATGAAATTGATTAGCCTATTATGAAGACTGCATTTCGAGTGCTTCTAAATCAGGTAGCCTCTATGGAATTGAATTCTCCAATTCGAGATGGGCCTTCATTTGATTTTGAAAAGTTTGCTTCTCATTTGCCCCTATCTTTTCGAATGAAAGTGTCTTTAGCAGGAAGGCTCTCCTTGGACTTTATTGTTTGATGGAGCTTGCTCCAAGTTCAGAAATGGTGTTGGTGTTGTTCTAATCAACCCAAGTCAAGAAGATTTTGTCTTTTCCTTCAAAATTGGCTTTGAATGCACTAATAACATCGTTGAATATGAGGCACATTGTTGTTATGGTGAGGATTTCTTAGAAGTATGGTGTTAAAGAAATCATTGTCAAAGGACATTTAGAATTAATTGTAAAACAAATTAGGAAACTTTATGCCACAAAAAATAAGTGAATCAAACAATACAAGCATGCAGCTCGAGATCTAATTGAGATGTTTGATTCATTCAAAATTGTGCATCATGATAGGAAGTTCAATGATTTGGAAGACAAGCTTGGAGTACTAGGATCTCCGTTTGATAATTTTGTAGTGTCCTGATATTGTGAATATGATGTTGAGGTGTTAACAAGGCCATCTGTACCTAACAATATTAAGCATTGGCAAATTGTTGATGATGATGCTCAGGTTAGAAGATTTCTACAGAATAAAGAAGAGTTTGTTGATCAAAATATTGATTGGGATACCATGGTGTGTGTAGCAGAGGGAAGAAAAACCTTATTTGGCAAGGAAATCATCCAATTAAAGACTAATACCATTCCCAACGGGCTGGTTGCTCTTGAGTCCAATTTTGATAATTCGATCGCATTGTTAACAAATGCATGGCTGCCTCAAGGGATGTTGAGGAGCATGATCTTAGTACAAAGGAGCAACCAATGAAAATTTGGTTAGGTAGCAATCTCAGAAGGGAGGAGAGGTAGTCATAAATCCAATTCTTGAAAAAGTATCAAGATTGCATGGCTTGGACCTATTATGAACTAAAATCATACAGAGAGGAACTGTTTTAACATGAGATTCCTTTGGAATCTAATGCAAATCCATTCAAGAAGAAAAAAAGGCCAATCTCTTAAGATGCAAGAGGGCTGAAGAAATCGAAGGATGGAGGGATTATTCAACCCACAAGGTATTCTTCTTGGGTTGCAAACCTAGTACCGATCAAAAAGAACAATAGTGACATCGGACTTTGTATGGATTTCAAAAACTTGAGTAGAGCATCAATGAAGGATAATTATCCTTTACCAAACATGTAAAACATGCTACAACTAGTGACTAGTTCTGAGCTACTTTCTACCCTAGATGGTTTCTCCAGTTATAACCATGTTGTGGTGAAGGAATCAAAAAGGAATAAAATAGCCTTTACCATCCCTTGGGGAACATATGTATATGTTAGGATGCCCTTTGGTTTGATGAATTCTGGAGAAACCTTTCAAAGAGCTATGGATGTTGCTTTTGTTGGATACATCAATGATTTTATTGTTGTCTACCAAGATGATGTAAGTGTGTTCTCTAGAGAGAGAAGTGATCACTTGCGCACTTGGAAACAATTATGATAAGATGCAGAGAATATGGCATTTCACTAAATCCAAAGAAGTGCCATTTTGGAGTACAGAAGGAAAATTTGTTTGGTCATATTGTGTCACAAGAGGGGGTGATGATTGAACTAGAAAGGGTAGAGGCCCAACAAGGTTCCAATCCCAAGAACAAAGAAAGGAATTTAGTCCTTCTTGGGCGAGATAAACTTCATCGAGAAGATTTATATCAAACTTTGCTAAGTTTATAATTCCAATCACTTCCATTTTAAAGAAGGACCTGTGCCATCAAATGGGAGGAGGCTGCCATCTAAGATTTCAATGGGATTAAAGAGGCACTAAATCATGCACTGTTTCTAGAACTTCCCACTTATAATAAGCCCTTTCAACTGTTCTCTTTTGTTTGAGAGAACACTATTGCATCTGTCATGTCTCATAAAGATGATGAAGGGGCTCGAGAGGCCAATTACCTTTTTAGTAAGGTATTATAGGTGGTGAGCTGAACTACACTATTATCGAGAAACAAGCATTTTCCTTGGTAAAAGCAACAAAGGTTTTTAGGCATTACATTTTGAGTTCTAAGATTGTTTCTTATGTTCCCCACACCATGGTGAAAGACATATTATTAGAGATGGAAGTCTGAAGCAAAATGTGTAGATGGGTGAACAAGGTGCAAGAATATGACATGGATATCCAAACCACAAAGTTGGAGAGAAATTTGGGCTTTGCTAAGCTTATGGCTGATAGCAACTTGTAAACTGTTGAGGTAAATGAGACAGACAAGAAAGGGCATATGTCTTTGAGAAACTAATGAGTTCGAGTGGTACAAGGATGTGATTTTTATCTTAGACATTTATACTACCCCGAGTATTTGAGTAAGAACAGAAAAGGGCCCTAAAGTTGGCTTCCCGGAAATATGTCATCACCGATTATAGGTTAGCTTGGAAGAACCCCGAGGGGGTCATATTAAGGTGCATTACTCAATATGAAGCCCCAAAGATAATTTTTGATCTCCATGGAGGATTTTGTGGGGTTCATTTTCTTTGGAACGATTCAAAGACACACAAGAACACGAGCGTTGGCTGTTTGGTGGCCAACTCTCTTCAAGGATGCAACTCTTTCGGTTAGAAGATGCAAGAGTTTCCAACACTTCTCTGGAAGGTGAAAGCTTGGGCTCCCTTCCTTTGTAGTCTGTATCAATTGAAGCCCCATCCAAGCAATGGGGATGGATTTCATTGGTGAGATTTCAGACCCTTCAAGTGTTGGACACACCAAATTGTCATGGATTTCCTATTGAACCATATCATCTCCGCAGGTTTGGGGTGTTAGTCAAGATTGTTGGTGACAATGCCATGAGATTGAGCTCAACCTTTCGTGGCAATGTGTAAATAATATGGGATCAACTTGAAAAATGTATCTAATTACAATCCCCAAGGAAATGGACAAGTGAGTCTAGTAATAAAAATTTGTTAAAGATTATCGGAGGAACCTTGAGTGAACAAGAGAAAATGGGGTGAGCCAGTTAAAGTTTGTTGTCAGGAAGACTGAATTATCATTACAAGAGCCAATGGAAAGAGTGCATTTGAGTTGGTATATGGAACTTAGGTCCTACCCTCGTATATGTAACTATCCTCATATAATTTCATGCAACAACTGGAAGATCAAGAAGTAATTCCATATGATGCCCGCATTAGCCAAATTGTTGAACTTGATGAAGAAAGGAGGGCATCTCACCAAAGGCATGTAAAGTTTAGGGATAAGCTAAAGAATTTTTTTCGACAAGAAGGTCACTCTAAGAGATTTAAATGTAGGAGATTTGATTTTGTTATGGGATAGCAGGCATGAAGATAAGGGCAAGCATGGTAAATTTGATGCACTATGGATGGTCCCTAACTACATAGATATTCAGATTGGTGAGCATACCTTCTTCTTGAAGGACTTGGATGGAGAGTTGTTTGAATTTCCTATAAATGGTAGGCATCTGAAGCATTTCTTGGTTTAATTCCCCAGATCCAAGGTGAACATCATCTATACAGTGTATAGTTTGTTGGTTTAATTTTGGTCTTTCGTGTTCTAGTTCCTTCTAGCCCCCAGTGACCTGTTTTTCCTGGTTTCTCTATTTGTTTTTGGGGGATGGTCCTGGTTTTGTGCTTTGTAAGATAAATCCTTTTCCCAATGGATATTTTTGCACTTGGTCTAAATTTTTCTCGTGACACTCGTAGGAGTGCCCATTCCCAGTCGGAGCTGATATTGGTGCTCGATTTGTTTCACCCCATTTTCCATTATTTTGTTATGATCGTGTGTTGTGAAACATTTTGTCTCTTGATGTGGATGTTCTAAAGATTTTTCCTCCATTTGAATGCCTCGAGTTGTTTGCAAAATCAATTGTCATGCCCTCGAAATATTCTCTAAATTTTCCCTATTTTTTCCCTAATTTTCTCAAAATCCACCGGCTGGCTCTGCCATTTTTCCTATTTTTCCTTGACCATGGAAGCTCGAGAATGGTTAATATATATTTGTATGCCTTTGAAAATCCAAATACATGGTAAAAAAAGATGCTCAGAACAAGGATTCACTTGCTTTTGTTTCAAAAAATTCTCATCCTTAGCGAAGAATCGGGTTCTAGGAGTGAATGGTGATTTTTTGTATTTTTGATGTTTGATTTGTGGTGTCTTTTTCCCATCAAAGTTATTACTCAGTTTTCGGTGGTCACGTGAATTATTTTGGTTGGTCAGGGGATGGCGGGAAAATGCTTTAACTTATCACTTTTCACATTTTTTGCAAAAAGGCAAATTTGGTCCCGTAGCCCGCTCAAATTTGATCTTTTATGTTCTTTTGGTGCTTATGTGGCTTCTTCTATTTGGATGCGGTGTGGTGGGTTTGTTTTTTCAATTTGATATTTTGGCTACTTTGGCAAAAGGTTTGAACCATTTATGCAACCTCGCTAGGATTTTATTAAAGTAAATTTTAAAAGTGGTAGGGAAAAAATCTCACTTTGCCCCCGTAAGAGGACATGTGGCAATGCTAATGGCAGAGATGCGGGCCTTCGGAGGTAAGTTGGATGTTTTTCCCTTTTGGAAAAATGGAGTAAAATTCTAAAGTGGAAGCGCGGCCCCACCAAATCATTTTGAAGCGTTAAGGTTTTTGAAGTTACGCCATAATGAGATGTGGAGGTCTCCGCCGGGTTTTCTTTCCTTAAAATTTTTAGCAACTTCTTAAAGGGCTCGAGACATGTGGCAAGCCCGCACTCATCCAAGGTCTCAAATTTTTGGGAACATCTCAAGATGTGCCATTGTGACACATGGTAGTTTGAAAAATTCAAAGGGTGGGGAAGCGGACCATCGGAGGCAACTTGGATTTTTTCCTCTTGTCATCAAAAGGATTAAAATCTCAAAATGGCCCGCAAGCCCAACAAGAAGGAGGTCAAAAGTTGGCATTGAAAATGTCAAAAGGTGGGGAGGTGGGCCATCAGGGGAAACTTGGATTTTTTGACCCTTGATATTAAAATGACTAAAAACATCAAAATGACACACGGGCCCAATAGAGAAAAGTCAAAACTTGCTCCAGTCAATGATGGAGGTGTGGAGCTTCAAAGAAAATCAAAAATTTTACTTTCATGGAAAACAAGTTAAAAGTGGAAAGGGAAGCATGGTTCCAATGGGACCCACATTGGGACACGTGTCAGGCCAATTTTTCAAGGGGGAGCTGTGGGGAAAACTTAGAATAAATTTTCTTTTCATAAAAAAGGTGAAGTAGCAGAATTCAGCTATGGTTCCTTTGGGGCCCACCTTAGGACTCGTGTCAATATCATTTCTCAAGGGTGGAGGTGCGGAGAAAAATGTGAAAATTTTACATTTTTCCAAAATTCGTAAAAGGAAAAAAGGAACCCGAGCCCACTCTAAATTGGATCTCCCACGTGCATGGTCCAAATTCAATATAGAAGATCAATGGCGGTTGTGCATCTCGTATCTGATTTTTCCACCGGGGGATGTGTATTGTTGGAGTTATTTATCATTTCTTGGATCCTCCTACATGCCAAAAAAAGAGGAACATTAATTTGGAGGTCTAGTTTGGTGGGTAAGGTCTGTAAATGTCTCTCACCATTAATATGCAATCGATTCTATCGATTCAGCTAGATTTTTCTTTCCTTGGTATGCAAATGACCTATTGATAATCTAGGTTTGGTGAGAAAAATCCAGGGACATATTTTACCATTAAGATGAGACCTGACCTTTTGGGCTCGATCTCATCTTCCATTTCTTCTTCCTAGGCATGTAAAGAACCAGATTGGATAGAATAGGGGTGGAAGTGGTTGGTGAATAGAAGGAAGGACTTGAATGCGGGAGTTTTTGAAGAGATCTCCCACCGGGCACTGGTGACTTTTTGAAAATTGGATTCGGGAATCACGATCGTGATCATGGAAAGCTCGCGGCAGTCAAAATTTAGATTTTGGGAGAAACTTGACTCTATTGTAAATGTTATAAATGGCACAAATTTATTGTTAAAATGGTTGGAGTGTTAGGGTCGGGACTGATTTCTCTAATAGAAAAAGTCTTAATAGAGCCCATCCTTTTGAGAAGCTATATCGAGAAGCTGTGTATCTCTTTTGTATTGAATTTGATCATGTCAAGGTGGTTGCGAGCATACAACCATTGACAAGCTCGATATTGTTCTAGAAAATTTCCCCTTTGATAAATTTAATCAATCTTGAGCTATTCTATGCAGATCTTATGCAAAATGTGTTTGTTTTAATTTTGAATGTCTACAAATAGTTTTTCTTGATTCTTTTGCAATCTTGTATCAAAGTCTGTCTCAATCACATAGGTGCAATCCTTGTGAAAGTTTAGTGGCATCTGCAATTTCATTTCTTAGGAGAGCTTTCATCTGGGAGTGAAATAAATGATTTAAAATCACTTTTCTCTCATATGTTGATAGAGATTGTATTTAAGCCTCCGGGTGTACCTCGGGCATGATTGGTCTCAAATATTTTTGTTTTGAAGGTGTTTCAAACTTCAGCCTTCATGTTAGAATCTCATAGATTGTATGAAAAAGTGCTAATTTGGGCCTCTATTGAAGCACATATTCTGGTTAAAGAAACATTTTAACTGCTCTTTGTCATTCTATTAGTTTAGTCTTCAATTTTGCAAAAACTCTCAAGGATCCGGTGAATCAAGTTCCTCCAGCCTCACCTCCCACCAAAATCCATCTAAAAACAACTAATCCTACACATACTACGTTTTTTTTTCATGTGTGTATAATAATGCACAAATTTTACTACCAAAACATGTAGAAACATTCAAAGCATTCCAAATGTCTTTAGTAACTTTGAACCTTTCCTAGATAATATCTCCACTATCTAGAGTGACAACTCGTGAGAGTTAGATGTTGTTGCATTGATCATATTTTCATCAAGGTCTCCTCAAGCAACTTCATTAGGAAGTATATCTCCATCTCCTCCATAAACAACATTCTACAAAAGCGTTATCTTACCTTGGTTGAAAGGCACAACCTGAAATATGAGGATAGATCAAATCCTCTTAAGGTGCTACCCACTCCTTTTCAAATCTTGAGTGCTAAAAAGTCGATAGATTGCTTCTCAGGCTACAAAATGACATACATAATTATCTATCTTCCTCTCGAACGTCCTATACAATCCATGATGTTGTTTGGCCTTTGAAGGATATTTAATTCGAGTACCAACACGCTTCACAGTGCGTTGTTAGGGACTTCAATTTGGTCATGATTCATATTCAAACCCCGCTTAAACACTTATTATATGTCCCAAGTCTTTGTGTGTAATTCACCCGGTTCCTACACCTAGTGCAATGGCTTTCATTGATAAATTTGAGTGAGGAAAATTCATTTCTTTCCATTTGTAGTTTCTAGTGTTGATGAGACATTTGTGAGATCATATTTAGTGCATTTTCACAACTAAGGTGGAAATCCTTAGTGGTGACTCTCTGTTGATATGGATTCTTAATTAATATGAATTTCCTAAACTCTGTCAAGTTATATTTGTTACTAACCTTTGCAAAGATGGAAGGAAGAAGGTCTTTCTTTTCTTTAGGGATCCTGCTTTAGGAAATTATTTCCGAGCTAGGAAAAGAAAAATTAGAAGGAAGAAAAGTCTTGAGAGCTATTGGAGATCGAAAACAAGAAATGGGATCTCCATTGATGAAGGTGATTGGCCTATTATTGAATATTGCAATTCAAGTGCTTTTGAATCAGGCATCCTCTTTGTGGAATTTAATTCTCCAACCGGAGATGGGCCTTCATTTGATTTTGACAACTTTTTTCTTCTCATTCGCCCTATCTTTTAAGAATTTGATAGGGATTTCCAAGAGAAAATGCCTTTAGTGGATACCATTTTTAAATTTATACTCATGTGTTTCAAATACCCTCTTCCCCTTATCAATTTTTCACTCTTCGAGGGACACCTCCTCAAAACAACATGCCCCTGCCCCCCACCTAGAATCTCTTTTGTTGTAAACACCTTTGGACCTATAAATTTTGTAGGGATGGCTTGTTATCCAAACGCAGTTCCCAGGATGTAAGAACATATTACCCAAGTTCCAAGGAAACAACGCTATAAGCGGTGATCAACATCTAAATCTTTTTATCAATATGATCGAAGACTTTGAGATTGAACATGAATATGTATATATCAAATTATTTGTCCATACTCTAGAAGAAGATGTCAAGGAATGGTACAAAGCTTTTCCAGATAATTCCATAGAACTCCTAGACCAAGATGAATAATGCATTTAAAGTGTAGTATGGTGACAAACCTGACCCTAGATTTCTTCGTCAGAATTTGAAAACATCAAGAAGAATCCTAATGAGTTAGCACATGATCTCAACACAAGGTTTAACAAGACATTGAGGAGATTCCTATTAATATAACACCATGTGAAGAGTCATGTTTGATCAAATATTTAGATGCATTTGATAAAATTGTTTTTACTACTTTGAGGGACAAAAGCCCTACTAATCTAAGGCGAGGCATTCACAATGGCCCTACAAATTATGAATAACATCAATGCAATTGGAAAGCCTCTAAAAAGGGAGGGTGTAAAACTAATTAACCTGGAAAATGCTCAAACAAGTAATTCTTCCGATTTGAAGGAAATTGTGAAAACTTTGGTAGGGGTTGTTAAAGAAATATCATACAAATTAGCCGGGTAGAAAATGGGATTGGGTAGAGTTCACAAGGTCAACACAAGCAACATGGCCAAAATATGTTTACAAATCACCAAATATATTATGATAGAGGAAAGGGACCTATTGGATCTTGAAATAGGCGACCCTAGGCCGGGGAAAAAGAATGGTACTGACCCTTTGGCTGCGAGTTCTTGTTGTGGAGGATACAAATGTCATTGATTGGTGTGATAGATGTTTCATGCCCCATGCTCCTTGTGAAGAAGATCAACAAGAAGAAGAAGAAGCTGATGATGATAATGATGATGATGTCTACATGATGGGTTGTTCCACGAGCTCACAACAAGGGGCAACTTCAACTAAGGTGATAAGTGCCTAGAACTGCTACTAATTTTTGGGATTACATCCATCGGGTAAATATTCTTCCTCCCTCTCATACTTTAGAAGTAGATATTGTACAAGCTTTTGAATTTCCCAATAATGAATTTTAATATTTAAGGGCTTTAATGATAAAGAAGTATGATGGAGGAATCCCATCTAAGGAAGATAGGAAATTTGTAATGAATGTTTTTGTGGCTCAAGAAAAGGAACACAACACAAGAAGTAGGGTTGTCAAGGGGACAAGACCTCGTGCCAAGTTGAAATCCCCATTACTTTCCAATTTTCCTATTTAGAGGCGATAAGAAAGATGCATTTGTTAAGGGCCTTGTTATCCCAAAGAAAAATCATACCCCTCATCATGCCCAAGCTGTCAAGATTCCTATGCAATCTAATGAGTGTGTCACCTTCCTTCCAATGGTACCTTATCAAATTCTATCTCTTATGATATTGCCCAAGGCTTGGGTTAGATCAAGATCTCGGTCCCAATTGTTGAGTTACAGGAGCTCGCTAGTAGAGACCTTAGCAGTCCACACTTGGATCATCGGGATCCATAACACATCTCTCTAGAGAAAAAAGCGGAGTTTCTACCCATGGGAGAGGATCAGGTGGTTATTTTGGTTATGGTGTTGGACACTTTTGGAGAGACTACCCTCAGAACCCTAATAATAAGGGTAAGATGTAGATTTCAGAGTGATCTGTTGTTGGTGATATGGGATGTAGTCATCATATTTATGTAGTTGTCAAGAACCATGAGGCTGAGCATCAGAGTACATTTATTGAGACCAGAGGTAGCATTGGTGGTATTCCTACCTCGATTCTGTTTGATTATGGTTCCTCTGATTATTTTATTGCACCATCTTTAGTACAACAGTCTGTAAGCTGGTGGCAGCGGTAGGAAGGGTCTTAGCTAGGACATTAAGATGGCTTCTAGAGCCAAGATCTTTGTATACTCCTTAGTTAAGGAGTGTGTGGTGGACTTGGGACCTTTCACCACTACCTCAGATCTTTGTATCCTTCCGTTGGGTTCTTATGGAGTCATCTTGGGCATGGACTAGTTTTCTGCACATAGGGCCAGGATGGATTGTTACCATAAGACTATATCTTGTACATATGATTTAATAGTTGAGATAGTGATTTTAGGGGTCAAGAGACCTATTTCCATTCACACCATCTCCACTATAAATCTCAAGTGGTGTGCATGATGGGGTTATCGTGTGTATGTTGTTACGATTAGCAACCAATCGGAGGAAGAGTCTAGTGGACCATCGCTTGATGACCATCCCATCTTGAGAGAGTTTTCAGATGTCTTTCTAGGGGAGCTATTGAGGTTAACACCCCCATGTGATATATATTTTAACATAGATCTAGTTAGGAGAAGAGCCCATCTCACGAGCACCTTATCGAATGACCACCTCGGAGCTCTGCGAGCTCAAGCTGCATTAGAGGGCCTTCTATAGAAAGGCCTAATCCATTCCAGTGTATCCTTGGGGTGCACCCGGTGATTTTGTGAATAATAAGGATGGATCCTTGTATTTTTGTACTGATTACTGCCAGCTAAACAAGGTAACGATCAAGAATTGTTATCCCCTTCCATGCATTGATGACTTGTTAGATCATATGAAGGGAGCCATAGTTTTCTCTAAGATTGATTTTAAGTCAGGATATCATCATCTAAGGATTACAGAGGTAGATATTCATAAGATCGCCTTTTTACGAGGTATGGGAACTATTTGTTCACAATGGTGTCATTTGGTTTGACAAATGCTTATGCAAAGTGTTTATGAGTTTGATGAATGGGGTGTTCAAGACCTTCTTAGATCGCTTCATGCTTATCTTCCTTGATGAAATTTTGATTTAGTCATGTATGCATGAGGAGAAAGAGGGTGATCATTGTCGGGTTCTTCAAAGTGTCTTCGTGATTAACATCTTTACGGGAACTTGGAGAAGTGTGCATTCTTTCGAGACAGAGGTGTAGTATGTGGGCCACATCATTTTGGGGAAGGTATCGCATGATCGATCCTTCCAAGATTAGAGTGAGTATGGATTGGCTAGCACCTGCTACTTTGATATAGGTGTGAAACTTCATGGGCTTAACAGGTTATTATAGTATATTTTTTCAAGACTTCTCTCGGGTTGCACACCCTATTGGTTCTCAATTGATCTTACCCCGATTGTCCTTAATATTCTTTAGTTTGCGGGATTTTTGTCATCTCTATCTCCCCATCTTGATGCATAAATTTTTTTCCTCCATTTGGTTACAATGACTAGTCCCTTCCTTAGCTAAGGATCACTTAAAAGTATAGAATTTGTTTTTCATTCCTCTATTCGTGTGAAAGAGTCTCTAACTTGGGTGAAAACTTGGCTCTTTTTCCTTCCTTCTATTTTTCATAGTCAAGTTTGGTTGTCCCTATCTATTTTTTCTCAAGTATCTATGAAAACATGATTGGATGTTGCTTAGAGGATCATGTTTGGGTCTTATATCATTTCCAAATTCTCTGTCTTGAAATAAAGATTCATTTCCGGGCTCAAATGGTGATTTTCCTACATTTTATGGTTTGACGGGAGTGTTTTTCCCCATCAAATTTACATCTCAGCATCTGTGGAAATGTGGCCCTTTCTGGTTAGATGTGGCTTAGTGGGGCACTTTGAAAACTCTAATACCCAAAACAACTTAGTGCTTGTCCACGTGGAGGGTCGACGCTCATCTGAACATTTGCTTTTTTGTTTGGGCTTGGAGTTGCACCAGGGAGACACGTGGAGGTTTCCGCTACCTTTCCCAGACTTAGAAAAAAATTTCATGTTGCTGGTATAGTTTTTGTCAGACCATGGACATGTGGAGAGTAGGCACTAATTCATTGATCGCCTCAAGGTTCCACCTTAACAATTGCGATAGGGAGACATGTGGAGGGTTCCGTCAATTTGCACTCTATACTTAAACTTTCAAAGCAATTTTGAAAGGCACGGGAAATGTGGAGGGACCGCGCTGTATAGAGACAAGCCCCTAAGTTTTATTTTGAAGAAGCACTAGGAGGACACTTAGAGGATTCCACTCACTCTTCCCTTGCTTGGAATTTTCAACGGCGAGGAAAAGCTGTCTCGGACCGAGACACATGGCGCCTTCCGCTGATCATTCAAATATTTTAACAATGCTACCGGAATGAGATACGTGGTGAGCTTGTGCTTGTTTGGGGTCTCCACTTTTAAGGACCATCTCAAAGTGTGTCATTGAGACACATGGAGGCATCCACTAGCTCCCTTTTTACCGAGACTTTTTAGAGACCAAAAGGCATTTTTCATGGGCCTAGGGAACGTCGAACACCCATGCTTGTTTGGAAACTTTCCTTGTACTTCTCCATTGCAATTGCACCCAAGAAACACATGGACTATTATAAAATAGAGTGGAGAAGGGGCAAGATCAATGGTTGTTGTGCATTGCGCTTTTTCGACATTTTTCCTCCAAGAATCCTAGAGATGTGAATACACACTTTTTTTCATCATTTTTTGATGAAATTCCTTGTCTTCTCTGTCTGTAAAGTGCCATTAAATTGATTCAGAACTTAATTTTTGAGTCCAAGGCTTGTTAAGGTCGATATTTTGAAGTTGGAATTTCTCATGCACTTGCAAAAACATGAATTACTAGAAAAGCTAGATGCAGGACATTGTTGCAAAGGAAATAACGGGAAAAGGATGAAATGATGAAAGTTATAGGTGCAAGAGACGAAAAAGGTGTTTCCTCAAGAGCAGAAAGGATTACCTATCAGATCTAGCTATGTAGAGCCTCTCCGGATAATGATTAAAACAAGGATTTCTCACATGAAAGAATCAAAATGATTAAAGGGACTATCAAAAAGCTTGTGGTAGAATCAAAATGATTAGTCAAGAGTCTAAGAAATGTGATCAGTTCATAATTGGTCCACCTGGCAGCTTTCAGATGCAAATTTGTTAAATTTCACTTTCTGAGGAAAATTGGTAACAAGAAAAAGTCCCTCGAATATTATTCTCTTTTGGTGGGAAAATTGACTGAGTAAAATGTATAAATGTATGAGAATACTCTTGCAAATGTTCGAGGGTTGAATTCTTAAGAGAAAATTGGAGAAAGTCATCTTCCTGAGAGACCAGGCCGAGATAACCTGTTATTTTCTTCTATGTTAGATTTTATATCATGTCAAGTTGGTTGTAGATGTATATCCATTGAAGAGCATTGATATTTCTTTGGAATATTTCCCTATTGATGAATCTAAGAAATTTTGAAATTATTTGTCTCAATCTTGGAGTAATTAGTGTCTCGCTTTGTTTCAAAATGTCTCACGAGTATTTTTATTCGTTCCTATTGCAATTTTACATTGAAATCTTTGTGAAATCACATAGGATCTCGTCACTATGATAGTTTAGTGGAATTTGCAATTTCATTTCAAGAAGATCCTTCATCTTGTGATGAGATAAACAAATTTAAAATCACTGCACTATAATTTTTGATAAAGATTGTTTTTAAGCCTTTGGGTGTACCTTAGGTGTGATTGATAAGAGATTTTGGTTTTTAATTGAGTATTTTAACTCGATAATTCGTGTTAGAGTCTCAAACATTGTGTGAAAACGTGCTGATTTGGGCCTCCATTAAAGCACACCTTCTGGTTGAAGGAACGTCTTAACTATTCTGAAGCTTTCTATTGTTGAGTTGTTCATTGTTGGGAATTTTCTCATAGATCTGGTATAATCAACTTTATCCTGCTTCATCTCCCACCACAATTATTCAAAAACATGAATCCATCCTGAACTACCCCTGTTTTCCTTTTATATCAACAAAGGAACAAAATCTATTTACTAAAATATGTAGAATAATCAAGATTTCTTAATGTCTTCAATAACCTTAGCATTGTGTTGAAAGTTTCTCCATATTTTTGAAGTGACAACTCTTAAGAGTTAAATTATGGAGTATTGATCGCATTTTCCCAAGGTTTTCGTCTTAAAATTTGTGCAAAAAAAGGATATCTCCATCTCCTTCATCAAACAGAGGTTACACTAAGGGTCATCTCATCTTGGTCGAAAGGAATGACCTAAAGTAGTGAGGACATGTCAAATCCTCTTGAAGGTGCTATCTATCTCTCCTTAAATCCCCGAGTGACAAAGGGCTAGTTAGATCTCATTCCCGCCTACAAAATCACACATATCATGATCTATTTGTCTCTAAGCTCCATGCCAAATATGTGATGTTGCTCATCTTGAAAGGGAGAACAAATTTGGATACCAACACTAGTGGTGCCATTGCTGGGGATCGATTTGTGTTGCCGAGGAATATTTGTTGATTTGTTGTCAGTTCATATCCATTTGGCCCATCAACAACACTAGTGGCGCCGTTTCTAGGGAATCTTTGAAGTATTTGAACAAAGGTGTACACATACAGACCTTGGTAATGTCTCTTACATGATCTAAGTGCTAATACATTGCTTTGAAACATCATTATTTGTTTAGATCTATAAGAATTGTTCAAAGTTGTAAGTTATGAGTGCAATATTTCTAGCTTATACAGTTATTGCACTAAAGTTTGTATCATCATTGATAAATTTGGGTAGAAGAAGAGCAGATCTTGTAAGCTTTGCATGAATTTGGTATTGATAGACATTTGATAGGTCTTTTATAGTGCATTTGCACAAACTAAGGCCAAAACCCTTAGTGGTGACTCCATGCTATTTAAATTCTTAATAAATACTAGTGTCTTAACATATATCAAGTAATATTTGTCACTAATATCTGCAAAGGTTGAAGGAAGAAGATATTTCTTCACCAAGGACACTAGTAGAAGGTTGTTTCAAGAGTTGGGAAAGTCTAATTCAGAAGGAAGAAGAATTTGGAAGGTTGTTGGAGATCAAGCATTAAAAAAGTGATCTCCATCGGTGAAACTGATCACTGTGATTGAAGATTGCAATACTTCCTCAAGTGCTTTTGAATCAGGTAGTCTCTTTGTTGAATTGAATTTTCCATCTAGAGAGGGTCCTTCTTTTGTAATTGAAACATTTGCTTTTCAATTTGCCCTGGTATTTTCCAAATCGATAGAGTGTTCCAAGAAATAGAGAGCCTTTAGAGGGAAATCATTCTAAAATTTACATCCTTGTACCACATAGACCCTCACTCCTCATCATTTTTTTCTCCTGTAAGATCACCTCCTTAAATTAATATGGCTTAGCCTCCACCCATACCTCCATTTGTTGTTAATACTTTTGCTCCCATCAATTTTAGAGGTATGGTGGCTATCCAAATGTTGTGCCACAAGATGTAAGAAATAGATTGCCTAAGTTTCAAGGAAATAATACAATCACTGGTGATCACCACTTGAAGCTCTTTTTCGATATGATGGAGGACATCATAATAGAATTTTAGGATGTATACATTAAATTTTTTATCTATACTCTAGAATAAGATGTAAAGGACTAGTATAAATCTCTTCCGAGATCATTCCATTGACTCTAGAAAGAGATGAAGAATGCTTTTAGAATACAAGTATGGTGATAAAATAGAACCTAGGTTTCTTTTATAAGAGTTTGAAAATATAAAAATAATCCTAATGAATCGTGCATGATTGCAATACAATATTTAACAAAATATTAAGAATAATTCCTATTAATTTTAGGCCATCGATGAATCATGTCCGATAAATTATTCATATGCTTTTGATAAGAAATCTACTTACTATTTGAGGGATAAGAACCCTAGAACATTGAGGCAAGCCTTTATAGTGGCTCTGCAAATTGAGAACAACATTAAAGTAGTTGGAAAACCTCCTAAGAGGGAGGGTCTTAAATTGATTAACCCGAGTAGCCTCAAACAATTAAGGTTGTGGATCTTGAGGAAGTTGTAAAGACTCGGGCTGGAGCTATCAAAGAAATCTCTTACAAGCTATCCAGGAAAGAGAAAGGAATTGGACGAGGTTCTCAAGGTCAACGTAGGCAACAAGGACAAGACAGATTTAGAAATCATCCTAGAAATTATCAGAGGTCGATGATAGAGGTAAAGAACCCATGGGAGCTAAACAACCCCAAGCTAGGGAAAATAGAGTAGTGCCCGATCCTCTAAATTCTCAAGTTGTTGTTGAAGAGACAAATCAAACTAATTTATGTGAAAATTTTTACTACCAGCCCACCATGCAAAGTAGATCAACAACTTGAAGAAGTTGATGATGATGATAACATTGATGATGATGCATGCATGGTGGACTACTCTACAATCTCATAGAAGGAGCAACTTCAACTCGGGTAATAAGTGCAAGAATTGTTTCAATTTTTGGGATGTATTCACCGGTTACCTCTTCTTCTTCTCTCTCTCATGATCTATAAATAGATGTGGTACAAGATTTTGAGCTTCCTAATAATGATTTTGAGTACCTAAGAGCTCTAATGATTAAGAAGTATGATGGAGGAATCCCATCGAAGAGGATAGAAAAGCTGTTAATGAATGTTGTTATTTCCCAAGAAAAAGAATATAATATAAGAAGTAAAGTTGTCGAAGGGGCAGGGCCTCAAGCCAAACCAAAGAACCCAGTTCTCACCAATGTCTCAAAATAAAATCCAAAGAAAGATGCATCTGGTAAAGGCCTTATTGTCTCAAGTAGAACTGGTGTTCCCACCCATGCCTAAAATGTGAAAAATCTTGTGCCATCCAATGAGTTTGTCAATATTTCTACAAATTTTTCTTTTCCCAAATACATTCCCTATGAAATTTTCCCAAGTCTTGAGTCAGATCAAGATTCTATCCGAATTGTTGAACTACATAGGATTCCTGAGCACAAGAAGAGGGCTTTTGATTATTTGAGATTGGAAGAATATAAGAGTACCCAAGGTAGAAATATAAATAATGTAAACACTCTTCCTTCAACCATTGCAGACCTAGAAAAACCACCAAGTATTAGAGGAGATAGGTGAACCACCTAAAGTTTATGTAGTGACATATTTGGTTGAGTCTCAATTAAATGTTGATCCATTTTTTACAACACTGATTATTAAGGACAGACTGTTGCATAATTATATGTTTGATTCCAGAGCATCATGCAATGTTATGCCTCTAGAAGTCATGAATAAATTGAACATTAAGTGACAACAACTTATAGCAAGTGGACTGCAATGGATTCTAGAGAGGTACCAGTTGTAGGATTTGTAAAAGGTTTGGTGGTATAACTTACAGCTTATCCGGGTAAGAACTTGAAACTTGATGTTGTTATTGTTGATTGCCCTACCAAATGGGGCATGTTGTTATCAAGAAAGTGGGCTGCAAGTGTTGGTGGAAGTGTTTAGATGGATATTTCTTTTGCCACCATTCCAATTGAAGGCAACCTTGTAAATATGTATAGAGAGAAGAAGATGTTGCACCTCATTGAAGATCCCAATAATGCTTCTTATGAAGTGTTGTATGCTGATGTAGATGCTGATAACTTTGTTGGGCTTACTGATGGAAAATAGGATAAGATTGATAATGTAAAATTCTTAAACAAGTAGGTTTACCTTGGACCTTGTTATTTGATGGAACTTCTTCCAAGTTTGGAAATGGTGTTGGCATTGTTCTGTTTTCTCCAAGCCATGAAGAGTTTGTTTTTTCATTCAAACTCAACTTTGAATGCACTAAAAACATTGCTGAATATGAAGCACTGTTATTAGGCTTGAGAATTGCATGGAAATATGGTATAAAGGATATCATTGTCAAAGGAGATTCAAAATTGATTGTCAAGCAAATTAGAAAAATGTAAGCTACTAAAAATCAGAGAATGAAACAATTCAAGCATGTAGTCTAGTATTTGATCAAAATGATTGAATCTTTTAATATTGTGCACCATGATAGAAATTTTAATGTTGTTACAGACAAGTTAGCAATGCTAGGATCCAAATTTGGGAATTGTACTTTGTGTCTCCATTTTGTGAGTATGATGTTGAAATACTAATGAGGCTAGTTGTCCCACGAAAACGTTAAAAATTGGCAAGTGTTTGATGATGATGCCTAGGTGAAATAGTTTCTACAGAACCAAGGTGAGTTTTCTAACCAAAATATAGATTGGGAACCAATGGTGTGTGTTGTTGAAGGAAAGGAAACTTTATTTGGCAAAGACATCATCCAACTAAAGACAAACACGATTCCCAGAGGTTTGGTGGCTCTTGAATCAAAATTTGATAATGTTGATTGCATTATTAACAAAAGTATTTCAGTTTCAAGAGATGTGGAAGAGAACGAATTGGGAACAAAAGAAAAACCATGTAAAATCTGGTTAGGAAGCAATCTCATCAAAGAAGAGAAGCAATCCTATGTTCAATTTCGAATAAATATCAAGGCCATCGCCTAGCTTGGTCTCACTTTGAGTTGAAGGCATACACCGAAGATTTGTTCCAACATGAAATTCATCTTGAATCTAATGCCAAGCCTTTTAGGAAAAAATAAAGGCCCATCAATCCACTCCTTTCTTTGAAGATTCAAAAGAACTGAAGAATTTGAGGAATGGAGGGATCATTCAACCCACAAGGTACTCATCTTGTGTTGAAAATTTAGTATATGTTAGAAAAAGAATGGTGATATAAGGTTGTGCGTAGAGCTCAGAACCCTGAATAAACCATCATTGGAAGATAATTAAACTTTGTAAAACATGGAGAATATGCTACATTTAGTAACTAGTTCTGAATTGTTGTCCACTTTGGATGGTTTCTTTAGCTATAATCAAGTTGTTGTGAAAGAGTCGAAAGAATGAAGGCTGCCTTTACCACTCCTTAGGAATTATGTCTATGTCACGATGCCTTTTGGCTTAATGAATCTTTGGAGAAACTTTCCAAAGAAAAATGGATGTAGCATTTGTTGGTTACATTAATGATATCATTGTTGTTTATCAAAATGATGTAAGCGTGTTTTCAAAGAAAAGAAATGATCACTGCAACACTTGGAGAGAATGTTGTTAACGTGTAGAGAGTATTGCATATCATTGAATCCCAAGAAGTGCCACATTGGAGTGAAAAAGGAAAATATTCTTGGTCACATTGTATCAAAGGAAGGGGTAATGATTGATCTAGAGAGAGTGGAAGCCACCAAGAAGGTTCCAATTCTGAGAACTAAGAATGGAGTTCAATCCTTCTTTGGAAAAATAAAATTTATCATAAGATTTGTGTCTGACTTTGCTGAGTTGACCATCCCATTAATAGCATGCTAAAGATGGACCAAGTTATCAAATGGGAAGAAGATTTTATTCAATATTTTAATGGGATCAAGGAAACACTAAAGCATGCCCCTATTTTGGTAGCTCCAAATTACAAGAATCCTTTTCAAGTGTTTTCTTTTTCTTTAGAAAACACCATTTCATCTTTCTTATTACAAAAGGATGATGAAGGGGATGAGAGACAAATTTCCTTTTCAGTAAGGCATTGCAAGGAGATGAGTTGAAGTACACCATCATGGAGAAGCAAGCATTTTCCTTGGTGAAAGCAATAAAGGTTTTCAGACCCTACATCTTGAGCTCTAAAGTTTTTGCTTATGTTCCCCACACCATGGTGAAAGACATTTTATCAAAGATGGAGGTCTCAAGAAAAATATGCAGATGGGTGAACAAGTTGCAAGAATATGACATGGATATCCAAACCACGAAATTGGTAAGAGGTTTAGGCCTAGCTAATCTTATGGCTAAGAGAAACTTGCAGACTATTGAGGTGAATGAAGTAGAAGGAGAAAGGGTAGATGTCCTTGAAAAATTGGTAAGCTCTAAATGGTACAAAGATATAATATTTTATCTCAGACATCTATGCTGCCTTGAAAATTTGAGTAAAAATTAGAAAAGATCTCTTAAGTTAGCCTCTCAAAATATGTCACTACTGATTTTGGGTTAGCTTGGAAGAACCCTGAGGGAGTGCTCTTAAGATGAATTATTGAGGATGATGCCCCAAAAGTAATTTCTGGTCTCCATGGAGGAGTTTGTGGGGGACATTTATTTGGAAGAGTTACAACACCTAAAATCTTGAGGGTTGGTTATTGGTGGCCAACTCTATTCAAAGATACAACTCTATTATTTAGGAAATGTGAAAGTTGCCAACATTTTTCCGGAAGAATGAAAGCTTTGGGATCCCTTCCTTTACAACTTGTGTTAGTTGAAGCCCCATTTAATCAATGGAGATTAAATTTCATTAGGGAAATGTCGATCCTTCTAGTGCTGGTTATAAATGGATTCTTGTAGCCACTAATTATTTGACTAAGTGGGTTGAACAAATCCCCACCAAGAAAGCAATGCGCAAAGTAAATCGTCAGGACTTCATGCTGAATCAAATCATATGTAGATTTGGAGTGCCAATTAAGATTGTTGTTGATAAATACATGAGTTTGAGCCAAACCTTTGGTGGCAATATACAAAGACTATGGAATCAATTTAACATATCATTGTAACTACAATCTCCGTGGAAATGGACAAGATGAGTCTAGCAATAAAAAATTGTTGAAGATCATTAGAAGAACTTGGAGCTGAATAAAAAGAAGTTGGGTGAGCAACTGAAGTTTGTTGTTTGGGAAATGTGAGAATCATCACAAAAGAGCTACCGGTAAAAGCCCATTTGAGTTGGTATATAGAACTCAAGCTTTACTGCCAGTTCATTTGCAATTGTCTTCATTTCAGTTTGTTGAAAAAATTGAAGATCAAGAATTTGGTCCATATGATGCTCGAATAAATCAAATTATTGAGTTAGATGAAGGAAGAAGTGCATCCCATCAGCGGCATGTGAAGTTCAGAGAAAAGTTGAAGAAGTTATTTGACAAGAAGGTGACTCCAAGAGATTTCAGTGTTAGGGATATTGTGCTATTATGGGATAGTAGGAATGAAGATAAGGGCAAGAATGGTAAATTTGATGTATTTTGGATGGGCCCTTATTCAATTGACATTTGAATTGGTGAAAAAACCTTCTTCCTAAAAGACTTAGATGGGGAAGTGCTTAAATTTCTTGTTAATGGCAGGAATTTGAAACATTTCCTTGATTAATTTCTTAGAATCAAGGTATACTCCATTTTATAATGTAAAGTTCTTTTTTTCATTTTGCTTTTGTGTTTTTGTTCATTCTGGTCCTTGGTGACCTATTTTTGTTGGTTTCTTAGTTCATTTTTGGAGGGTTGTTATGGTTTCTCTGCTCTGCAAGCTTATTCATTGACTCCGTTGCCTAATGGTTTGTTTTTGGAACTTGGTCTACTATTTGTTCTTATGGCACTCATAGCAAGTTCCCATCCCCAACTCAGAGCCAATGTTGGTGCTCAATTTGATCTCACCCCAATTTTCCTAAAGTGCTTCGGTTTGTGGGCCCTGTGTCTTCTCTATCTCCCTATATTGATGAATAAAAAGTTTTTCCTCCATTTGTTTGCCATGATCAATCCCTTCCTTGGTCAAGGATCACTTAAAAGTCTAGAATTTGTTTTTCATTCCTCTTTCCGTGTGAAAGAGTCTCAGAATTTGGGTGAAAACTCGGTCATTTTCCTTCCTTCTATTTTCCATAGTCACATTTTGTTGTCCCTATCTTTTTTGTCCCAAGTATCTATGAAAACATGATTAGATGCATCTCGGAGGATCATATTTGGGCCTTATATCATTCCCAAATTATTTTGAGAAAGATTCTTTTCGAGATCAAATGGTGATTTTCTTGCATTTTACGGTTTGACGAGAGTGTTTTTCCCGTCAAATTTACATCTCAGTATCTATGGAAATGTGGCCCTTTCTGGTTAGATGCAGCTCAATGGGGCACTTTAAAAACTCTAAGGTGTGATTCAACTCAGAGCTTGTCCACGTGGAGGGCCGCAACTCATCTGAAAATTGTTTTTGGCCTTGGAGTTTTGCTGGGGAGACACGTGGAGGTTTCCAGTGCCTTACCCAAACGTAGATAGATTTTTCATGTAGCCGGTATAGTTTTGACAGACCATGGACATGTGGAGGGTAGGCACCCATTTGAGGATCTGCCTCAGGGTGCCACCTTAACAATTGTGACAGGGAGACATGTGGAGGCTTTCGCTAGCTACGTTCTATACTTAAAATTTCCAAAGTAATTTTGAAAGGTCTGGGACACTGGAGTGACTGCGCCTATTTGAGGACTGGCCCCTAAGTTTTATTTTGAAGAAGTTCCATGAGGAAACTTGGAGGCTTCCACTCACTCTGACCTTTCTTGAACTTTTCAACGGCCAAGGAAAACTATCTCGGACCCTAGACACATGACACCTTCCGTTGATCCTTTAATTCTTTTAACTTTTCTAGACTAAGACATGTGGTGAGCCCGCACTTGTTTAGGGTCTCTACTTTTGGGGACCATCTCAAAGTGCGCCATTGAGACACGTTAAGGCTTCCGTTCGCTCCTTTTTTGTTGAGAATTTTTAGAGACCAAAAGGTGTTTTTCTTGGGTCCAGGGCGTGTGGAAGGACCACGCTTGTTTGGAAACTTTCCCCTATACTTCTCCTTTGGATTTGCGCAAGGAAACATGTGGAAAGTTATAAAATAAAGTGGAGAAGGGGAAGAATCAGTAGTTTCTATGCATTGCGTCTATTTTTCCATCATTTTTGCTCCAAGAATCCTGGAGATGCGAATACGCACTATTTTTCATCATTTTTTTGATGAAATTCCTTGTCGTATCTATCTCGTAAAGTGCCATTAAATGGATTTTGAGCTTAAATTGTGATTATAAGGCTTGTTAAGGTTGATATTTTGAAGTTGTAATTGCTCAGGCACTAGAAAAAAGGGAATTGCTAGAGAAGTTGGATGCGCATAGAGTTGCAGAGGAAAGAAAAGGAAAAGGATGAAATGATGAAAGTTGCAGGTGCAAAAGATGAAAAGGGTGTTTGCCTCGAGAGCAAAAAGGATTACCTGTCAGATCCAGATATATAGAGCCTCTATAAAATTATTAAAATAGGAATTTCTCACATGATGAATCAGAATGATTAAAGGAACTATCAAAAAGGTTGTTGACAAAGCATCCTATTCATTAGTTGAGAGTTTGATAAATGTTATCAGTTCACAATTGGTCCACCTAACATCTTTCGGATGCGAATTTGTTAAATTTAACTTTCTAAGGCAAATTGGTAACAGGAAAGGTCCCTCAAATATTCTTCTATTTTGGGGGAAAATTGAGTGATTAAAATGTATAAATGCAATGAGAATACTCTTGCAAAAGGTTGGGGTTGAATTCTTAAGAGAAAATTTGAGAAATCCGTCTTCCTGAGAGACCAAGCTGAGATAACCTGTTATTTTCTTCTGTGTTAGATTTTCTATCATGTCAAGTTGGTTACAAATGTATAGCCATTGATGAGCACTGAGATTACTCTGGAAGCTTTCCCCTGTTAATGAATCTAAGAAATTTTGATATTAATTTGTGTCAATCTTGGAGCAATTAATGTCTTCTTTGTTTCATAATTTCTGCAAGTAGTTTTTCTCGTTCCAATTGCAATCTTGCATTGAAATATTTGTGAAATCATAAAGGATCTCATCCATGTGAAATTTTAGTGGCATTTTTAATTTCATTTCTTGAAGAGCCTTCATCCTGTGATGAGATAAACAAATTTAAAATCACCGCACTATCATTTGTTGATAAAGATTGTTTATAAGTCTTTGGGTGTATTTTAGGCGTGAGTGATAAGAGATTTTGATGTTTAATTGAGTCCTTTAACTCAATCCTTCATGTTAAAGTCTCAAATATTGTGTGAAAACATGTTGATCTAGGCCTCAATTTAAGCACACCTTTTAGTTAAAGGAACGTATTAAGCTGTTCGAAACTTTCTATTGTTGAGTTCTCCATTGTTGTGAAGTTTCTCATAAATCGGTATAATCAAATTTATCATGCTTCATCTCCTAGCAAAATTATTCAAAACCATGAATCCATCCTTAACTACCTGCTTTTCCATGTATATCAACAAAGGAACAAAATCTATTTACTAAAATATGCAAAACAAATAGGATTTATTAATGTCTTGATAACCTTTGCCTTGTGTTGAAAGGATCTCCATCTTTTAGAAGTGAAAACTCTTGAGAGTTAAATTATGGAGTATTAACCGTATTTTCACAAGGTTTTCTTCATAAAATTTGTGCAAAAGAATGATATCTCCATCTCCTTCATCAAACAGAGGTTACACTAAGGGTCCTCTCACCCTAGTCAAAAGACACGGCCTAAAGTAGTGAGGACAGTCAAATCCTCTTGAAAGGTGTTATCCATATCTTGACAAACTGAGTGACAAAGGTCCAGTTAGATCTCATCCGGCTACAAAATAACACACATCATGAATTATCTATCTCTAAGCTCTATTCCAAATGTGATGTTGCTCACCTTGAAAGGGAGAACAAATTTGGATACCAACACACCCCATTACTTCCCTTCAAGTAGAAATGGAAGAAGTTTGTTTGGTTGAATAGATGCGAGGATGTGTTTAGGACACTAAAGGAATGCCTCACGATAGCACCTATTCTTCCAAAGCCGGATCCACAGTGGTGAGTTTTTCGTATGCACATATGCTTCTTTGGTAGGAGTTAGAGGTGTGTTGATGCAGGGGCAGAGTAGTTACCTTCAAGTCTCGCAAACTCAAATATTATGAGATAAATTATCAACTCATTATTTTGAGCTTGCGGTAGTTGTTCACACTTTGGTTTGATGGAGACACTTTCTTCTTAGTCGAGATTTACATTTAGAACAGATCACTTGAGTCTTCACCACCTCTTCATGCGGTTCAATCTCAAAGCTCATCATGCATTAGATGGAGTTGCTTTATGAGTATGATATGGAGATAGAGCATGTAAAGGGTAAGGAGAATGTGGTTGCAGATGCTCTCAGAAGACGAAGAAATGTGGTTATTTCCAATTTGGTGGGCATAGATTTAGAAAGCAGGATTCTACAGTAGCTTCCTCTTGACATATTCTACATTGTAGCTAGAACAAATATCAAGTCATAGAGAGCCCTTGAGGTGAAGTTTGATGGCTTTTTATTGGAGGTAGATGACCTTCTCAAGCACAAAGGCTGAATTTATGTTCCTAGAGATGGAGGCTTGAGGTAGGCCATCTTGATAGAGGCACATCTGCAACCCATTCATCCCATCCTATAGTGAAAAGATACACGCCACTTTGAGACACTTGTATCACCGGAGGGACTTTGTAGATATGTGGCTCGGTTTGTGTCATGTTGTTTAGAGTACTGAGAAAGTGGAGGTGAGAATCAAAGCATCCCACCGCCTTCTCTTTCCTCATGTTATACCGGAATGGAAGTGGGACACCATTTTCATGGACTTCATTGTTGGGCTACCGATGTTGAGATACCACCATGATGCCATCATGGTCATGATGGATATGTTTGAAAAAGTGGCTCATTTTTCTTCGGTGAAGACCACTTATACAAACTAGTGCAAAGTGGTATGGGTTTATTTGGATGAGATTGTCATGTTATACAAGATTCCATGGAAGATCATTTGTGACTACAATCCTCTACACACTTTTCATTTTTGGACTACCATGCAGCATGCCCTCAGGACGAGGATCAAATTCAGCACAACATATTACCTTGAGATAGATGGACAGACTAAACAGGTGACTCAAATTTTAGAGGACATGCTTTGGATGTATGTGATGGATCATCAACCAAGATGGGAGGAGTACCTATACTTGGAGGATTTTTCCTACAATAATAGTTTTTCAAAGTTCTATAGGCATGGCTCCTTTTCAAGCTTTATATGACAGAGAGTGTAGGACACCTCTTAGCTGGGACAAGTTAGAGGACAGGTTTTCTCATGGACCAGCTTTGTTATAGGACATGAAGCAGCAGGTGGTTATGATAAGATAGAGACTACAGGAGGCACATGACAAGCAGGAAGAATTATACAAATCAGCATAGGACCGACCGTAGTTTTGATGTGGGCATGAAGTTGTTCCTTCCTATCAAGCCACATAAGATCATTATGCATTGTGGAAAAGGTTCGAGTTAGCTCCTAGATTCATGGGTCATTTTGAGATCTTGGAGCATATCGGCCCTTTGGCCTACCATCTAGCATTTGCACATGCAGTTTATCTCACATCCATGATGTGTTTTATGTTTTAGTACTTAGGAGATATATTGCAGATCCTTCTCATATGTTGGATTGGACCTCATTGCATTTGTAGGATTAAGGGAAGATGATGGTAGAGCTCATTTGCATCATAAAGCACATGACCCTAGGACTTTGAGGCAGAGAGATTGTCCAAGTTCGAGTGTAGTGGCACAGATATGATGAGTCTGCATCTACATGAGAGGATGCTACTTTGTTATGAGATCAGTTTCCACATCTATTCAAGTGACTTCTAGGAGGAAGTTAATTCTAATGGGATGGGGATGTAGTACCCACTTCCCTTCGACACCTTTTTGATATTGATCATGACACTATTGACTATATGATGGTCATTATTATAGTTTTGATTTAGCATGATGTTAGATGTTAGAGCATGGACTATTTTTTATGTTGATTACTATATGACACATGTGGATTACTAGAGACATTTTTATTGATGTTGATAAGTTGTTTGACATGGTTATAATTATAGATGTTGTTCGGACATGTGATATTTTGATATATTGAGTAGACCTAGAAAATTGAATTAAATTTCATGATCATATGGTTATTAATGAAACTTCAAATGATATTGTTGTTTTCCTTGATGATGTTGTGATTTATATGTATATATGGTTTTGGAATTATATCTTATATTTATTTTGGATGATTTGATGTGGCCACGAGGCTGAAGGAGGTATTTGTGTTTTGTAGGTAAACATATCACAACAAACATCGGGGATTGGAGACCAACCACATTGGAATTCTAGATGAATTCAACAAGGGTCACCATGGCAACTTGTATTTGTTTGTGTGTGTTGTATTGTTGTTAGGGATCTCCATGGGGGGATCACCTTCGAATGTGACCAAGAGACTTTATGTATTTATTTCATCTAGTTCCTTTCTTTATTTTAGTATGTGTTTAATAAGTGATGTGTTCCCCTTTTCTATTTAATTAAATTGTGTGTAAATATTGTGAGTAATCATATTGTTAAAATTAATTAATCAAATGGGTCATAAGAATGTAATTATTAGAGTTGTTGGCTCTTGAATTAAGTGTTGTAAGTAATGTGTAAGAGTTGTGTAAGTAAATTTGGAGTATGAAACACTCCACCTTCCTTTTGAAATTCGAACTTGTCCTGATTTTGGAGGCTTGTGGGACAAGTTAAACTTGTCCCACACCTCTTAAATTTGTATACCAACCTTACCTATGGTTGGGGAGTTAAATTTATACCTTCATTATGCATTTTGAGAAGACAAGTTGTAAGGTTTTAATTGCACCTTCTTACATGTTTTTAATTTTAGTCCTTTTTGGGGTGTGGGCTTGGTTTGAGTGTGTAAGTAAAACTGTCATTCATCCACCCACTTATTTATTATGCCTTGGAGATTGAATTTGACTTATGAGGTGTAGTTGAGGATGTGTAAAGTGACATCCTACATGGGTCCACCTTATCCTCTTCTCTTTCCTCTTCTATTTATTTGAATTTCCTTGGATTGTTTTGGGTTGATTCACTTTTATCTCTTCATTTTGGGTGACTTATTTTGGGTGTTTGAGCTCTTGATGTTGGAGAAAGTTAAATAATTCTTCAAGGCTTATGTTTTGTTGATCTTTAAACTGCTTGCATTAGAAAATATTGTTGTTTTGAACCTTGGAACAAAATCCATCATGGAGAGGTAAGAGCTTGGCTCTTGAAAATGCTCTACTTTCATTTTATGCATATGTGAATGGTTGAATTTTTTTGTATGTTTGTTGGTGGGTTGGGTAGACGGCCTAGGTATGGTGTAGGAGATCTTACTATGGGGATTCTTGTGGGGAGGCATAAGTGTTTTGGGGAGGTATAAGTATGGAGGGAGTTGGGAATGGGTTCTAGCTTGTAAAAGAAATACCATGCATTTCTTTACTTGTTATGGGGTGTCATAAGAGGTTGGGGAGGAATAAGGGGTACTTGGGGAGGCATAAGGTTATGTCGGGGATTTGAAATGATATATATATATTGGCGGTTTTTTTTTCAAGTGGTGATACCCATTTCCCCTTTTAGAGGCATAAACAACTTCCCCATAGGTCTTGCTCCTTTGGCTTGCATGATGAAACCTAAGTATTGTTTTGCTATGTTTGTCTTGTGGTTGCAAACTACAATTTTGTTTTGGAGAGTGTTTTGAATGTGAGATTGCTTTTGTGTTGTGGAAGCATGTTTTTTCCATTAGTTGAAATACATTTCTTATTGCAATATGGTTGGGGCTCGGAGGCCAATGAGGAGGACGAATTCTCCTCTTCATTGAATGTCTTGGTTGGGTGGAAAGCATTGCCTTTCCCCCTATTTAATTGTGATCAAAATGAAATCATGGGAACTTCGGGTTGTTGTTCTGAAGCTAAGAAAGAAGACATGTTTGGCAGTCCTCTTGGGAGATTTCCTTTTGTAACCATTTCCCACTTCAAGTGGATGACAATGTAATATATTATTGTGATGAAGAGCTGCTCTGTTTTGGAAATGAAATGTACATTTGAATGTGAAAGACATACTCTGTAATTTGTTTTGTGAAAAGGAATGAGAAAGAAATATATTCTGTAATCTGTTTTGGTGAATGAAAAAGGAAGTTGTAAAAGAATTGTTGAGTTCAATAGAAATTGTTTTTTTACCAAAAATGATATTGTTTTCATTGGAAATCTATGATTGAGATGTATTATGAAGTCTCTGTTTGAAAGACTGGAAAAGAGTGTATGAAGGAATGTTAGATTACTCTGTTTCCTTTGGAAATGTATGATTCAAAAATTATAACCATATTCTTGTTTTGCATGCATTGATGGAAGGAAAGATAAATATATTTGAATTTGAATGGAATAAACTTAACAACCTAAATCACTTTTAAATTGGCAAATGAAATAGACTAGTCTCTATTTTGAAATACATAGATTTCTATTTAGATCCACTGTAAAATCTACATTTATGCCTCAGAACAATCTACAATAATGGGAAACAAGTTAGGAACATTGAAATTAACTAAGGAAGATTAAAATACATCTTTAAACCATTGTTTACTCAAAAGAAAATGTAAATGTAACTTTTGCAATCGGAGAGAGTCGAGAAAACACATATTTTACAAAGTAAGAAAACAAATGCATTGAAATCCTTAACCAAAACCAAAAATCATTGAAATTCATCCAAATTCTATTAGTGTAACTCTCCATGTCTGTTTGATGTGTTGATGAAGAAGGATTGATGAATTTAATCAAACCGGAAGTTGAAAAAGTTCAGTTCACCATTTTCATTAACAGAAAGACTTTTTTATAAAATTTACCCTTCAAAGTTTATCAAAATTAAATTTTTAAGGTTTATGTGCAAAGAGGAGGTTGAGAGCTTTCAAAAAAGTCCTCGTTTCCCAAAACGGAGTTCACAATTAAAAGTTATGGTCATCTGATGTATCTAATTCAATTCGGATTCAAAAATCTAGCTATCAAAATTTATTTGATAAAATATTTGTTTCCCAACCCATGAGCTAAAATTATCCGTTTGCACTTTTTTCCCAAAAATGCTAAGTTTGTGAAGTTCCCACCTTTGCTCCACGTACAAAACCTTCTTTTGGGCAAAAAAATAATCTAAGATTAAAAAAAAAAATAGATTTTTTTTTTAGTTTTCTCCAACCCCTTGACACCGCAATTAATGAGGTTCTGCCACGTGGCTTTTCAAGACATCGGCAGAGGATTGGATTTCCTTAAACCTTATCATTTTTTTTTTTTTTTTAAATGGGATTTTTTTACTTAATTTTCTCTACCGCCCACCACCCCATAGCCAATGGTTGGCTAACACGTGGCTTCACGAGGCAACAACGAATGAGCAGTTGATTTCCTCAACCTTAACATTTTCAAGTAATTTTTGGGAGAAAATATCAAATTTTCCCTACCACCCTGCCACCCGCATCCAATGGTTGGCTAACACGTGGTAGCATTAGAAGTAGGCGGAGGCATGGATCATTTTAAACCTTTAAACCTTTTTCTTATTAAATCAAATATTTTTAAGTCACTCAGAAGGCCTTCCGACCTACTGACCAATGAGATCCGACGACACGTGGAATCATTAGGAATTGGTGGAGGTGTGGGTTATTTTTAAACTTTTGCACTTTTCCACACAAAAATCTTATTTTTATAAAGTTTCCTGTAGGCCTGTTTTCCTCGCTTTCCTCTAGGCATGACACGTGGTGTCATTGGGTGTCGGCAGAGGCTGATTATTTTAAACCCTTAGCTATTTTTCAATAAAAATCTAAATATCCAAGTTTCCTCCGGCAACCCATGCTTCCGTGCTCAGGAAAAATTTCTTCCCAGTCCGCAGCCCGCCTTTGGGAAAATTTTCATCCCAAGTCCCACCGGTCCATAACTCAACAAATATGAGTTAGGAGGACTTATTTATATCATTGGAAAGGGCATTAAATTTTCTAGCCAATGGGAATCTTTTGAGGAAGTTTTGAGTGCATTTAATATGAGAAAAATCAGGTTGAAACTTTTAAGCCAGTTGAGAGTGGGTTATTAAGAAATTTTCCCTGTTAATTTTACTTTCTTATTAATTTGATAATGTGAAATTAATATTGGTTATACTAGGAATTTTTATTAGGTTTAATTGTCCTTGAAACATTGTTTGTAACAACTACAGCTTCTAAGCTTGGTTGTGAACACATTTAAATATAAATATATATCTATATATTTCATATATTTTTTCTAACTAAACCTATGTTGTTCTTAGGTCTCGAGTGGGATTTTTAGATGGGCGCTACAATATTGTTCTTTTGTATTATCATATTGCTATGGATAAATCCAGACTAAGGAGGGAAATTTACTTGATGGGGACCCCCACTCGATTGATTTCATCACCTTCTCCACTCTTTCCTATGGTGTTTCATCCATAATTTCCACTAGGGTCTTTTCCTCTAAAGAACGCCAATATGATTAGAAATCCTTAATCCACCTTGACCCCACTAGACATGACAGATAAGGCTCTTGTGTTGTTATGAGAACATAAATGTGGCTGAGCACAACCATGACACCATGGTGGGGAATGAGGGTGCACATGATCTTTTGGTTCCTAGCTGAAAACACAGGGACCATTTCCCTAATGGTCAATAAAGAATGAATTCTAAGTGACAATGCACTAAATTTCAAATTTAAGTTGCGAATAAAAACTAGACACACACACTATGTCATAACCCACCCCAAAATGTTAGGGTATGATGTCACTCCACATTATAAAATAGAAGACTTAAAATTTTAATACTTTCAACTATCATATAAGAGTTTTTCATTTTTTTATAAAGAATAAAATCAATAAATAACTATATTTTATAAATATAATAATTTTTAGTGAGTTTTAATTTATGTTTTTCCAAAACTAAATTTAAAAATGAAAAATTTCAAATAACAATAAAACTAGATGGAAACCATTTATTTTTATTTGACAAAACAATTTTTGAATAATGTTACCAGTTCGTTAATGTATAAGGTAACCTTTAATTAGCCAAATTATGTGAAAAACTCAAAATAATCACTTTGAAATTTATATGCATTGAAGGCTTTGACATTACGCAATTATAAACACATATGTACTAGCATATAACTTCTTTGATGATTTCCATAAGAAAGTGACCGAGTAATAGGAGTATTCGAGACAAAGGAATGATAGTGTATTGTAGAAATAATTGTAATGATTTATACTTTATGTTGATTACATTTAGATTCAACTTTAATTAGGATCAATTATCCTGTAAAAACCAAGAAAATCACACTCTTTACATTATGTCAAACTCAACTTGATGTTGAGTCCTAATATAGCACTTACAACTTTTAGATTTCTTAAAATTTCATTTATTAGCAAACTTTACTTGTATTAATATGCATAATAATTTGTTAAACACTATAAATCACATTGAAAACTAAGTAACGTATGATTAATTTATGATAAAGCATCGGAGGATGAAAGAGGAAGGGCATATACAAACAAGAAAGGATGGGAAAAGTGGTTCAAGGACATGGACTATGACCTAGTGGTGCTTTGGCTTCTCCTACTACACCAACAATGTGGGTGACCCGACTATTGGAACCGATCAACGGGAGCCCTCGAAACTCTCTCCCACCAGGCCCGATGCAGATCTACATTTGGTGATCCCATGGTTTGTTATCAATAAAGCTAAGGATATATTTAAGCATACGGTTGTTGGCCATTTTGTTGGGCTTAGACCAAACATAGATTTCATAAGAGACTAGTGTGGGAGGATATGGACACGCAAGTTGGAGGTTATGGCTCTTGTGGGAAATAGATTCCTTTTCTATTTTCAAGAAGTGAACTTGATTAAGGTGTTAGAAGGGGCACCTTGGTTCTCGTGGCAAAGTTTCCTTAGCCTCCACAACTGGAAACAAGGTTTGTTTAAAGATTTTAAATTTCAGGCACTCCTTCTTTGATTTGCCTTCTAATGCTCTTTTGGAATTCTACAAGCCCGGATGTTTTTTGGGTATTGCATGATACATGCGAGTTTTGATAGTTGTTAATATGAAAAAGAAATCTTTCTCTAGATTGGTATTTTCCCAACTTTGTATCAATGTCCTTGAGGGTTCCATGGTGTGCAAAATAATTTTGTTCAATCATCATTTATCAAATGGGAAAAAATATTTGGAGATTGATAAATCACCATTTATTTGTGACAAATGTAGAATGGTTAGATATGAAAGAAATAACTATTGTCGTGGTGTGAAGTTAACTCAGCTAGAGAATGTGGATGCCTACGGTCGTGGATTCATGTGTCACGGGTCGACAACAAGTCGTAGGATGAGGATTCAATAGATTCGACAAATACATAGAGGTAGAGAGCGAGATTGGAGAACACATGGTGGTTGCTTCTATTCCTATTTACTTGATGGATGTGGATATTGATGTTTGTGTCAATGATATAGTGGGTGTTGGCATTGTCTTGGAGGATCAAGTGGTGATGAGTGTGGGTGATGATTGTTGGAAGGGAGACAGTTGGGTGGGTCCATTTGGTGGGATAGGCTTGTTCAAAATTCAAATTTTGGTACTAGTATTAAATTGGCGAGAAGGATCCAGAACCAAGTCTTTTTTTGTTCGGGTGCAACATGGCTAGTGTGTGACAGTGTAACACCCACAATTTCAATGCTCATAAACCTCATCAAGTCTATCAAATTATTAGGGAAAAATTTGAGGATTTCTTTTAAACAAAGTGTTGCAAGGATTAATTCTGTTTATAATTTCTACATATTCACAAGGTAATTATATCTAAATTAACAATTAAATATTATTATTTAATCTCTCGAAATCATTCTAAACTTTAATTCTCTTCTAAGGGTTCCATTAATCTTGATTTTATAACATTGGCTAATTAATCCCTTTTAAAACAAAATCTACTTATCCATGCACAAATCATTTATTTAAATAAACCCCTATAGTCAAATATCATTTAATTATTTAATTGTCCATAATAAAAAGAGTATAAGGTTCCAACATTGCCTAACCCATTAGGTGGCCCCATTCACCTAATACCCATACCCTTGCATTTTATTTAAATCCCATTCCCATGAAAATGGCACCAACTTAAAGTTGTAGGATTAAATGTCCACCTTTAGATTGAATCATTTTGAACCCTTAGATCTTAGGGTTTCTCTAAAAGCCCTAAATATCCTTATAATTTTCCTTATTCACACTTTTTCCTACTTTTTCATTTCATTTGTTTTAGCAGGTTTGAAGGAAAGGAGGAAAAAGAACATGAAAGCTTGGGAATCTCTCATGGAGGTTTTGAGTAGAACCATTCCCTCCAAGGGTTGCTAAAAGTGTATTTTTTTATTTATTTGGTTTAAATAAAGAATTTACCCTATTTAGGTTGTGGGCATTGTTTTCCCCATTTTATTTGCTTAAATATGGTTATTCACAGGTATTGGGGATATATATATATATATATATATTATATTTATATATACATGTTTTATTTATATATCTCTTTTTTTTGTGTTGCAATGCAGGATTAAATGAGTATGTACCCAAAGTTTTAAATCCACAGCACCAAGGATTGTGAAAATTATATATATATATATAATTTAGTGATATTCCAGGACCTAATGGTTCGGGCAAACTCTGTGTGTGAATGGTCATGATTTATGGCATGGGAGACCCGTGTTTAAGGGTATTAACCCTTCCTTGTTGGCACCGTGTATTAAGGTATAAGGCGGCCGTGTGGTTTGAGGAAGGGCTTTTGTTTGGTGAGAGTTGGGAGGCTGCCCAACAAAATTTACATTATTTTTTTTGCTTACAAAACTCTACTTTGCATAATACCCAGTTGTGCAATTTCCTTATGGCCTAACAGGCCTATGTGGCTTAAACATTATACCACACCACTTTTTTAATTATTAATAAAAACTTTATTATATTAACCTTCCACCGATTTCAAAACATAGGATTTCAATATTAAAATTTACTTAGTAAGATTTCCATTTTTATATATACATATAGATATATATATTTATTAAATAATTATTTTATTAAATATATATAATCATAGTTTATATAATTATATTCGTTTACATATAAATTTGTTTATATATATATATATATATATATATATATATATATATTTATTTCCATTTTAACCAATCTATCAATTCAAACTTATTTATATAACAACTATAAGGGCTTATGTGGTTGTTATAAATTTATATATATTCATTTATGGGGGATAGTTTAACTTATAACCTTTCTAATCAATCCAAATGTAAGTAAGGAAGATAAAATGTTACTTGGTTGAAAACCATTAAATGTATATTTTTCCCTTTATAACTATGTATAAGATTTCACTACAACACACAACAACCTAAATAACTCCATTTTACATTTTAATTTCAAGTGAAACAAAGTATAACATACTTAAATGAAATGTCTTCCTTCACCTTTTAAAATCATGTTTCACAACAATACTAAAAGGAAATCAAATTTATTATTCATAATAGAAAACCATTTTTTTAAATAATGTATAAATAATACAACTTTTGAGTTAAAATCTAAATTTGAAATAAACATTTCCATTTCAATACAATTCCAAAGATATTTCTTTCAACAAACAATCTTTTTAAATACATTTACAAGAAAATACTCCATTAAAATGCAAGAGTTACAAGCTTTCCACCCTAAGTGGAAACAACATGGCCAAATTTACAACATAGTAATTCTTCTATAGGCTCAAATATACAATTTTTCATATCAATATCATCTTCCAACTTCATAGCTTCAACTTTGCACTCTTTGGTCTCTTCAAATTTGAATAACACTACAAGGACAGGGAGTAGGTGAATCTCTCCACGCAATGTTTTATCCAATAAAAGAGGAAGTCATCCTTCTTATTGGCCCCTGAGCCCCAACCATAAAAAAAAGTGTGTTTGTAACTTTGAAAACTTCACAAATAATGGCTTCCACAAAATACACACATACATCTTTTCAACACTCATGCAATATTTCAACACTCAATCACATTTTTCAAGCAAGTTCAACAAGAGTAGTTTTTTGCTCTTTTCCATAACAAACACAAATAAGATTCACATTTTCATCACAATCACAAAGGCTTAATAGTAAGCCAAATGGAGACAAGAACATGGAGCCTTCTCCTTATGCCTCCCATGTGGGAAGAGGTTCCACCCAATACCTCCAAGTGCACTATCAACATCACACACAACACCTTTTCTCTCCCTTTGCAAATGTAAAAATAACATATAACCCTTTTACCTCCACAACATTCCCCACAATTCCTTGAAATTTTCCTCACTAACTCCCTTTTCCTCCACAAAAAGAACTCCATTTCCTTCTCCCACACCACTCTTAAAGGAAATCTACCCATCCCAACATAATGCAATCACAACACACATAGCATACACTCAACAATCACAAAATTTCACTACTACATACATATATAAAAGAAGCAAAAATAAGTGAAGATCCTAGCTCTACATTTAGCTTCCAAAATATTCACACAACAAGCTTCAAGAACCTTCAATCCAAACAAAATACGAAAAATGCAATCCCAAGCCAAATTTTCAAAAAATCAAGTGTAGAAATGAAATAAGTAACCTCAATTACTCCAAGTTCACCTCTATCAATAAAAAAGGAGGTGAGGATGATGAGGTGGCTCCATGTAGGATGCCACTTCATCATTCCTCAATTCCAACTCAACAAGTCAACTTACAAATACCAATGTTAACAAATGAATAAGTAAGGATATGACATGCACAAGTGTACACTCCAACATGCACTTCATACGTTTAAACTAAATAAAAAATGAGGTAATTAGAAATGTGACTATATTTACTCTTTTTCACTCAACAAATGCAGTGCAAAAGATAAAATTAACTCCATAGTTCATAAGTATGGTTGGTGGATGAATTTTAGAAGCAATGGATAAGATTAACTTTTCCCACAAGTCTCAAAAAGTGGCCTCTAAAACAAAATTCGAGATTGGGAAAGGAGGAAGAGTCCACACTTCTAAATGCAATTAAATTCATTCATCATCAAGAAAATATCAAGGATCATATACCCTAATTAATGCCCAAATTTTACATCTTTTTGCTTTAGAATAAAATTAAATTAACTAATTAAAAACATATTAACCAGTACTAATAAAGTAACTAGATTTTACAAATAATTAGATACATGCACCAAAAAATAAATAACCAAAATTAAAAGAGGTAAACATCACAACCCATGGCCACACACATGAGGTCACCCCCAATGGAAACCTCCTAACCAAGCATAACAATTAAACAACACACATATAGAACACAAGTTATCAAATTGGCCTTGTTGCAAACACCCAACATTCTTCTAGGATTGGTGCCCTATCACCTTTCAGTGTATAGTGATATCATTTTCCTACAATCGAAAACAACAATACATCTTCAGCCTCAAGGCTACATGAATAACATTGAGAAATAAAACATACATATCGATCAATAATCGTCATCAAAATTAAGCAATTATATGAATCGTCAAAAATTTCTACTTAATTCAATTCTACCATTTTACTAACATCAATGAAATCACAAGATTAGTCTAAACATCCAAACATAGGAAATGTGTCACGAATATAATGTGTCAATAGAAAATCAGAACAATATAAATCAACATGTATAAAATTGTCCACCAGTGTCAGCTAGCATATCATAATCCCAAAACATGAATAATAACATATTTGTAACTCCCTCATTTTACACACAAAAATACAACAATAAAATACAAGGATAAATTTTTTTCACTTACATTTCTCACTACACAATACCACAAGGGATCCAAGAATAGAAACTGCATAACGCAAAAGACACTTACATAAGTCATAGAATCACACATGACATGTGAAAACACAATATACATGTCGATGCCACACTTTTCCAAATGAAAGAATTCTAGCAATGACCCAACAACAAGAAAAAGGGACCCGAGGATTGGCAAGCCCACACACATTATTATCATGATTACATATTATTTACGATTAAAATTCTAGGAACATTACTATGCAAGGATAATTTTATCCTTTTTCCACCTATAATTTCTTAAATTCATTTCACATTCAACTTACTATTCAACCATTTAAGTTGAATCTTTATCCCTATGACAATCTCCTTAATCGACATAGTTATTTGCCATAATTTAAATTATATACAAAGTTCCTAATTCTCTCATTCTTATGTTAATATTATGTTTCTCAAACGTTTATTAAAATTTTAAATTTTACGCTTACTACAATATTGAATCTGATGTAATGTCAAGACAAAAGTCTTAGGATTTGAGGCGATTTAGATTAGAAATAAATTTTTCTAAATTTTTTTATCACAATATCTTTATTTCCCTACCATAGTTAATATAGTTCAATAAATTTTTGAATCCATTCAACATTTCCAAGTCAAGAAATTTTATTTATATTTATAAATATCTTTTGTTTTCTCGAAGTTGATCTCACCAAGGAAATTCATATTCTTTTTAACACAAGGAAATGTCTAATTGAGTAATAAAGACTCCAAGAATGAAATTATTCCTAACCTCAAATCTTGTTTCACTCTTGTATGCTTTACTCTTACATCACATTAAGGTCTCATTATTAGCATTTTTTTATAACAAAAGGAGTTACGAAAGTATTTTTCTAACATCTTGTAGAAGTACATGACTGAAAGCATTATAAACTACACAAGATAACCTCCTATTCAACTCGAGGTTTAGATTAATTTTGATTTTTACTCAAGGATCTACGCTTTAATTTAGATTAGATTAAGTGGGAAACATATTTACTCTATCAACCATCCAAAAATACCAAGGAACTAAACTGTCACTCATTTGAAGTAACACATTTAGCTATAAGGAACTAAATAGATCATTAACATGATTTTAAGTCATAGTACAACTATTTCACTAGATCCATTTATGTCAACTAGATCCCTCCAGGAATTCATTCGATCATGAAGTTTATTTCAAGATCTAACTTCGTAACACTTGGTGGTCCACTAGGATCCTAAGGAAGTGTTTTATCCAATTATACCAAAAATATTGGGACCATGTCGTTTCTAACCATCGAGTTTATGACGATGTCACTAAACATACCGATTATGATGATAACACAAACTAGGGGTATTATTTACCTAAGCTAAGAGGTTCCATCGAGGAAAAAACATATGAAGAACATGTGTTCTTGAAATAGTGGTCACAAGTTCAAATCCTGCAGGGTGTAGGGTATTTATGCCTCGTTTGTAGAAAAATAGTTTCCTCCCGCATGTGAGTACAAGGTAGTCCCATATGCTATAATTCGCCAGCTTGTACACTCAAAAACAGGTCACCCAACATCGTGGACTATAAAATCATATTATTATTATTATTATTATTATTTTAAAATATTAAGTTGATTTTATGGTTTCAAATTGTTTTGGGATAAGAAAGGTCATGCGAGAAGGATCACATTGAGAGTAGAGACTAAATTTTATCCTAAGGTTTTAGTTTTCCAAACTAAAAGGATTCATGCATGAAAGGTAGTATTTAGTTAAATACCAAGCCGCTAGACATAATTGACAAGTTTTTCCATATCTTGTGTATTAAAACCGTTGGTCATTAATCCAAAACAATTATCGAGTTCCACTCTTTTTCAAATAGATTCCTTCGTTACGTAAAATCAAATTTATACACGAGTCCTATACTAGGGTGGTGTGTTTCATTTAGATCTCTTTAATACATTTACAAGGTAAGAATACAACACACTAATTAATTGATTATCTATTGAAGACTCAAAATGCACTACAATATTTTAAATTCAAATTCATTTAACCTACATGCCAAACTTTTACAATTCAAAAATATGAGGATCAAAATAACACTTATATATGGATGAACAACCCCTTAAAACCTAACATCTAAAATATTACATAATTTCAATTATAAAAATTTCCATCCTTCACAAATGTTAAAATATCCTCTACAATTTAATTTAACATATATATATCCAGACTTCTTTTTCCCATATGTAAATATGAATCAAAAGAACACCTTTAGTTACATGCACATTTCCCAAAGCACCCCTAAAACTAGCAACTCACACATACTACCAAATTTAGCAATAAGTTTTTCAATATATTACAAAAAGAAGGTTCAACCGCTACATTTATATTATTTCAAATATAAAATACAATAATACATAGCAAATTACAACCACCCCATTTTCACCACGTTATTTGCATCCTGCAAAACGATGTGAGCATGAAATTAGCAATAAATCGCTGGCATGGCATCCACCATAATCTAGCATAATTAATGTTATTTAGTCACCCATTTACATAATAAAAATAATATTAACAATTTGCATTCAAAAATAAAAGCTTTAGAGACATGTAATCATTTCATTTCATAACCAAGGAGAGAGAAATGCTATTTTCCCAAAAGTCAAATTTCACACAACAAGCAAAAAGATAGAGTTCTTAATAGTTATTTACAAGTGTGAACAAGTTTCCACAGTGGTTTGCTAGCCCAATGGAGTCCTACAACTTTCTTTTTACATTTTTCTTCTAGCTACAAAAACATTCAAATCAGGCTTCGAGGCTAAGAAACCACTTTCAAATGTTGTATTCCGATGAGAAAAAAACCATAGTTAACTTTCTATGTGTCCATTCATATGCCAAGAGTTCATAGGAATTGAAAAAAATTAGAACTAGCAAATGGTTTACGATTGACGACTACTTTTTGTGGGCCATTGGTCATAATTGACTTAGTTGTAAACGATAAAAAGTTAGCTTGAGGGCTCAGAAAACCATGTCCAAATCTGGAGTTCATTGGCCAAATGCATAATGAGAAACTTCCTACGAGTTCCCCTATTTATGGATAATTCACCAGAGTCGAAGAAACTAAGAACTAGCAAACGGTTTTCAAATGGTGACAGGTTTTCTAGAGCCACTAGTCATAATTGGTCTAGTTTTGACCTAGTCAAACTGTGACTAGAGGCCTAAAAATGGCTTTGCCAAACTATCAAGAAAAGTGTTTTTCCTCAAACTGAATTTTCTAAGAAATATTATAGTAAAAATAGTAGAGGTTTTCAAGGCAAATAATCATATTGTTGTTTAGTATTCAAACGGTGATTCAAAATGAAAGCCAACTTTTAAGTTTTAGTAGCTTCCTACAACTGCAAAACGGTGTAACAATGCTCCTAGTAGGCGTAAAATATCAAAATGATCATTCAAGGTCGATCCAAATATTAAAGTGACTCCTCCCATAACAAGGTAAATGAAGGGATCTTAACATCCCCTTTCCGAAGTTATGAAGGTTTTTTTGCGAGTCTCCAAAAATCATAATTTATCTATTTAAACAAAGGAATGGTCAACATATTTACTGGGAACTCAACTTCATTTTTTCAATAAAAAGGGGTACTGTATTAATATAGTTTGATTGGAATGTCACTAGATCATCACGAAGTGTGGGATTTTGTTCATTGTTTAACAAGGAACATTATATCCTATAAGTTACAATATATTGTTTTATTGTTTTAAAACAAGTTTATTTAATACAATCAAATATACGAAAAATCCTTCGATTTAAAGTTTTATTCCATTGAAAGAAATACTAAATAACATAAATTATGAGAGGTGAGGAAAGATGAACCATGCCTGGGAACGATGAGTGAAGCGGGTATGAGGTAATCCATGCGATTTTGGTGTTCATGAACCGATTGTAGTTGTTAGAGGGGTTTCAAAGCCTCTTTCACCAAGACCACCTCGTATATCTTATTTAATCAGTTGAAATCTCAAGTCCACTGATATCCAAGTGGGTGACATGCCCACCTATTTGTATTTCATCATAGTGAACACCTCTCCAAACACAACAGTCATTTCCCTCCAACGACCTTAGTTTCTCGTCGACTCATTCACATTGGCCTTAAATGTAGAAGAGCCTTAAGTTTCTGTGGAGGAAATATTTCAACATTATAACACATCCAAGGGAAAAGGTGAAATCATACGTTAAGGAAAACCAAACGATCCAAACAAGCCATTATGCATCGATTCACCCAACTTGCGGTGATTGGCTTCGCATATTGTGTTGTGTTCTTCCATTTCCTTTAGAATATTGTTGTATATGCATAAGAGAAAAAGACACATTTTTTTACCAGGTTGGAAATTTCCCTTTCTCTATTGAGAAGTCATTTCTATCGATAAACATATAAAAATTTGTGCTTACCATATTGGGGAAGGCAAAGCATCAAAATTATTGTTGAGGAATTCCACCGTCGTTGACATGTTTGGCAAAAGACGTGTTAATTTTTTCAGTGAAAACATTTTCCATGGACACAAAAGTATTGCGAGTTATTTTCCAAGAAACATTGTTACAGTAAGGAGTTTCCAAATTTCCCCTTGCTCTTAATTATTCGCTTGCTTAGGATTTTTGGCCAAATCTATTGGATGTGTAGACAATGAGTAGGTCTGGAAAGATTATTTTCTAGTCATTGTTTTCTTTACAATTATCTCATCTATAGAGAAAATCAAAACTAGGATGGAGAGGACTCATGGGGATGCATTTTCTTCCTAACAAAACATAGTCCCGACCTCATTCCAGTCCACAAGTGTTTTGAAAAATCACCTCGCCAAATCTCACAAAAAAATTCCCATTAGAAGTGTTTCTTGTACTCCCTGCAACATCTCTATGCATACCATTTTCATATTCATCAAACAAAATAACGGAAACAATATTTTCCTTCCTCTTAGAGGTCATTAAACCTTACTATTCTGCATGAAAAACCCTCAATGCAACTATGGCTCGAAAGAAAAATATTGAGGTGTGGTGAGTTAAATACTACAACCAAAGTGAGCTCCTTGAGCTATGATCTCCAATGCATGACAAGTGATCTGTAATGTGTCACAAAAATGACGTTCTAGGAGCTCGTTAAAACCATAAACATTTAACCCAAAAGTTACGACAATTTTTTTATTTGTTTAAGTTAAAGGCTAAAAAGGTGTCAACCCTTAGTGTGCATTAAATTTACTTTCACCAATAATATTTAATTTACAAGGGATAAACCAAGTATAAGTTAAATGATTAAATATTCTTAATTTATCTCTAAGGTCAATTTATTAACATTTAACTAGAAGGTGTCATAATTTAATTTACTTGGTTTAATGTTTTTACTCCTCCTTAACTAACATTCACACCCTAATACTTTACCTTATACTTAGCTATTTTAGTTTCATTATCCTATTGGCTTGAATTCAAAATTTCATTAATTTACCAAAATATACTAGGAACTAGAAAAATGACTTTACACACCAAGGTAATTAAATGGCCCCATTCACCCAACTACACATACCTCTAATTTTTTTTATTTAAAAAATCTATAAAATATATTCCTACCAAACAAATGCAGCATCGATCCTCAACCCTTGGATCAATTCAATTGTGGCCACTAGATCTTAGGGTTCCAAACTAACCTAAATATCCTTATGAATTTTTATTTAATCTCTTTCTTTACCCAAGTCTCCTCATTTGGTCACTTTTCCTTTGTTTAATTTGTAGGTTGGAGAGAAGGAAGCCATGGGAGAAAGAAGGAATAACTATGGAGGAGTCTACAAAGAAATCAAGCTTAGATTAGTTTAGATTGTAGATTTATCATTGTAATTTCTTTCATTCAAGGATTGAAGGGATTTCCTTTTCAAATATGGTTTTATTACAAAACTAAATGTATTTGGATTTCTTCATTTGGGACAAACCCTACCTCTATTAATATATATGAGTTTTAGCACTTCTAGTTATCCATTTGAATATTTATGTGCTTTAAACAATGTGATTTAGCCATTATTTGTTTGCAGGAGGTTTCCTTAAAAGTTTTACAAGGTTATAATTTAGTTATTACAAGTTAAAATGTTCATCGGTGCGGATCCATGTTTTTCCGCCGTAAGTGACAAAAATGCCACCTAGAGTAGGATGGCAGTCCTGGGATCATCACCGCACATGGGTGATGATTCAAGAACTTTCACCTTGCCGGAGCGATGGTTCTGAGACCACCACCTTGCCCGAGTAGAGGTTATGAGACCACCACTCTACACAGGAGGTGGTCCTATTCTTAAAAACAAAACATTCAAACCTGAAATGTTTTTAAAAACTAAAGAAGCTATGGTGTTTTAAACGTCATTCTAAACTTGATTTTATATGTCTAAAGTTTCCATTTTCAAGATTTAAATCCAACTATTCATTCTATAGTAAAATTTACTCCATTTAACAATTTCTTAATTCAATAGTAACAACAATTACAAGATCATTTTCATTTTTTCAACAACTTTCATTCAATACCAAGAGTAGAAAAGAACTAAATCTACTTCTAATATTGTTGTTTTTCCCTACTACCAATGCCTCATTTCAACAAAATAATCTACTTAACATTTATTAGAACAATATACTTCAAATTTGTTTCCTCTTTCCATTTCCACAACTTATTAGTTCAAACAACTACTAATAACTCGGTTCTAAATTCAAAGTTTCCAAGCATACACCATTATCATTTTACAATTTCAGAAATTCTTTTTCTTTCTCTTCACATTAATAAAACTTCAGAAAATGATAGTAAAGTTTATTTTTATTTCAACAAAAATAGCTTTACAAAAAAAATCTTTCTTTGCCTTTTTAAACATACAATACAACTATAAAGTCCAATAATAGATACAAATTTTCTTCACAATATTATTAAAATATCTTCCACTTAAAGTGGAAAAACTTACCATAATAAAAGATAAAAATTAATACAATATTACAAATATTCCACCTAAGTGGTAATAACAAGAAGATTTCTCAAAAGGAAGGTTTTCTTAAGGATACCAACAAGTGCTCCAAGTTTCACATCACCAACAAAAGAGTTCCACCATGCATCATTTGATACAAAAAAAAAAATGGGGAGAGGCAACACTCTCCACCCAAACAAGAATTCCAATGAGGAGAAGAATCCACACTCCTCATTAGCCTTCGAGCCCCAACCATATTATAATGAAAAATGGATTCAACTCATGGTAAAAAAATAAGCTGCCACATCATAATACAAGATTTTACAATCATACGAAAACACACACAAAAATACAACTACAATAACAAGAAGGAAAACAAAATATACACAAGGCTTCAAAATTTAAAAGCCAAAGGAGCAAGATCTATGGCAATGTCACTTATGCCTCTAAATGGGAAAAGGGTGCCCACCTTAAAATCCTCTAATGAACATCTCAAACTCATTACACACTCTTATTCCTCCCTCAAGAATCTCTTATGCCTCCCACATTCTCATATGCCTCCCTACAATCTCTTATGGCTCCCTCAAAAAAATAGAGCAAGTAAGAAATGTGAGCAATTTCCTATTCAAGGAGGGGCACCCAACCCATCTCCCTCTAAAACATGAAATAAAATCTTATGCATCCCCACATGTAAGATCCCATACTCCCCTCCTACACCACACTTAGGTAATCTACCCAAGCACCCAACAAACATACTAAAACACTCAAAACACACATATATGTATACAAAATAAAAGAGAGCATTTAACAAAAGTTTAACTCCTACCTTTCCATGGTACAACTTGATTAAAGAGTCACACACCAAGCTTCTTCAAGCCCAAACAATCACCGAGAAGCTCTAACAAATCTACAAGCACTTGAAAATCCTCCAACTCCAAAATGCAAGAGCACAAAATAATGAAGTAACCCCCAAACAAGCAAAAGAACTTGAATAAACAGAAAAGGCAGAGAGAAGGGTGAGGTGGCTCCATATAGGATGTCACATCACTCATCTTCAACTCCACCTCCCAAGTTAAACCTCAACCCCAATGAACAATAAATTTGTGGCTGAGTGAAATGACAAAATTACTTACACACACAAACCAAGCCCACACCCCCTAAGGAAAAACTTTAATTACATGAAAGAAAAATGTAATAAATTTTACCTTTTTTATCTTCCCAAAACACATAATGGGGTCTATTTTTACCCTCCCAACCCATAGGTAGGGTTGGTATAGCAATTTAAGAGGTGTGGGACAAGTTTCCACAAGCCTCCAAAATTGGCCCTTAAGGCCAAATTCAAATTTCCATGAAGGGGTAGAGTGTACAACACTCAAGATCACAAGCACTCAACTTACAACACATAATCCAAGAGCCATCTAATCTAATAAATGAATTATTTTGACCCATTCATAATTTAGTTTAGTAAAATAATTAATTTACTAATTTAGACACAAAACAAGTAATTAATAAATGAGAATACATCACTTTAAAATCACATACAAAATTTAAATAAAGGAAACTAAATGAAAGAAAAACACATAACCCCTTGGTAAAAATTGGAGGTGATCCCCCCCATGGGGACCCCTTAACAACAATTCAAACACACACACACAAAAAAAAATACATGTTGTCATGGTGACCATTTTTAATTCATCTAGCATCCCAATGTGGTTGGTCTCCAATCCCCCCATTGTTTTTTGTGACATATTTACCTGCAAAACACACAACACCTCCTTTGGCCTCATGTCCACATCAAAACATCTAGGATAAAATATACAATATACATCCATAAGAAATCTATATATGAATCAAAAAATCATCTAGAAAAGTGATGATATCATTTACAATTTTTAACAACATTTCGATTCTATCTTTCATCAATATCCATATGAGCACAAGATTAGCTCAATTGTTAAGGTCTACTCAAAATGATGAAAGTATCGCATGTCAAAAATATATGTATAACCATGTATACAACATTTCATCATCAATATAAGATGTCTCTAATAATCCACACATATCATATATGAATCATAATAATCAACAAAGTCTAGTATCTCTAACATCTAACATCATGCTAAGTTAAAAAGCTACAATAATATCCATAAGTATAGTGAAAGTATCGAAATCCATGATAAAAAGTGTCAAAGGGATGTGGGAAAACATCCCCCTCCCCTTAGATTCAACTTCCTCCTGTAAGTCACCTGGAATAAGTGTTGAAGCGTGACTCGTACTAATGTAGCATCCTCCCATGTAGCCATAGTCTCATCATATTTGTCCCACTGGACTCTAATCTTATTAATCTCTATACCTCGAAGCCCCGGGGTCCTGTGCTCTAAAATACAGACGTGCTCCACGATCACCTACCCCGATCATGTACCTATAAGGAGGTCCAATCTAGCACATGAGAAGTGTCTCGTAATATATATCGCAAGTACAAAAACATGAAACACATCATGAATGCAATACATGCTAAGTGGACCCACTAGATGATAGGCCAAAGGGTCGATACACTCAAAGATCGCAAAGGCACTACAAACCTTGGAGCAAGCTTAGAACCTTTTTCGTAATGGATAGGGATCTTATGTGCTCTGACACAAAGAAACACCTTCATTCCCATCTCATAACTATGATCTGTCCTATGCTAATCCGCATACTTCTTCTCCCTATTATGTGCCTCTGTGCAATCTCTTCCTCATCATAATAACCTGCTGCTCCATGTCTTCTAGTAAAGCTGGCCTAAGAGAAACCCTTTCCTCTAACATGTCCCAACTAAGAAGTGTCTGCACTCTCTATCATACTGATTCCTGAAAAGGATCCATTCCTATCGAAGTCTAGAAATTATTATTGTAAGAAAATTCCACCAGATATAAGTGATCCTCCCATTTGAACCGATGATTCATAACGTATATCATAAGCATGTCCTTTAAGATCAAATTCACCACAGTCTATCCATCTATCTCGCAAAGGGTGGTAAGCTATACTTGAAATTTATCTTCATCCCGAGAGCATACTGCATCATACTCCAGAAGTGGGAATTGTACAAAGGATCACAGTCGTAAATGATCTTCTGTAGAATCCCATGTAATCTGAAAATATCGTTGAGATAAACCCGTGCCACTACACTACCTATGTAGGTGGTCCTCACTAGAGAAAAATGAGCCACTTTCGTCAGTTTATCCATCGTGACCATGATGGTTTCATGGTTCTATCTCGACATCAATAACCCAACTATAGATTCCATGGAAATGGTGTCCCATTTCCACTATGGTATAGCGTGAGGAAAGAGAAGGCCATCTGGATGCTGATGTTTAGCCTTCACCTTTTGACACTCTAAACAACATGATATAAATTTAACCACGTCTCTCCAAAGTCCTCTCTAATGGTAAAGCTGTCTCAAGGTGGCATGCATCTTCTTCACCCCGGGATGGGCTGAATAAGGTGCATGATGAGCCTCTGTCAAAATGTCCTATCTCAAGCCTCCATATCTAGGAACATAAATCCAACCTCTATGCTGAAAAGGCCATCTGTCTCTAATGAAAATCCATCAAACTTCCCTCAAGGGATCTACGAGACTTAATCTCTACTGCGCTACAAGGTAAAAATTGTTGTGAGGAAGCTGCTACAAAATCCTACTCTGCAAATTTGTACCCACTAAAGTGGCCATAGCCACATGCATCCATCTACTCAGGGCATCTGTAACATCATTCTCCTTCCCATTCACATGCTCTATCTCCATATCGTACTAAAAATAAACTCCATCCAATGCCGCTGAAAAGCATTGATATTGGGCTATATGATGAGGTGACAAAGACTCAAGTGATCAGTCCTAAGTGTAAATCTTTGGTGAAAAAGGAAGTGTCTCCTTTGTACCAAGATGTGCACAACTAGTGTAAGCTCAAGATGTTGAGTCGGATAATTGACCTAATAATCATTGATTTTTTGAGACTTAAATGAAACTACTCTGCCTTGCTACATCAACACACCTAAAAGTCCTGCCTAAAGAAGCATTTGTGAACAATGAAGAACTCACCCGAGGCTCTAGCACTGCGCAAGAATAGATGTTTTCGTGAGGTAATCCTTCAATTTCCTCAAGGCCTTCTCACATCTATCTATCCATACATACTTCTTCCCTTTCCGCTAAAGGGAAACGATGGGGTGTGCTTTACTGAAAAAATTCCTAAAGAATAATCTGCAGTAGTACCCTACCAAAACTATTAAGTTACACACCTTGGTCACACTAGTGGGTGTTGGCCAATCCATAATAGCTTGAATCTTTGAAGGATCAACTATGATACCTTCCCTAGAAATGATGTGGCCCAAATACTACACCTCTATCTAAAAGAACACACACTTCTCCAAGTTCCCATAAAGTTGTTGCTCATGAAGACACTAAAGAACCTAGCGAAGGTGCCCCTCATGCTCCTCACGCATACGTGAGTATATCAGAATTTCATCAAGGCAAATGAGCACAAGTTGATCCAAAATTTTCTTCAACACCCCATTCATCAAGCTCATGATGAAACTACTAGGGGCATTCGTCAAACCAAAAGGCACCACTATGAACTCGTAGTGGCCATATCTTGTACAGAAGGCGGTCTTAGGAATATCTACTTTTGTGATCCTCAAGTAATGATACCCGACTTAATATTTATCTTGGAGAACATTGCGGCCCCCTTCATTTGATCAAATAAATCATCAATGCACGGAAGGTTGTAATGATTCTTGACCGTTACTTTGTTCGGTGGCGTAATCAATACACAATCATAGAGATCCATCCTTTGTATTTACAAAAATCATTGTGGTGCATCCCAAGGGGATAAACTAGGATGGATTAGGACTTTTTCCCGAAGTCCCTCTAGTTGCAACTTGAGCTCACATAGCTGGGGGTACTTATCTCGATAAGGTTCTCGTGAGATAGGCTTTGTGCACGAAACCAAATCTTTATGAAAATATTTCTCACGTAGGGGTGGTAACACCGGTAGCTCCCCTGGAAAAATATCAACAAACTTTCTCAAGATGTGATGGTCATCAAGTGATGGTCCACTAGACTCATCCTCGGATCTGTCACGAACCATAATAGCATATATAAGACAACCTTGTCGCACACACTGCTTAAGCTATATAGCGGATATGGTGTGAATGGAAACATGCCTCCTAAGTCCTATCATAGACTTAACTCCCAAATCATCTGTACAAGCAATAATCTTATGGTAACACTCCATGCCCAAGATGACTGCATACGAACCCAAGGAAAGGATTCGAAGATCCGAGGTAGTGGTGAAGGGTCCCAAATCCACTACACACTCCTTAACTAGGGAGATTACAGAAATTTTGGCTCCAGAATCCATTTCAACGGCCCAACTAAGTCCATGCCTAATTGCCACCAGCATGTAATGCTCTACTAAATACGGTGCAATAAATGAATTAGATGAACCAGAATCAAACAATATAGAGTTGGGAATACCTCTAATACTACATGTAGTCTTTATCACAATAATTTGGTGCTCATCTTGGTGGTTCTCAACCACTGCGTAGATCGATAACTACGTCCCATGTCACCGACAGAGGCTCGAAATCATGCCTTACCCATGTTACTAGGATTTTATGTGCACTATTTTCAATGATGTCCAACAATTCCACAACCATAACGGTGGCTTGGTCCTCTCCGGTGAGATGTAGATCCGGTGATACTCTAGACGTCTACGTTGTGGATTCGACAACCTAAATATGGTGTTAAGGTAAGGTCTCGTAGATGAGCTCTTGCGATTGAGCTCTCGGTGCACCTTGTTTCCTAATGGGACCCCTAGGAGGAGGCCCCATACTCTATCCCCTCGACCTTCAAATCTCTCGAGAAAACCTAAATGAGGGGCACATATACTATTCTTTGAGGTGGCTGTTAGGGTGGCTCGAATGAAGACTACATTGAACCCTAGCCACCATGAGGAGGAGGATATCCCCTCGACCTGTTGTCCTGCATCTGTTAGATGTAGTTATGAACTCTATCCCTTGCCTGCTGCATCTTCCCCCATGTCTCCTCTATAATATAGGCCTTCTCCATGGCTTGTGCTAATATCTACGGAAATGAATATTCACCGCACCACCCAAATCCAAATTCAGGCCCCTGATGAACCCATGAATCCATACCTTCTCATCTTACATATAGTCGACATACTAAAGTAGGTCCGAAAATTGACTCTCATACTCAACTACAATCATAGATGCCCGATCGAGGTCATTGAAATTTTCTAACCATAGCTAAATAAACCTCCTGGGAAAAAACCTTCTCTTGAACCACTCCTCAAAGAGCTCCTAGATAACTATCTTAGAGTCAACATGCAGCATCTTCTCCTCGGTTCTCCACCGGACACCAGCTCCATCCTTCGAAGATGGATCACAACACAAGCTTTCATGTTGCTAGTACAAGGGCAGATCTTGAAACATCCACTCAAGCTCACCAACCAGGCCTCTACCTGAAACCCACCTATATCTCTAGAATAGTGAGATGGTTGTAGCTTCAGGATCTCCCTGATATGGTCTACCGCTGATGGTGATGACCCTAGGTATCTCTCGCATGCTCCTCCTTCTACATAGGGCTCATGATCTGCCCTATGCCTGAAATTGTCTCCATGTCCTCTATGTGGTGAATCTACCCTAGTTGACTCCACGTGGGAGTTTTCTACCCTATGCTCCTCATTGTATCAAGGAGAAGCATGAGCCTCCACTGATGGCTCCATATTATGTCTAGTAAGTCATCCTCCTAAGGACCCTTTGCATATCGTGACATTGACGTCCTAAAGCATCTGTAAAATTTGAGGTAAAATGGAAGCTACTTCATTATGTAGAGGTGGTAAATCTAGGTCTATGAGAAAGGACCCCTCATCTAGTATGTGCCTCTTACACAGATCAAGGTGAGATTTATTTCATCATTCTAGGTTTTTGTTTTAGTTATCTAGGTTTTCTATATTATACAATTTTCACACAGAGTCATTTTCTATGTCTACAAAAGAAATATATTTGCGCCAAGTTATATTTTCATGTCTTTTATTTTCAAATTTTTCCCAAGGGTCCAAGATTTGAACCCGCTTCTTTAATACCGAGTGTAATTCCCCAATAAAATGATGTTCTAAGAACACGTTAAAACCCTAAACACTTAACCCGAAAGTTGTGAATTTTTTTGTTTAAGTTAAATGTTACAAAGGTGTATAACCTTAGTGTGCATTAAATTTACTTTCACCAATAATCTTTACTTTACAAGGGATGAACCAAGTCTAAGTTAAATGATTAAATATTCTTAATTTATCTCTAAGGTCAATTTATTAACATTCAACTAGGAAGGTGCCATAATTTAATTTACTTGGTTTAATATATTTACTCCTCCTTAGCTAACATTCACACCCTAATAATTTAACTTATACTTATCTATTTTAGTTTCATTATCCTATTATCTTGAATGTCCAACATTTCATTAATTTACTAAAATATACTAGGAACTAGAAAAATGACTTTGCACACCAAGGTAATTAAATGGCCCCATTCACCCATCTACACATACCTCTAATTTTTTTATTGTTTAAAACATCTATAAAATATATTCCCACCAAACAAATTGAAGGTTGATCCTCAACCCTTGGATCAATTCAATTGTGGCCACTAGATCCTAGGGTTCCAAACTAACCCTAAATATCCTTATGAATTTTTATATATTCTCTTTATTTACCCAAGTCTCCTCATTTGGTCACTTTTCCTTTATTTAATTTGCAGGTTGGAGAGAAGGAAGCCATGAGAGCAAGAAAGGAAGAATTTGGAGGAGTCTACAAAGAAATCAATCTTAGATTAGTTTAGATTGTAGATTTATCATTGTAATGTCTTTCATTCAAGGATTGAAGGGATTTCCTTTTAAAATCTTGTTTTATTACAAAACTATTTGTATTTGGAGTTCTTCATTTCGGGACAAACCCTACCTCTATTAATTTATATGAGTTTTAGCACTTCTAGTTATCCATTTGAAGATTTATCTGCTTCAAACAATGAGATTTAGCCATTATTAGTTTTCTGGAGGTTTCCTTGAAATTTTTACAAGCTTATAATTTAGTTAGTACAAGTTTAAATTTATAAAGGTGCGAGATCTATTTTTTCCACGGTATGTGACAGAACCACCTCCTAGAGTAGGTCGGTGGTCCTGAGACCACCACCCCACCTAGGTGATGATTCATGAAGCGTCGTCTTGCCGGAGCGGCGGTTACGAGATGCCACCTTTCTGAGCGGTGGTTACAAGACCGCCACTCTTCACAGGTGGTGGTCTGTTCCTTAGAAATGGAATCTTCAAACCTAAATTTTTCTAAAAAAAAAAGTTTCTAGGGTGTCCTAAAGGTCATTCTAAACTTTATTTTATATGGCTAAAGTTTCCAATTGCAAGATTTAAATCCAAATATTCATTTTATAGTAAAATTTGCTGAATTTAAGCATTTCCTAATTCAATAGTAACAACTACAAGATCATTTTTATTTTGTTCGAAACTTTCTTTCAATACCAATAGTAGAAAAGAACTAAATCTACTTCTAATATTGTTGTTTTTCCCTACTACCAATGCATCATTTCAACAAAATAATCTACTTAACATTTATCACAACAATATACTTCAAATTTGTTGCCTCTTTCCATTTCCACTACAACTTATTAGTTCAAAAACTACTAACAACTTGGTTCTACATTCAAAGTTTCCAAGCATACACCATTATCATTTTACAATTTCTAGAATTCTTTCTTTTCTCTTCACAATACTAAAACTTCAAACAATGATAATAAACTTTCTTTTCTATTTCAACAAAAATAGCTTTACAAACACAAATATTTCTTTCCCTTTTTCAACATACAATACAAATTCTAAAGTCCAATAATAAATACAACTTTTCTTCACAAGATTATTACAATATCTTCCACTTAAAGTGGGAAAACTTACAAGAATGAAAGCTAAAAAGGAATACAATATTACAAGTCTTCCACCCTAAGTGGGAATAACAAGAAGATTTCTCACAAGGAATGTTTTCTTAAGGACACCAACAATGCTCGAAGTTTCAAATCAAAAAAAAAAAGAGCTCCATCGTGCATCATTTGATCCACAACAAAAAACGGGGGAGAGGCAACACTCTCCACCCAACCAAGAATTCCAATGAGGAGAATAATCCATCCTCCTCATTGACCCTCGAGCCCCAACCACATTGCAAAGAAAATTGGATTCAACTCATGGAAACAAAACAAGATTCAACATCACAATACAATATTTTACAACCATACCAAAACACAAACAATAAAAATACAATCACAAGAAAGAAAAAAACAAAATACATAAGGCTTCAAAATGCAAAATCCAAAGGAACAAGATCTATGGCAAGGTCACTTATGCCTCCCAATGGGAAATGGGTACCCACCTTAAAACCCTCCAATAAACATCTGAAACCCCTATACACTCTTATTCCTCCCTCAATAACCTCTTATGCCTCCTGCATTCTCTTATGCCTCCCTAAAATCTCTTATGGATCCCTCATAAAAGTAGATCATGTCCGAGATGGGGCACCCACCCAACTCCTTCCAAAACATGAAATAAACTCTTATGCATCCCCACATGTATGATCCACATCCTCCTACTCCACACTTAGGTAATCTACCCAAGCACCCAACAAGCATACTAAAACACTCAAAACACACACATATGTATACAAAATAAAAGAAAGCATTTAACAAAAGTATAACTCCTACCTTTCCATAGTAGATCCCTGATTAAAGAGTCACACAAACTTATTCAAGCCCAAATAATCACCAAGAAGCTCCAAAAATCCACAAGCACTCCAAAATCCTCCAACTCCAAAATGCAAGAGCACAAAAAAATGAAATAACCCCCAAACAAGTAAAAGAACTTGAATAAATAGAAAAGGGAGAGAGGAGGGTGAGGTGGCTCCATGTAGGATGCCACGTCACTCATCCTCAACTCCACCTCCAAAGTCAAACCTCAAACCCAATGCATGATAAATTGGTGGGCGAGTGAAATGAAAAAATACTTACATACACAAACCAAGCCCACACCCCTAAGGAAAAACTTTAATTACATGAAATAAAAATGTAATAAATTTTACGTTTTTGTCTTCCCAAAACACATAATGGGATCTATTTTTGACCCCCAACTCATAGGTGGGGTTGGTATAGCAATTTAAGAGGTTTGAAATAAGTTTGACTTGTCCCACATGCCTCTAAAATTTTCCCTTAAGGCCAAATTGAAATTTTCATGAAGGGGTAGAGTGGACAACACTCAAGATCACAAGCACTCAACTTACAACACATAATCGAAAGCCGTCTAATCTAATAAATGAATTATTTTGACCCATTCATAATTTATTTTACTAAAATAATTAATTTACTAATTTAGAAACAAAACAAGTAATTAATAACTAAGAATACATCACTTTAAAATCACATAAAAAAATTTAATAAAGGAAACTAAATGAAAGAAAAATACATAACCCCTTGGTAACAATTGGAGGTGATTCCCCCCATGGGGACCCCCTAACAACAATTCAAACACACACACACACACACAACAAAATACATGTTGTCATGGTGACCATGTTTGAATTCATCTAGCATCCCAATGTGGTTGGTCTCCAATCCCCCCATTGTTTGTTGTGACATGTTTACCTGCAAAACACACAACACCTCCTTCGGCCTCGTGGCTGCATCAAAAAATCTAGGATAAAATATACAATATACATCCACAATCATCTATATATGAATCAAAACATCATCTAGGCAAGTAATGATATCATTTACAATTTCTAACAACATCTCGATTCTACATTTCATCAATATCCATATGATCACAAGATTAGTTCAATTGTTAAGGTCTACTCAAAATGATGAAAGTATCACATGTCAGAAAAATATATATAACCATGTCAACAACATATCATCATCAATATAAAATGTCTCTAATAATCCACACACATCATATATGAATCGAAATCAACAATAGTCTAGTATCTCTAACATCTAACATCATGCTAAGTCAAAAAGCTACAATAATATCCATAAGTATAGTCGACAATGATGTATCAAAATTCGTAGTAAAATGTGTCAAAGGGAAGTGGGCAATACATGATGACCAAGTCGGAAGTCTTAATTAAGAAACAATAATGTCAACCTAAATGAATGAGATTGAAATAAAACAACCATCCATTCATACAAAGTTGGCTCGAAGTGGAAAGGCCCAAAAAAAAGTAAAAGGAATGCAACTCTTTCCCAATGAACCAGATTTGGGTAGATTTTTCTATTGCAAATCATAAGAAAACCACCCAATTCAGCGTCAAAACCAACTCAAGGCAATAATTTTTTAAATTATTGTGATGGAAAAATGACAGTATTCTTGCTTCTCTAGTTTCCCATGTGTTGGACTAGACCCCTTTGCCTTCACGCCACCCAAATCTTTCCCACAATGTATTCAACTTGCCAACAAAAATAATATAGAACAAAAATGGAATCTAATGACCTTCTCCACTATCCCACACGCCCCACGCATTCTCATTTTTTATTATTGGTTCTATTCTGGTTGGCATTGCATTTACCTCCCTTTATAAGAGCATCATCCTCAATGCGACAAAATACGAAGGGTAGGAACAACAATAAGCAATGAAAGAAATAATTACAACAATTTTTGTCTAGGGATAAGATCTATTTCAATAGAATGTGACGAAATGAAAGTCAAGAAAGTTTAACAATTTCATAAACTCTTAATGTTATGAGAAATGGGTAGTTCTAGTTTACCTTATTACTTAGTTAATATTTTCATTTACAATACTTTTAATCTCAAATCTTAATACTCATTGTTTAGAATTTTCAATTGTCTTATGTTTTTGGGTGATCAACATTAACTAAGATCAAGATGTTATAAAAACTTAGCACAACACAAACAACCCATGAGGCATATTTCTATATACTTTCAAGACTGTATCACATCACAAGGCCTTTAATTTCCCCATGGAAAGACAAACCAATAGTCCACATAACAAAGAATTTCCAACAATTATGTCATAGACATAAAACCAGTACACACATGTGACAAACAATAGAATCATCACACTAATACATATACCACTTGTATCATATGACCCAAATACCATGACTATACCCACATAGTTCAAAGACAAGATCTAATAGTATAAATGAACCTGGGGAATGTCAAGCCTTAAACATAATGATGTCCAACAAGACTCACAAGAGTACACATAACTCATAACACCAACTCCACACATAAAACAAAATCACGAAAAAATCTCCATAGACCTCCTAAGCATCACAAATCTAATACATATACCTGTCAAGAATCACAGGACAAGTCCATATACCTCCCAAAGCATCAATCACACCCAAAAAAATCTCGTATGCCTCTCTCAAGTCTTTTATTCCTCCCTCAATCCTCTTATGTCTCCCGCAAGCCTCTTATGCCCCCCTCGAGAAACTAAAATAAAGATAAGTTTTCCTTTTCGCTCCCAAAATAGGCTAGTCACCACTATGGCCCTAGGTACATAGAGTCTAGACACCTCTAACCCAAGTGACATAATAACTCGTGGTTCAATAACCCGCTAGTTATCTATAACTCCTTGGGAGTACCCTATACAATGAAGAGGGGCCATAGGTTCCACCGATCCACGATGAATCCCATAACCCTATTCGAACACATTATGACATTAAAACCAACATAACGATGCATTTCAAATGCCAAGTGGAAAACATTTCAAGCCTTGGGATAGGCTATAAAACTTTTAAACTTGATAAGTAAATTTAAGACTAAGAAAATAAAATGGCTAATTAGCCATAATTAGTGCAAAAATATGCATATTAGTGCAACAACCAAATAAATGCCCAAACTATAAGAACATGTAAATCAAGAAAATTGTTGGTTCTTATAAGGAAAAAAAAGAAAATGTTCAATTTATGAATAAAATACGTATATGGAGATAGCACATTACAATAACTATGTGGCCTTATATGGCCACCAAATGGGTACTCAATGAGTTGCTAGCACTTGTACATTGAGCCTTAGCTCATAAAATAACATATCAAATAATACAACTGTCATCATATATGTCTGAATCATCCTTCCATTACTTCCACAAGGCTCAACATAATCGTCACTACACTTACCTTGAATCCATATGATAAGCATATAAGGAAAGAGAAAGGAGTACAATTTACCATCTACTGAGCCTAAGGTTTCCACAAAACACAATATTCATGACACTTGTTGAGCAAGTGTCATACATACCAAATGAACAAAAGTGGGTTTTCATCCTATGTAAGACTCAAATTCCTATCTCGTACTTAGCTGAAGTAACTAGTTAATGATACACATCTCCTTAATCCAAACATACACTTTTTACCGATTTCCATTAGGGTCGGTTAGTGTAGGGTCCACAACATAACACATAACTACATCACTAACACAATGATGATTCACACAAATTAACCATAGTGTCTTACACATGGTATATATATAGGGTATAACACAATCATCACTTTCACAAGTTGTGATACATCACATTACCACATACTGCACCCAAAGTGCAATCAATGTACAATAGGGATCATACGCTCACCATATGTCCCTAAATCATGATATGAACCATAATAGATTACACATTTTATATGTATGAGGAACACACTGTCTAACATTAAAAAATATAGTCAATTGTAATTACAATATGGTGACAGACATGATTCATCCCAACATGGTGACGACATCACGATACAATCCAATTCACATTACAAAAATTTTGTTATGCAATACGTCAATACACCTTCATATCACATAATGTCAAAATGATCCAACACTCTGCAACCGACACTAAAATTAATTTTCACATACAATAAGGAGGTACATCACACGTGAAATATTCATACAATCCAATAAAATGAGAGTGAATACTCTCATCACAAACACATCAACATCATAATAATTACACATTAAATGACATGTGCACACCATGTGCATTCGTAATATCACAATTACAACATTGTTCACATTACAACATATATCACATTACTCTTACAATATCCACCACCACCATGTAAAATCATCACTACTCTAGTTTTTGCCAAAGGTTCGAGAGCATGAATCTCTGCTATGATACCAAATGTAATGCCCTCATTTTATACACACAAATACAAAAGTAAAATATCATGATAATTTTTCTTTGACTTACATTGCTCACTACACAACACCACAAGGGATCCAAGAAGAGAAACTCCTTAATGCATAATACACTTACATAAGTCATAAACTCACATAGACACATGAAAACACCATATAAATGTTGATGTCACACTTTCCCAAATGAACTAAATCTAGCAATGACCCAACAACAAGAAAAAGGGATCCAAACATTGTGAGCCGACACACATCATTACCATGATTACATCTTATTTACAATTAACATTCTAGGAACATCACTATGTAAGGATAATTTTTCCTTTTTCCACCTACGAGTTCTTAAATTTGTTTCACAATCAACTTATGTTCAGCCATGTAAGTGACTCTGTATGTCTTATGAAAATCTCCTTAAGTGGCATAGTTATTTGCCATAATTCAAATTGTATACAAAGTTCCTAATTCTCCCATTCTTATGTAAGATTAGGTTTCTCAAAAATTTATTCAAAGTTTAAGTTTTACCCTTACTACAATATTGAATAAGGCGTGATGTCAAAACAAAGGTCTTAGGATTTGAGGTAGATTTAGATTCAAGATTCATTTTTCAAAAACTTTTATTTATCACGGTATCTTTATTTCCCTACTATAGTTAATATAGTTCAATAAAATTTTGAATCCATCCAACATTTCCAAGTTAAGAAATTTTATCTAGATTTATAAATATATTTTGTTTTCTTGAAGTTGATCTTGCCAAGGCAATTTATATTCTTTTTAACACAAGGAAATGTTTAATTGAGTAATAAGAGACTTCAAGAATGACATTATTCCTAACCTCAAATCTCAGTTCACTCTTGTATGCTTTACTCTTACATCACATCAATGTATCATTATTATCATTGTTTTATAACAAAAGGAGTTACAAAAGTATTTGTCTAACATCTTGCAAAAGTACATGACGGGAAGAATTATAAACTACACATAACCCACAAGCTGAACTAATATGCAATCGAGGTTTAGATTAATTTTAATTTGCACTCGGGATTCTATGCCCTAATATAGATCAGATTAAGGTGTGAAACATATTTACTCTATAAACCCTTCGAAAAAGACCAAGGCACTAAATTGTCACTAGCCGAAGTAACACATTTAGTTGTAAGGAACTAAAGAGATCATTAACAATATTTTAAGTAATAGTACAGGTATTTCACTAGATCCATTTGTGTCAATTTGGATCCTTCCAGAATTCATTCGATCATGAATTTTGTTTCTAGATCTAACTTCATAAGACTTGGAGGTCCACTAGGATCCTAAGGAAGTGTTTATTCTGCTTACACAAGAAATAGCTTGACTTTGTTGTTCCTAACCATCGGGTTTACAACTATGTAACTAAACATGTTCATTATGATGATAACACAAACTAGGGGTCTTATTTACCTAAGCTATGAGGTTTGATCCAACACAAAATTTTAAGTTCATTTTACAGTTTCAATTTATTTTGGGCTAAGAAAGATCATACGAGAAGCTTGACATCAAGAGTGGAGGTTGAATTTTATCGTAAGGTTTTACTTTTCCACACTAATGGATTCACACATGAAAGGTAGTTATACACGAGTCCTATACTAGGATGGAGTGTTTCGTTTAAATCTCTTTAACACATTTACAATGTAAGAATACAACACACTAATTAATTGATCGTATATTGAACACTATAAATGCACTACTAACATTTTAAATTCAAATTCATTTAACCTACATATACAAATTTTACAATACAAAATTTAAGTATCAAAATAAAACTCATGTGTGGATGAACAACCCCTTAATCACGACATCTAAAATATTACTAAATTTCGATTATAAACCTTTCCATACTTCACAAATGTTGAAATGTCCTCTACAGTTTCATTTAACATGTATATATCTAGCCCTCATTTTCCCAAATGTAAATCTGAATCAAAAGAACACCTTTAGTTACATGCACATTTCCCAAAGCAGCCCTGAAACTAGTAACTCACACATACTACCACATTTAACAATAAGTTTTTCAATACATTACAAAAATATAGTTCAGCCCCTACATTTATATTATTTAAAATATAAAATATAATAATACATAGTGAATTACAACGACGCCATTTTCACCACCTTGCATTCTCGTAAAATCATGTGAGCATGAAATCAGTGATAAATCGCTGCCATGGCATCCACCCTAATCTAGCATAATTAATGTGATTTATTCTCCCATTTACATAATAATAATAGTAATCATTTTCATTGTAAAAAGAAAAGGTTTAGAGACATGTATTCATTTCACTTCATTTCATAACCAAGGAAAGAGAAAGAGATAGGAAAGAGAGAGAAACACTATTTTCTAAAAAGTCAAATTTCACACAACAAGCCAAAAGATAGAGTTCTAAATAGTTATTTACAAGTGTCAACAAGTTTCCACGGTGGTTTGGTAACCCGAATACAGGTCCTATAACTTTCTTTTTACATTTTCTTTCTAGCTACAAAAACGTTCAAATCCGGCTTGGAGGGTAAGAAACAACTTTCAAATGTTGTATTATGATGACAAAAGACACCATGGTTAACTTTGTATGTTTCCATTTATATATCAAGATTTCATAGGAATTGACATAATTTAGACGGCAAAGCGGTTTACGATTGACAACTAGTTTTTCAAGGCCATCGGTTGTAATTGACTTACTTGTAAATGATTGAAAGTTAGCTCAAGGCCTTAGAAAAAAGATGTCCAAAACTGATCTTTAATGGTCGAATGCGTAATGCGAAACTTTCTATGAGTTCCCCTATACCTCGAGAATTCACCAAATTTGATGAGACTGAGATCTAGTAAATGGTGTTCAAATGGTGATAGGTTTTCTGAAGCCATCGGTCATAATCGACCAGTTTGACCTATTTAAACTGTGACTAGAGGCCTATAAAATGGCTTTTCCAATCTATCATGAAAAGTTTTTTTCCTAAAACTGAAGGTTCTAGGCAGTTATCTAGTAAAAATACTAGAGGTTTGGGAAGGTGGATAATCATTTTGTTTTCCAATATTTAAACAGTGATTCAAAATGAAAGCCAATTTTTCAATTTTAGTACTTACTACAAATTTGCAAAACAATGTTCTTAGTAGGGCATCAAAAAGATCACAAATGATCTTTTGAGATCAATCCAAAGATTAAAGTGACTCCTCACATAACAAGGTACATGAAAGGATCTTAACATCCCCTTTCTAAAGTTATGAAGGTTTTTTTGCGAGTCTTCAAACATTGTAATTTATATATTTAAACAATGGAATGATCAATATATTTCTTGGGAAGTCAACTTCAACTTGTCAATAAAAAGGGGTATTGTAGAAATCTAGTTTGACTAGGATGTCTCTAGATCATCACAAAGTGAGGGTTTAAGTTCATTGTTTACCAAGGAATATTAGATCCTATAAGTTTTGATATAGCATTTTATTCTTCTAAAACAATTTTATTTTAATACAATCAAATATATGAAAAATCATTTAGTTTAAATTTTTATTCCGTTGAAAGAGAAAATAAAGAATAAAAAATTATAAGAGGTGAGGAAAGATGAGCGAAGTGGTGTTGGGTTTTAGATTTTCACTTGGAATGAAACCACGGTCGGGGGGACAAACAAGTCCCTCCTCTTTAATGGGAGAGGTTCCTTTATTGAAAGCATGGCAAAAACCTATGTACAAATGCACGGTGTTAGGAAATAAGGGATAAAATATGCGGAATAATCCCTCACGAGAATCGCAACAAAGAGAAACTAATATGCAGAAATTATTACAGATCTCAAATAAAATTAGAATAAAGTAACACAACACAAAGAGACAGTATTTAACGTGGTTCACCCAATTTGGGCTATGTCCACCAAAAATCACTTGCTTAGATTTTATTACAAGCCATCGCTGCTCTCTCAATACAATACCCAGATCCATTTGGAGCTATGCTCAAAAACTCTGAGAATTCACCGCTGAATTCAAAACACATCTGTAATATATTTGCTTGTCCATCTATCATATGCATAAGACCATATAAATAGACAATTTGCTTAAGTAGTTTTACAAAACCGTGGGTATCAAAACCATGGGCAAAATCCATCCCATAAACCTATGGATCAAAAAAACTCACCCATATGAGAAAAGCACGTTTCCCGATATGTGGATGCATTTTCGAGGCCAAAAATTTTACGCCTAAAAATAAATTTGGGGCTGCGCCCTGGACCCTGCTTGGGCCCGGTCTAGCCCGAACCCGGTGAGGATACATGAAAAGTGTACAAGTACTCTTAGTGTACAGTCTTCAACACTTTCACACATGAAAACAGGCTCCATAACCTAACACGGTCTTTCATTCAATGGTGTTTTCTGTTATCTTGAAATGTGTTTTAAGCCTAGAAAGTTATCAAAACTTGAGGATAGAAGATTTTGAAGAGAGGAGGGAGGAATAAGAAGACAATACTTTTGGGTAATAGAGATGGAAGAAGAAACCCCTTATATGTATTGTGAAAATGAGATCTGAGTAGAACCATCCATGTTTATAATGAGACACAATTTGCATGAGACTCAAAGTTATAGAGATTGTACAAAATAGAACACAAAGTTTCCAAGCATGCAAGGATTAGAGGATTCATAGATCATAACTTGAAGGAAAAGAAAAAAAAAAAAAGAAAAAGGGAAAAACCTTTGTATTGATTTCTTCCAATTGAAATTACATTTCCAGAATAATTAAAATTCCAACCCTTTACAATGGCTTTGAAATCCCATGATATAGCTCGCAAGAAATGGTTACAACTTCCTCGAGCAAGCAAGAAACAGTTACGACTTATTCCAATCATCCACGCCCTTTCGAATTCTTGATTTGTAAAAAAAACGCTAATGGCTGAAAAACTAGTTTTTAAATATACGGTCATTACATTATTTTACCAGTTAAAACATGGGTCATTCGATTTTATTTTACAACTTCAAATTTGGTCCACCCACGTGGGAGAAATTAATTAGAGCAGCCTGTGGACACCTTCTACATTTTTCACCTTTGAAGCTACGTTAGGTCCACACGTGAAGAGCTCTGCCGGTTGCTTCATACTTTGTTGATTCGGGTCTATTTCCTACTTGACCTATGTTGACCCCTAGACACATGGAGGGTAGGTGCTCATTTGAGTTTCTATGATGGAAATGCCTCTTAAAAATGTGCCGATCTAATGCATGTCTCATTCCGCCGGTCTTGGAATTTTCAATGGCCAACTCTGTCTCCTCATTAACTTTAACCACGTGGTGAGATGGCACTACTTGGAGACTGACCCTTTGATTTCACTTCCGAAATGGTGCCATTAAGGCACGTGGAGACTTCCACCAACCTGCCCATACTTAGTCAATTTTAACGATCAACTTTGTCCCTTTTTGGACCTAGGACACGTGGAGGACTTGTGCAAGTTTGAGAATTGCCCCTATCTTTGACTCTTGAGGATATGCCAATGTGGCACATTGCGTTGTCTTCTGAGCCTTTCATACTTAGCCGATTTTAGCTTGTTTTATCTTCAATTTGTACAGGACATGTGAAAATCTGTGCTTATTTGAGGATTTTCCTTGGACCCTACCCCTGAGTTGTCTTTGTTTGGACACATGGAGGCTTCATCTGAACCTTGAAATATGGACAAACTACATCTAATTAAATATATCTACATATTACCCACGGATGTAGGGGAAAAATTTAATAGGGAAAATACGCCTATCATTCCCGACTGCAGGAAGAAAATAAATAAAAAAAGAAAAGGAACTTTACCATACACCCAACTTTCAAATTGTTCTCTATGAATAGGAAAACTACAAACAATGCCAGAGCTCAACACAATTCAATATTCCTAAGTACGAGACTCAAAATTTTTTGAAACTTGACTTCAAAAGAGGGGAATTTTAGGGCCAACAACAACCCGACTCTTTCCGGTGATGACTTGGATTGGAATAAAGACACAAGGCAAAATCAAGAGCTGTAGATAACACTTGGGGAAAGAGGACGAGTGATTTATCCATTGGGAAAAGGATTCAAAGGAAAATCCAATACAAGGAAACACACACAAGATGAGAAAAGAAATAAAACAAACCAAAAGGGAAGAATAGAAATGAAAAACAAAGGAACAACCCAAAACCAAAATATTATACATGATATACAGAAGGACCACCTAGTCACCTAGGATTTGAACAAATTCAGATACTACCCACTATAAGGAAGTGGGAGAGGAGAACCATCCATGTAATCCAGATAAAAGAGTTCTCTCTAGAAATATGTCGATTCGAAAATGACCAAGCCAAACAGAATCAAACTTACCATGGCTTCATTGTGGTTCATGTCTTTTGTCCCAAAGCGAGCACAATTTCTCCCACTTGGAAGACTCCGGGTTTGGCTTTCTTATCAAACAAATCCTTCACTTTCAACTGATGAGCTGCTATTCTATCCACCACTTGCAATTTGTCTTCATCAAGCTTCTGAAGGTACAAAAAAAAATTATCCAAAGAGCTACTGAAAATTGAATCTTGATGGTTTTCATCGGATGCAAGGCGGGCAATTCCACCATAAGCTGTTAGTTGAGCTTCCACACCATACACCACTTGGAAAGGAGACATTCCAATTGCTCTCTTGGGTGTAATTCTATCATCCCAAAGTGCATAATATAGCTTCTTATGTCAATTCCTCTGAGAATAATTTACAATCTTTCTAACTATTCTCACCAAGTTCTTGTTTGTTTATTTTGCCTATCCATTCCCTTGGGGGTAGTAGTTTGAAGAATGAGCAAGTGAGATCCCATACCCATAACAAAAGTCCATCATCTCAACAGAAGAAAATTTGGAAGCATTATCAGTCACAATTTTGTTTGGGATCCCAAACCTGATCAATATGTTTTCCTTAATGAAGTTGCAAACTACCTCGGAAGTAGTGCTCTTAACTGGGATGGATTCCACCCACTTGGTGAAGTAATCTGTGGCAGTCAAAACATGGGTATTTCCAGCACTAGAAGGTGGTTAAGAGTTCCAATGAAGTCTAAACCCAATTGTTTAAATGGCTCTTCAATCACTATTGTCTTGAGAGGCAAAGCAACCAACTTAGGTCTTTCAAAAACGTTTGCAATGCTTCACATTTTCCAACCCATATTAATGCATCTCGAATAGATTGGGCCAATAATAACCAAGATAAAAAGTATTTTATTAGCTGTTACAAAAGAAGAGAAATCAATTTCACAAGCATGGTCATGAAAAGAAGAGAACAACTTCTTTTGTTTCTCCTTGTCTACACACTTCAAAAACCTTCCATCTATACCTCATTTGAATAAATCATTCTCCCATAGCACATATTGTGCAGACCTCAATTTGATTGCTCACTTCTGTTTGGAACTCAACTAAGATGGACAGTCTCCATAGGGAAAAAAGTGAGAAATGTCAACATACCATACATCTGTCGAGTTGAGGAACAAAATAATAGGGACATCAACTTCATATTTAGACAACTCCTTGGTAGCTCCTTCAGCAATGAGTTCACACATGCCCTTATCCCAAACTAGCTTTGTTGGCCCAATATCAAGATCATACTCTTACACCTTTTCTACCCAATTACATCTCTTGGTTCCAAATTCTTGCTTTGAGTAAGAATGAATTTGATGTTTGAATCAAGCACCAGCGGCACCACAGAATGAAAATTAAGGATGTAAACCTTGAACTACTTAACAACTTTGATAACTACAAAAGCATATTTCTCCATCATAGTGTACTTCATCTCATGAGTTTAGAAGACATAACTCATGAATGCAATTGGGAGCTCATGATCTTTAGTATTCTTCTAGGCTAACACAATAGCTAAGGTATTTTTAGTGGCATAACAATAGATAATGAAATCTTTGCTAAAGTCAATGCACACCAAGATTGAAGTCTTTGCAATAGCCTGTTTAATGTCCTCAAATGATTTCTTCCCTTCAAAGGGCCAACCAAAAGTTTTCTTCCCTTGCATCATGCGAGAAATGCTTATAGTAAGTTCTGCAAAATTGGGGATGAATATCCTTAGGAAATTGATCTTACCAAAGAAAGAATGGACACCTTTCTTACTTGATGGAAGAGGAATTTTTGAATAGCATGAACTCTCTCTAGATCAATCTTGATTCCCTCCTTTGAAACAATGTGTCTCGACAACTTTCCTTTTGTGACACAAAACACATACTTCTTAGGGTTTAAAGAAATTCCATACTCTCTACACTACTGTAATACTATTTCAAGGTGATGGAAGTGATATTTTCTTGCTTTAGAAAACACAGTCAAGTCATCCAAATACAAAAATGCATTTCCCTTTCAAACTACCAAAATCCAAATCCATGGCCCTCTAAAAAGTAGCACTAGCATTAATGAGACCAAATGGCATCCTCTTGTATGTAAAGGTGGACCAAGGACTAGTAAATCCAGTCTTATGTTTATCTCTGCAGTATTCACCTCTTCTTGATTGTACCCCAAGAATCCATTCAGCATAGATAGCATCTCTGATCCTGTAACAACTTTCAATACTTGGTCCATCATGGGGAGATGGTAATTTTCCTTCAAAGAACCCTGATTTAGATTTTTGAAGTCCACACAAATCTGGATCTCACCATTCTTCTTCCCGATAGGCCTTTGTATTAGCAATCCACGATGAATGGTGGATGGGGAAGATGATCCTAGCCTTCAGAAGCTTTTATATTTATTGAAAAATTGTATCAGCTATCTTTGGATTATATTACCTTTTCTTCTATTTGAAGGGTTTGATCTCAAGCTTAAGAGGAATGAAATATTGCATTTGTTTAGGCTGAAAAGCCTTAAGATCATCATAAGAGTAAGATAGAACATCAACATACCTTTTCAATAGATTCACCACCTTCTTTTTCTCTTCCGAGTGCAGCATTATCCAATGTTGACAATTTTGGGATCATCAAGACTCCCAATATTCATTTTCTCGATCTCAATGATTTTCGGGCCCTTGGGAAATTTTAGAATTCATATATCTATCATGTTTATCAAAAAGATCCTCCAAACTCACCAGCCCTCTAGGGATTTTGTTGCTTTTCAATTTGATGCATCCATCTTGATCCATCTTTTCTTTGACACCCTCTTCATTAGATGACACATACTCTCTATTCAGATTGTCACTTCCTTCAAAGTACTGATTGATCAAAGTTATCTCGAGCTCAAGAAAGAAATAAAATGCTGGTCATCATTAAAAACTTACCAATTATTTGTGTTTTCAGCACACTGGGTCTAGGGATAATCTCAATGGTGAATTTCTCCTGAGGAAAATCAGGATGAGGAATCATTAAGGACTCCAAAATAGCTAGAGAGTCAGCCCTAGCATTCCTTTCCCTTAGCACAAATTCAATTGAAAAAGCATCAAGGAATTCGATGGAATCCCAAACCATATTCCTATAGTGTTTCAACCTTTTGTTCTTTACCTAATAAAGGTCTCTAACTTGTTTTACAATTATCTTGACATCTCCACGAGCAAGAAGGTTCTTCACTCCCATTTCCTTCATCACGCATAACTCAAGAGTAATGACCTCATACTTAGTAGTATTGTTGGTATTTTCAAACTGAAATTTGAAAGAGAAAGGATGAACCTTACCCCCAGGAGCAATGAGCACTACACCAGCTCCATAAGTAGCCAAGGAACGACTTCCATCAAACTTCACAGTCCACACACCATTAGGATCAAGCAACACTCTCTTTGGAAGACTTGTCTCCTCTTGTGACATGATCATGTAGTTCCCATGCCCAATGTATTCATATAGTATTTGTGCTTTAGGATCATCTATCTTTTACACAATATACTCTACTTGTTTCTCAAGCAACAACTTCTTCATCTTCCCATTGACAAGGATCAAGGCATGTGACCAATCCATTTGGATCTCACCTCTAACATCTTTGCAAAAGTTCCTACTTAGCAACATGCCATAGGAAGGAGGGATATCAACAACCAAGATGGTAGCCAAGACCTTATTATCTGGTAAAGTAGCAAAATCTACTTATGCATCCTTGATTCTCCCAATCAAAGGCACTTCTCTACTTTCAATGGAATAGCAAAATCCATAGGTGTGGGTTAAGGTTGGACCCAAAGCTTGAGCCACTTTTCCAGGAATTACATTATTAGATGCACCAGAATCAATGACACAATTTCTACGCTTGTGGTTAGCTATGAGGAGAGTCACATAGAAGGGTTTCATCTTCTCATTGGGTGAAGTGACTACGGCCACAAGGCCAGGTTGAAAGAGAAGGAGTCAACAAAAGGCCTTAAGAAGAATGGGTTGAGGTTTTAGATTTAGAATTTACAAAGTTAACCATTTTGGAAAAGGCTTTAGGATGGGTTTGATAGAATTATACCTTAGAAATCTAAATCTTGGTCTTTTTAAGATGGTTTATAATGTCAAAAGATCTAGATGTGGATGGGGAATCACTACTAGGAGTAGGAGGAGCTTTTGATTTATCACTTTTATCATTTGTTGGACAAGAATTCTCAGAAGTAGAAGTAGAGAAAGAAGGACTAGTAGAACTTACCTTTTAGGTGGAAGTAGTAGGAATAGGAGCTCCTCTTCTTGCAATCACCAAGATGGTGGTGGGGTACTCCTTGGATATTTTTGCAGGTTGCACTAATTTTTCCTTGTTGCTGGTCCGCTCCTAGGTCATAATAGCATATGATTCGATTTCATCTTAGCCATTACATCATCATAGTCATCTTGATCATTCACACCCTTAATGGTGAGGAAATGAACTCGAGAACCACCAGCCTCCTCCAATTATTCATCAACTTCCTCTTCTTGTTCATCATAGAGCCCATTTTCTTCCTCATCATCGAAAGGTCAAGAACTTCACAAGCAGCATTAATAGGAACCTTGAGGGTGGACCTTGATGGCCAACCTGCTTTGGGAAGAGGGTAAGTCATTCCTAGGCTAAAAGTTCTTGGAAAATATTGATATGGAGCATCTTGAGCCAATTGCTTCCTAATGGAAATGAGGTAATTAGCTAGCTTTTGCACCAACTGATCTACGCATTACCTTTAGGAGGAGAGGAAGAAGAGGATTCTTTGGATTTAAAATACTACCTTTTCAACTTGTGGACATGATCAAGTTATCTTGCACTGCTTGTTAACCAATATCGATCAAAGCATCCAAAGTTGCAAAATTTTCTCTCCTCAGGGCATAGCTTACTTGACAATTGAGCATTCAAGAAGAAACACTTCTGAATCGGATCAACAGGCCTAGTATTTATTGGAATCTTGTTAATCAACTTGTTAAACTTGGCCACAAATTCTCTCATAGGCTCATGTGGCTCCTTCTTGATTTGAGAAATCGAGCTAGCAAAGCATGCACATCTTTAACAGGTTTGAAACGTTGCTCAAATTCAGTCCTCATAGTAGTCCAATCGATGATGGTCCCAAAGTAGGAAGATGGTAAAACCAATCTGCAGCATTGTCTTGCAAGGTTTCCACAAACAACCTCATAGATACATCCTCATGTTCAACTCCAAGGACCCCACATGCAACAATGAAGGCTGCAATGTGTTCATTAGGGTGTACTTTTCCATCACCTCTAAATTTGGGAAAATTCTTCCTATTACCCAAGGCCGAGGTGCTTCCATCCTTGGAAATATTACTTGAAATGGAACTAAGACACCAACAAGAATTAGGGCACGAAGATTAGGGATAAGTTGTGCTTGAGGAATGCTACTACCAGAAGCTCTGTCTTTAACAGGAGGTGTGCTTGTGGAACGGGCTCTTCTATTTCTTCTTGTTAGAGGAAGTTTAAAATCTTGTTGATCCAAGAGTTGAAATTAGGGATCTTGATTCCAAGACCCCTTCACCACGAGTATATCTTAGAGTCATTAGATAAAAGAAATGATCAAATTAGTTGAACAATTCCCCAGCAAGTCACCAAAAACTATTGGGTTTCAGATTTACACTTGGAATGAAACCACGGTGGGATAAGTGAGTCCCTCCTCTTTAATAGGAGAGGTTCCCCTCTTTGAAAGCTGGGGCAAAACCTATGTACAAATGCATAATATTTCATTGATGGTGGTTTACCGATATCCTGAAATGTATTTTAAGCCTAGAAAGTTATCAATACATGAGGATAGAAGACTTTGAAGAGAGGAGGGAGGTAGAAGAAGACAATACTTTCGGGGAAAAGAGATGGCAGAGAAAACCCTTATATGTATTGTGCAAATGAGATACAGAGTAGAACCATCCATGTTTATAACAGACACAATTCAGTAGACTCAAAGTTCTAGAGATTTTACAAACTAGAACACAAAGTTTCCAAGCATGCAAGGATTAGATGATTCACATATCAGAACCAGAAGGAAAGAGAAAGCAAAAGAGAAAGGAAAAAACCTTTGTATTGATTTCTTCCAATTCGAAATTACTGTTCCAGAATAATCAAAATTCCAACCCTTTGCAATGGCTTTGAAATCCCATGATATAGCTTGCAAGAGATGGTTACAACTTCCTCGAGCCAACAAGAAACAGTTATAACTTATTCCAATCATCCACACCCTTTCAAATTCTTGATTTGCAAAGAAATGTTAATGGCGAGAAAATGCAGTTTTTAATTATACAATCTGTTACATTATTTTACTAGTTAAAAAATAAGCTATTCGATTTGATTTTACAACTTCAAATTTGGGCCACCCACGTGGGAGAAGTTAATTCATGTGGGCCTATGAATGCCTTCCGCATTTTTTTCCTTTGAAGTTGCGCCAGAATGACACATGGAGAGCTGTCGGTTCCTTCATACTTTGTCGATTTAGGTCTATTTCTTGCTTGACCTATGTTGACCCCTAGACACATGGAGGGTTGGTGCTCATTTGAGTTTCTATTTTGGAAACGCCTCTTAAAAGCGCGCCTTGATCGACACGTGTCTCCTTCCATCGATCTTGGACTTTTCAATGGCCAACTTTGTCTCCTAATTGACTTTAACCACATGGTGAGTGGCACTACTTGGATTGACCCTTTGATTTCACTTCCGAAATGGCGTCGTCAAGGTACATGTAGAATTCCTCCAACCCGCCAATACTTATTCAATTTTAACGATCGACTACATCAGTTTTGGACCTAGGACACGCAGAGGACTAGCGCAAGTTTGAGAACTGCCCCCATCTTTGACTCTTAAAGCTGCGTCGATGAGACACGTGGCGTCATCCGTTGAGCCTTCCATACTTATCCGATTTTAGCTTGTTCTATCTTCATTTTGTACTTGGCACACACAAAAATCCTGCGCTTATTTGAGTACTATCCCTTGGACCCTACCCCTGGAGTTGCGTTGTTTTGACACGTGGAGGATTCCTCTGAACCTTGAAATATGGCCAAACCACATCCAATGAAATATATCCACGTATTACTGCGGATGCTAGGGAAAAATTTAAAGGGGAAAATGTGCCTGTCATCCCGACTACGGTAGAAAATAAAAAATAAGAAAAGGAACTTTACCATATGCCCAACTTTCAAATTGTTCTCCATGAACAAGAAAACTACAAACAATGCCAAGCTCGACGTGATTCAATACTCCTAGGTACAGACTCAATTTTTTTTTAAACTTGACAGCAAAAGAGGGGAATTATGGGGCTAACAACAAGCAGATATGAGGTAATCCACATGGTTTTGGTGTTCATGAACTGGTTATAGTTCTTAAAGGGGTTTCATGGCCTATTTCACTAAGCCCACCTCGTATATCTTCTATAATCAAAGCTCAAGTCCACTGATATTTAAGTGGGTGACATGCCCACCTATTTGTATTTCATCACAATGAACACCTCTCCAAACACAACAGTCATTTCCCTCCCACGACTTTAGCTTCTCGTCTGACTCGTTCACACTAGCCTTGAAATACAGAAGAGCCTTCAGTTCCTATGGAGGACATCTTTCAACATTATGAAACATCCAAGGGAAAAGGTGAAAGCATACGTTGAGGAAACCCAAACCATCCAAATGAGCCATTAGGAATATTCACCTAGCCTGCGGTGATTTGCTTTGCATATTCTGTTGTGTTCTTGCATTACCTTTATAATAGTGTTGTATACGCATTAGAGAAAAGTTTTTTTTTTTTACCAGTTGGAAATGTCCCATTCGCTATTGAGAAGTCATTTCTATCGATCAACATACAACAATCTGTGCTTACCGTATTCGGGAAGGAAAAATATTAAAATTCTTGTTGAGGAATTCTCCTTCGTTGACACGTTTGACAAAAGACGTGTTAATTTTGTCAGTGCAAACATTTTCCATGGACGCAGAAATATTGCAGAGATATTTTCCAAGAAGAATCCTTACCTGTAAGGAATTTCCAACTTTCCCCCTGCTCTCAAATATTTGTTTTCTTATGATATTTTTCCCGAATATGTTGGCTATGCAGACAATGAGCAAGTCCGGAAAGTTTATTGTCTGGTCATTGTTTTCTTGAAAATTATCTCGTCTATAATGAAAAACAGACATGGCATTGAGAGAACTCATGGGGATGCATTTTCTTCCTATCACAACACAGTCCCAGCCTCATTCCAGTCCACCAGTGTTTTTGAAATCACCTCGCCAAATCTCACAAAAATTCCCATCAGAAGTGTTGCTTGTACTCCCTATAACATCTCTGTGCATACCATTTGCATATTCATCAGATAAAACAATGGGAACAATATTTTCCTCTCTCTCAGAGATCATTGAACCTTACTGATCTGCAAAAACCCTCAACAAAACTATGGCTCAAAAGGAAAAGATTGAGGTGTGGCGAGTTAAATACTACAACCATCGAGCTCCTCGAGCTATGATCTCCAATGCATGGCAAGTGATGACCAAGTCACAAGTCTAAATTGAGAAACAACAACGTCCAAGCTAAATGGATGAACTAGAAATCAAGAAACCCTCCATTCATACAAATTCGGGTCGAAGTGGACAGGCCCGAGCAGAGTAAAAGGAATGCAGCTCTTGCCCAACGAACCAGATCTGGGTAGAGTCTTCTATTGCAAATCATAAGCAAACCACCCAATTCAGCGTGGAAACCAACTGGAGGCAATAAATTATTGAATTATTTTGATGGGAAAATGACAAGTATGACTGCTTCTCTAGTTGCCCATGTGCAGGACCAGATCCCTTTACCTTCACGCCACTCAAAGCTTGCCCACCATGCATTCAACTTGTCAGCAAAAATAATAAAGAACAAAAATGGAATCCAATCACCTTCTCCACTATCCCACCTACCCCACACATTCTCATTTTTATTATTATTGGTTCTATTATGGTCGGCACTACAATATCAATAATCCAAATGTCTATATAGTCTATCACCTGCTACTCAAGAAATAATAATCGTAATGTCAATGTCTCTACTCGATAGTAATAAAAATCATAGTGGATAAGTGTCGAAGAGGAGTAAATTGGCGAAGGATTCGGAACCAAGTCTTTTTTTGTTCCCACAGTGCGACATGGCTAGTGTGACGGTGGATATGTCTATTTGTCAGACTACTAGTTGGTGGGGATTTAGATGGAATGTTAGAGGTGATCCTCATGAAGGATGTTGGAGTGTTTCATGGATGAGCGGTGTTGGCATCTTTGGATTACCGAGGGTGATGGGGGTGGGTGGACTAAGGTGCATCATAAGAAACATGAACTTCCATGGTCCGAACGCATAATGCGGAGTCGTAGTCTTGTGGCTTCTGATGGTTGGCCTTAATCTTCATCATTGTAGTTTTCTTTGGTTAGGCTTTGCTTCTCTTTAGGTTTCTACCACGACTCTCTATTTCGATCAATTGTGACTGGTCCCTGTGTTGGTGTTGTTGTTTTGTCTAGGCCACTAGTATAGGTTATGCCTTTTGAACCATATTCCTTTATCTTTTTCTCCACTTGTATTTGTGAGTTTTGGATCGCTCAAAACCAACTTTTTAACCTAATACAAAAAACAAAACAAACAAAACAAAACATGCAATTTACTTTTATCTAAGTTCAACATGAATCAATTAATTTCTCAATCTAAAGCCACACCAAAAGTCACATTGTTCTTTGGCAAGGCATTTTCAAATTAACTTAATCAATAAATGGTGTCAATGGGCTGAAAGATACAAAGATAGGCAATTTTGCGTATCGAGAATGCAATACTCGCTAGCTTCGAAGATGATTCAGTAAGTTGGTTAACCGCAATTGTGAGTTACGAATATTCAATATCCGATATCGATATAAGGACTTCATCAAGATGATTTTCATGAACAAAATTTACTTTGGCCTTTGTCCTTTCTGTGGATAGTTTCTACTATAATGATTTCCCTTACAAATGAAACATTCAATAGATTTGTTTTTGGGGAAATATTTCTTTCTTCTTGAAAAAATTTCTTCTAGGTTTGACAGATGGTCGAGACATACAATCAAGGCACTTCTTTTTACCTTTGAACTTCTTCTTGAACTTTTTGTGCTTGGGATATTTTTGCGGAGAACATCCAAACTGATTTTGGACCTGGAGATTACAAAACTTAACCCCTAAAGCTTTTTCAGCTTTCAAGGCAGCTCCTTTTTATGTTTCTTTTCAAGACAAAGGCGCTTATTAGTCTCATTGATAATTTGATTGATGCGACCAAAAGTTATATCTGTTTCTGAAAGCCCATGCATAGCCTTTTTATATTCATTAGCAAAATATTGTGGATAAGATTCCACATATCTTAAGCTTCATAGTGGCATCAAAGGGCATGCCTGTGTTATAGAACAACTTCTGCATGTAGCACTAGTATTCAGGTACTTTTGTCATGTCACAAAGTTGTGCTCTTAGAATTCAGTGATGTTGAGCCGCTTTTCATCACTAATGGTACCAATGAATTCAACAATAATGGCAGAAGTAGACTGGTAGTTCCTCCACCAGTACGATCATTACCTTGTCCTTCACCATTAATAATGGTGTCTTTCTATTGCTCAGGGATGGCGTCCCACCATTCTTTTAGAATGCCTACAAATCCATTAGTAATAATACTTGCAACATCTTTATCATGTTTATTGAATTGTAGGACTTGGGTATTGGCCCAGCCTATCATACCATGTAGCATCTCCTTAATTTCTTCAGGAGATTTACATTCAATCTTGTAGTAATTGGCTGGAAATTCTGGGTACGCATTGTAGAATGAAGGGGTGGTGCAGAGCTATCGTGCATACCTTCATCCATGACACTTTCGGCTTCTTCAGCTGTGAGTCGTGCCATACCAATCTTCTTCTCCTTACTAAGAGGAGACTTCATTGCAGCAACTTGAGCCCAAGTAATTGCTTTTGACCAATCAGGATTAGAACTTTGGGAACTTGAAGAGATGTTGCTTTTATCAGACTATGAGCTTTCTAATTTATTGATTAACAACACTTGTGAGAGCAGGAAAATTTTGTTCAAGCTCAGAGACTGAAAAACAAAGATTATTTACCTTATCATTGACATTCTAGATACTGTCAATGACCTTCTTTTTGTTCCTTCAGAGACAACATGTATAGATTGTTGAATATGTGACTGGAGACTATTGTTGACTTGATCCGAACTTTTGCAAAGTGGTAGACAATTGCTGAACATTTGAAGATAAACTATCTACCTTTTTATTTAACAAGAGAACAACAGAGTGAATATCCCCCCTGATGGAGCTCAATAGCTTTCAAAGTATCTTGCATATGCTTGAGCTTTTCATTATGAGAGAGGAGATGGTCATTTATGACCTTGGTGGCCTTGTTGTTCCAATTCAAAGCATGCGAGCTGATTCAGACTATTCTATTTTGGAATCTAACTGACGTTGATACCAATATTGTCGACGTTGTTGTCGATCATCAGTATAGACTTGAAATCTTTAGCATGAGGGAAGTCTGTGTTGTCAGTTTGTGAGGAGGTAGCCTCCTTAGAATCCATAGAGATTTTGGCTCTTCTAAGCAAAGATTTTTGATTTAAAGTCTGATAATAAGTGGACTGGGAACAACTATTTGTATTTATATGTGGGCCATTCTTTGGAATATATTTCTGCTGGACTAAAACTTGGTAGTGTTCACACCAGAGACAGTCAGTATTGGGATCATGAACTAAAGAGGGATGGCTACACTGAGGAATATCTTCTTCATGACTCTTCTCTTTATCAGACAAGAAAGACTGAGTAGAGGAAGAGGTAGATAAGCGAGGCTTAACAGAGCTAGATTTCCTAAAAGGATATAGTAGCTTTTCCTTTTTCTTCAATAACCTTGGAGGCAGACTGGACTGAAGAGGTAGTGTTAGAGACACACTTTGTGGAGATAGTCCATTCTCGAGGTACTCTGATCTTGTCCCAAGTAACAACTTTTGGTTCAATTTTTGAGCAGTTAAACTAGTATGCATTACAACACTGCTTCCCTTAGAGGGACCATGTTTAATAGTAGGATGTGTTGTATTTGTTAATCGGAAAATGATCGATAAAAAATAGCTAAAGGGGATGACCCTGGCTTCATATTGAGACCCGTGGTTTGAAGATGGAGCTTTAAAACTTGATCTAACAGATTATCGGTTTGTATGGACACAGGATAATTTGGGAATACATTAAAATGTATGGGTCCATTACTGAGGCTAGTCTGAAGAGGTAGCTAGTAGACAATCTTTGAAGCTCTCATGTCGGGTATCTAACAAACAACATAAGACTGATGCATTTAATCCTTGCCTAAACAAAGGAGTTATACCTATCTGAACACAACCAATATGAACAAATTTATAAACAAGACTATTTTTCAAAATGTAAATCACTAGGAGATATCAAAGGGATATCATACTCAGATTTTGCAGAAGTTTTTACTTGAATACAAGACTCTCTAGATCTAATAGAAGTACTAGCAATTAAATGAAATGCTTTGGATTTGATAAACTTCATTATAAGGAAGTTTGGGGAGTTTCCAACCTGGCAAAGGGTTTTCTTCTTCCGTGATGTGTTTTGTCATTGACAGGAATCAGATCTAAAAGATTCACAAAAGCATCATCGCGATCATCAACTTGCATTCAGAAGTCGATGCAACCCATTCTTCAGTATCCATTTCACCTTGAAATTTGTTTGTCCTACACCGCGTCTTACAAGAGTTTAATTGACCACAACACGCCTCACCCGGGCAACAAAAGGTCCACACTCAAATTGCGCGTCTTACGGGATTCAGAGAAATGGAAGGATGCAAATGAATGAAGAATAAGATGAATCTAAGCTAGAAAACAAGAATAACAACCAACTCTGATACCAAATTTGCAAGCAAAGATGAAAAAGAGGATCTTCGATTCAACAAAGACGGTGATTATATTTATGTAAGAGCAAAACTCCATTACAATATTCTTGCATATGACTAGCAACAAACAAGAGATGCTTTAGAAAAACAGAAAACTCCAAAGATTTTACAAACTTTCTAAGACTCTCTAAGCGAAACTCTATCCGAAAAAACCCGATGTAGTGAATGAGTCTCTACATCTCCTTATATAGGAAAAGAGAGAGGCTTTTCACCGGATTAAGGGATAACCTAAAGACCGGGAACCGGTAACCTAAGTTACCAAAAGATTCCCACTAAGACGGATGAGCACATGCCACTCATCATAACACCTTTTAAAAGTGGGGAGGTCCACTATACTTTACATAAAGTAGAGTCATATCACTTTTTTTGCAAGGATGACAACAAGCCTGTCATCATAGCTTTACGGACTATAGTGGACACTGGGTCCGGCGTCATCATCAGATGAACTGGAAGATTCTTCCCATTCTTGTCATTTCAAAGTGGATGTCACGAGTATTCCTTTCGTACCATAATCTAGATAAGGATCTAGATCCATCATTATCTCTTTGAAGATGCCTTCTTGTTGGGAACAGGTACTGATCAGAATCTCGGAGAAAATGGCCTAGTGCAGGAGGAGGTACATTCATTGTATGATGGATGAAAATATTTCACCAAAGTTGTCCATTTGGGTTGGTATGATGTCCTGCATAGGATTAGTTCTGACATAATAGCACATTTTAACATACCAAGGGATTTTAGTTTATCAAAATATTTCTAACAGTGTCACAACTGACATTGATTAGCGGACTGTCAGAAATCTTGGTAGGTAGAAATTTAGACAAAAATATTTGAAATGGTTAGCAATATACTGCCTATCACCAGGAATACTAGGATGATTCCACACATCATTTTCCAAAGGATGACCTTCAGGCCATAGTCTGGAAAATTCAAACCTCCATAAGGTATTTGGTCTGGGGACCAATTTCCTGAGGCGTCGTCCTTCTACTGGAATATCATCAAGACGGTGGGGTTCAACATATCTAAAGTGTCTCCACTGCCATTGTAGAGTACAAAACACCATAGGTTCATGCCTGGAGTGAAATTTTGTAGTAGGAATTTTATGGATCAACGAATCTGCAGGCTACCTCAGATGTCGATAAGGGGATACTCGAGATAATTCCCCTGAAAGGAGTAGATGTTGTGCTTCACATGACATCTGGTTGTCATTTCTTTCTAGAGACTTTAGATAATTTTGACAAGTTGAAACATTCCATATGGGTTCAACAAATTCATGAAATACCTGAGTGATATTCACATGTTTGGAATGAGTGAGTTCTCTTTGGCAAAATCAGCGAGAGCATTTTTCCAGAGATATGTTCAACATCGAACTCATATCCATCAAACCATTGTGCCCATCTCTGGAGACGACCATAGGTAGTCTTATTAGGTTGGTCACCTTTGTAAAGCCTACCTTTGAAATGCTGCAAGTCAGTTCGGAGAAGAAATTTCTCATGTTGTAGGAAAAACAAGAAAGCTTGGATAGCTTTCTTTGCAGCAAGTATTTCTTTATGGCTGGAGTGATATTTAAGCTCTGGCCCTTTAAAAGAACCTGAAGCATATCTGCAAATTTTTTCAACACCATTCTCCATCCTTTCTTTGAGTACTGCTCCCCAGTGCTCCTGAAGCGTCTGTCTCAACAATTTTAAGACCAGTCCCTGGAAGGGACATAGGAGGAAGAGTTTGACAACTCTGCTTGATTCTTTGGATAGCTTTGGTCATATCTAAATTCCAAGCTGGAGCATTAGAGCGAAGCCTCTTATTGAGAAGTAGTCTGTGTAGCAGCAACATTTTTATAAAATCTGCAATATAATTTACACAACCTAGAAATCTCTGAAGTTGCGTTTTATCAGTGATTTCATCAGGAAACAGACTAATTTTGGAGACTATATGATCTTGCATCAAAATAGTTCCATCCTTAAGAGTGATGCCTAGGAACTAGAACAGAATCTTTGAATGTCTCCATCTTTGTAGGGTTGAGACAAAGTCCATTGGCATAAACAACTTGATAAAATTGCTCAAGATGCTCCAGTGATCCTTTGTATTTTGAGAAAAGATCAAAATATCATCAATATAAACAATTAGAAATTTATCAAGGTGACCAAAGATTGATCCATTTTCTTTTGGAAAATGGAGGGTGCAGTCTTAAGACCAAAAGGTAAAACCTTCCATTCATACTGACCACCTAGAATACTGAAGGTTGTTTTATAAGTATCTCTTTGTTCAGGAAGATTTGCCAAAACCAGATTTAAGATCAAACTTACTATAAATTTTACTGCCACTGATACGTGCTAACAAATCATCTCTGCTTGGAATGGGATGTTGGATGGGCAGTATATATTTATTAAGTGGCTTATAATTGACCACTAACCTCTTCTTTCCACATGAACTATCTCACTTCGTTTATTCACATAAAAGCAGGGCAAGTCCAAGGGGACTTGGAAGGCTGGATAAATCCTCCTTTGAGCAGATTGTTTATCTCTGCCTGGCATTCAGCTTTTTCTGAGGGAGGCATCCCTATGTGATGAGCTTTAAATTTTGGAGAAGTGGTAGTTTGGAAGTCTAACTAACAAAAATGTTTTTTCGATGGATAAAGGCATGGGGATTATCAGATGTGTAGTCAGTCTTTATTTTATTGATGATTGCATCAATGGAAGAGGTATTAAGAGAAATAGACTTATGGAGCCAGTCAAGATTGGAAGTTTTATGGGGCTTAGGTGTAAGAAGGCACAATAGACTGGTAAGTCTGAAGTCTTGGGATTGATCCTTGTGGAAAGCGGATCTCATCTTGACTAATAGTGTAAGGCATGCAATTATTGAGATTATCTGAACCAAGAAGCATGTCATAATGCAGAAGGTCAAACTGGTGTACCTTGAAGGTGGTCTGCATTTGTCCTAGCTTAACAGGTATGAAGGCAGAACAAGGAGAGAACACTTTCTTAGAATCAAAACTGATTTGGAGAGGTTCTGTGTCCCAACAATCTCTAGGAATAGCATTAGCTTTTAACAAACTAATTTCAGCACCAGTATCTATCATAGCATCTAGAGAATATGGTTTAATGTTGGGAATGCAGAGTTGAATTCTACAAAAAGGATTGCAAGAGGTTTTAACAGCAACTTACCTCTGCTTCTTGTTCTGCTTCATATTGATCATAGGCTTTTTCCATGATTAGCCTATCAATTGCTTCTTCATCAGCATCTGAGCTAGGAGCTGATTCTTCTTCTAGGAGCAATATTTGGAATTCTTTATGTAGCTTTTTGAATTACTCGTTCAAGAAGAGAGAGATGTTGTTGTCGCCAGATTCTTCTTTATGGTGTTCCAAGACTAGGAACTGAATTTGAGGTGTTGGGACTTGAGGTGTTGGTACTTTGTATTCTTCTTCTTCTTCGGGAACAGGAATGGAAAATGTCGGGAGCTATGTCCCATTGGTTGGTGGCTATAAGATCCACGACCACGACTAGAAGAAGGATGATCTCGTCCTCGTCCTCTACCTAGGGGAAGAGCAAAATGATAAGGATCATTTGAGAGTGTGGAGGGAGCGCGCTGAGCAAGGCGCAAGTATTTGGCATTCTCCTGTTGGATATTAGCTTCAAGCTTGAGTGAAGATCATGGAGCTGAGATTGTAGAGAATAATGGCGGTGAACCATATGAGGAGGACATTCGGCAAGGTCATGCTTCACACGATCCAACTTTTGTTTGAGAACAATGGAGCTAGGAGGAATGAACGGATGTTCATAGGAGCTCGAATCATGTTGCAGTGAAATGATGGCAAAGAATCATAACCGGTGATCGAATCGAATAGCTAGCTTGAGAAGATGATTGATAGAAGTCTAGTTGCTTCGCAATCATGAAGTTACGAATATTCAATATCTGATATATAGCTTTCATCATCAGATATAAGGACATAATCATCTTCATCAAGATGATTTTCAACAATTATTTATTTTTGTATATAGACCATATGACACACTTTTGATTGTCCCTTATTAAAGAAAAGCAACCATCAAAAATTTGCCCATTACAAAATATTTCTAATTTACATGTGGTGCCACGAAGTTGATTTTGCTAGAAAGGTGGGGTTGTCATCGGCCAGACCATTATAACAATTACTCTCTCATCCATCCCTTCACAATGATGTCCCTTCATACCCTTCTTCTCCATCTTATTCTTCTCACTACCAAAGCACACTCGTGAATTCTTGGTGATCACTTTCTGCAGATTTGTTGAAGTGTGAGCATGCAAGAGAAGAAAATCAATGATTATGAGAGCAAACATAGCACCAATCCCACCAAGAAGATAAGGAACAGCAGGATCGCCACTACTACAAGGGGGGGTCATTTGAGACATTAATTAGAGACAAAAATATATTTTTGTCTCTAATTAATACACCCCTCCTACTTTTGTCTCAAAAACCCTTAATGTATTTTTTTAATTAAAAAAACTCTCTAATATAATTTGAGGCGCGCGGCTTGCAAAGCGGGCAAACTGAGTGAAAAATCCTGAGGCGTGGAAAATGGAAAACAAGCTTGGGCGGGAGGGAAACAAGCATGCAGATGGTGCGGATTTCAGGCGCAGAGGAGGAGGGCGAGCTGCAGGTATCCACCGTTTTGCCCTGTTTTGTTTTGTTTTAGTGAGTATTTAAGAGATTTATGCACAGAAATGGCGATGGTTTGGTTTTCGACCTGTCCCTTACAGGATTCGAGGGTATATTTTGTGGCAGCTTCTAGGGAACATTTCTTAACTGCCATTTTTTAGATCTTTCTGATATTAGATCTTTGCTTAGCATTCGTATTTCAGATGGCAAGGGGTTTCTGATGTATTTTGTAAAATGTAAGATCTTCGGCCGATTCCTAGAAATCTTGGATCACCTCTGCAAGAAAATGGGTACCTCTGCAAGAAACGGGTCAGGCCTTCCATAGGTGTACAGGATTGAAAGTACCACAATCTTGTTGTCTTCTAATTCGTGCACCACCGATATACTTATTAATTAGATTTTGTTTTCTTGGCACAACTTTAATTTTTATAAGAATCATTATATTACCTTGTGCCGTCGATAGTGTGCTCAGCTGGGGTGTGTCGGTGGCTGTATCTTTTTCCCTCTATTTCAATACTGCCGCCGCCTGTGCTCCACTTTATCTGACATGGTATAGTCAAAACAAAACAGTCTTTATTTGCAATGGGTTCTGTAGCAGTTGGAACAGTACTGCTAGGAAAGCTGTTGTTATTATCTCCAAACAATCATACAAGATCTAATTGATAACACTAAACTAGAGTTCCTATATTCTACTAGCTCTGCCCCAACCAATGACAAAGTTAAACTCAATCTCTTTAATCCCCAACAAGCCTATCTGGCTGGATGGTCATCCTTGGGAAATAACTTACTGTACCTAATTATTTCATATCTGGATTCACCTCTTTGCAACAGGATGCATGATCTCAACACACTTAGTTGATCCAAATATTGCTTTTTATTTACCAAAATCTTAGCAAATGCCAAAAATCTGTTTAATATGTCAGGGCTTCCAGTTTAATATGCATTTTTATCATGCATATTAAACTGAAATCTGAGAGCTCGTGCATATTATTATTGTTGTTTACTGAGCTCTGAGAAAGCTGGAGGCTGCAGTCTGAAAACATGTTGTAGGCCTGATCCCCATTATTGTTGTATATGTCTTGCATTGCAGTCGAAGCATGAGCTTGGTCAGACTGATACTGGGAGTGCTTAGATGAATCACTGGTTAAGTCTGAGAATCCATTGACGTGCATATGATCTCCCACAATGCTGGTATTCATTGCTGAGCTGTGATCTGAATCTCTGCTGAATGCAGGTGCAGGTGCCTTGCCATAAATTTGATCCAGTTCTGATGTATGAATGTGATGAGTTTCTGCATCATCTGAAAACTGAACACCTACAAATGCTCCTCCCAAGAAATCTTCCAGCTTTGGGCGTTTCTGATCATTGTTGTTCGCATTCATAATTGCTTCAGATTTCATGACTTCTGACTGATTGCTCAATCTCTTCTGATGCCATTCTGCAACAAAATTGTACATGAAAAAACAAATGTTAGGGCCCATTCTGCAAAAATAACTGTGTATGACAACCTTAATGTTAGGGTCCATAGTTTACTGGGTATCACAATGTTTCTGTCAAATCAGTCCAATAAGTTATGTATCACCATAATCATGTTGGGAGTCATGTACGGAGATACCTGACCTGCACTGGTAATATATGAAAAGCCTAATCTGAACCAGTACATCATTCTAGTAAGGAAGCCCTAATGCATGAATACAATATTTCTTTCATCATCTTAACAGCAACCCATATGAGAAATATAAGAATGACATTCTAAACCGTTTGGAGGAGATCATATCCTTGTGTCACAGTGCAGTTACACACATTATAACAGTGTAGCTGATTACAGACTAAAAAAATCACAAACGTTGTATTCTTTGCAGGAAATCAAATCGTTGCCACACCCATTGTAATAAACCCAACACACACTTGAAAAATAAGATTCTAGACATTCTGTAGGAAATCAAGTCATTGTTACACCCATTATAACTGTCATCTATGAAGCATATTATCAAGTACCTATAATATAGATTGATATTTTATGTTATACTATAATAATGCCTATTATCTGTATGATACACCAATAAGAAGCTGAATACACATGTAAGAGCCTACCCAAGGTTCGGATCTTCCTCACCACAACAAGACAGAACATAACTGATCCAGATCAAAGGGACAATCCAGGGGAGACAACACACCAAATTTTCAAAAGGCTAATGTGTTAAAAGTGGAAAAAAAATCTTTTATCACTTATAGATAACAAATAGAGTGCATATACAAAACAAAAGAATCAGAAATGGATTTAGAAGAATGAAATAAACTAGTATCCATGAATAGGCACAAGAACTAGAACTGTAACTCAGAATTAGTACTACTAAATAGTTTTGCACCTTAAAACATGAAAGCATATGTAAAGGATGTGTGTTACAACTACAGAGATATGAGATCATTCCCTGATGGAGAGATTATACATATCTATACAAGTTCTATCTAAAGAGACAAAGAACAACTATTGAGGAAGACAAGATGGTATACAAGTTCTATCTAAAGAGACAAAGAACAACTATTGAGGAAGACAAGATGGTTAGTCTGTCATTTCATCTTCTTGATGGACTGTCGGACTTTGGGAGTTATATACAGAGTGTTGACGCCAATCTGTTCTGGTGCCAACTCTGGCACAATCGCTGGGACCATTGAATAGCTATGTAGATTACTATTGACCAAAAATACTCTATTGAAATCAGTGGTATAGTTTAAGTTCCCAATCCAGTTAGTAAATCCATCACAAAGAGATTGACATTGTGCTGTGAAGATCATGACACATTTGAGAGTGGCTTAGGTTTAGTGCTTACAGGTTTACATATCTTGAAAATAAACATTGTGGTTATCCGTGCGATGTGGTCCAAGCTTACATTATAGTGATAAGATATGCTTGAGCATGACCTAGTCTAAGTGGTTTCAGGTACAAATTTTAAGAGTGCGACTCATAATTAACCTAAAGTACAATAGAGTCAAACTTACACTACACACCACATTGAAAGATTAAATAAATTCACCCTCGTCTAACAGAAAAAAGTGTCTATTTTGCATTAAAAAAAGATATTATTTTTTTGTTCACAACGGAATCCTACAAAATTGAAAATATGTTAAGCTCAAGTGGTAACAACATCCAACTTTCATTGCATAACCATGGTTCAAATCCCCACGAGACATGATAGTGTTGAAATTGAATAAAATACTTAAATACAACATTCAATTTTCTATGTGCACATATGGGTCACAATATCTAAGCAGAAGGTTATCCAGCAAAAGGTACTCACCAACAAGATTGAAAATCAAAGGAAACCCTATTAAAGGCAATATAACAGAGAAAATTTAGAGGACCTTACTTGAGACATACACCACACTACACTACTAGCACTAAAAAGTAGCCTATATGCTCTAACATTGCTTTTGTTCATTATTTACACTTTCCTAAGGACAAAAACATCTAGTTTACAATAGAAAAAAATGAAAACTCTTAAATTAACAAAATTTTAAAAATAGAAGTGAATGGGAGAGGGAAGAACCCTTCTAAGAATGAGAAAATACTATTTAATGAATTAAGTACTTGTCAATGAAGAGAATTGATCCAGTAAACAATTACGAGAGAAGCAATACTTCACGGAATCTTTAAGATAAACAAAATTAGAGAAATTGCATACACAAAATAACGCAATACATAAGATATATCCTAGGAAACCCTTTCCGGAAAAAACTCAAGCGCAGCAACTTATCTCCTTATTGTATTAACTCAACTGTTTTACTATACAACAACATACTTCTCAGCCATGTTCTATCCTACTGCATGTTCATCTATATCACATCAGCAGGTATCCAATAAAAATTCTAGCCCCCAACCCCCTCGGCAGGGCTGTACAGTCTAGAAGAGTGTAACTCAAAAAATATATAGAACACATTTCCAACAATCATGGACTTGTGTTTATGAGAGCTCTACTATGCATTCCAAACACATCACTCATCCTGACGATGGATCGCAAAGTGGATGTCGATCACACATTCTCTCTTAAACATAAATAATTTAGTAGAAGCATCTTTTGAAAAAAAAAAAACATTGCCTGTATAAGCTAAAACTAAACTTGAATAAGCGTCTTTTTATGGTCTGTAAGCATCAGAAACCTCTCCGTGATTGAAATTCCCTTCTGAGTATATTTCCAATCCATTTTCTAGAGTAAAACACATGTTAAAGTGATAGAAATAGCTATACTTGTTAAGACTGGTGGCGTGCACAATATTTCATCACTTCACAGAAGTCTGGCAAACCATCAAACAAACTGACATTTAGTCATTATTTTTGTACAGTGGAAAAAAGGCATGTATTCATCAAATCTGTGTTTTTTCAGTGCTAGCAAAAACTTTCATTTCCTTTATGCTCAACAAGATTAGCGATGCTTGGACAATGTATGCGCTCATACTTCAGACTTACGAAAAAAACATTTTTTCCACTGTACAAAAATAACAAAATTTGTATATTTTCACTGTTCAGGCTCTTATCTTTTGAGTTTGGGAGGTCTACTTGATGTTCCTGAAACAGTTCTCTAACCCCCAATTTTCTTATAGGTGGGAATTCAACAGGGAAGCCTTCTCTGCATGCTCTGTCCTCAACCAAATCTTTCATCGTGTCACTCCATATTTTACTGCTGGAAGATGATTTGTCTCATCTTTTCCTTTTAATGTTTTTGTCTGCAAAGTTTGTACATAAATATGTGCTGCAGTATTGGGAGGGACAAGTTTGCATAGTTTTACATCTCTTCTCCAAGATTTACTCTGTACAGAGCTATAGTATGATTAAAATTTCAGTTTTTATTAGTTACATTATTCTTTGTGTGTGTGAATGTATCATATTCACTTTATGGACTGTTGGTTGATCATAGCTAACAACATAAATTTCACTTCTGTTTATAGCACATAAGATTATGCAATGTGGATTAGAGATTGCCTCAATTATGTGGAACATACTAGAGGCATGTCAATGTGATGTAACAACATCCAGGTTCACAAACAATTCTTTATCATCCAAAAACATTTAGATCCACTTGAATACAGACTTGTAGAATGCCGCTCCACGTTTGAGCATGCCACTCAAACCTTAGTGCCTTGACTCTTTTTTATAGAAGCCACAGATGCCTACCCAATCTGCAAAGGCTTAACCTTGTTGCGCAAGCCTATACTTAGCTGTGCATCACTATTTGTGTCGTACGAAACCTTGGGACCTTGTCTCTTGTTGTGCAACACTTCTATCTTGCATGTTGAAGCCACGAAGCCTTGCATATGCTGCCCAAGCCTTTTTCAATGCCCTGATGTATTCGGACGCCTAACACCGCTGATATTCGGATGTTGCCTAACTCTTTACGCTCGATTAATGTTCCTCGTTGTTAGTATAGTTTTAATGTTATAATACATTCACAACTGAGCACACTGTAACTTATTCTCGGGTTTGGAAAATTCTAAGATCAGAAATAAAAGCTATATTGAAAAGATTAAGTGGAGTAACACAATAATAAAGTAGAATAATCTCTTGTCATTATAATATATAATCACAAGATACGTGCCTTGATAAGAGGCTTCTCTGCCCTCCTTTCATTTGAGAAAGGAATTAAAATATTTCATGACTTGTACATTTGGGCAGAGAAGCCTCTTCTCAAGGCACATATTTGGTCATTAGATATTATAATGACGGAGCTTGTAGAGTATAAATTGGATTGATACTGGATACTAGACAATGAAAAGCAATCTACTTTATCTCTAATGAAAACAAAGACCTATGATAAGTTCCAAGATTCAAGTTTGCTTCCAAGTTAACCTTGTAACTTATCATAGGTCTTATTGCAAGCATGGTTTTGAATATGTGGACCTTCTCATGCTATTTTGTTTTCATTTTTAATAAATTAGATTGCTTTTCCTTGTCTAATTTCTTCGTCTTTTCCTTTTTTCTAGGTTTCATTGTCTTCTCTTGCTCTAGTTGGTGTGGAGTGGCTTTAGTGCAAGAAGGTAAGATAAGATGACATTCTAGTCCTAGATATATTGGTAAATAATTAGAACGTGCAGATACTTTTATTCATTTTTTAAAAATATTTTTCTTTATTATTATGATGAGTGTTACTTTTTTTTGTAGGACACTATTACCTAATTAGCCACTATTCTTGGAAAAAATGGAAAGACAGGTACTTTCATTTTCTGCCACTTGTATTATTTCTTTAATGAATTTAATCTCAATAAAGATTAATATTATCATAGTCATGAGTTTTTTTAATAATACTCAGATCTTAAATAACACTCATAATGGACCCTATTTTAGCTTACAAAAAATGGATTATGAAACGTGGCTTATTTAACAAGCCACGTTAAACAAGCCACGTTAAATAAGCCACGTTTCAGACCCACAGTGAGCGTTTTAGGCATCTCATAGTTCAAACTAATGATGTTTTAGTTTACGGAAACATCATAACAGAATTACCCATTTCCAAACTATAAAAATAAAAGTCTCAAGTTGAGAGGTAGATGCTCATTATTTAAAGTATATGATTTATGCAGGAAAATAGTATATCTTCATCTGAATGTTCAGATGAACATGTACCAAGACCTACTCCAGGGACAAATGAATATTTTAATGAAATGATATATTGTACTTGTGAAAAGTGTAAAAATAGAAAATTAAAGAAGCGTCGACTCGTTGGTATCCATAGGTTGAAGTATGGAGTTTATATAGAAGAGGTATACTATAATGAAATTTCAAAAATGCTTGTTATTAAAAATATAAACTTTTCATATCGCATTATTATTAACTATTTTAAATGATATTGTAATGTTTAGCCAATCCAAGTTCATAATAATGTTGATGAAAGGGCATATGACAATGATGATAGTGACACTCACAATGAAGGAGAAGACACATATATGGGTGATACCACTTCTCAATTAAATGAGGATGGGGTGAATGAATTTTTACAAGACTTCTACACATATGCTGAAGAAGTTGATGATTCACCCCTAACTCAACTTGCTAGGATGCCTCTTTACCCAAATGCAAATTTGTCTGTATTGGCAACACTTATGTTATTTTTGAACTTGAAAGTTATGCATGGAATGACGAATACATGCTTCATTGATATCTTGAGGTATATTTTAAACTCCTCTAAACTATATCTCTCCATGTCATTCAAGTTTTGAATATTGTGTATAGTGAATAATATAAAGATCTTTTGTTGTTTTATGTAGACTTTTGGCAGATAAGATACTTCCAAAGGAAAATAAGATGCCTCGTTCACAAAAGGAAGTATCTTCAGCAATGAAAGACATTGGGATGGAGTACAAAACATATGATGCATGTCCAAATGACCATATCTTATACTATGGTGAAAATGAAAATTTACAAGCAATGCCCAATATGTTTCACCAATAGATATCGTGAAGATCAAGTGTCCAAGAAAGTTCCTTATAAGGTTCTATGCCACATTCCAATAACACCGAGGTTTGAGAGGATGTTCAAATGTAAAGATTTGGCAAAATTTATGGACTATCATGCACTAAGAAGGAGCCAAGATGGTGTCATGTGTATGGTGGCTGATAGCAAAGATTGGAAGGAGCTTGAAGAAAAATGGTCTGATTTAAGAAATGAGCCAAGGAATGCAAGACTTTCATTGGCAATGGATGGTGTCAATCCTTTCGGAGATCTTAGAACAACATACTCTATTTGGCCGGTTTTCCTTATTAACAATAATCTTCCCCCTTGGATGGCAATGAAAAAAGAGCATGCAATGCTAACTCTAATAATACCAGGTATATGAACTTCTTAGTGTTATGTTCTCTTGAAGATGATGTACATTTACATGAATATATTTAAATTTTAATTCACATTTTATTCATAGGAAAACACCAGGTGAAAGATATGGACACATACATGGAGCCTCTCATTGATGAGCTATGTGAATTATGGAAGGGTGTCAACATGTATGATGTATCGAGACCTAGCAATGATAGGATCTTCCTTTTTCATGCAATACTTATGTGGACAATTCACGATGCTCGGGGCTCTCTGTGTGTTGTGGTAATCTATTTATCATATTCATTTGTAATCATTCTATTTATGTTGCTGCCCATTAATTAAATATGGTTTCCATACTAATTTTTCAGGCCTACAGACTAAAGGGAAACATGGTTGTCCATCATGTGGGCCAAACATTGTATCTAGGCAATCAAAGGATCTTAAAAAAACCATGTACGATGAATACAGACACTTCTTACCTCAAAACCATCGTTATCGCATGCATGAGAAAAATAAGTTCAATGGAAAGGAAGAGGAAAGGAGGTGGCCAAAAGGATGAACCCTTTGAGGTGGAAATCAGCATATGACAAAAAGGAAGGGAGAGCTTATCCATTGGGAATGAAAAGACTATCTAAGTTTTATAAGTTAGATTATTACAAGCATCTCCCAATAGCTCATCTATTTGATACAATGCATATTGGAAAAAATGTGGCAGAGTGCTTATGGAAACATCTAAAGGGAACCAACAATGAAGACCAAATAAAATTAAGGAAGGACCTCAAAACCATCAATATGATGCCAAACATGTGGTTACATGAAAATAACACATATGATCCTACGCCATGGGTTCTTACAGAGGAGAAACAATATATGTTTGATACTATGCGTGCCATAAGATTTCCAACTGGTTTTGGTGCGACATTAAAAACCGTATTCACAAGAGATGGTTCAGAGTTTTCTGGAATGAAAACACATGATTGGCATAATTGGATAAAGGTAATTCATGATATCTTATATTTCTTGGTAGTATAATTGAAATTTTCAATATATTAGTAATGTAGAAGATAATATATATTTTAAACGCTATTTTTCAATGTTGGTGTAGTATGTGCTTCCTACAGCAATACAAAGCACTTTCAACCATGACATCGCACAAACAATTTACAAATTGTCCAAATATTTGAGGTATTATAAACCATCATTTGTTATTCAATAATTAATTTTTTTCCTTCTATAAATATCATTTTCAATGTCTTTATAATTGTTTTAACATATATTTTGCAAATATTATAACTGGTGATATGTTAATGCTTGTTACTAAAATTTATAGGTGGGTATCATCTAAAGAGATACATCCAGATGAGCTGAACTATTGGAAGAGGAATGTTGCTCTTTTGATGTGTGACATTCAAATGTGTTTCCCTCCAAGTTTCTTCAATTCTCAAGAGCACTACCTTATACACCTGGTAGAAGAGATTGAACAATGTGGGCCCATCCATCTCAAGACAATGTGGCTTGTAGAGAGATATATGAAGGTCCTAAAACATTTTGTGAGGCAAAGAGCTCGACCTGAAGGTTCTATGGTTGAAGGGTACATGGTTTTTCAAACCATGGTTCATTTATCTGAGTACTTGCCTCAATTGCATCTGGAGGCTCCAAGATTATGGGGTGATCAACAACCTCAATCCATTGGAGATAGAAAACTAGAGGGTCAAGGAACTTCAAAGAGGATAAAAGGTAATCTTAAATGTTAGTAGTAGTTTTTTAATCCTAAGTATTGTATGATGCATCCTTTAAAGAATGGTTAGATCAATGATTAGTTAAATACTTTTTGTTGTAGATGCTAAGGAGTGGGAGTCATTGCATTTGTATGTTGCATACAACTCTAAATTTATGTTAGAATGGATGGAGAAGTATGCTGAACAAAAGAAAATAGAAGATGAGAAGGCATGGGCTGATATATATAATAGACATGGTCAAAACTCTAATAGAGGACTTCCTGCATGCCATAAAAGAAAATGGCCAGATAGATGCTCATGGCATTGGTTAAAGAAAAATGTTGAACACGAGGCACCAAGGGAATGAAAGCAGTGACAAAAAAACAAGTAGATTTCGTTAAAGGATCTATAAATGGGGAGGTAATATACAAATAAAGTATTATGATGAATATTGTTTAATCTAAAGATTTTTTTATCATTGAAACTATTTAGTTAACCTTTTGTGTCCTTGAATCTAATTGGATAATATGTACATATGCATTTAGGTAACATATTACAAAGCAATGTGGATTAGCGGTCATCATTTTTGAATCAGGAAGATCGATGAGAAGCGGAAAACTTATGATAGTGGAATTTCAGCACCATTTGAAGTGGAGTGTCATTCACATGCATATGACACAAACACAATCACGAGTACACTTCGGTATTATGGAGTGTTGGAGGATATAATAGAGCTTGATTTCACATCTTTTAAAAAGTTATTTTTCGTGTTGAATGGTATAGGCTCATTGAAGTGGGCCTTGACAAAACTATTTTGTTGCATGAGAATGGATTCAATATGATAAATACATCGAGGTTTGAATCTACTTCTGAACCTTATGTGTTTCCAAACCAATGCAGTCAAATATTTCTTGTTCCAAATTTAGAACACCCTGGCTGGTCCTTTGTGATAGATTATGATCCAAGAGGATGAAGAGTCACCTTTTCCGAAGATGTAGAAGGCCATGATGTAATTGAAGAGGTAGAAGATCCACTTGAAGACATAGATGACCAAGTGGAGGATGATGATAACATGACTATTGATGATGAATATGAACAAGATGAAGTTCCAGAAGGACAAGAACAACATTTTGGTGATCAAATACATGAACATGATGAGTTTATTGATCATCATTTACCTATGGCTGAAGGGGATGAAGATCATGAGAACCATGGTATTAATTTATTTGTGGATCTGGGGCCCATTAATTATGGTGTATTCATGCCTCCAGATGAGGAAATTGTAATGTCAGATGAAGATGATTTTATTTAATCATAATGTAAACCTTAAATTCATTGTAAGGACATAACACAATTTGATATATTTTATGAGTGGATTGCTAATGTTTTTTTCTCTATGTCAATGCATACATTGCACATGTTTCCTTGTTTCATTAAATGTTTCCTTATTGAAGATTATATGAAGATGCACACCTTTTGGTCCTTTTGAATATATATATTTTTGGATACATGAAATGAAATGGAAATTTAGTATTGCATATGTTATTATTCATTTGTTAGTGAAGTTGTTCAATGTTACATACAACTTTGAAGTTTTTTTTTACTATTAATAATTTTGTTTTATGATATTTTGAAGGATCGTGGCAGGCCCTCTACATATGCACTAGAAAATCCTAACATGAGAGTGCCGCCAAGAAGTAAATCCCGTACCATACTTTCTACATCCAACATTGAAACATTTAGTATTCCAATTCCGTCAAGCATGCCAACACATAATATAGCACCAGAGTTAAGGAGTAACCCTTCATGTGTGGGTTCTCTCCGAATTCACCCTCCAACACCACAACATGCTTCCTTGACAAGTATCATAGAATCACAAGCCAAAATTTTAACGCTCCTACCAGATACTCCTGAATTTTATGAAGTTAGACAGGAAGTAATTAAGCAAATTCATGCATTGGAGTCTACATTGTTGGAAAGTACAGGTCTTGTTGCACCTGAATAGGTATGCTTATGATAATTAATTATGTATAAAATATTCCTAACAGTCCTAATTATCATTCATGTGCTATAAAATAGTCATAACAGCAATTTTTCATATTGCATGGTTTACAATAGTCCTAACAAACATTCATGCTCTATACATACAGGAAGAAAATGGCATGCCCCCTGATGTACCTAATGGGGAAGCTACTGTGACCCCTATGACTGCAACAATCTCCACAGTGAACACAAAAGGAAAGAAAGAGGTTACAATCTTGTTAACCTCGGATGGAAATGTCTTAAAAGATGAAATGGGGTCGAAATTTTTCCAATTTCTATTTCATCGCGCATAATGCCTATTTGGAAATACCATACAAGTGGATTGGAGAAAGCAAGCCAATTCTAAGAAAGATGAACTCTTTGAAGATGTCATAAAAGAGTTTGGAAATCCGGTTTTAACAAGGATTTCATAATGGATTATGCACGGAAATTCATTCATTCTAAAAGAGACAAAATAAGGTCAAAGCTAACAAATGACTTGAGATATCCCGACCAGCTTGGATCACTAACCAAACAACATGGGATGAGCTTATCAAAGATGCCAAATTCAAGAGAAAGTCCTTCAAAAATCCAAACTACATGCCATCTGCACGAGAAGGAGGTAAAAGATGCCTTCGAGATACAACAAAGGCTACCCAAGCTAGGTTGTCAAGTATTGGGTCCCATAAATTGGGGTCGGGTGGGTATAATAGTATTCGTGGGAGCTTGGTAAGTGAATAATTTCATTTAATTTTTTATATTTTTTCGGTGACTTGAATGTATTGGATGACAAATGATACTTGATAAATTAAAATGTCTTTGTACACTTAGGTTCACCAATTTCGAAAGGAAGCTTCAGATGAAGATCTGAAATATGCTTTAATGCATGGTTCCCAAGGGCTCGGCAACATATGATAGATCGAGGGGAGAAATTGGTCATTGAGCATGAATCTGAGGTAAGTTTATTATAGTATTTGATGACATAATAAAACATTTAAGTATCAATGTTGTGATAATTTAATTAACTAAAGTATGTTGTTTAATAGGATGTGCAACAATCAAACTCCTTAAAGGGTGCAACTGATAAAGTGAACATGAAGATGCCACGAAGGATGTGATGATTTTGTTGTTGGACAAAATGAATCGATTGACCTTCTTGGAACTCATCTGGAAAACAACCCAGAAATCCAACAGACAAGAGTTCAGGATGATTATCATGTTGCACCATCTATTATAGTTCCTCGTCAAAAGAGGACAAAAAAGAATAGACATTTTTCCTATCTAGCTAAATAGATTTAAATTGACTATTATTTTATGAATTATTGGCTATTTCATTACCAGTGAACTTATTGGTTGTTTTATGATTTGAATTTTAAGTATACTAGTGAACTTGTAAAAATTTGAATTATACCTTACCAATCAAATCAGTAACTTCTGTGAGGATACATTGTATGTGTCTTCAACATAACTAGTAACTTGTCTATATTGAAGACCTACATGCACGTGAGTACAAACTGCACTTCTTGGAGATTGCACTTCAAGGCTTGCTAGTATATCTGTTTCTTGAGCTTTTCTTTCTGTCTGAGTTCATTCCTATTCCTTTGATAGCCATGTACAGTAAATGTGGATAAGAAATTTTAATTTCACAGATGTGTGATGAAAATCCATCCCATATTTTAATTTCACAGATGTGTGATGCAAACTCATGCAGGCTTCTTCTAATCAGATTTGTATTATTAAATTTGTAGGCTTCTTCTAATCAGATTTGTATTATTAGCTATGTATTATTATTATTTCCCTGACTTTGGAATCAGTTTCTTACTTGAATTGGCTATGGGAGGGGAAGGAGGAACCCCAACAAAGTCTGGAAAACAATCTTCTACACCACAGGTAGGAGGGGAAGGAGGAACACATGCAAAGATGGAAAAGCCATCTTCTACACCACAGGTAAGGATTGCTATTTTATTTGGCTAAGATCCATGTCCACCTTATTTGCATTCAAAGAATAAAAAGATAAATTTAGTATAATTTTTCTATATTTTCAGTGTTTATTCTGAATCTTTAGGAAGTATGTTGTTGAAGCATTCAACTAATATTATGGAGTGGTAAATGTACTGGTCTTAGCCATTATTGTCACCTTATGCGATAGCCCCTCCATGTGCTGTTGTGTATTTTCCTGGAGGAATTTATGGACATCCCTCTGTGCCTCCTGTAAGTTCTATTGCCTTGGATCATGTAATGCATGTCTTTTCTTTCATTGTGTTTTTCTTTCCTAGTAGGTTGATAGTGAAGGAAAGGACCACTCCCTGTGTTACCTATTGTTGAACGAGAATTTTTGGCTATATTTTTGTGGACATATACTCTATTTTACCATCGTAACTTTTTTGAATATTGTTGTCTTGATTACAACTGTAGGGTGCACATACATTTAATCAATATGGAATTCCATCCACTGGAAATCCTACAGATGTTGTAATGGTAATTACAGAACATATTCTAGTTACCTCTGTCATGAGAAGGTGGAAGCTGTCAAACAAGTCCAACGGGGAGTGCAGCTATTACATGTGGAGACAAAGATTTCCTGTGAAGGTTGAGAACAGGGTGGAAGGAAGAAAAGAGGTGGACAATTGGGTGATAACACTCACTTTCTAGTGTGAAGAAAGAGTTACCACAACAAGGAACAAAGTCAGTCTTTGGTATCTACGCATTTTTTCCAATGGAAATGGTGACTGGATTGCCCTTCATTATACAGCTGTGACTTTTTTACTTGGTGTCCTCAAGGGAAAGTATCGGGTGGGATGACAAGTGGAATAAAGGGATTCTCGATTGTATTCCCTCTACTTTTGTTCAAGCATTTCTTTATCTTGTGAAAAGCATGGAATTCACTCCTCCATCTTCAGTCGTATTACTTTGACAAATACTTGCCAATCTATCCTCCTTCGTATGCTTAGTTATTCTAGGGCTGCACAGGAGATTGTTATCTTGTCGAAGATTACCTACAACTTCCGTCTTGACTTTGTTGGATTGGTAGCGGAGGACCTAATTCTCTCAAACACTTTTTCACCAATGGTCTTAGAGTAGTAGATATTCCAGACCTACCCAATGTCATTATATATTTTATATGGTGACCAAGTTAAAAAATCAGAATGTTATATCCTCCATTGCATTTAAGTTGCACTCTCACATATCATATTTTCTTATTTTAGTTTATTAGGTGGTTTTCTCTTTTTGTTTTGTTTCAGGAATGGAAAATATTAATAATTGTTGCAATTGGTGGATTGTTTGGGTTGAATAATAATGTGAGAGTTGTTTGAAATTATTGCAGGACTGTTGAGGTGTGGGAAGAGTTGCAGGCTGAGATGGACTAATTACCTTAGACCTGATATAAAACGAGGGAAGTTTTCCTTTGAAGAAGAGCAGACGATAATTTAGCTTCATGGAGTTATGGGAAACAAGTACGTCAAATTAGTCTGTATGCTTGTATACATGGGTGTCTAGTTCTAACATTAAGGCCATCAAAATTTTGTTGGATTATCTATTATTATTAGATTTCATTAACTGGGTTGCAGGTTGTACGTACGAATATGATTGATTGTTTAGGAATTGTGTGTAAAAAATTTCAATCAATTTTAGATAGTTTGATTGATGGTGGTGGTGCCCTGTGCATATGGTCTGCCATTGCTGGACATCTCCCGGGGAGAACTAATAATGAAATAAAGAATTACTGGAACACCCACCTGAAAAAACGTCTCCTTCAGATGGGAATAGACCCAGTGACTCACAGACCAAGAATGGATCTGTTTGATTTCTCCAGCATGAGTCCTTTTTTGGGTCCGGCTTCTCTGACCCACATGACAGCTCGGTGGGAGAATGCAAGTCTACAGGAAGCCATGACCAGAGAATATATGAGGATGTATGCAGCTATGATCCAGCAGCATAGTGCAGGAGGAGGCAGAATGGGTGCAGACCTTCTCATGAGATCCCACCTTGAAAATTCCCTATCTAGGCCAGATGTTAATGCTCTCAACAATTCAATCATGTCTCTGATTTGGGCCCAAAATCCAGAGAATCAGGTGGGCTCATTAGAATACAATACACTGCTCTCCCAGGCTCTAGAATAGTTTCAAACCCAAGCCCAAGTCATGAAAAATTTGCAGCATTCTTCACCCACATCCACCCTACATGGCCTTGACACGTCATCTAGCATAAAACTAGAAAACCAAGACATTACTAATAATGTACCCCATGATCAGGCTAGTCTTCTCCAAGACCACAACACAAATGAGGTCTATAATAATATACTAAATGCTTCTTCCTTGATGTTGCAGCATCAAATTTCCATGAAGAGCCATGACCTCAACTCACTACTGTGGCCTGAAGAAAATCCATTTGAAATGTGTAAGAATGATTCAGAGTCTATACCAGCCTCATATCCTCCACATCCTCTCCAAATATATCCAGTGACTCTGATTTGGCTCCTGACTCCTCCTCATCTATGCTAAACATTAACATGAGCAGTAACACTACTAGCTCTCCTACTGCTACCACCAACAATGACTCATATGCATTCCCACCTGATTTTCTCTTGGATTTCCCAGATAATCCCAAACAAAAAGAAGCTACATTAATGTCAAAACCAACATCAGCAACAACATCAGGATCTTCATCTCCATGGCCGGATATGCAGAATTCTTTTGAAGATGGCAGAGATTACTGGAGTAATATGCTCAAATTTGCTGCACAAAGTATAATTAACAACAATTCAGGATTTGGGAGTATCAGTGGGCACTAGTAAAATCAAGACCAATAAGATTTTTTATGATCTGTAGAGTATTTAATTCATGTACATGGCATTGTGTACAAGCCTGACAGTTTAATTCATTTATATATTTTTTAGAATGCAGTATTGTGTGTACAGAAACAGTTTTATTTTTGTACCCATAGCCACTAGATTTGATATTAACATAAAAGCCTGCCTTCATTGGTCTTAAATGTTTTGTATACTATTCTGCTCAGTTTACGAATGGATACATGTAATCATATTTGATTGCAGGAATTTTGGATGAGCTTAATACATTTTTATTAGCTTGGTAGTAGTTCGTCTTGGTTTTCTTCTTACACAAACTTTGGCAAGAATTTAGTGGAAGAGGTGTTGAAGCGTGCAGAGAGAAATCATTGCACGGTATTGAAGTTCATCACATTGTATTATAAATGAATCCTACTTGTTCTTTTTGCTGATTAATATTTCTCTGTTTTTGTAACAGGCGTGCTTTAAGTCTAGTTTTAATCATGAAACCCAAAAAGTTGTTATTGATTTTTTCAAAGAAGCATCTCAGATTCACTCCATTGAAGCAGGGTTGTGTGTTGTCGGATATTTGTTGGACCAAATAGATCAAATTTCCAAAAACAGGGCTCAATGTGTACAACTCCTGAGATACTTGTGTGCGATGGACAGGCACGTGAAACAATTAGATGACCAACAACAGCTCAGTCAAGCTGTGCATTTCATTTTCGAAGGATGCCTTCTATGTCTCAGACTAATGAAATCTCAGAGACTATATAGGTAATACTTGGCTAATTTTCCACTGTATAAACTATCAAAAGACTATATTTATAATTGTTTATAATTAGTCCTTTCCATTGTATAAACTATCAAAAGACACATCGAGTTGAGTGGTCCTAATGAAACTTTGGTTCATGACAGTCTTAACTGGTCGAATTATTCAAAAGAAATTCTACAATGATCAAATTCGCATGGCATCCGAACGCTTCCAATCCAGAGATATCGTTGGACTATCACTTTCATGATGTTTTTTCAATGTATAAGTCACTTGGTTATGCTCAAAGAAATAATTAACTTGGAGCTCGAAATATATCACAAGCAAGCACAGAAACATGAGGTCTCTATTTCAAATGAAATGTCTTTGCACAAGCTTGAAGCTAGGAAGGGGTTGTTTAAAAGGGACTCTACAAATTGTTCTTGGATATCTTGCATACCCATCCTTCAAATTACCAGTTAATATAAGGCATCAAATATGAATCTTTGAGGTCTGCTCATGAAACCTGAGCCCTTGACATTCATACACTCTGACAACATGTAGCAATTGCAAGAGAGGAGCGTTTGTTGGTACCCATAAGGGAAATGCCTCTCCTATAATGCATCAGGTATGTTACTTAATGTGAACATTCATATTCATAAAGAGCTTATATCACTTTGTTTACAAGCATTGAACATTAGTGATTTCACTTTGTAGAATATGTATTGTTATTACTTATTAGTTCATCGATTTCTAATCATTTTCACTATTGAGCCATATCACAATCATTTCCATTATTTTTCTTGATTTTCATTGAAATAAAATGATGTATATTGTCATTTTTGTGATCGAAAAATGTGTTCTTCTCTCAAAAGTTTGGTTTCTATGTTTACCGAGACTTTCATGGTTTACCCCTCTAAATACCTTACCAAGCCTCAAAATATTAATTGATATCATTCATGTTATGCATTATTTTTTTCTCATGTTATGTTGTTGGTAATGATTAATGCAGGAGCATGCCAACATCGGCTGCACTTGATGTGGTTGCCAAAAACTTGAATCTTAAGTTTTTTGAGGTATCAAATTACTCCTACTTATATGCATATTTGCCTATTCCTACTGTTTTATGAGTCTTGTAAAAATAGGTTTATTGTTTTTTACTCATCTATTAGGTGCCCACTGGTTGGAAGTTTTTTGGAAATTTAATGGATGTTGGATTGTGCTCTGTTTTTGGTGAAGAAAGCTTTGGCACTGGTGAGTTCTATTTTTTTTAATCCTTGTGTAAAACCATTCTTTGCGTAGCTTTCTTGGTGAGTATTTAGTTTCTACTCTTAATAGTAGCTCGGTTTGTTAAAAATAAAAAATGATATGCATAGCTCCTTATGTCAGGATCAAAGTCCCCTTGCTCATTTTCATAGATCTCATTGTTGTGCTTGAATTCGGTGTGCAGCTGGGGATCTATCACACGACATATGATTCTGTCTAAATAATCACAGGCCTGCACAGCTAAATCTCTGCTCCTCTCAGCAAATGAATAAACATGAGTTTGAAGAAGGTTTAGGAAAATAGAAAGAGGTAAGAAGTTGGGAAGACTAACTCCCTACGCCTCTTCCAACAAACTTATTTCTTCAACAAGAAACTTATCCATGGAGAGTACATCTGTTGCAGCAAGGAGGTCATGCAAGTAAGCCTTGAACATTCTAGTGAGACAAGCAATACAATGCATGTCGGGCTCATCAGGAAACAACTCGATGTCTCCCTATATAATGAGCTTGTGTAGCATTGTAGCAATTCCCTTTTGTATATATTGTATATATTGTATATCAAGGGTTAACGGAATTCAAACACCCTTTTGTATCTTATCTTATTTGATATTAATAAAATATTTGTGGACCCATTTATTGGGCACAATATTTAAATCAAATTGTTAATTTATAAAATTAATTACCAGACCACTCCGACATCATAGATGATATGTAACTTCGTTGATTGCACTATATGATATTTGGTTATTGTGTAGTTTTAAAATTCATATTTTTCATTCTTTAAATTTGTATCATCTCTAGAGAGACAATAAAAATTGAAATTAGTATTGTCTCTAGAGAGACAAAATGTTAGTATTCGGTATTGTCTCTAAGGAGACAATAATGATATTGTCTCTAGAGAGACGAAAATGATATTGTCTCTAGAGAGACAAAAATTATATTGTCTCTCAAGAGACAAAATATGTATCAATCATTATTGTCTCTTGAGAGACAATAATTAGAGACAATATTAGAGACACCCACTTTGAGACAATAATAGAGACGATATACAACTTTTTTATTGTCTCTATTTGAGACAATTTAGTCAAATTTTGTCTCTATTAATGTCTCAAATCACCCCCTTGTAGTAGTGTGCATCCCCACAGAATGACTGCGGCTAATATTTCTCAAACCCATCACAAATTCTTCTATGCCTCACTAACGTTCACAACCCTCCTTTAAAGGAGAGATTTGAATAAGATCAGAAGATATACATTGGAATTTTGCACTTAAGGAATATATGATGTGGAGACTGTGTTACGTCTACAAATAACATTGGTGATTAGTGTAGATGTTCCATGATGAAAAACATGAAAAAGTCCAACTCTCAACTGTCGTCTATTTGTTGATGGGTCAGTGCAGGTCCCCACATATCTCGATCCAAACATCTCGTCAACATATAAAATAAATGGAAATCCTCTCACAACTTATTTTCTCCGCGTCACAAACTCTTTTACAAATCATCTTCGGTCATTTCTTTATAAAAGCAAGAAAATGGCAAGTCATGACTTCTGCGGCACGCCCATTTCGCAATTAAAGCTATGACTAGATGGAGTTCATGTAGAATCACGCTACACCATTCATACCCCACACAGTCAATAATTTTTGAAGTTTTGGATGTCAATGGTCATTACTTAAGTAAGACATTTTGCTCCATTTCCATTCATTCAAGAGGTAGACGTATATTTTTTGGCTCGAAATCCTATTAATATTAATGTGAATCCAACCACACCTGGGCAATGACTGTTTCGGGTTTGGGTGTTGTCGCTGTTGTACAGAAAATAGTGGCGGACAAGGACCGTTTTTTCCTCATTGTCAGCAAGTTAATGGCGCATATGAAGATGAAGTATTCCACTATTTAAATCCCGATTTCCCTGGAAGTATGCCGTGTGTTCTTGGGTAAAGCTTGGTGGTATGATGGCGGTATTTGATGGTAGCACAGATTATTACAGTTCCGTGAAGGATAGATACTTGCCGTTTAGACGTTTTACGTGGTTTGAGCCGTAAAATACCTATAAATATAATTTATTAAATTAGCCTTCCCATGCGACTTCCTTATTTCAAGGGGGCGGTCATTTTTATATCAATTTATAGGTGATTATATTAATATATATAGAAACATATAAGTAATAATAAAATAATATAGAATACTGGTTTTTATAAATTTTATTATTGACCTATAAATAGTAATATTTGTATTTTTAAAGACAAATATTAAAAAATTACCACCACACAAATATTACTAAGTGATCATCAAATTTAACACTGAATAGAAGTGAACTTTATATCCTTTGAAGGATACAAGTGTATAGTTGAAGAGGACTTAATGATTTTTTTGCAAAGGATTTTCTATATGTAACAAGGGGATTTTGAATTTTTGGCATTCATTCCACTTCTCGCACAATGTGTTCAAATAAAGGAGATCTATGAGAATGAAATGAGATATTAGGTGTGTTGACAAATATCTTGTCAAAATATATTTCAAGTGGTTAACCACTTATAAGTAATATCATTCATTTCATATTTGATTCAAGGTTGTAGTTTATTAAATAATGTTGGATATAGGATGAAACCTATGGATAATGTGTATATGAGAAAAAAGTTTAATAATTGTTTGAGAAGGGGTTGATAAAAGAATCTTTGAACACATTTAGATACATAATATTGGTATTAGAGAAAGTAGGAGAGTGGGAAATGTGCACCGATTCTATATAACCATAAATTAAATTACTAAATTAAGTATAGATTACCATCACCATGAATAGACAATTTGGTTAACTTCTTGAGCAGAGTAAGATACTTCACAACGATGCATATATAAAGAGTGGATACCAACATATCATAATCAAAGAAGGTTGTGTGTGGAACACTACATTCAAAATACATGATGGACTCCATGATTTGTTGGGTATGTGCACGTAAATGGGGGCCAAAAAATGGACAAAATTTTGATTTTAAGATAAACATGCACATGGAACTTGTAAAAGAGCATTCATACTTTAGAAATGTAGGTTTGGTAATTCACGAACCAAAAATGTGTACGCATTATAACGCTAAATAATAATAAATTTATTTTTGTAAATACAAAGCTCCTAAAAACATATATATTACATCATACACTAAGGAATACGTACGGTGCGTACGCGTTTCTTAGTGTATGATGTAATATATGTGTTTGTCTGAGATTTGTATTTACAAAATTAAATTTATTATTATTGATACTTTAAATATATTTTAGTACATATAAGAAATTATGGTCACTCGCACCTTATGGAACTAGTCTCACACTCCATGAGTCACGGTTTAGGAGATAGTTTTTATAATCTTATCTTATCAAAGACATAGGTGTTTTTCAGGATTTAAACATTTAGCCTAAATATTTTATAGCCTTAAATTCTACAATTCATGTTTGTTTTGGGAAACAATAGTCATTGTTTAGGTTTTGGGTTCTTTTTAATTGTTTATTGACATTTTATGCGAGTATTAGATGTGTCAAAACTACAATTTACAAAAATCACAACTCCCAAAGGTAGCGATAATCGATGGAATATATGGACTTATAAATTTTCCCATGAGCGTGGAGTTGGATTCCTAATTTCATCTTAGAATATGGTAGAATCATACTATGGATGAGTACCTACTTTACAAGCTTATGGCATACATCTTTAAGAGGACCACTCTAGCGATCCTCACAATCAACAATGTAAGGGAGTGACCTTGGTTCCCATGTCGCCATGCATATAATTATGTAATCATTAAAATATAAACTAGCAATAAAGATGATCTATCTAAGGACTCAACAATGTTTTCATTTTTTTAATAAAAGAATAAGAGGTAACTTGAAAAGTAAGTAGTTAAAAGAGTGCATCAAATCGATATCGTTATAAAACTCAAAAGAAAATAGGGTAGGAGTAGGTGAAAATGTGTAAAAAATTTCACACATTCATCATTTACCTTCTATGGAGAAAGAAACTCTGGGATTTTCATCAAGATTTAAGATAAGTGTAGTGCCCACTTCCCTTTGACACCTTTTGTTATTGATTATGATACTATCGACTATACTTATGGACATTATTGTAGCTTTCAATTTGGTATGATGTCAGACATTAGAGATCATGGAATGTGGTTGATTTTGATTCATATATGATGCATGTGGATTATTAGAGACATTTTATATTGATGTTGATACAATGCTTGGCATGGTTATATATATGTTTTTCGTACATGTGATATGTTGTCATATTGAGTAAACCTAGAAAATTGAACTAATTTTATGATCATATGGTTATTGATGAAATTGTAAATGACATCATTACTTGCTTGATGATGTTTGGATATATATATATATATGACCTTGGAGATTATTGTATAATTATTTTGGATGATTTGATGCAGCCACAAGGCCGAAGGAGGTATTTGTGTTTTGCAGGTAAACATGTCACAACAAACATTAGGGGATTGGAGACCAACCACATTGAAATCATAAATGAATTCAACAAGGTTCACCATGGCAACGTGAATTTGTTATATGTGTGTTTGAATTGATGTTAGGGGTCCCCATGGGGGGATTCACCTTCGAATGTGACCAAGGGGTTATGTGAATTCTTTTATTTAGTACCTTTGTTTAAATTTAGTATGTGCATTTTAGTGATGTATTTTCCCCTTTATTGTTTATTTTATTTGTGTCTAGATTAGTGAGTAATCATGTTGTTAAATAAATTAAAATGGGTCAAAAGAATGCATTTATTAGACATAATGGCTCTTGGATTATGTGTTGTAAGTAATTTGTAACTAGCTTTGAGTGTGAAACACTCCACCTTTTGAAATTTGGATCTATCCTTAGGGGTTGATTTTGGAGGCTTGTGGGACAAGTTAAACTTGTCCCACACCTCTTAAATTGTTACACCAACCCTACCTATGAGTTGGGGAGTCAAAACTAGGCCTTATTATGTATTTTGGGAAGGCAAGTTGTAAGTCTTTATTGCACCTTCTTGCATGAAATTAATTTTGGTCCTTGGGGTGTGGACTTGGATTGTGTGTGTGTAAGTAAAATGTCATTCATTCACCCACCTTTTTAATTGTGCTTTGGAGTTTGAAGTTGACTTGTGAGGTGGAGTGGAGGATGAGTGATGTGGCATCCTACATGGAGCCACCTCATCCTCCTCCCTCCCTTTTCTATTTATTCAAATTCTTTTACTTGTTTTTGGGGTTACTAGAGGGGGTTACTTCATTTGGTGACTTCATTTTTGGTTACTTATTTTGGTTTTGAGCTCTTGTAATTTGGAAGAGAGTTAGAGATTTTGTTGAATGCTTGTGGATTGCTAGAGATTTTGGACTGTTTGGATTGGAAAAATCTTATTGTTGAACCTTTGGAGAAAACTCTACCATGGAGAGGTAGGATCTTGGCTCTTTATAATTTTCTCCTTTTATTTATGCATATGTGAATGCTTGAATATTTTAGTATGTTGTTGGCTGGTTGGGTAGATTGCCTAGGTATGGTGGGGAGAAGTTTATGGGGATCTCTTGTGAGGAGGAATAAGAGTTTTGGGGAGGTATAAGTGTTATTGTGGAGAGAGTTTGGGATTGGGTTCCACCTTGTAAAAGAAATAGCTTGCATTTCTTTACTCGTTATGGGGTGCCATAAGAGTGTGGGGAGGCATAAGAGAATGGGAGGTATAAGGGGTACTTGGGAGGCATAAGGGCAAGTAGGGGTTTATATATATATATATATATATATATATATATATATATATATATATATATATATATATATATATATATATATATATATATATATATATATATATATATATATATATATATATATATATATATATATATATATATATATATATATATATATATATATATTGGCGGGTTTATTTTAAGGTGGACACCCATTTCCCCATTGGGAGGTATAAACAACTTCCCCCATAGGTCTTGCTCCTTTGGCTTGTGCATGATGAAGCCTAAGTATTATTTGTTGTTCTTCCTGTGGTTGTAAATTGTAGTATGTATTTGGATTGTGTTCTATTTGTGTAAACTATTTTTGTGTTGTGGAAGCTAGTTTGTTGCCATGAGTTGAAATATATTTCTTATTGCTTTTTTAGTTACGGCTCAGAGGCCAATGAGGAGGACGGATTCTCCTCTTCATTGGAATTCTTGGTTGGGTGGAGAGCATTGTCTCTCCTCGTTTTCTTGTTGTGATAAAAAGATATATGCTTGATATTCTTGTTGTTGTTCTGGAGCTGAGGATGAATACAAATTTTTTAGTTTCTCCTTGAGATCCTTATTGTAAGATTTCCCACTTCAAGTGGATGGCATTGTAACATTATTTGTGGTGGAAATTTGCTTTGTTTTTGGAAATGGAACCTACATTTGAATGTGAGAGATGTATATTATGTAATTTGTATTTCATGAACAAAAAGGAAGTTGTAAAAGAATTATTAGAGTTCAATAGAAGTTGTTTTAATTACCACAAATGGTATGGTTTTCATTTGAAATTTGTGTTTGAAATATATTGTGAAATATTTGTTTGGAAATTAAAAAAAAGAAGAAATGCGTATGAAGAAATATTACATTATCTATTTCATTCAAAATGCATGTTTTGAAAGTAGAACTATATTTTAGGTTTTCATGCATGGATTGAAATAAAGTTAAGCGTTGTAAAATTGGAATGGAATGAAATTAAATATCTAAAGTATGATAACGAAAAGTATATCAATTCGAGTTTAAGTATGTTTTTCCATTTGGATTATTTGTAAAGCCTGCAAATAAATATTATAAAATATACAGAGTACTTTGCAACTTGAAATAAAAAATGAAACCTTGGAATGAACTAAGGATGAACACAAAGACTACATAAAACAACTTCATTTCCCTAGTAATTTATTCAGAACTCCAGTAATTAGGCAAGAGGCATAATAATGCCATTTCACATAAAAGAAAAGAAATTCATATTGAAATCTCAACAATAATCAATTAATCCTTGCAATCCATTAGAAATATTTCAAGTACATTTCTCCATGCCTGTTTGGTGTGTTGAAGGAGAAAGAATAGCAAATTAGACCAATTCTGGCAGTTGAAAAAGTTTAGTTCATATTTTTATGGAAGGAAAGACATTTTCTTAAAATTCACCCATCTAAGTTTGATGAAAATGAATTTTGAAGTTCCCATGCAAAGTGGAGTTCCAGCCCTTTCCAAAATTCCTCATTTTCCCAAATCCAAGCTTCCAGTCGAAAGTTATGGCCTTCTAAAGTTTTTTTACTTTGGTTGGTTTAAAAAAATTAGGATTTTTTTGCAAATCAGATCCGTGGGCCTAAAGATTTATTAGGGTACATTTTGCAAGCATGCAAAAATTCACAAGTTCCTCCATGGCCCCTGTAGCCCCACATCCTTTTCTTTTGAAAAAAAAATATACTTCCACGGGTTCGCGGACCCGCACCTTCAAACTCTACCTTTTTTGAAAAATGAAAAAAATCTTAAGTATCCCCACCGCCCACCTTTGGGAAAATTTTCTTCCTCAGGTCCACTAGCCCACATTTGGGAAAATTTTCTCCCCAAAGCCCGTAGGCCCGCCTTTGGAAAACATTTCCTCCCTGTGTCCGTCGACTTGTAACTTAAGAAATATGAAGAGTTATGAGGAATTCTTTATATCATTGCAGAGGGGAAGAAATTTCCTATCTAATGGAAATGTTTTTTGGAAAGCTTAAGTGTATTAAATATGTGAAAAAATCATGTTGAAGTGAAAATATGAGTTTGAGAGTGGGTAAGTGGGAAATTACCCCTTTTAACTTACATGAGTAACTCTAGAGCATGGGTTGACCTTTTCAAGGTCAAAGGCTAGGGGATAAGAGAATTTTTTTAACCCATGTACAAAGAACCTTGGTTAAAATTAAATACCTTGGGAATTTAATTGTTTTGGGCCCTTGACCCTCTAAAATTAATTAAGGGACATTTAAATATAGTGTTAATTTAATTATTTATTAAATTAACACCTAAGAGAAATTTAACTATATTGGATTAATTACACTCATTAATTTTGTGATGTGGAGTTAATTCTTTTTATAATGGGAAAATTTTATTTATTAATTATAATTGACTTTGAATCTTTGTTGTGACAACTGTTGCTTTAAGCCTGGTAGTGGTCACGCTTTTCAAAGGAAAGAAAAATATATATTCCATAATTTTTCTATCTAAACCTAGGTTGTTCTTGGGTATTGAGTGGTCATTTTAGCGGGTGTTAGAATAAGCAAATTAGTTACATTCACACCTTAGTGTATGAGTAGGAAGGTTGATTCAAGTGTCACATACTTCATAAGAAATCAAATCTACATCAACATTGTGAGAAATTATTTTCAGATATCCTTTTGTGTTTTGCTAAGACAACATTGAAATAAATTCATATATGATCAAGATAACATTGAAATAGTTTAGTGCATTGCAAAACCAAATTTGGTGAAATTGGTAATTGGGAGATGGTAAATGAGAGTGTACTATAAAATTATCACCATTTGTTTGAATGAGAGGAAAATCCAATCCTCATGGGAACTTTCCTTTGGGAAGAAAATAAAAAGACTCAATTATGAACAGGAAAATTGGATATTGGAACTATCATCATGAATACTCACACACTATAGTGATTTCACTCTTTGTTGGTTTTGGATCGAATGATTTAATTTATTCAAACCAAAATGAGCCAATATATACAAGAAAATCAATTTTATTACATAATTAACTATGTAATAGTTAGAAGGATGGATATGACATGAAGGCATAATTGACAAGGTCAGTTTAAACAATGTGCTATATTAAATTCATCTAACATTCCCTCTTTATTACTTACCAATAAACTTGGTGAGTATATTTGTTATCTCGAATATGTTGGGAAGTACTAAAGTTAGATGTGGTGGTTCAAAACTTTTCTCGAATGTAGTGACATTTGACCTTAATGTACTTTTATTATCCGATGGAAAATTATATTCTTCACATGCTTCAACACACCTTGATTTTCGTAATGAATGATGGGCATATTTTCTTTAGAAGTGCCCATATTGGAAAAAAATACAATGTAAGAGAATCACTTTGCACACAACTCCACCCGTGAAACAATACTTTGCCTCATGTGTATGAGAGAGAGACAAAATTTTTATTTTAAAATTCCACTTGTAGCCAATGGATTTCTTTTTGCGGGAAGATCGAAAAGTTCCCATGTCTAATTATAAATCAAGGAGTCATATGATGCATCCATGTCCTTCTTCCACTATGGTTGACTAAGTTCCTAATAAAACAATACCATGTTCAAGTGATATCAACCACTTAACTCATGAGTTACATATTTACCTCATTTCTCACTTATATTCTCGTGCTTACTCATAATGAAGTATCTAGAAGAGTGTTTAGGTGGGAGTCCATAATGGTGTTATGGACCGAATTCTTATGTTGACGTTCTACTGATCTCGAAGAATTATTTTCCAAATTAGCAAGATAACCAAAAATTCTCCTTCCAATTCATCTTCTTGTATAATGAATCCTCATCCGCAAAGATCTCGCAAGTGAGAGAAATCTATGAGAGGAGGTCGCATCGACTCTACTTTCTATGTAATGAGTCCAATTATGACTTGTCACAAAATGAAAAATATATTCTCATATATCTTCTTCGTCTCTATATCCATGAGACAATATTATTTTGAGGTACTAATGTACCCCAAAAATATACACTCAAGTGGTTTCTCATCGATCTTGTTCCTCTTCTCGGTTGAGACACTCTCAAATGGAATATCAAAGGATTATAATTACTCCATACCTTTTTTGGTGACTTTTCCTTCAAGATCTTTGTAGGTTCCCTGGTTCATGAGATATACAAAACAGATCTAGAATGCGTTTTTCCCAAAATATGTTCTCCAAAACCATAGTAGAAAGAATGCAACGAGCCATATCCATGACAATTTGCTTACATCATTATCCAACGACATTCTGCATTGCGATGTATAGGGCTAGTCAAGTCTTGTGTGATGAGATGCTCCTTTAAGAGATCCATAATTTCTTTGAGGTGAATTCCACCTCAATATAAGTGGAGGAAAATAAGGGGCTACCTAGTTTGAAAAGGGAAAATAAGAGAAAAATCACAATATAAGCCACAAAAGCAAAAATGAAGCATAAGTCTCATAAATTGAATTGATGGTGTCACATCTACACCACGAATATGCAAGACACTTTTAATATCAATATAATTTCCTCACCTAATGTAATTATGTAAAAGAGAGCATGTCCGGTATTCATAATTCATAGAAATACAAATGAATTCCTTTGTATACTAAGTAGAAAGGACATGTGTCTCGCCTTGACTAGATGATGAATTTGATGAGGGAGTACCAGAATTAGGAAACTACGGTGCATACAAACATGTTATTTTTCTAGTTTCCCAAACATCACAACCATCAAAGAATGTTAGGTTGATTGAATCTAGTGCTAACAAGAACATGAAAGGCAATACGAAGTTGTTTGATTAATTGAATAATCGAACCGATGGAGATCGGTTTCAAATTCTAGACAATAAGTTGTAAGTTACGAAGGAATAGGAAATGTCACCATTCCTTTCGAGACAAGAAACTATACTCTCGCAAAGGTTATCTATGTCCTAGACTTGAAAAAAATATCAAATTTATCTCTCAGCTATTTAATTGCAAGCTTAAGGTGAAGATCATGGTTGAAAGGAATAAAATATTTATTTATCTCACAAAAAGGTATGATACTTACTAGAGAATTTATTAAGGATCGTTTATTTACATTACATGCAGTTTCATCCTCTGCAGTTATTTTATCTTCCTCCGTGGTTTTGTCTATAAAAATATGGAATTATAAATATGGGAAGCTTTCATCGGATCCTTTATCACCTTAGTTATAAGTAAATGGTACAAGGAAATCCTCCACTCTCCCATTCAATACATATTTATTTTGGATTTCTAGTGGGAAAAGAACACGAGATCCAGATAAGTCAAGTACATTCTATGCTAAGGACTATCCGGAGGAAGTGCATACCGATCTTTATGGACCCTTTCTTACTTCATTTTAGGGATTCCAATACTTCCAATTATTAAACATGATGACTATTCTCGTAAGACATGGGTGTTCTTTCTATGAAATAAGAGTGAAGAATTTTCTAATTTATTAAATCTATGATAAACGATTTATTTGAGGCTTATGACTCCTTTGCTACTTCAAGATCAATGAATTTTCTTTAAACTCATCAGGCATTGTTTGGATAGCTTCTTCCTGCTATATAAATTCCACCAATTTTTTAAATTTCAATTCTTTATTATGATGGTCAATGTGGTGATGAGTTTCCTAACCTCAAAAGGAAGAGCTTCTAGTGTGATAGGGGCATACAGCGTATCTTCTACCTTTTGTATGAGTGCTACAAGATCTACTCGTAATTCTACCAAATAATGCAAGAATTCCTCTACTTTCATGCCTTCTTTCATACTCAGTATATGAAGATTTGACTAGAGATGGTGCATCTCTGTCAAGTTCTTCATTATGTACATGGTGGAGAGAGTATCACATGCCTCTTTTGATGTTTTTGCATCTCATGTGTGGTTGCAGGTCATCGGAAATGCGAGAGTGATAGACATCAAGGATTTTGGAGAAGCCATTTCATACTTTGTTTACTCATCTACATCAGTGGGACAACTAACTCCTCTAGTGACGAGTTCTCAATTCTTGTTAAAATGGAGAATGGTGCACATATGTGTCTTCTAGGAAGCATAATTAGGCCCTTTCAAGGTCTGCACATTGGATATCGACAATTTGGGAGAAGATATGATATTAGAAACCAAATTTAATTAAAAGTAGGAATCCTTACTAATGAAGAAAAGAATGAAGGTGGGACCGGTATGCTCATGTAGTGAGACATAGATGCTTGTGTGGGTATTCGTAACACCCGCAAAATAATGTTCTAGGAACACGCTAACACCTAACACTTATCCCAAAAATTGTGACTCTTTTTTTTGAAGATAAAGGTAAGAGGATAAAACAAATTACAAGGATATTAATCCCCTAGGATACAACAAGTAACTAACACCACTAAACTCCACTTTTTACTAAAGAACCAGGTTTAGATAAAATGTTAACATAATATCAAGTTTATCTCTAAGGTCAAGTAATCCATTATTCATTAGGAAGGTTCTAAATATTAATTTACTTAGTTAAATATTTTCTTCTTTTTGTTAATGTTCAATCTCGATAAGGTTACCCTTATGTTAATTTATTTAAATTTAGTTCTTATTACTTAGATTCCTTTCCATTGACTCTAAGGCTTGCTAATAACTAACAACGTTTAGCACTCTAAGGAAATTAAATGGCCCCATTCACCCATCTACACATACCCTTAAGGATTTAATTTAAACATTTAAAATATATTTCTACCAAACAAAAGTAGGGTTAATCCTCCACCCTTAGATCAAAAAAATCTTGGCCACTAGATCCTAGGGTTCCAAACTAGCCCTAAAAATCCTTATAAGTTTTTATTAAAGCCTTTCCTTTGTTTATTTTCCCTCATTTGGTCTATTTGTTTTGTTAAAATTGCAGGTTGGAGAGGAGGAAGCCATGGGAGCAAAAGAGGAAGAACTATGGAGGATTCTACAAGGAGATCTAGTTTAGATTAGTTTAGATTAAAGTTTTATTGTTGTTATTACTTCCATTCAAGGATTGGGAGGGTTATTCCTTTTACCAATATGGTTTTATTTCAACACTAAGTGTATTTGGTGTTTTCTATTTGGGGCAAACCCAATCCCATAAATATAAATGATAAGGAATGGTTTAAATCTTCCATTTGTAAGTTTAAATGTTTAATACAAAAATATTTGAGCATTATTGAATTTCTTGTAGCTTCTTAGGTAATTTTACAAACTTAAAATTTAGTATAAACCATTAAAATCATGCACGTGGCTGATGTGAGGAAATCTACCGTAAGTGACAGAACCACCGCCCAGAGTAGACCGGTGGTCTTGGGACCACCACCCTTCCTGGGTGACAAACCATGGACCGCCCCTACTAAGTGGTGGTTTTGAGACCGATGCCTTAGCTTGAGTGGTGGTAACGGGACCACCGCTCGCATAGGGTGGTGGTCATGTTTGCAAGAAAGTAACCTAAAATATGAGATTTTTGCAAAAAGTAAAAGTTACTACATTTTTCCAAATCACATTTCGAACTTGATTTTAGGCACCTAAAGTTTCAGTTTTGAGATTTCAATCTATTTGATCATTTCTTAGTTAGAATTACTCATTTACAAGCATTTGAAGTCTAATAGTTACAATACTAACTACTAGATTTATTCCATTTGTTCAACTAAATTTTCCTTCTATTTCAAGGGTAAAATAACATATTTATATCTACTTCTACATTGTTTTTTTCTTAATACGAAATGCAAAAATTCCCTTTTCAAATGTTTTGTCTCTTTCACCTTCACTAAAATATTCATATATCAAAAATGACTAGTAATAACTTTAATTTACATTCAAGTTTACTATGCACACATTTTTACATATTACAACTTCTATATTTCTCCTTTCTCTTTTACCATAATGAAAACTTCACAATGTAGTAAACTTTATTTTCCCATTGAGTATAACCCAGTTCTTTCAAAAGAAATGACTTCCCTTCATACAAACAACCAAAATCCAAATAAAGGGAATTACTTCTTTTTCTATTTGATAATATTAACTTTATGACATAAACCTTTCTTCTCTTTTTAAATATATAGTACAAATTTCATAAACAATAATTGAATGCAATTTTCCTTCACAAGTTCAATACAATGTCCTCCACTTAAAGTGGGAAATCATACAAGAATATAAGCTAAAGGTAGAATACAAAATTACAAGTTCCTCCACTCTATGTAGGAATAACACAAAGGAAGTTTCACAAGGTCTCCAACAAAACTCCAAGCTTCACAACTCCAACAAGATAGCTCCTCCAAGATTTGTTTAATTCACAAAAAATTGGGGGAGAGGCAACACTCTCCACCCAACCAAGATATCCAATGAAGAGGAGAATCCATCCTCTTCATTGGCCCCTGAGCCCCAACCACATTACAATGGGAGATAATTCCAACACATGGCAATAACAAGCTTCCACAACACAAAAATATTTCAGATTCATTTAAACCACATTCAAATCAACTATAACACAAGAAACGAGAACAACAAAACAATAAATAACACGGATTAAAGTGAAAGCCAAAGGATTAAGACCTACGGGAGGCCACTTATGCCTCCCAATGGGAATGGGTGTCCACCATAAAATCTCTAATGCATATCTCAAATTCCCTACGCACTCTTATGCCTCCTCAAGTACCCATTATACCTTCCACATACTCTTATGCCTCCTCATAAAAGAAACAAATAAGAAATGCAAACATTCCTTATCCAAGGTGGGGCACCCAACAAAAACTCCCTCTAAAAAGAAAGTAAACTCTTATGCTTCCCTACAAGAAATATCCCCATATTCTACTCCTACTCTAAACTTAGGCAATATACACATACCCAATAAGCATTCCAAAGAAAACAATACTCCATACAACCACATAAACATAAAATAAAGAATAACATAAGCAAGGTAAAGCTCCTACATTTCCATAGTAGAGCTTGTTCCAAGAGTAGATATCCAAGCTCCTCAAAACCAAGCAAGCATCCACAAGCTCCAACAATCCAAAAGCACTCCCCAAAATCCTCTAACTCTCCCAAAAATACAAGGGCACAAAATAATGAAGTAACGCCCAAACAAGCAAAAGAACTTCGATAAATAGAAAAGGGAGAGAGGAGGATGAGGTGGATCCATGTATAGGATGTCGCATCACTCATCCTCAACTCCACCTAAGAAATCAAACCTCAAAGCCAATGCACCATAAATTAGTGGGTGAGAGGAATGAAAACTTACATACACAAACAAATCCCACACCCCCTCAGGACAAAATTAATTACTTGAAAGAAAGTGAAATAAACATTTCACCTTTTATCTTCTCAAAACACCTAATGGGGCCTAATTTTGACCCCACAACCCATAGGTAGGGTTGGCATAGCAATTTAATAGGTGTGGGACAAGTTTGAATTGTCCCACAAGCCTTCAAAATTGGCCCTTAAGGAAAAATTGGAGTTTCCCATGAAGGGTAGAGTGTACAACACTCAAGATCTCAAGCATTCAACACACAACACAAAATATAAGAGAAAATAAAGTCTAATAAATGAACTTATTTTGGTCACATATTTAATTAGTTTAGGAAAATATTTATTAACTTCAATAAGACACTTAGACCCATTAAGATAAAGAGGAAAACATATATCAAAAACTAAATAATAAAAAAGGTAAATTACATTACTCAAAGGAAACACATACTAACATTAATAATAGGGAAGCTAAAACAAAAGACAACACGTGACCCCTTGTCCACAATTTTCCCCTAACCAAATAATTTTAACACACACACAATTACATGTTGCAATGGTGACCCTTGTTGAATTCATATAGAATTCCAATTTGGTTGGTCTCCAATCCCCCCGAGGTTTGTTGTGAATAAATTTATTTACAAAAACACAAAAATGCATCCTTTGGCCTGGTGGCTGGATTAAAACACCTATGCCAAACTATGCAATATAAATCTAAGATCATATATATATGAATTAATATCATCTAGGAAAATATGATATCATTTACAAGTTTCTAGCAACATTTCTATCTAATGTTTCATCCATGTCAAAGTGATCACAACATTAATTCAATTATCAAAGCCTACTCATGGTGACGAAAGTGTATCACATGTCAAAATATATATATAAATAACCATGTCAACAATATATCAACATCAATATAAAATATCTCTAATAATCCACATGCATCATATATGAACTGAATCAACAACAGTCTAGTATCTCTAACATCTAGTATCATGTTAAATCAAAAAGCTACAACAATGTCCATAATGTAGTCGACAATATTGAAATCAAAGAAAAAGTGTTGAAGGGAAGTGGGCACTACATCCCCCTCCCCTTAGACTTGAATTCCTCCTAGAAGTCATTGGAACAGTGTGGGGAACCGTACTTGTAGTAATTTAGCATCCTCCCATGTAACTACAATCTCATCATATTTGTCCCACTAGACCCGAACCTGGTCAATATCTCTTCCGCGAAGGCCCTGTGGTCCTATGCCCTATAATGCGGATGGGATCCACCATCACCTACCCTTTACCTCGCACCTCTAATGTGGTCCAATCTAGCACATGAGAATGATCAGAAACATATCTCCTAAGCATAGAAACGTGAAACACATCATGGATGTGAGACAAGCTAGGTGGAAATGCTAGACGATAGGCCAAGGGACCGATGCGCTCCAACATATCAAAGGGACCCACAAACCGATGAGCAAGATTAGAACATTTTCTATAATGGATAGGGATCTTATGTTTTGTAGCATGAAGAAACACCTTCGTGCCCACGTCATAACTATGATATGTCCTATGTTGGTCTGCATACTTGTTCTTCATGTCCTGCGCCTCCAAAGAATCTCTTTCGATCAAAACAACCTACTGCTCCATGTCCTGTAATAAGGCTGGCCCAAGAGAAACCTTGTCCTCTAGCCTGTCCCAACTAATAGGTGTCCTAAAATCTCTGCCGTATAATGCCGAAAAGGAGCCATGCCTATCGAAATTAGGGAAGCTATTATTATAGGAAAACTCAACCAAGTACAGATACTCCTCCCATCTGGATTGGTGATCCATAACATACATCTTAAGCATGTCCTCTAGGATTTGATTCACCTGATCAATCTGTTCATCTATCTTAGGGTGATATGTCATGCTTAAATTGATCCTTATCCCCAGAGAGCATCTTTGTAAGGTGGTCCAAAATTGGGAAGTGTACAAAGGATCATGGTTGCAAATGATCTTCTGCAGAATCCCATGTAATCTAAAATCTCATCAAGATATACCCATGCCACTACACTAGCTATGTAGGTGGTCTTCACCAGAGAAAAATGAGCCACTTTCATCAATTTATCCACCATGACCATGATGGCATCATGGTAGTATCTCGACGTCGGTAACCTAACAATGAAGTCTATAGAAATGGTATCCCACTTCCACTCTAGTATGACATGAGGAAAAAGAAGGCTAGCTGGAAGCTGATGCTTTTCTTTCACCATCTGACACTCTAAACAATGTGATACAAATTGAGCCATGTCTCTATGAATTCCTCTCTAATGGTAGAGCTTTCTCAAGGTAGATTACATCTTCTTCACCCCAGGATGGGTTAAAAAAGGTGCATGATGAGCCTTTGTCAAAATGTCTTGTCTCAAGTCTCCATCTCTATGAACGTATATCTGACCTCTATGTCTGAGAATACCATGTGCCTCTAATGAAAATCCATCAAATCTCCACTCAAGGGGCCTCTAAGACTCAATCTCTACTCTGGCTACAAGGTAGAAGCTGTCATGAGGAAGCTTCTACAAGATCCTACTCCGTAAATCTATACACACTGGAGTATCCATAGCCACATGTTTCTGTCTGCTCAAGGCATCTGTAACCAAATTCTCCTTCCCCTTCACATGCTCTATCTCCATGTCACACTCACAAAGAAACTCCATCCAACGCCGTTGATGAGCGTTGAGATTACACTGTGTGAAGAGGTGGCAAAGACTCAAGTGATCAGTCCTAAGTGTAAATCTCTGGCCAAGAAGGAAATGTATCCACCGCACTAAGGCATGCACAACTACTGCAAGCTCAAGATCATGAGTCAGATAATTGAGCTCATAATCCTTGAGTTTGCAAGACTCAAAAGAAACTACTCCCTCTTGTATCAACACACCTCCAAGTCCTACCAAAGAAGCATCTGTGCAAATGTAGAACTCACCCCGAGGATCCAGCACTACTAGAATAGAATCTTTGTGGTGAGGCATTCATTCAATATCATGAATGTTTGCTTACATCAATCAAACAAAATAAATTCTTCCCTTTCGCTGAAGGGAACCGATGTGGTGTGCAATCCAAGAAAAGTCTGAACAAAATCCTGTAATATCTGCCGCAAACCCATGAAGCCGTGCACCTCCGTCACACTAGTGGGTGCTAGCCAATCCATAATATCTTGAAAATTGGAAGGATCCACTGTGATGCCTTCACCAAAAATGATGTGACCCAAATAATTCACCTCTGTTCGAATTAATGCACACTTATCCATGTTCCCATAAAGATGCTACTCACAAAGATACTAAAGAACCTGGCGAAGGTGCTCCTCATCCTCCTCACGTGTATGTGAATAAATAAAAATTTCATCAAGGAATATGAGCACGAAGTGATCTAGAAAATTCCTAAATACCCCATTCATCAAGCTCATGAACACTGCGGGGGCATTCGTCAGACCGAACGGTACCACTGTGAACTCGTAGTGGCCATATCTCATATGGAAGGCAGGTTTATGAATATCTACCTCCGTAATCCTCAACTGATGATACCCTAACTTAAGATCTATCTTGGAGAAAATTTTGCCCCCTTCATCTAATCAAACAAATCATCAATGTGTGGAAAGGGGTAACGATTCTTGATCGTTACTTTGTTCAAATTAGCGGTAATCAATATACAACCGCAGAGATTCATCTTTCTTCTTCACAAAATCACTAGTGTATCCCAAGGGGATACACTAAGACAGATTAGGCCTTTCTCCGAAGGACCTTAAGCTACAACATGAGCTCATAAAGCTTAGGGGTAGTCATCGATAAGGTGCTCGTGAGATAGGCTCTGCGCTTGGAACTAGATCTATGAGAAAATATATCTCACATGTGGGAGGTTACCTGGTAGCTCCCTAGAAATACATCAGCAAACTCTCTCAAGGTGGGATGGTCATCAAGGGATGGTACACTAGACTCATCCAAAATTTGTCACTAACCGTAATAAAGATACATCGATAACCCCATCGCACACACCACTTAAGCTACATAGCGAAGATGGTGTGAATGGAAATGGGCCTCCTAACCCCTCATATCTTGAATCTACTCCTATATAATTTTTATTTAAGCAATATTCTTATGGTAATAGTGCACTCTATCTTTGTGTGAAGATAACCATTCCATGCCCAAAATGACACCATAGGAACCCAATGGAAGGATTCAAAGATCCAAAGTGGTGAAGGGTCCCAAATCCACTACACACTTCCTAACTAAGGAGTCTACAAAAATTTTGGCTCCCGAAGAAATCTCAATGTCCCAACTATGACCCTAACTAACTACCACTAGCTTACAATGCTCTACTAAAGATGGTGCAATAAAAGAGTCGAAGATCCCAGAATCAAACAATATAGGCGAAATACCACCAATCCTACCTATTGTCTCTATCATGGTACTCTAGTGCTCATCCTGGTGGTTCTCAACTATTGTGTATATCCGATGGCTCTGTGCCATATCTCCAATAGTAGGATCTGATATTTGGATCTAACCCTTGTTGCTAGGGTTCTGTGGGAACTCTCTCTAATGATTTCCAACAATGCCGCAACCATATTAGCTACCCGGTCCTCTCCAAAGTGGGATGCAGCTCCATCCGATACTCTAGAAATCTATGTTATGGATCCTTATGACCCAAAAATGGACTACCGAGGTTTGTGCTAATGAGATCTTGATGATTGAGCTCTCTGTGCACCCTGTGTCCTGATGGGACCCCTAGGATTTGGCCCCATACTCTGCTCTCTTTGTGCATCAAATTTCTAAGGAGTTCAGTAAGGTGGGTGGGTCTTGCCACTGCACCGAGATGGCTTGAAGGAAGACTGTCCCAAACTCTATCCACCATGAGGAGGAGGAACTAACCCCTCTAACTTTTATCCCGCATCTGCTAAATGCATCTCCAAACTCTATCTTTAGCATGCTGCATCTTCCCCCATGTCTCCTCTACAATATAGGACTTCTCCACGCCTCTACTAATGTTTGTGGGTAGTGAATGCACACCACACCACCCAAATCAAAATTTAGGCCCCAAATGAACTTGTGAATCCATACCTACTCATCTTGCATGTAGTCGACATAATGGAGTAGATCTAGAAATCAACTCTCATACTCAGCTATAGTCATAGATGCCTGACGAAGTTCATGAAACTGTCTATCCGCTACTAAATAAACCTCCTGGGTAAATACCTAATCCTAAAACGCTCCTCAAAAAACTCACAGGTAACTGTCTCTTAGTCAAAATGGAGCTTCTGCTCCTCGGTCCTCCGTAAAACTCTTGCTCCATCCCTTAGAAGATGGATCATAAAACAAGTTTTTGTGTTGCTGGTACAAGGGCAGAGCTTGAAGCATTCACTCAAACTCACTAACTAGGCCTCTTCCTGGAAACCTCCCGTATCTTCATAATATTGAGATGGTCGTAGCTTCAGGTCTCCCTGATATTTTCTGCAGCCGATGAGTGACGAGCCCTAGGTCTCTCTACATGCTCCTCCCTCTATCTAGGGCTCCGAGATCTATCCTTATGTCCTAAAATCTTGTCTCCATGCCCTCTCTATGATGACTCTTCCCTAGCCAACTCCAAGCGTAAGTTCTTTGCCCTATACTCCTTGTTGTGTCAAGGGGATGCATGGGCCTCCACTGATGGCTCCATGTCATGTCTAGCAAGTTGGCCACAAATGACCCTCACGTGTATAGCAGCATTGACATCCTGAAGCATTTATAAAATATGAGGTAGAATGGCCGCTATAGCCTGCTCTGGAGGTGGTATATCTAGGTCTATGTGAAAAGATATTTCATCTGATCTGTGCCTCCTACATAGATCAAGGTGAGAGTTAGTTCATTGTTCTAGGTCTTGTTTTAGTTTTCTATGTTTTCTAAATTATACAATTATCAGACATTGTGGTTTTCTAGATTAAAAGAAACCAATTTTGCACTAGGTTAATTGTTCATGTCTCATGTTTTCTAGGTGTGCCCAAGGGTCCAAGATTTGAACCCACGACTCTAATACCAAATGTAACGCCCATAAAATGACATTATAAGAACATGCTAACACCTAACACTTATCCCAAAAATTGTGACTTATTTTTTTTACAAGATAAAGGTAAGAGGATAAAAAAGTTATAAGGATGTTAATCCCCTAGGATACAACAACTAACTAACACCACTAAACTCAACTTTTCAATTAAAGAACCAGGTCTAGATAAAAGGTTAACATAATATCAAGTTTATCTCTAAGGTCCATTAATCCATTATTCATTAGGAAGGTACCAAAGATTAATTTACATAGTTAAATGTTTTCTTCTCTTTTGTTAATGTTCAATCCTAATAAGGTTACCCTTATGTTAATTTATTTAAATTTAGTATCCTATTACTTAGAGTCCTTTCCATTGACTCCTAAGGCTTGCTAAGAAATAACAAGGTTTAGCACTCTAAGGCAATTAAATGACCCCATTCACTCATCTACACATACCCTTAAGGATTTAATTTAAACATTTAAGATATATTTCTACAAAAAAAAGTAGGGTGAATCCTCCACCCTTAGATCAAAACAATCTTGACCACAAGATCCTAGGGTTGTAAACTATCCCTAAAAATCCGTATGAGTTTTTATTAAAGTATTTCCTTTGTTCATTTTCCTTCATTTGGTCTATTTGTTTTGTTAAAATTGCAGGTTGGAGAGGAGAAAGCTATGGAAGAAAAAGAGGAAGAACTATGGAGGTTTCTACAAAGAGATCTAGTTTAGGTTAGTTTAGATTAAATTTTTTATTTTCTTATTACTTCCATTCAAGGATTGGGAGGGTTATTCCTTTTACCAATCTGGTTTTGTTTCAACACTAAGTGTATTTGGGGTTTTCTATTTGGGGAAAACCCAATCCCATAAATATAAATGAGAAGGAATGTTTTAAATCTTCCATTTGTAGGTTTAAATGTTTAATACAACAAGATTTGAGCATTAATGAATTGTTGGTAGCTTCTTAGGTAAGTTTACAAATTTAACATTTAGTATAAACTAGATAAAAAATTTAACAGCATGGATCCGAAGAATTCTTCCGTAAGTGACAGAACCGCCGCCCAGAGCAGAGCGGCAGTCTTGGGACAACCGCCTTGCCCGGGTGGCAAACCATAGACCACCTCCCCTACTCAATAGAGGTTTTGAGACCTCTCGCCTTAGCTTGAGCAGCGGTTATAGGACCACCGATCTCCATAGGGTGACAGTCTTTTTTCTTAGAAGTAAAACCTAAATCGGAGATTTTTACAAAAAAGTAAAAGTTACTACAATGTTCCAAATCACATTCTAAACTTTATTTTATGCACCTAAAGTTTCAAGTTGTAATATTTCATTCTATTTGATCATTTCTTTGTTAGAATTACTCATTTAAAGTATTGAAGTCCAATAGTGACAATAATAAGTACTAGATCTCTTTTGTTTTTTACAACTAAATTTTCTTTCTATTTCAAGAGTAAAATAAACAGATTTATATCTACTTCTACATTGTTATTTTCTTAATACAAAATGCAACAATTCCCTATCTCAAATTTATTGTCTCTTTCACCTTCACTATAACTTTATATATATAAAATAACTACAACAACTTTCTTTTACATTCAAGTTTACTATGCATACTTTTAACATATTACAACTTCTATATTTCTCCTTTCTCTTTCACCATAATGCAAGCTTCACAACGTAGTAAACTTTCTTTTCCCATTGAGTATAACCCATTTCTTTCAAAACAAAGAACTTCCTTCATACAAACAACCAAAATCCAAATAAAGGGAATTACTTTCTTTTCTATTTCACAATACTAACTTTACAACACAAATCTTTCTTTTCTTTTTCAATATATAATACAACTTTCATAACCAACAATGGAATGCAATTTTCCTTCACAAGTTCAATACAATGTCCTCCACTTAAAGTGGGAAATCATACAAGAATATAAGCTAAAAGTAGAATACAAAATTACAAGTTCCTCCACTCTAAGTGGGAATAACACAAAGGAAGTTTCACAAGGTCTCTAACAAAAATATAAGCTTTACAACTTTAACAAGATAGCTCCTCCAAGATTTGTTTAATTCACAAAAAATGGGGGAGAAGCAACTCTCTCCACCCAACCAAGATATCTAATGAAAAGGAAAATTCATCCTTTTTATTTTCCCCCAAACCCCAACCACATTATAATGGGAAATGATTCCAACACATGGCAAAAATAAGCTGATACAACACAACAAATATTTCACATCCATTTCAACCACATTCAAATCAACTACAACACAAGAAACGAGAACAACAAAAAAATAAATAACACGGCTTAAAGTGAAAGCCAAAGGATTAAGACCTACGGGAGGCCACATATGCCTCCCAATGGGAATGGCTTCCCACTTTAAAGCCTCAATGCATATCTTAAATCCCGTATGCACTCTTATGCCTCCCTCAAGTACTCCTTATACCTCCCACATACTCTTATGCCTCCCTCAATCTCTTATGCCTCCCTCATAAAATAAACAAGTAAGAAATACAATCATTACTTGTACAAGGTGGGGCACCCAACCCAAATTCTCTACAATAAAAAGTAAACTCTTATGCCTCCCTACAAGAAATATCCCCATAGTCTCCTCCTACTCCAAACTTAGGCAATCTACCCACACCCAACAAGCATTCCAAAGAAAACAATACTCAACACAAGCACATAAACACAAAATAAATCATAACATAAGCAAGGTAAAGCTCCTACCTTTCCATAGTAGAGCTTGTTCCAAGAGTAAATCTCCAAAATCTTCAAAACTAAGAAACCATCCACAAGCTCCAACAATCCATAAGCACTCCAAAAACCCTCTAACTCTCCCAAAAATGCAAGAGCACAAAATAATGAAGTAATCCCCAAACAAGCAAAAGAACTTCAATAAATAGAAAAGGGAGAGAGGAGGATGAGGTGGATCCATGTAGGATGCTACATCACTCATTCTCAACTCCAGCTAAGAAGTCAAACCTCAACCCCAATGCACCATAAATTGGTGGGTGAGAGGAATGACAAGTAACTTACACACATAAACAAAGTCGCCACCCCTCTAAGGACAAAATTAATTACTTGAAAGAAAGTGAAATAAACATTTCACCTTTTTATCTTCCCAAAACACCTAATGAGGCCTAATTTTGACCCCCCAGCCCATAGGTAGGGTTGACATAGTAGTTTAAGAGGTGTGGGACAAGTTTGACTTGTCCCACAAGCCTTCAAAATTAACCCTTAAGGCCAAATTCGAGTTTCTCATGAAGGGTAGAGTGTACAACACTCAAGATCTCAAGCATTCAATACACAACACAAAATCCAAGAGCAAATCAATTCTAATAAACTAACTTCTTTTGGTCACATCTTTAATTAGTTTAGGATAAGATTTATTAACTTTAATAAGACACTTAGACCCATTAAGATAAAGGGGAAAACATAAATCAAAAACTAAATAAATAAACAAGTAAATTACATCACTCAAAGGAAACACATACTAACATTAATAAAAGGAAACTAAAACAAAAGACAACACATGACCCCTTGGTCACAATTTTCCCTAACCAAATAATTCTAACACATACGATTACATGTTGCCATGGCGACCCTTGTTGAATTCATCTAGAATTCCAATGTGGTTGGTCTCCAATCCCCCCGATGTTTATCGTGAATAAATTTATTTAAAAAAACACAAAAAAACATTTTTCGGCCTCGTGGCCACATTAAAACATCTATGCCAAAATATGCAATATAAATCTAAAATCATCTATATATGAATTAATATCATCTAGGAAAATATGATATCATTTACAAATTTCTAGCAACATTTCTATCCAACATTTCATCCATGTCAAAATGATCACAACATTAATTCAATTATCAAAGCCTACTCATGGTGATGAAAGTATATCGCATGTCAGAAATATATATAAATAACCATGTCCACAACATATCAACATCAATATAAAATGTCTCTAATAATCCACATGCATCATATATGAATCGAAATCAACAACAGTCTAGTATCTCTAACATCTAGTATCATGCTAAATCAAAAAGCTACAACAATGTCCATAAGTGTAGTCGACAGTATTAAAATCAAAACAAAAGGTGTCGAAGGGAAGTGGGCACTACATATTCTATTTCACGATCATCATATGCCTCGTAGTCTTCCTCTAGCTCCACACATATCCTCTCAACTTAGCATCATACGTTGAACAAAAACTAATACAATAGTCCCTGACACATATCTCCTCAAATTGCATGTTTCGGATGTTGGGGAGATTTTCGAGCAATGCAAAATAAAAATTGATCATTTCAAGGGCTTGATCTTAGCCTTTTAATGGAAATTCATCTCTCTGATTACTTGAAGCGCTGCTTGCATCTTCAACAATGTTTGACATGCGCTTCAGTATTAGAAAATGTATATATATTTACGTGTACATATCTGATTTGCACTTCTCCACGTTTTTTTGCCTTATGTTTTGTTATTTTCTCATGCGAAAGTTAAAATGCCAACCAAAAAAGGTAGGGATGGTCTTCCACGGAGGTCTCCAGGAGAGTGACTCTAGTTGCAGACGTTAGTTGGTTTGTTGGATGTCTCTTCCAATTTCTCACCATGGACGGTTTTCACATGCAATGTTTCATGTTCCAAGAAGTTCAAATTTCCCTACGTTAGTCATTACACGTCTTTATTGCACAAGTCTTCACATAGCCAATAAACATCAGAAAAAATAGCAAACGCCAAGGAAATGATCGGCTGGTCTGAGGCTTAAGCAACAATAAAACAAAACTCCTAAGAGCCACCAAATAGCTGCCAAATAGCAGAGCGCCACGTCTAAAGCAAGACACCAAAAACAACCGCAGTGGAAACAAGATGCCAAATAGTAATTACAAAACCTCATTATTTCACTGTTTTCCTTCAGATCGCAGATGCTCCATGCACGTCTTTTGTTGGTCGCTGCCATGTCTCCACGAAGACTCAGAGTCATAAGAAATGAGTACGCAAAATAGAAACTTAAAATGTTGAACGTCGGTGCTCTAATAACCGCTCTGATACCAATTTTGGTTTTAGAGCATAATGAATTAATTTAATCAAACCAAAATAGACCAATAGATACAAGTAGAAATGGTTTGATTGAAGAAGGAAGCTTCTAACAGTTTGAGGGACGGATATGCCACGAAGACATAACTAACAAGGTCAGTTTAAACAATTAATCTAACACACTAAATCTAGTGACTCCACACAAATCTAATTATTTTTATGATGGTCTACATGTATACTCCTAACTAATATTGAATTCACTCAATTTAATCCCCAAATAGAGTCTTGCACACGACTGTATAAAATGTTAAAGATATCCTATAAGGATACTTTTATAAATATACGAAAACATTAGTTTATTTGTTCATCTCTACCAAATGTTTTAATACAATTTTCATCATTAAAAATCCCTTTCTATATGGGAACACCAATAACTCTCACAATAGATTTCAAAGAGTAAGCCTTATAGTAGAACAATGATTCATAACAGGTTTTATCATAAAATCAAAGTCTTCGAGTATTCTAAATTAATGTGTACATGCTTCAAACGTTTATAAAAATCATCCACATATTGGTTCAAGGAGACAAGTAATTTACCCTATTCGACTCATATGAACTTAATTACAATGATGTGATGAGATTTAGGGATTAGTTGGTCTCAATAACATCATGCATAATAAATCAAATGTGACTATGTAATGTGTTTTTGGGTTTTATGGACCCTAAGCTTTGCTTCATTAGTTATATTAGTGAAGAAGACTCCTATAATGATGAATTTAGGTAGCCTTGTAAGGTACATTGAGAGAAGAAGTGAGAATCACTTGATGAATGGACCACTGAGATCAATGAAGAATGCACTCTTTCATTTGAACCAATCCATCCAATCCATGAAACACTACCATTCCTTTCTGACCCCTTTAAACTTGATGAGAACTTGAAACAATTTCCCACACAATGTAACCATGATGATCCTTCCACCTGGGAAACACAGTGACTAATGAAATGTGAGACCAAAAACCTTCCGACCTTGATATGGGTGAAGGTAGGATATTGAATGAATAATTATTTAGTATTTTGATCAACCCATCCGATGAGATGAGAAACATACTGAGACAAAAATAAATTTGAGACCAAAATTAAGAATTGAGAGGGATTTCATTCTGCATGAGTCACAATTCAACTTCAATACTCTTTAAACATGAATTTATCATTAACCTTCTGTAAGGCAATATTTGTAAATATGGTCACCATGTAGTGGTAGGTGGATATTTTTAATTGTTGCTCGGAAGTACCTCTCGGAATGGGTACTACCATAAATAGGTTGTTGTTTACGGGAGTGAGGATTTCGGGAGAATGTGGTTAAACTTTATGAGTAGAAATCACCTTTCTAATTCCCCATGTCATGTTTTTGAGTGGAAAAACTTATCCTCCATAGGGGGAGCACATTTTTATGTCCCCTTGTTGGAAAAAATTCACAATAGGACACTACACCTCTATAATGTCTCCATGGGTCCATTCATCATGGAAAAGTGGTCAAATGTGAGTAATCATCAATTAAAAGCATGTTTATAAGACCTCAGTGATGAGTTAAGTGTAGTAAAACACTCCCCCATAAGGGGAGAATAGTTTTGTGTCCCCATATTCCCATTCATGTTGGGACAAAGTTAAAAAGTGAAATCATGTCTCCGGAACCCCGCTCGAGCTTCTTGGAATATTGATGTCATCATTCTCAACATGAAAATAGACTAAGCAGTGAATTCTAAGGATCAAGAGAAATACGTGGAGTTCAAAAGGCCAACATGATATGATTTTGAATCCAAAGAACCCAATTAATGCATTCAACAATTTTCAAGACCGATTCAACTTTCAATTTTCTTTTTTAATCCATTTTCCACTTTATCTATTACGCATATGTCAATAAGATGAGTTGCCATTAGATTTGAATGATTATAAACCAATTTAAAATATGTACCATGCGGAGGGTATAATTTAATTAAATTTTTCATTTGGCTAGGCTCCTAACTCTTCGTGAAGTGTCTAAAACCCTTTGAACAAGATCTACCTTATAAATACACTTTTGTTGCATTAGTGGACAAATTTCTACATTTTAATACTTCCAAAATTATTCCTTGATTATTGTACCATGAAGTATGCCATGTAAAATTTCCAATTCCTAGGATATGAGCTCCCACAACTTCGAGAGGATTGTGAAACCCTTCGAACAAGGTGAATACTTCTTTTGGAACATGCATTCCCTAGTGCCTTGCCAAAAATACCCAATTTTGCACAACTTGTTCCTAACCTCAATTATCTCCACAAAATATTCCTAACATACCTCAAAAAAATTTATTGTGCTCCCATACAAATCGAAAATGATTTTAATTTTCTCTGTAATCTTAGGAGGATGTTCACAAATGACAAAAAGACAAAAATAGCTCTTTTGAAGCCTGGGAAAATTCTTCTTTCCTTATATCTTGATAACATCAGTAATAAGCTAGATAAATGTCCCTAAAAATGAAACACACTTGAAGACCAGAATGAGGGTGACTGAAATTTGAATGATGGCTAGATAATAAATTTACTTTGATCGAGAAAGGGAATTTCAAGTGTAGTTTTTGTTATCATGACAAAAATTTTAAATTTTGCATGTTAGACATTTACAATGGCAATAAGGCCATTTCTTGAATGAGTATCTAAACCATTGAGTTTCATTCCATTGTATAAACTATAGGAAAATTTTCAAGTGGTCACCACCTTTCGTGTCACCATTAGTCAATTCATTCATCTAAATTGATAATTAAGATAAATTTGATACCCTAATCATAGTTGTTGGTATGTGATATGAATTTTCACTCACCCTAATTATATCATACATTACATAGTTGCTTGGTTCAATTACTGAGAATAAATATTGATTAAATTGAGTGATGTGAAACTTATTGGAACTATATGATTTGTTTTTTTAATTCATCTAGGCCTAATTAAAACTCTACGAATGAATCAATTGGTCAATGTCATCCATATTAAAGATGCAATTATTGATGTAGGATTATCATGGGCAATTGAATTTCTTAAATAAGTTTTAGAATATTATTTAAGTCTAGGAGCACACAATGATGGTGAGCAAGATAATGGAGAAAGGAAACTGCAACACAAAAGTTGGGTGATTATGACAATTACGCGGGGACTTCACGAATGCTTTGTGCAAAGTTGAATTATATAATACACATCGATTACACAAGTGAAAGAGCATAATGTGTGCATGAAGTGAATCAATTCTACCATGTGTGGGACTAGGGTGACAAGGAGTAGAGAGACATGCCAAGTAGCATGGAACAAATGAAAATTTCAAGGATCATGAAGAAACACAATTCACTACTAGATATAGCCTTATTTATCAACATGGTTATCCACAAAAATAATAATTTGTGAAATATTTGTGAATTATCAACATTATAAGGATATATTATATAAAATACAATGCGATATTCTAGAATTTTATAAAATAGACTTTAAGACTTGTGAAATATCCACATTCTTGAAATTTCATTATGGAGAAATCACATTTTCTCATTTTATGAGAAACTATTTCCACTATTTCATAAAATTCTAATTTCAAACTATGAAATATCAAAATTTCCTAAATTTCTTTGACATAATATAAAAATTTCTCCTTATGTTTATAAAAATTAAGCATTCAAAAATAGAAGTATTGATAGAGTATATCACCAAAATAGAAAGTCTCACTATTAAAATTTTCAGCAAACTTAAAAGGTTTTACAAACATCATGTAAACTCTACCAAAAAAATTTAATTGTCTGTATGTGTGTGTGTGTGTGTGTGTGTGTGTGTGTGTGTGTGTGTGTGTGTGTGTGTGTGTGTGTGTGTGTGTGTGTGTGTGTGTGTGCGTGTGTGTGTGTGTTGTGTGTGTGTGTGTGTGTGTGTGTGTGTGTGTGTGTGTGTGTGTGTGTGTGTGTGTGTGTGTGTGTGTGTGTGTGTGTGTGTGTGTGTGTGTGTGTGTGTGTGTGTGTGTGTGTGTGTGTGTGTGTGTGTGTGTGTGTGTGTGTAACATTTAAATGTAATTATTGATAATATATATTAACATTGTATCATTATTCAAATTTTGACCTCATTTTTAATGTTGATATCAAATTTTCAAAAAAATCTACATACTTGAAATATTGAGTGAGTATTATCCAAAGAAAATAAAATATATGCTCTCGACACTTTAATGCACTAGTTAAGTCTAATTTTTGATAGTATACATTAATAAAATATACAAATATCTAATTTTTGATAATCCACATTCGTAGAATTTAATATTACAAATAAAATGTAAAATAAACAAATTGAATTATAAATAATATAGATCACTAATACATTAAAAATTATTGTGTGGATAACCAAGTGATCAACTAACAAATAATTTACGAAGTTGAAAGCACCTCTTAATTTTATTTGTCCACCCAAGTATTTAAAATTATGTTGTGGGTAATACACATAATAAACAAATGTAAGATAGTTGTAAATTTCGTGACTAAAAGAATGATTTTGGCTAACCAATACTTCCCAACAATAATCAAAATTACAATATAAAAAGTTTTGAGGTCAACTAGTGTATACAACTCAAATTATGGAATATTTGTGCAAATTCTAGTTGTAAACATTAATTATAAACATTATAGATAAATAATATTATAGTATTCTTAAGGAATAGGAAGATGGACCCTATCTCCTTTGTTAGCACAAACCCACCTTCATTGATAGGAAAAAGACACTTATTTAAGATGAGATAGTAGCGAGATGTGGGATGCACTCATCATGTCTATACAATAGTGGATAACCGCCGGGATGAGCATCAAGACATAATTATTGAGACTACATGTATTATCAGGGGTATTTCTATCTCAGTATTATTTGACTCTAGAGCATTTGATTCCCTTATATCACCATCTATAATGGACCAAAGTGTCGGCTAGTGGCATCTACTGAGTCATATAGTAGGAAGGTTGAGTTGGAATCTAGGGCCAAAATCACAATGGACACCTACGTGGATATTTGCATCCTTGATTTGGGTTAGTTGTCCACTACCATAGACCCTTATATGCTACCTTTAAGATCATATGAGGTAATTTAAGGCATGGATTGGCTTGATTCTCATAGTGCTAAAGCAGATTCTAGAAGTAAGATAGATGAGTTTCAAGATGACCTTGGGAATTCGGTTGTAATTACTAGAATGTAAAGGCCTATCTCTTTATGTATGATATCTACTAAGTAACTAAACCTGGAGCAAACAAAAAGGTTGTTTGATTTTTTTGATCATGATTAGTTACCAATCATAGGGCACTTTGGGTTGTTCACTACTAGAATACCATTTTATGTTGAGGGATATTGCAGATGTATTTTTGAGAAAACTTCCTAGATAACCACCGCTTATAGAGGTGGATTTCACCATAGAATTAGTACTGATATGGGAAACACCAGTTTCTCAGACACCTTATCAGATGATCACCCCGAGTTCCATGAGCTCAAGATTCTATTAGAAGAGTTGTTAGAGAAGGTTATTGTCCACCCTAGTGTGTCTCCTTGGGGGGCACTAATGATTTTTTTGAAGAAGAAGGATGGGTCCCTTCCACATTGTCTTGATTTTAGATATCTTAATAATGTAATGGTGAAGAACCATTATCCCCTTCTAAGAATAGATGACTTATTTGATTAGATGAGGGGAACTAGAGTGTTCTCCAAGATTTATCTTAAGTCAGGATACCACTAGTTATGTATTGAAGATGTAGACATTCACAAAACAACTTTTTGCACTCGGTATGGGCACTATGAGCTCACTATAATTCCTTTTAAATTGACCAAGGCTCTAGTAGTTTTCATGAGACTCTTAAATGGGGTTTATATGAATTTATTGAAAATATTTATCTCGATATGTCTTTATAATATATTGGTTTACACTTGTTCAGAGGCAAAACATGAGGAACATTTGAGAAAAGTGATACACTCTTTGAGACAGTAGATAATTTTTGGGAACCTAGAGAAGTATAGTTTGTTTGAGTCTAAGATTCAATACATGGGACATATCATTTCTTGTGAGGGTATCATGGAAGATCCCTTAAGTATTTTTGTTTTTACTAATATGCCAATACCTAGTTCAATGAAAAGGTGAAGAGTTTCATGGGTTTAGTAGGCTATTATCGTAGGTTCATAAATGACTTGAAAAGGTGAAGAGTTTCATCGGTCTAGCAGGATATTATCATAGGTTCATATAGGACTTCTCTAGGATTGTTCATCGTATCACTTCTCTTGACAAAAATGGAATAAGTTTTGGTGGTCATAGAAATTTTAGTAATATTTTTAGTTACTCAAGGAGAGATTGATGACATCACCTATTTTATAAGTTCATGATCCATTGCAGAGTATGGATTTTGTGTTGATGCTTACTTAGAGGGAGTTAAAGAAGTACTTATGCGGGAGCAACATGTCATTAAATTTTATTCACGAAAGCTCAAATACTATGATCTTAATTACCCTACCCATGAACTTGATATTTTAACAAAGTGGTTCATGCCCTATTTTTTTGGATTAATTTCCTTATGGGTAGTCAATTTGTTTTGAGGACCAATCATCAGATCTTACATCACACCTTCTCACACCCAAACCTCAATGCCTTTCAATGGTGTTGGATGGATTTATTGTGTGATTATGACATGAATATTTAGTATATTAAGGGAAAAGATAATTTCATCGTAGATGCCTTGAGTATAGGAAGACATATAGTTTCCACTATGACTATACAATCAGATATTTGGGGAAGGATACTTGGCACCTTCCAAGGGAAATTTGTTATGAGGGTGCAATATAGATATTGAGTCACCTTTGTATTGTTTAGAGGAAGATATGCATGATGATTTTTAGAGGCACATATATGTGTCTAAGGTAGGAGATATTCGTAATTTAATTATTTTTAGGCCCATTTGTTGGAAAACACAAGAACTCAAAGGTGACGATAAATCATTTCTTCTTCAACCTTTGAAAAAAATACAATCCTCAAAAAACCATTCAGTCTTAATCGACATTAACCATTAAGAAAAAATGACATCCAAATATAGGATAGTAGCAAACAAGCACAAATGAAGAAAATGGTTAATGTTGCACACCCTTGAAGGGAGAAAAATCCACTAAAATCAATGCACTAATGTGAAAAATTGTCCTATAAAATATTACAAATATTTTTATTTGTTGAGCACCCACTTAACATGAAGCACCAACTTTAATCAATCAAGTCAAACACCTACTTGAAACATTTTACAAGCCCCTACTCTCATGGAAGCACCAAATCCCAATTTTACTAAGAACCTACTTGGTATTCATAAGTTTTTTATCACATTCATCCTTATAGTTACTTTAAAAAAATTTGTGATCTCATACTCAACTCTTACACGATCATCCTCCTTCTTTACACACCTAAAGTCAACTCTTATCTCAATTTCTCACACATCTAAAACTCATTCTTCAAAATATATTTTTCAAGAACATTAAGACATTCATATACATGAGGATGACACACTCTCACACCTATTACATTTTCATTTCTAAATACTAAAACTTTTGCACTTTTTAACTCATATAAGAGGCTTAGATGATATCACCTAAAACCAGAAACAATGTCATCATTATAATTACGGGAGTGTTTGTTGCAGGTATCAACCATTCTTAACCTATTGTGAACCTTATCCTACCTATGATGAAAGTTTGAGAACATTTCTCATCACATTGTAGATCTACGAAAACTGAAAAATATTCCATTTGATTGTTACATCTACAAGTGTAATAGTTTCATACCTCCTCATCATTGTCTCAACATAGATTCATTTTTCTTTTAGTTAAAACAACTATAAAAGAAGTATTATGAATGTTTGTGTACTTTAAATTGATCCTCTATTTTCCTTATAAATCCTTGAAAATATTTGTAACTCTACATTTTTCTTCCAAGCCTCGATTAAAGCCCATATGCTCCATTAGGTGTATGAGCGCAAAACACACGAGTCTTCAACTTCGGTGTAAGAAACACACTTTTGTCTCATGTCATGTAATGAAAACAGGATAGATGACTCTTTAATATATTCATAACATCAACATGTGCTTGGATTTTTGTAGGTTAGGGAACAATACTTCTCTTCTTCTAATTTGCGTGTGCATATTCATGATGATTTAACAAATATAGAATTTATGCTAAACCCTAATTGCAGAGTCACGTATGATAAATAAATGGTAAGAAAATTTTGGGATATAGATGACTAAATAAAGAATATAGATAAATATAAAAACCCTAAAGCAAGAGAGGGAAATAATGGCTTAGTTGATTTGTGTGTGATCCGGGACTATGCAAACGGGAGAACTAATGAACAGGAAGGGCATACTTTCACAATCACACACTGTAAATGCTTGGGCTGTTAGATATTCCTGGACATGGATTCTTGGATTAGGAGAGGGTTCGTAGGCACATGATACCTATTTTGGGCACTTTTTACCACATATGGGCTCAAAATATGGTTTTTTCTAATGTCACAAGATGGTTGTTGGTAGTCGTTATTGATCTCCTCAAGGTCACACTATGATTGCCAAATTTTCCTATACACTATAAAGATAAGATGAAATAAAAACCCTCAAACTACATGAAATCTAAAAAATAGAAGATGCATTATGGGGAGTCAAAGGCGACCCCAACAGTCACCTAACCGAGTGAACTTATGACCAAGCAATGCACTACATCTTGAAATTCGGGAATTTCTTGTGCGTGTGTGATATAATCATGCCCTAGGAAGCCCTTGTGGCATGTACAAGTCCACAAGATAGCATGTGATAGCTAGATGTACCAATGTAAATAGATGTGTGGATGGAAAAATGAAATTCCCCTCCTATATGTGTATGTAAAAATGCAGTCTATTGCCCCTTATATGAGTACTAGATTGATGCCTTTCGATGCTCTTAGATTCCTTTGGATGCAACCTTAGGTGATGATAACAAATGCTAAGATATTGGTCCTTTATTTTTCCCAGATAGCTTTGTATTTATATGATTCACCTATTTAAATTTCATAATCGATAGATGAAAGGAAGACCCATAAGAAAATAAGATGCCTAAAAGATAAAAAAATCCCCAAAGAATGCATGTAAGATAGAAAAATGTCGGGGATCCCAGAGTGGATGAGGGTACACAGGTGTTGGCTTCTTCACTACATGCTACTGTCTGCCTAGAGTCATGAGAGATAAAGTAATAAAGTATTGATTAGGATGTAGGTTGTAAAAATCTGCAAAGAAGAATAGAGACAAAGCAAAGAGGGTGAATATAGTTGTCAATTACTAGTTTCTCACTTAGGAATCATATGAATGCAAGTATTTGTTTATGGACCTAGAAATGTACCCAATTATGTGATTTTGTGTCTACATTTGCACCCATTTTATGTTTTTGACTGAATAATTGTTAACATAAAGTAGATAAGAGATGCATACCTAATAACCATGTAGAGTGTGATGGTGATAGCATGCCAAAGAGACAAGTGAAAGCATGAAGTGATAAAAATGAAGTGTGGAAGCTAATAAAGAGAAAGTAACCCTAGGGGTGAAGCGTATGAGTTGTACCATGTTATACTTGTTATTTTCCTTGATGTAGGGTTACTTCTTGTTGCATAGTAAGGACAAAATTGCAAAAGAAGAGTGAATAATTATGCAAAGATGTGTATATGAAATTTTTCATAAGTATGTAAAAGCATGTGAAAGTATGTAAAACTAGTAAATGGAAAGTGTGGACCTAATTTGTGAAGAGTGACAAGGATAAAAATGTTATGAACTATTGTAGAAGATAGTTTTTTTGGGCGATATCACACCAAGAGTAAGTTTTTAGGTGATCTCATGCAAAGAAAGTGTGTTTACGTAATCTCACGCCAAGTGCAAGTTTTTTGGGTGATATTACACCACTACATAAGATTGTTTGGGAGAGAGGTCTATTGTTACTCTTCATCATGACTACTTCTTGAATTATACACCAATGTAGATTGTGTGATCCATGTTTAGTTCCATATTGTTCCAAATTTATTGATTCTTCAAATTGAAGGAGATTGTAGGAGATTACATGCATTTTGTGTTATGAGGCCAACACCTGATCCTTTAAAACTAATCATGTGAATTGTTTTTAAGCGTGTTGGTATGAAAAAGTAATTGTAACCACCCCATGCTCATAGGAGCCCAGAAATGTTAGGATAACTCCGACACTAGTGTCTTCATCTAGGTGTTGGTGTATGTGCTGAACTAAGGACCCAAGTCAAATTCTAGACAATTCTATGACTATAAAATTTTATGTGTATTGTGTAGCGTTTACGAAGCTACTATATATTGTAAGGGATGAATGATTCAGCGAATGTATGCCCCCTCATTTTGGGTGCATGTGACACCGATGGTTGGAGCATGAGGTCCAACCAAAGGAGAGGACATGAAACTAATCTAGAGTGAAGACCCTACAATGGGGCAAGGAATGTTGATGGTAGAAACCAAGGAGCATGCAAATAAGATGACTAGAAACATATGTTAGTAGAAAAAAAGGAAAAAACATGCTATAGAAGACAACGTAACCAAGAAATAGTGTAGACAAAGTAGACCATAAAAATTACGTTTCAAACATGGGACATTGCTCACATTAATGTTACAAGACAATCATGGACATAACAACTAAAGTATACAAGTAATGATCATACATGACATAGGGCATAGCCCACAAATACTGGAATACAATAGAAAATAATGGAAAATAGTAGTAAGTAAAGTATCGGACAACCATGGTGGAAAATAGTTCTGTAAGGAAAAAATCGCACATGAAGCACCCGTTAACATGTTAGAAAGTTAAAAAGTATGTCAAAGTATATTTTTATCAATGGAAAATGTAGTTTGTTAGTAAGTATAAAATGAAATAATAACACATGTGATGTGTAGGAGTAGAACATGTAGATTCCTCCAGGATCCTCTATCAGTTGGTAAAAGATATATTTCCAAACATCATTGTTGCTTGTAAATATCAGTAGGAAGTTTGTATTCACAACTAAAGACCAAGTGAATCCACATGTTAATATCATAAATATAATGACATACTAAGTATCCATCTAGCATGGAAATAAAGTGTACATGTGAGGATAAACATGCAAGAATTAAAGAAACGAAGATATGTAATATGTTGTGAATGAGTGAGATGGAATGGTATGTAATGTGAATGTAATAGGAGAAAAATTCCCCAGAGAATGTAGATGAGAAAAGATGATGTTAATTTATAAAATACCCCTTGACATTCAAGAATGAACCATAAAACAAGAGTGTGTCATTGGAAAATGGTTTGATAATGTGCTCTAGATGGATAGATCATGGAGCATAAAGTGTAAATTGTAGAGGAAGTGAGGTTCATTTCAGATTGAGACCCTCAATGGATGACTATGAACTATAGCACAAGAGTACATCATAGGGTAGTGACGATACAAGATGTTTATCAAGTTATGTAAGATTAATGCTTAGAAATAGGAAGTATGAATCACATAGCAAAATAGTATAAATGATAGACACTTGATAACGGTAGGAGGGGAAGAATGAATTTAATGGCCCCCAAGTGTATGATGTAAAATAGAATCAAGTAAAATCATCTAATACATCATCATTTTCATGGTTGAAGCCAAACGGAGAAGCCTTAGAGACCTCCTAAGCAATGATATGGGGTTTCTCATATATGGAGCCATTGCGGCGTAAATTTTACATTCCCACCGCATATTATTCATTAGTGAAAGGTGGTAGTGGGAAACCATATGAATACTCGTGAGATATTTTTGTATAGTTGAGAAATGAATCATTTAAAATAAAAAATGGATGAAAGGAATTGGAAATGTGATATCAATGTGATCAAGATCCAAAGTACTGCAAATTTAGTCAAGCCAAAATTACCCAAGTGTAAGTGGAGAAGTGTGTGAAACAAATATTGGTGTATCGAAAATGCAAAGGCTGTAAGCAACATTAATGTAAATATATCTATGATATAGGTGAGAATAATGAGGTGAAGGCGGGAGATCATATAGTGTGAATCCTAGCCAAGCCTACCTATCATTTGTGTAAACGATATCAAAGAAAGTGGGATGAATGGAATATGAGACCAATAAGTATTATTTATGAAAAGAGTGCATGTGAATGAAGGAAGCACCGATGTGGGGTGTTCACTGGAAAATGAGGAAGGTGGTATGACATATAATGTATGGATACACCTCTATTACATTACCATAGCAATAGTAGAAGGGGGTATCTTTAATTTATATTCCCAGCGCCAATAGAAACAAAATTATCATTTAAGTATGACTCATCGATATCGATAGGATTGAAGTTAAGATTACGTAATGTGACATCATTAAGCTCAATGACATCAACCTCATCATCGAATAATAAGTGCTAGCATTGTCATGTGTTGGATAGCAATATCAATGATATTGGTAGGAATGGGGCTAGATGTAGGAGCAAGGGCGTCTCGTGACGAAAAGTAGTGGTGGTTATTAGAATAGAAAAGTCGGTGAAATGATATTAGTAGTGTGAGTGGGAATGGATGGTATGCTTGTAGAGGTGGAAGAAGGTTGTGAAGCACTAGATTGACCAATATCATATGTACCAATATTTCTATATGGAATAGGTTGCGATGGAGGAATAGGCATATCAATAATAGTTTCTATATGACAAAACATGAATGGATCAGGGTTGGAAGCAATGGTATGTTCATAACCATCATGTAATAACTTAAAGCATCAATCAACTGCAGATGGTACAACATGCATTACGTGAATCTAGGGTCTACCCAAAGAAGATATTGAAACAGAATGACACATCGATAACGAATAATACTTGTAGGAACAATATTGGGCCCAACTTGGTTAGGTAAGGTAATTCCATTTTTTTCCGAGAAAGGAGCGAGAACATAGATTTATGGAAGATCCATTTATAACAAGTATGCATTAGATATAAATGGTGTCAAAGTGGTATCGGTGATAAGAAAAGGTGCAAATGGATTATCAACAGTAGATGGTGGTTTGTCCTCATCACTAAATAATATAGCATGTGGTAGAATTTTGAGATCTTGAGTTATATTTTTGAATCCCTCTAGCGATTTATCACTTTCAATGTGAATAGAGAAATGGGTGGCCTCTAATGTATGATGGAAATCAGGTGCGGTGCACAATAAATTATAAAGAGATATTTTTCCAGTGTATTATTAAGTTCTTTTATGATTTCAAAATTCTTAAAATTGGTTATAGGAGTTTTATAAGTGATAAATTGTGGGATAAAAATGGGTTGGTTTATCAAGAGGACAAGTGCAGCGATTTTTAACTATATTGATAGTTGGATCATTTGAAAGAGTAATGAAGTGAGGAGGATGATGAGTAAAAACTTACATAAAATCAGCATGGGTAGTAACCATGCCAAAAACCTTAGTTTCGGTAAAATAAGGATAAGAAGATTGATCCATGAATTGAGAAGAAGAACAAATATTTTGATACATGCTCAAAAGTGAGGGTTTGAATGGAAAGGTTCACTAAATGATATAACAAATATAGAAATAATGCTAAACCCTAATTACGAATCATGTATGATAAATAAATGTTTTAAAAATTTAGAAATATAGATGAAACAAGGAATGAGCTGCTACATAAATATAAAATCCCTAAGTGTAAGAGACGAAAATAATGACTTAAGTGATTCGCTCTTGATATAGGACTATGTAGACTAGTATAACTAATGAATAGGAAATGCATACTGTCACAATAGCACATTGTAAATTCTAGAACTACAAAATATTCCTGGACTAGGGCACCTCGATTAGGGCAAGGGCCCTTAGGCACCAAATACCTCTACAGTGACCCTGTGAGCATGCAAGGGCTCAGAATATTGTTTTTTTGGTTTTGCAAGATGGTCTCGGTAGTCATTTTTGGCTTCGAATGACACATTATGATCTCCGAATTCACATGTAACTGTGAAAACCACAAACTAAATTAAATCCCAAAAATAAAATATGTAATATGGGGAGTCATACTGACTGTGGAGGTCACCTGACTGAGTGAACTTATGACCAAGCACTACACTACATCTCACACTCCATGTATTTCTTTTTCGTGTGTGATATAATTTTTCCTTAAGAAGATGTTGTGTAAGTGCATGTATTTGCCAGTGTGATAGCTAGATGTACCAATGTAAATAGATGTGTGGATAACAAAATGAACTTCCCCTCCTATGCATGTATGTAGAAAATTAAGTCCCTTGTCCCTTGCATGAGGGATAGATGGATTTTTTTATGTTATTATATTCCTCTAGACGCAACCTTAGGTCATCATAATAGATGCTTAGAGCTTGGTCCTTTATTTTGGTCACATTACTTTGTATTTATATGATTCCCTCAAGTTTGAATTTTGTAATTGACAACTAAAATGATGACCCATAAGAAACTAATATGTCAAAAAAATAAATGATGCCCAAATAGAGTGATTAAGATAGATAGAGGTTGGGGCACGAAGAGGGGAAGAGGGAGCACAGGCACTAACATCTTGGTTGGGCGCAAGTGTCTAGATTCATGAAAGGTAAAGTAATAAAGTACCAAATGGGTTATAGGGTGTAAAATACTGAAAATAATATCAAAGAAAAATCAAAGAGGCCAAAGATAGTGTCAATTATTATATTTCTATCTTAGGAATAATATTAATGAAAGTATGTGTTTATGTACTCTACAAACGTATCCAAGTGCGTGATTTTGTGTCTACACATGGTAACTCAAGATCACAGTCTCAAACTTTCTTAATCAACACCACTATCTGAACTTATAGAGGCTCTTAGTTCTTTTATAATGTCACATGTGACCTATGGTTCACCTTCAAGGACATTGGGAAGCACTTCTCTCTTTATTCACATGATGAACTTCTGATTAGGCCATGGTACTAATGAATTTATCTGTATTTAAAACCATTCCTCACAAAATGAGTTTCTTCACTTTGCAAATCACTTGTTCATGGATCCTAAGGAACCTTTCTTCAAATATATGCTCCTTTTGAAACTTTTCAAACCAATAGTAAGCATCATTTCAGGTCATCCAGGTTCAATATTCATGCATTTTCGAGACAACTCAAGCTCGGTCTTAGGTCCTACAAACTAGACTTGTCTTAAGTGACATTTATCATTCCACACTTCACTTCCATGGAAAATCAAAAATTTAACACTTGACTAGAGACCTCGACTCATATTTGTCACTCACCTTCATGAGATATGAGGATCAATTCACATTTGCACTTCGATTCCTCAAACCTTCTTGATAGACCAAATGAGATATATTTGACCATTAGAACTTAGACACAAAAACACCTCACCAGATCAGGTCATGGGATTAAAAATGTATTTTTGGACATCTAGAAACAATCGTGATCATATAGCACCTCCAAAACGTGCATTCACATCAAATCCCTCTTAAACAAACTTGACCGGTTTTTTTCTTGTTAGGTCTTAAGCGCTTGGGACCATTTGGTTAAAGGGTTCACCCATCTAATGGATGGTACACATCTCAAACACTTCATGATCATCAAGATCACTTCTCATACCGACTTTGACATCATAATTTTCAACAAAAACCATATTGTGCATGACTTTACCTTCAAATCTTCATAAAATAGTGATTTTGTTGTACCTTCTCACCGACATAGAACATTTCACCAATGCAAAATTAAAATAGGAGGAGTCCTTTAAAATCCCAAGAAACCAAATCAGGTTTCCCAAGCAATTAAGAAAATATAAGATTTATAGATGCATAAATATGATTGTAATTTAGCCATAAATAAATAAGCAATGAAATACAAAATTGACCCACATACAAAAAAGCCATAAAATACGAAACCCTAATTCTACAAAGAGGAGATATGAGAACTTATCTAATTCGTAAATAATTCTTTAATTTAATGAAGTGATGTCTTGGTGAATAGAGAGGGGAAATTGTTACACCAAAATCTAGAAAAATTTTGACCACAAGATCTTTGTGGATTGGGAACTGTAATGGGTTAGGGGCACCTACGCACACTACTGGACCTACTCTAGGTGCATGTGACTTCTCAAAACCTCAAATAACAAACTTTGAAAGGTCAAAAGATGTTTTTTATCCTTCTCTTCATGTCATTAGTGTGTCATGTAATTATTTCCTATGTCGTTAATATCCTGCAATAAAGAATTAACTTTGTAAAATCCTCAAGAGTGCATCAAATCCGAAAATAAAGTAATGAAAATGAGGAGTCATATTTTCCTCATATATCAAATGAATGATATTAGGATTAAGTAATGTAATAAATTTCAGACCCAATTTATTTCTATGTGTGTGTGTGAATATATTGTGCCCTACATGGCTCTTGTGCGTGTCACACTTGATAGCAAATAATAGCTAGATCTAGAAAATATAGATAGATGTGTACATGAAAGAATGAACTTACCCTCCTATGGAGTGTAAGGTGATTAATGTAGTACCTTACCCTTGTGTGGATGTTAGATGAATGCTTGAATGCTCTTGATAATGCCTTTAGATGCAACCTTAGGTGGTGATAACTAATACTTAGTGCTTGGTCCCTTATTATGATCACATAAATTTATATTTATGTGATTCACTTTCTTGAATTTCATAATTAACCTTGAAAAAGGCTGAATCAAAAAATATAAAATTCTCAAATGGCTAGAAAAGAACCAAATACGTAAACAAAGTTCAAAGAGGTCAATGACTATTACAGGGGATGGGGGTACTTAGGGTTGATGTCTGGCTAGGCCTTTGGTGTCCAAGATGATAAAGGTCGAACTATAAAAAGAAAAAATAAGATTGAAAGAGTGTAAGATCAACAATATAATCAAATAAGGAAAAATTGTCCAAATACATGTGTTAATTAGTACATTTCTTACTTAGGAATCATATGAACAATAGTATATAATCAAGACTAGATAAATATTCAATGTGAGTGATTTCCTATCTACATTTGTCCCCACTTTATTTTGTTGATAAAATGATTGAAAACATAAAGTAGATAAGAGATGCATACATGATTACCATGTAAATTGATAGTTAAAAGTGTGCCAAGAGATAAGAAAATGTGTGGAGTGATAAAAATCTGAAGCATGCATGCTAAAGAGGAGGATGTGTAAAAAGTGATTATGACAAACCTCGGGTGAGAGCGTATGCATTCTTTGTCATGTTGTACATGTTGTTATTGTTGATTATTATTGATGATGTAACTCTTTGCTTCCCATAAGGATGGATCTGCAAAATAGAATAATGAACAAGTAGTCAACTACTCGTGTATATGAACAAAATGTGTAAAAAATATGTAAAAATGTGAAAATGTGAAAAAGTAACATGTGCACTTGATTTTTGATGAGAGAAAGAGTATAGAAAGGATCATAAATATGATGTAGAAGAATAATTTTTTAGACGATCTCACGTCAATTGTCGACAATGACGTTTTTGGGTGATCTCATGCCAAGAAAGGAAGAAGTGTAGGGATAAATTTTTTGTGTCATCATCCAACCTTTAACCGCTAATTGAAATGTAACCACCACTGTAGATGGTGTGTAAAATTATAATCTATTATGAACAATTATGATCAAACACGAAAGTAGAAAAATTTCATGTAGTGCATGCATGCGAGTCAAGGGACCTGTGTCCCCTCTAAAATTTGTCTGTGAAGTGCTAAAAACTATGTTGAAGTAGAAAATGTTGTGTAACTACCCTTGGTCACAGGTGTCAGAACGGTTAGGGGCACCTAGGCGCTACTTTCCTCTTCGGGGATTGGTTTTTGTGTTTTCCTAAGGATCCAAATTCCTATTTTGATCCTGTCTTATATTTATGACTATATTGTACTAGTGCTAAACTATGTTGATATGTGGTTGTGGAAGAGATCTGTTGTATTGGGTGAATGATTCACCCAATGATCCCTCCTTGTTTGGGGTGCATGCAATGTTGTTGAGGAGTATCTGGCCCAAATGAGGACCAAATGTTATGTTAAAATAGATTCCCTGTAGGGGGAGGGAGTGTGCTTGATAGAAACCAACACACACGAAAACACACTATCTAGAAAAAGTGTTATTGCAAGCAATGAAAAAAATGCATGTAGAATACAATATGGAAGATAAGAAGACAATTTGTAAGCTAAGAAGCAAAAAAATACACAAGAAGATAGTTTAGGTTTGTAAAAATGGGTTTCAAAAATGGGACATCACTCACGATTTCACAAGAAAATTAAGGCCAAGATGGCCCAAATCAGATAATGTGCACATGCAAGACAAAGGGAAAATCCTGCAAACAATGGCATACAATGGAAATCAAGAGTAAACAATTTCAAGTAATGTAAATGACAACCATGGTTGAAAATATATATCCAAATAAAATATTGCACATAGAGAACCCATTAGCATGTTAGGGAGATAAAACATATGTCAAATCATATATAATTTGATTTATTAGTGTCTGCTACGAAAAATGAAACAATAACACTTTTAATATAGGAAAGTGTACGCCCCAACAACCGATGCATGAATTGTAATAGGTATTATGCCAAGCATCCTTCTGTATGTAAAAATATTTGTAAAACCAAGGATCATAACTAGAATGCAAGTGAACATGCATGTGTATATGAAAAAGATAATGAAATACAAGATATCTATTATGCATATGTAATAAAGTGTACATGTAAGCATAAGAAAACAATTCTCAATGGGACCAAGATATGCAAAGTATGTTTCAAATGAGATGGAATTGAATGCGAGAGAAAATGAAAGGAGTCATGTGCCCCTCAAGTGTACTTGTATGCATGTGATAAGCTTAATCTTTACATGCCCCCTCAATATTTGAGATTGAACGGTAAAACAAGAGTGTGATGTTGGGAAATGGGATCGGATATCTTAGAAAGTGTGTGAGTGAGTACAAGAAGATAGTTTAGACTGTGAAAATTGGGTTTCAAAAATGGGACATCACTCACAATGTCGCAAGAAAATTAAGGCCAAGATGGCCCAAATCAGATAGTGTCCACGCAAGACAAAGGGAAAATCTTGTAAATAATGGTACACAATGGAAATCAAGAGTAAACAATGTCAAGTAATGTAACAGAGACAACCATGGTTGAAAATAGATCTCCAAATAAAATATTGCACATAGAGAACCCGTTAGCATGTTAGGGAGATAAAACATATGTCAAATCATGTATAATCTGATTTAGTAGTGTGCTACAAAAGCGAAACAATAACACTTTTAATATAAGAAAGTGTATGCCCCCAACAACCCGATGCGCGACTTGTAATAGGTATTGTGCCAAGAATCCTTCATTTATGTAAAAATATTTGTAAAACCTAGGATCATAACTAGAATGCAAGTGAACATGCATGTGTATATGATAAAGATAATGAAATACAAGATATCTATTATGCATATGTAATAAAGTGTACATATAAGCGTAATAAAACAATTCTCAATGCGACCAAGATATGCGGTATGTTTTGGATGAGATGGAATGGAATGCGAGTAAATGATATGAGTCATGTTCCCCTCAAGTGTACTTGTACATGCATGTGATAAGCTTAATTTTTACATGCCACCTCAATATTTGAGATTGAACTATAAAACAAGAGTGTGTTGTTGGGAAATGAGATCGGATATCTTAGAAAGTGTGTGAGTGAGTGAATAAGTGGGTGTGGTGAGGTTCATTTTATATCTATACCCTTGGTAGTCAAGTATGGATAGTGGAACTAGAGTGCATCATAGGGAAATGAGCACAACACTTAGAAGTAGATGTGAGAAAGATAAGTTGTGGATGAGGAGAGTAGATGTTGAGTAAGATGAATGCACGGAATGTGTAGTGTGTAATGTGTAGTATGTAGTGTTTAGTATGTAGTTTGTATTCTATAGTGTGTAGTGTGTGAGGTTCATTTATATAGTATACCCTCAACAGTCAAGTGTGAACCATGTCACGAGATTGCATCATCGAGGGGAATGACAATACAAATGTAAAAAGATGTGTATGGTAAATGAAGAAGACTAGGTGTGGCATGTGTAAGATGTAAGACAACTGATAATACTATAAGGTGGGGGGAATAGGTGTGATGCCCACCCCCAAGTGTATGATGATTGAGATGATCAAGTGACATTGTCTAAGAGATCGTCATTGTCTTGATAAAAGCCAACTGGAGATGCATCATAAACTCGATAAGCGATTGAATGTAGTGGATCATATAAAGAGTCATTTAGGTGTAAATTGTACATGGTCATTTTGTATTATTCATCAGTAAAAGGTGTTGTTACACATCCATGTGCATACCAATGAGTGAGATTTTTCAAATAGCCAAGAGATGAGTCGTTGTAGATAGAAAAATGACCAAATGGCATAGGGAACATTATATTAGTATGAATGGTGTCCAAATTTACCCCAATATAATATATCCAAGATTGTCCCAATGTCGGTTGATAAATGTTAGTGTGTGTGCCATGAATACTTTGTTAGATGGAAGACACAAAGGCCATAGGTGGCCGTAATATGAACACATCTATGATAGAGATGGGGTGAGTGAGGTGGTGGTAAGATATCATTGAGTGTTAATCAAGCCGATTCAAACCATTGCGGTGAAAATAGTGTCGGTTCGGTAAGTTCCAATGGAAAATGATGTTAATAAGAGTTATTCATGAAAAGTGTGCATGTGAAAGGAAGCGGCGAGGATGCATAATTCTTATGAGAAGGTGGAATAACATCCAAAGTATGAACAAAACCATGATAAAATACCATAGAATTAGTAGAAGGAGGGGTTATTATTAATTGATATTCACCAAGGCCTCAATGACAAAAGGATCATTGAAATATGAATCATTTACCCCGATAGGATTAAAGTTAAGCTTGCTTTATTTTTCATCGATAAGTTCAAAAGTATTGACCTTGTCATCAAAATCATCAATGTTGGTGTTGTAATGATAGAGAGCAGTATCAAGGATAATTGTAGGAGGTGCACTAGATGTAGGAGAGAGAGGATCATGAATTATTGGAGTGGTGGTGTTGATAGGAGTAGATACTATAGGTGAAATGATGGAAGAAGTATTTGTGGAAATAGATGGAGTTCTTAGAGTGACAAAAGAATTTTGTGACTCACTAGATTAGCCAATATCATATGTATCAATTTTCCTATATGGAATAGGTTGTGATGGAGGAATAGGAATAGTAGTAACTATATATATTCTACAAAATGGTAGCGGTTCGAGTGGTCTGCGGTAATGGTATGTTCAAAACCATCATGTAGGACCCGAACACATTGAAGAATATTAGATGGGACATTGTGCATTGCATGAATCTAGGGTCTACCCAACAACAAATTGAATTGACATGAGGTATGGAAAATGAAGAAGTTTTTAGGGACCGTCTTAGGCCCAAAATTGATATGTAATGTGATAGTTCATAAGCATGTGTGAGTGGTTGAGGTGTAACTATTAATAACGGTGGAATTCTTAGAAATTAGATTTTCAGAGATGATAAGAAGTTTTGATATGGAATGATCACATAAATTCACAACACATTCATTTTAAATGAGTACATGCTTGATACAAATGGTGTCAATGATAGCCTTTATAAGAAAAGGTGCACATGAATTTTCAATAGCAGATGGCGATATGTCAAAGCGTAGTAAATTATATAACACATGGTAGATTTTTTTGGGACTAAATTAGGTGTGTAAATGCCACTAAATAATTATCCCTCTCAATATGAATAGAATTAAGGGTGACCTCTAATGTTTGAAGATAATTAGACGCATTACACAATAAGTCATAGAGGGATATTTTGGCCGGTGTATTATTAAGTTTTTCAATGATATCATAGCCCTTAGAAGTTACAAGAGGATCCATAGAAGTGATAGGTGGTGGGATAGAAATAGGTTGAGCCATAGGAGGATGGGTGTGGTGAGTAGTTACTACATTGATAGAAGGATCAACCATAGGCGTAATAAAGTGAGGAGGATGTTGCGTATGAACTTGCATGAAATGAGTAGCAATAGTAACCATGCTAGAGACCTTAGTTTGAAAGAAATAAACATAATAAGATATATCAATGACTTGATAAGATGAAGACATATTCAGAAGGAAGGGTTTGAATGGTTGGGTTCACCAAAATGATTAAGAAAAATTTTCTATAAATTAAATGAAATTATGTCTAATCTAACAATGTAGCAGCTATAATAAATATGTATGCAATGAGAGTAAATATGACCCAAGAAAAAGAAGCTAGAATGTATGAAACCATAGTTTCAAAGAGGAGATAGGATAACTTAGTTAATTCACAAATAATCATAGACTATGCCGAAGTGATCTTCCTAGAATGGTGAAACCTAGAAAATTGTGCAACTATAAGATCTTCTGGAATGGTTCGGGGGCACTTACGGGTGTTACAAACCTACTCTAGGTGCATGTGATTGCTCAAAACCTCATAAAAATAACTTCGAATGGTCGCAAGATGTTCATTATCCTTCACTACCTATTGTTATTATGTCGTGCAATGAGCGCCAATTTCATTGATATCCTGCAATAAATAATTTACTTGTAAAACCCTCAAGGGTGCATCAAATCCTAATAATAAACTAATGCAAATAAGGTTCCAGACTATCCTCACCTTTCAAATGAGTGTTCTTATGACTGAGAGTTGCACTTCTTTTCACACCCAATGTAGTTCTATTTGTTTATGAATAGATTGCTCCTAGGTGGCTTTTATGCATTTCACACTTGATAGCGAGCAATAACTAGATGTAGTAAATGTAGATAGATGTGTTCATGAAAGAATTAAATTCCCTTACTATGAATTTTATGTAGAATAATGAAGTCCATTTCCTTATGTGGATGTTAGATGGATGCGTAATCCTCCTAAGAATTCCTTTTGATGCAACCTTAGGTGGTGATAGTTGATGTTTAGTGCTTGATCCCTTATTATGATGTCATAAATTTATATTTATATGATTCCATTTCTTGAATCTTTTAATTAACCCAAAAATGCCAACTACCAAAAATATAAGATGCTCAAATAGCTAGAAAGGACCTAAAAGATGTGAACAAAGTACAAAGAGGTCGGGGGGCACCGAGAGGGGACATGGGCATTGGCGTCGACTAGAGGTTAGTGTCTAGGATGAGAAATGCTGAAGTGTAAAAAGACAGAATGGGCTAGAAAGAGTTTCATATCAACAATAGAATTAGAAAGCAAGAAAAAGGTGGCCAAAGATATGGGTTAATTAGTAATTTTATTTCTTAGGAATCATATGAATAGTAGTATCTAATCGGTAATATATAGATACCTAAAGTACATGATTTTTATCTACACCAAGTCATTTCATGACCAGAACATTCATTTCTTCTCCATTACTACAAGACTAGGGTTTTCAGAGCATTTGGACAACTGTGGCTTCTTGAGAATCATTCACAAATCACAAGGCATAATTCTTCCTCTTTTTAATTATAAAATGATTTTAAATCCATGCCCCAAATTTTATGAAATATCTAGATCTCCATTTAGAATTTTAACGTATAAGTGAACACATCAAACATGAACTTCAAGATGGAGATGCTCATTCTCGAGAGATCAATAAATCCTAAAACCTCATAACTTCAAAAATGTTCTTCATCTGCACTCAATATTTTCTCACAACACAAGGAAAAACTCTACCAACTTCCCAAATTCTTACTTTCTCACAAATAAATCTGTACTTTCTTGACCACCATGACATGAAGATGCATACTTAGATTGTCCTCAAGAATATGTGCTCAAAATACCTCAAACATGTCTCAACAAGCTAAAATATTTCTGATAAACCTTTCACATACACTTTACCATATAAAAACACTACCATCATGTTTGTACTCACATGCCTTAGCTTTCTTTACTTCATACCCAAATCCATGCTTGCATTAGGTCTTAAAACTATGCCTAATTGAGCTTGTTTACACCATGGTTAGTGAAACTTGTCTTGTTCTTCATCATGAAATCACTTAAAATACTTTGAGATGCTGATTGGACCCATAGGACACCTTTCAGTTAACACCAAACACCTAGTTATTTTCTATAGTAGCAAGCATGCACCAAGACCTTGTGTATCTATCATGAAAATTGTCATCACCTCATGTAATCACACCAATAGACTTAAAGCATACCATTTAAGGTGAAATTAGGGTTCTACCAATCAACACGCATGCCCTAAATGATTTACCCCTTACATAAATTCTTTTCTATCAATGTCACATGACATTAATGAAAATCTCAATGAGACGAGATTTAAAAATATCCCCCTTTGTCATTGATGCAAACAAACTCTAGACACTTTGATGGAAAAAATTCATACCAACACCTTCAATTTTTTCTTTTCTTATTTCTAAGTGCATTCCCCCCTTTAACATCTATGAAAAAGGCTCCTTCTATAATTTGGCATTCACACCCTCACTAGCAAGGCATAGACATGTTCTTTCAAGCTCCCCCTTGGATTAGACATACTTTCTTATCACAAATGGCTTCAGATAATGCATTTTCTTGGTCACACATCAACCTCAATTCTCCCCATAAATATATTTACTTCATACTCAATCTTTTCCTTCTTTGCATACATCTCCTATTGGTCTTCTTATCTGTATATGAAGCTAGTGAAGTAGATCACTCTATTTTAATACTCCTTATACCTTTTTGGAGAAGATATAACATTTGTCTTGCTCCTTTTTTATTATTTGAATCTCTTAGTGATTTGTTAAGGACATGGATTGCTCATTATTTTTACCTTAGATGATTTTCAAGATATCAGTTATCCCCTCCTTAGTATACACATGTTCCAACTTGATCCTCTTCTCACTCACTTGTTCTCATAAGAAATGATACTACAATGGGATATGATTGGTCTTAGAGTGAAACACAGGATTCTTAGAAAAACTTGTGGCACTTGTGCTATCAAAATACAAGGGAGTAGGTCAATCACATTCAACTTGGTAGTCTTCTAATGTTTTCCTCATCTATAGTACTTGTGTACAACACAATGAAACTACTATATACTCGAGTGACATGTAGATAGAGCTCCAATAGATTTGTTTTCTTAGTGAAGAGATAAGACACTTATCAAAAAAATCTCCTCCACTTGTGCTCTTCCTCTCATCAATGCTACCTTCCCAATCTGCATCGATGAAGGCTTTTATCAAAAATTCACTATTTCTTGGATACGAAAGCACGTAATCAGTGGTCCCCATGAGATATATGAATATCCTCTTGAATTCTTGTAGGTGATTTTATCTAGGATCTTCATGGAATATTCATACTAGGCGATTGAAAATAATAAGGCATCTATCATGGATCTGTATGTGGTTTGATTGACTCTTGGTGAGTTGTCTTCCTTTCTTATCTTGCATCATGTGACCATTGGTGTTCCTACTGGCTTGTAATCCTCCATTTGAAACCTCTTGATCATCTCTTTTATACAATGTGTTTGTGATATGAAGATACCTTTCTCATAGTGGATGATTTTAAGTCCTAAGAAGAATGATAGGTCTCCCATAATTGAAATTTCAAACTCCTTCATGACCTCTACAAATTCATGTGTCATGTGTTATCCAAATAACCCTCCCAACTATTTGGATGACATTTTACTTTCACTTTGGCTCGATTCTTTACACTTCATGTTGTGCACCCACAAGATTTCTCATTTGGAACCATTTTTATAGGTTGTAGTCCTATGTGCTCCTCGTGGCATGTAATTCTTCCGTGCACCTCTCTGTAGATGCCTTCAAAACTAGATAAATTACTGGGTCATCCTTTCATGCTCATTTGCACCCTATTCTATCATGCGCCCTCTTTCCTTTTCTTCTGCCATGCACCCTCCTTGATTTAATGTCTCGTGCGCCCTAATTCTATTCCTTTTGTAGGTATTCCTCCATCCTATGCACGCACCTTCTTTATGTCTCCCTCCCGTTCCTCGCTTCCCATGCCCAACTCCTAGACTTCAAAATCGAGCCCAGAGTGAGTTGACTGGAAGAAAAGCAATAGCATGTCTCTGGAAGGTGCCACTGTCCCATCAGTGCACCTTCAAAGGTATGATAAAAATGTGCGTAGACCCTCCATGTGTCTAGGGTCTAACAAAGTTGCTCCTAAATAGGCAAGAAAGATAGAACCAACCATTGAAATGGCTAAGTATAAAAAATATCTGTAGAATCCTCCATGTGTCTCATCAAAGCACACTTTTGGTATGATTCTCCAAAATTAGATCCCCAAAGGAGTGTAGGCCCTCCACATGTCCAAGGTCGACAAGTTGCTCCTAAATGGGTGGAAAAGGCAAAAGTGGCCGTTGAAAATTCTAAGATTTGAGCAGAAGGCACCACATGTTAGTTTGATGCAAATTCAAAGGTAAGACCCAAAAGGAAAGTCCCAAACAAGTGCAGGATCCCCATGTGTCTAGGGTTTGATGTATTTTTTCCACCAAATAGGAGGGACTTAACCAAAAAAATGAAGAAAATAAAGCAGGCCCGTGGACGATGCCAAGTGTCGAATCGGCGCAACATCAACAGTTGATGAAAGGAGGGGGGTGAAATCTTAAAGACGCACTTGGGGATGCCACATGGGTCTTGCATAGATAAACTCTTTTAAATATTGTGAGCCCATATTAAAAACCTAATCTTGACCATCAGAGAACCATATATTTCAATTAGGAACTCGGATTTGAGCAAGAGAGGACTTTTTGGAAATCTCTCAACGCCCTGTTACTCACACGCCACCAATAATAAAAAAATGATAAATTTAGTCCACCATTTTTGAGGCTATCATGCTTCTCACCCACCACCATAATGAGGTTTGGTCTTCCTTTCTTTCCCAACAAGAAACATTAATGAAGGCATGGGTTGTGTCATGGAACCCATCAATTTTGCTGGAGTGAGTTCAATGTATTTTTAGGGTGGTTGGAGTAGGTGAATTCAATGCATTTTCATGGGTGGTTGGAGTAGGATTTAGTATTCTTCCCTCCTTTCCCTCTTATTCTTCCTATATATTGTAAGGAGGAGAATTTTTTCAAGGTTGGGAAATTTCTTCCTTGCACCCTCCCATCTTCTCTTTCTAAAAGTGGATTTCTAGAGCTCGAACCTCCCATTCAAACAAGTAAATGCAATCTTGCCTCTTGGCCATTTTAATGGATTGTATAAAATATTTGAAGCAATAGTATAAGTCTGTGGATGATTTCAATCCTCTCTTATGTTCATTGTATTTTCCTGATCTCTCATTGCAATCTTGGTTATTTGTGCATGATGGTTGTATTACATTTTGATGGTTTTTGTTTAATGTCAAATAAGGTGCTCAACATTCCTTTGGTGCATCACCCTCGTTATTTTAGGTTTTATTTCTTGCATCTCCTTAACCCCTGTCTCCTGGGAGAGTTAGAGAAGGTTTTAGATTAGATCTTCTGCAATATGAATGTGTGCACATAAATAGAGGAATAGGAATTGGCCTTCATCTGGAGATCTCTCTTGATTCGTAAAGTCCAACACTTTGGGAGAGGCTCCATGTTATGTAATCACACTGAGAGTCTCAACCCATCGAGTTCTAGACATTCATGGGTGTTGTGATTATGCATCAACATCATGTTCTCACTATCTCCTTCAAATATTTTTCCATCAACATATACCACCATAATCAATTGATCACCTTCATCTTCCTTTAAATATAAATTGTTATTTTTCACTTCTTTCTTAAGGCCTTGATCAGTCAAGTACTTATCAAATATTTTGTAGAAAACTCTAGGAGATTGTTTGAGGCCATATAACGCCTTCCTCAAACCAAAAACATAGTCCATGTCCTTTGTAAGTGAGAAACCATCAGGTTTTTTAATTTATAGTTATTCATTTAGGTTCCCAATCAAGATTTATGACTTGACATCCATTTGGTATACCTTAATCCTTTTTTATGTTGCATATTCCAAGAAGAGTCTAATAGCCTCCATTCTAGCCACTAGTGCAAATGTTTATTCAAAATTAATTCCTTCCACTTGGGCATACCCTTCATAAACAATTATTTCATTATTTCTTATGACCTCACCTTTTTCATTGAGTGCATTTCTAAAAACCCACTTAGTTCCAAGAATATTTTTGTCTTTTGGCCTAGGCACTAGTTTCCAATTCTAATTTTCTCTATTTACTTTAATTATTCATTCATTATATCGATCGATTTTTATCTTCATTGGCTTGAAAACATTTATTGGTTTAATCTTGGATAAAAGATCAATGTTCTATTGGTTTTTAAATTCTTTAACCTTCTCCTTGTTTTTATGCATGCCTCGTTCTTACCTAGTATATGATTTGCATGATGACCTCTCTTGACGTTTATTGAGGTATATTTTTGTTTGGATTTTCTTCTTCTTGATTTATTTCTCTGACTTCATCATCAAATTTTATGTCTATGCACTAAGGAGTGTCTTTTGTTTGATAATTAGTTGTTATTAGATAGGTTTCATCAATTATAACATTTTTTTCTTTCTAATCTATTTTGTAATATTTTATTCAAACACCTATATCCTAAGCTCGGTGAGGATTATCCCTAGAAAGTACCTTCATCGGTCCTTGAATCAAAATTTCCAAAATTTTCTTCATCCCTCTTGATGAAAAACCTACTTCCAAACACTCTTAGATGTTTCACACTAGTAGGCCTTCCTTTCCAAAGCTCATAGGGGTTCTTATTATTGTTTATCTTTATTTTGGATCTATTTAATACGTAGACTAATCTATTGACTACCTATATCTAATAACCATCTGATTTGGACACATTCATCATAGTTCTTTCCATTCCTTGAACAATATTATTTTTTCTCTCCGCAACCTCATATTGTTGAGGTGTTCTAGATAAAAAAAATATCCTTCTTATTCCATGACTTTCAAAAAAATTATCAAATCCATTTGACCAAAATTCACCTCCTCTACCAAATCTCAAGATCTTAATATTTTAATTTTTCTCATTTTCAGCTAGATATTTTAATGTCTTGAACTTGTCTATTACTTATGATTTTTCTTTCAAGAATGCAACCCAAGATATTCTTCTATAATCATCAATTAACAACATGAAGTAACTTTCACCTTGATTGATCTTAGTCTTTATTGGTCCAATAGGATTAGTATGGATTAGTTCTAGTGGTCTTGTTGTGGAGTATTCCCTCGAGTTGAATCTTCTCCTGGTTTGTTTGACATGTGGACATGCTTTGCAATATGTATTAATAATTTTAGTGATTTTGTGCATGTTTCTCACACATCCCATAGAGATAATATTAAGTTTTAGGTTCCCTAACCTCCTATGCCAAATCCAACTATCATCAATCTTGCTTGTGAGACATTTCTCCTTGTTGATCTCCTTCAAGACAAAAATGGTGTTCTTGGTCCATTTGGCCTTGTCAACCAACTTACCGATTTCTTCCTTATATCACATCTCATGTCATGAAATACAAAGGTGTATCCTTTCTTGCACATTTTACTTACACCTAGTAGATTATGTTTTAAAACTTCTAAGTACAAGAATTTCTCAGTGACTACATTTCCATTGTGAATACTCAATGTTACCTTTCCTATAATTCTTCCATATGTGTTGTCTCCAAACCTTACCATTATTGATGCATCTTATTTCAATGAGATGAATTTTCCCTTATTCCATGTCTTATGGAGTGAACATCCCTTTGTCAATGTGCCATGTCATTTCATCATTTTGAGTGTGAAAGGTTGTTGTTAATGCAAACTTGTAGCACCCCGATTACATGTGATTTTTATGCAGCGACTTGACAGTGTAACCTACATAACATGGGATTAACTGCAGTGTTGGACCTTGCAAGTAGGATAATCCTTCAGAGAAATTTGGCTTCTTCCTCTAACCTAGTGCCAAATTCTCTAAAAAGAGCAGAGAATGGAAAGCTAAACCAACCTATTATAATTCTTTCCAAGGGACGAGAGATAGAAAGATGCATGAAATAAAACTACTCTAATTTAAGGTGATGCACCAAGAAAGGGTGAGACAATCCAAGTGAGTGAAATATAGGGATAAATTGGGAAGGAGATGGCTAGTAGAAATGCCATAGTCCAAGATAATATTCAATTCCCTATATTTGTAAAGCACAAAAATTATAGACCTATAAAGATATATATATATATATATATGCACAATATACTTATAACTATAATGGACGGAAAAATATGCAATTCATACAAATTAGGGAAAAAATGACCAAAAACATGAATTTTATTTCTCAGAAACATGCACAATCCATCATATCATAAGCACAAGACAAAATCCTTTACAATAAACAAAAATTTGAGGCCTTTATCTCATAACAGCTCTGGAACAAATTTGAAAGAGTTCCATTGCTTTTTTGAAAAATCTCCCTCAAAATGAGGTGAATTTTACAATATATTGGACATTTTGGTCACCAACCGGTAGGATGCATTATAGGGGTATGGGAAACCATTGATTTTGGTACTTTTCCTACATGGGTGCCATGCCTCAAAAAATTATAGTTGTTGGGTCGTAATTCATTCACCTACCCACGTCTATCTTATAACTCATCCATCCTCTGGATCATCCAATTAGGTTGGGTTAGATGACATCTATCTTCGTGACTATACATGCTTTTATTCACCGACTAACCTGAGAGTTTCCATCTTCACATTGTGGGTCATCCAACCCAAGAGGTTGGATGTCTATCTATCTCTTCCTATAAGACACACAACCCATCTATTCTAGAAGATGATGAACCAAAGAGCCAACCAACCAAGTTGTTCAACTGTGAGTCATTCATTTGTGTTGGCCGTCAAACCCCGAGGGGTTGGATGATGTCTATGTTTTTGACTAACCTCTCCATATGTCGTCTATCAAACTAATCGTAACCCACCAACTTGAGCCACCAAAAAATTTAGTCGACACACCCATCAAACTAAGCCATCACCCGTCGAAAGGATCCGACTAACACCAAGTTATCAACCAATCCGACCAACCCGCATGTCTCCCATACACGTCGTTACACTACCAAAAGGGTGACCTTACCAACCCAACAATTGACCATTTCAACCGACCAACCCGACCGACTAACCTAGTGACTAACTCGACCGACTAACCTATCTCGACTAACCCGACCAAATAACCTTTGTTCATACGATGCTTTACCCATCCGACTTAGGTTTCCAAGCCATCCAACCAACCCTTGCCACCCAACCATGCCAACCAACATGTCACCCAAACAACCATGCTAACCAACCTTTTACCCGACCAACTTGCAAATCTCCAATAATCTTGGTCACCAACTCCAAGATTTATCATGGCTAGCCAACTCGCTATGCGTTATGACCAACTCGACCGAGCCAAAACATGAGCTACCCTACATACCGCAAAAGCATTTCCCTTTTTCCATCAACTACCGATGTTCCGACCTGCTAAGTTATCCATTTCACAGGGGGTGCAAAAAAATGGATACCATTTGTTTGATCTATTATACCTTACTCTCTCTTACTTTTAGGATATGTCCTTACAACATACACCATCTTGTATTTCCTTGATAGTTTATGATTCGAAAACATTGTTATGTGACCAACCTTTACCTTTTGGTGATTATAACATATAATTTCATTGTTGATTGTAATAATTTGTGAGTAGAATTTACTTTCATGACCTCTTGCATATCTTCTACACTTTATTTCTTTGTGTTAAAAAATATTACAAGAGAAATAGTAACCATAGAAAGAGTGATCTTACCTTATTGTATGAGAGTTTCGATTGAATAGATCCTTCTTTTGGTTTTATTCTTAGTTTCATCTCTTTCTTGAGGTGGTTCTTGAGTGGTCTTTTCATCCTTATTATCATTTGTCTTGTTATCCTTATGTTCTTCCTTAAATACTATACAATTTTTTTCATTTGTAGATCTTTGACTACTTAGAAGCTCATCTAGGTTACTTGAATTTTTTTAAATTTCAGATATTTTTTTAGCTTGTTTGAAATCTGATCTAGTTCATTTTTAGGAGCTGTGTATCTTTGTTGATTTTGATAAATTCTTCCACTTTGAATTTGAAAGATGTTGAAATCAATTCTACTTGCGCTTTAACCTCTTTAACTTCATCCTCATACTCTCCATCCTTCTTCCTCCACCTTTTCTCATGAATAATGATTTTTTCTTCATAATATTTCAACATTTTCTTCATTTTTATTCGTCTTCCTTTTAATCTTCAATTCTTCAAGAGCACTTATTACTTCAACTTCAATATTCACTTCAGCATCCTCCTCTAACATTTCATCTTTAATAATGTTATCACATTTTGAGATGCTTCCAGAGGTTGTATCCATGGCCATGAATAGATTCTCAGCCTAAGTATCTTAATCTTCACTTTCATACTTTTTGGAGTCACTTGAGTGACATGAACGTGTTTCCTCTTTGGTATAGAAGTTATTTTTCCTTGAATAACCTTTTCTTTCCTTCCCTTTTCTTGAAACTCTTTTTGAGGTTATGGGACATGTTGTCCTCTTCATCGTGTTCATATTTTTCTTTCGTAACTTTGTTAGGAAATTTTGATGTAAAGTAACCTACTTGGCCACAGATAACACATTTGAAGGGAAATTTTTTTTTGTATTTTCTTGAACCATGTTTTAGTCTCCTAACAAACATTACTTCAATTCTCTCATCATCTTTATCCATTTTCGATTGCACTTTACTTTTGTTTCCTTGTGGTTACTTATCATCTTTGAATGTAGCCTCATTTTTAATTGCTTTTCTCCATGATTCCTCATCTCATAAGTAGTTAGGATGCCATGAATTTCATCCATTTGTAAGGTGCTCAAGTATTTTACTTATTCCACAACTGAAACCTTGGAGTCATACTTAGATGTCAAGGATCTTAACACCTTTTAACAAACACTATTTCCTATATCTTTTCTCATAGTCCTCTAATGAAATTTATCACCTCATCAACCCTCTGCAAGTAGGAAGCAATGATTTCATCTTCTTTCATCCTTAGGCTCTTTAATTTCCCTCGATAGGTTTGGATAAATTGACTTTGTTGTCTCCTTCATAGATGGTATTTATTTTTTCCCACATTTCTTTGGTTGTGCGGTAGTTTATAACTTTAAAAATTCCACTTCTACCATTCCACATAAGATTGCATTCATTTCCTTTGAATTATTCTCACTAGCCCTCTTTCCTGTTGCATCAGTTGGAGGTGTGGTTGGAATGGTGTAGCCATCAACTACTAATTTCCATATATCAAAGCATAGAGACATGAGATATGTCTTCATTATAATGTTCCAAAATTATAATTGGTTCTACGAAGATAGCTTCCTTGGAAGTAGAGAAACAAATTTGAGAATGATTACTAGTCATTGTTGTGTTTCTTTGGATCTCCTTTGAGATGTTAAGATAAATCCAAAAGGACCATGTTATGATACCAATGTTTGGAAGAAAATAAATAAGCACTAAAATGGGAGGGGTGAAATAGTTCTTCTTAAACATTTGAGGAGAATTCTAAACCTTAGTAAACCATTCACTCTCAATCAATGTAATTATGAATAAACAATGACATCCAAACATAGAATAATACATGTAGGCACACATGAAGACAGTGGTTAATATGTGAAATCATTTAAGGGATAAAAACCCACTAAAATCAATGCACTAATGTGGAAAATTTTCCTATAAAATATTACGAGATATTTCCATTTTTTAGTACCCACTCGGCTTGAAGTACCAACTCCAATAAATCAAGTCAAAAACCTACTTGATAACTTTTGTAAGGTCTTACTTACATGGAAGAACCAAATCTGATTTTTCTAAGCATATAATTAGTATTCACAAGTTTTTGATCACATTTATACTACTAGTTACTTGATAAAAAAATTGTGATCTCATACTTAGCTCTTACATGCTTATCTTCCTTCTTCACACACCTAAAATCAACTATTTTCTTAATTACTCACACACGTGTAACTCGACCTTCAAAATATATTTTTCAAGCACATTAAGACATTCATATACATGAAGATGAAAAAATATCACACATCTTACACTTCCACTTCTAACCCCTAAAACTTCTATACTTTTAAATTCGTACAAGAGGCTTAAATGATGTCACCTAAAAATTTCCATAGTTTCATCATTACAATTGTGGGAGTCTCGGTTTCATGTAATGAAACTTCTTAAAATTTTATGAACCTTATCCTACCTATGAGGAAATTTGATAACATTAGTAATCTCACTACACATATAAAAAAACTAAAAGTATTCCATTTTTAATCTCACATCTGCAAGTGTAATGGTTTCCGACATCCTTCTCATCTTCTCAACGTATATTTCTTTGTCTTATAGCTAAAAAAATATGAAACAAGTGTTATGAATATTTTTGAGCATTGAAATGATCCTATCCTTGAATTCTAAATCCTTGAAAATCTTTTTAACTCACCATTGTTCTTTCAATCCTCCATTAGAGCTCATATGCTTGACTAGGTATATGAACTACAAAACACAATATTCAACTTGAGTGTAGGAGACACACTTTTGAATCATATCATACAATGTAAATAAGATATATGAATCTTTAATATCTTCACAACATCATCATGTACTTGGAGTGTTACATGTCAGAGCACAATATTCCATTAATTCTCTTATTCTCAGATTTTGTGTGTGCACATTCATGGAAACTCAAGATCATAGTGTCAAACTATCTTAATCAAAATTAATACCTATACTTGAATTTTTTTGGAGATTTTAGAAAGGAAAATGTGACATCCAATTCACCTTCAAGGGTACTAGGAAACACTACTATCTTTATTCACACTATCAAGTTCTTATTATGATAGGGTACTAATGGATTTTTATGCATTCAAAATAAGTCTTCACAAAATGAGTTAGTTCACTCTCTAAATCACTTCATGGATCTTATGGAATGTTTCTAGAAATTTAGAATCCTTTTGTAACTTTTAAAACCAAAATAAATAACCATTTCAATGCATCTAGGTTCAATATGTATGCATTTCTAAGACAAGTCAAATTGGATCTTAGGTCCTACAAACTGATCTTGGCCTAAGTGACTTGTATCACTCCACACTTCACTTACATGGAAAACCAAACCTTGAAAACTTCATTAGAGACCTCTACTTCATCTTCAATAACTCACATTCATGAGCTATGATGATAAATTAACATTTGGACTTTGATTCCTCAGACCTTCTTGATAGATGAAATGAGATAGATTTCACCATTAGAAAATAGACTCAAAAACACCTCACAAGATCAGGTCAAGGGCTCAAACATGTCTTATTTAACCTATAGCAATCATCAATCCTCATATAACAAATGTTATCACTCTAAAGTGCACCCTGGATGAAGAAGTGCAAGAAAATCTTCACTTTGGTTGATACAATGGGAACTCCTCTAAGTTGTGGGTGACTCGAGTTGAGGAGAACCTCTAGAAAAGGTTGGTTCCTAATATTAACCACCTAATAAAATTATGTAGTGGAAGTTAAGGGAGAGAAATAAACACAAACTTAATGAAATCATGTAAAATAGGTAATACTATTTCACCATTTTCTTTACATTTTTGAATGATGAAATAGGTAGGGTTATGGGCTAGGAGGAATACATTAAATGGGCCAGTTGATGGTTGTTACACGTGTTCTTACTTCTTGATCTAGTGCCAATTGTGAGAGATTCCTTTTTCAAGGAAGAAATACCTGTAATAGAAAACAAGAGCACAAAAGAGAAGTTAAATGATATATGATAGTGGGCTCCCTAGCGTATGCTAGTTCTGAGAAGTGTGATACTTCCTAGATGGCTATCAATCCACTATTTAAAAAAATTTATGCAAGGAATAAGTTAATTCCTACCATAGTTAATATGATTTAGGTATCTCATTCAAGTACAATAAGAAAATCCAATCACAAAAGGCTAGGCTATAGTTGGATCTAAAGGATGAAATAACTGTTAAGGTACTAGGACTAGTCAAGGTCTAATTCTAGGTTATTTAGGTCAATTGGTAGGAGGTTTTTTGGCTCTGTTCTTGGGTAGGGTATGAAACACATAGACCGATGTTAGTCTTGTATGACCGACAATGGTTTAGTAATAACCGACGATGGTTACTATGGATTTTCAATAACTCAATATTTCATGGTTTAGGGATTTGTCTGAGACTGAATTAGGGATGGTGAGGAGTGGGTGTAAGTCTGGGGAGGTGTTGGAAATACTCAAAGGTGTCTAACTGTTAGGTATGGGTGATTTTATGGTGTGGGTGAAGGAATGATCAAACTTGTATGGAGATAAATGGTGGGGAAGTGAGAGTTCAAGTAGAAACTAATAACAGAGGTAACAGATCCTACTAGAATGAAAATAGATGAATGTTGGTTAACAAGATACTTACTGTGATGCAGGTTCGATAGCTAGATGGTGGTGACCATTGATAAGAGGAATGGTGTTTGGTGTCGTGGTAGTGCTTCCCAAAATTCTACCGTGGGTGCCATGTTTCTAGATCTATTTGGATAATGGTTTTGGATGCCTGGATGTACAAAAAGACCTTGGTTCTGCTTGTATGCAGCTCCTCTTTCTCTTCCTTGATCTCAAAATGTGCCAACCTCTCTCACAAGGTTGCTAAGGTGAATAAATTGTAAACGACAATGGTTCCTTCTTGACCAGCATCATTTTAGGTCTAACCGTTGTTGGTTTGGGTAGGATTACCTAGGTTTACAAAAATGGGAAGATCTTTCTAAATTCTTGGGCCAAGTTGGTTTGTTATCTCAGATTAGAACGGAAGCTTCCCTTCTAATGAGTGGGAATGTGGTTAGAGAAATATTAGGAATTAATTTCGAGGGTTAGACCAAATCTTAGCTCATTAAGGAAAGTAAGACTTAATTATTGTTAGTTATGGAAACATGCCAAGAATAGGTCTAAGGTGAGGTCACTAGATGCGGTGTCTAGGTGAGGTAGAAATTAGGTCAATTAAGGTAATAAAATAATGGATATTGTTATGATGGGTATTTAATTTAATTAAATTAATTATTACCTTGTGGAGTGAAAGGGGGCCATGGTTAGGTACTTATGTTTAAGTTGGTTATCCGATCAGGGGCTAAGGGAATATAACTATATCTAGGTGTCTACATTTGCCCCTTTTTCATGTAGCTTGTATTGGTAAGCAATCTTTGACAAAAATGAGAATTGGGTGCCCCATGTGTGGGTGAATGTGATCCTCGTCAAACAAGGAAGCTGGTGAGGTCGAAGATGGAAATGGTGAGTGGTTTGATAAATGTTAGATGTGGTGAAAAGGAGCGTAGATGTGGGCGATTGTGGGAAAGGGTAGAGTTTAAAAATAGGAAAACCAATAAATGGGCAGAGTCAAAGCTAATGGCGGTCAAACACATGCACACATTATAAAGCTGTGACACAATTCTAGGTTAAAGAGCTTGAAAACTCTACATAATCCAAGGTCGTTAGGTTTATGCAAACAAGGTTTAAATGATTACGGTATCCTAGGTATAGGATATGGTGCGAGAATCACATCGCAGTCAGTGTAGGAATGTGTAGGTATGTTCCACTACACCAAATGTTGGAGTCAAGATAAAGGGCACGACAATAGGAAAAGTAAGGTCATTAGGTCAAACAACATGGGTAAAATGTCACAAGGTGTAGCGAGCACACAAGTTCACATAGCATTAACAATGTTTGGGTCAGGAGTAACTAGGTCATCGAATGGGTAGGGCCGAGGTATGGGGTAGAATAAGGAGTCCCTAAATGCAATTAAGGACAAGGATAGGTAATGTAGGCTTGGAGGTAGGTTGCGATAAGGGTGGGTAAGGTCAAACGGTGGTGGGGAAGGGTAAATTTTGGTTGAAAATGGGGAAAGGGTATTGAAAGGAGTATGACAGGTAACGATGTTAGTCATACTAAACTGGTGATGGTCTAGGTAAACCAACCATGGTTTGCTAGGGCATAGGACCGATGTCAGTTTAGGTACAACCGACCATGGTGTGTTACGGCACCGGGCCAATGTCTGTCTAGGTATATCCGATGCCGGTCAGGTCGATGTGGGTATATAAAAAGGAAAAATCTATATAATACAGATTCATTTGTATGTTTTGGATTTTGTGAAAATGACGAGAGCATGAGACTTTTGTGCCTTGTCGAGAGGAAAGTATGTGGGGTTATCAAGAGCTCAGGTGGAGAGATCTGGTTAGAAAGGATAGCCAGGTAGGCGCGGGTCCATGAGATCAGGTGGAGGGAGGTGATTGGTAGAGAGGAGTGAGGTAGAGATTTGACATGGCGGAGGTAGGAGAAGGTTCGGGTGGACCACCGGCATAGTGGCCGGATGTGCCACCACGGAGGTGATGTCGACATCCGATGAGGTACCATCTAATCCTTTTGTTGTTATTTGATATGGGAAGAAGGAAATGTAGAGGGGTAGAGGTAGGGATGTTAAAATACTTGAAATTTGTGGTTAAATGAATGAAAGAGTGGGTGGGAAAAGTAAGAGGTAGGGGGAAGAGGGTTGGGGAGGGACTTAGGTGAGGGGTGGGTAGGTTCATAGGGAAAATGGGAAATAAATTAGGAAAAGGAAATTGGGGTTTCAAGTTTGGGCATGATAACTTGATGTTGATGCCCGGTCAAGATATGGTGACGACGTCACGGTATGAGGAAACAAGTCAAGTTAGAATGGATCGGTGATGGGTAAGAGTAACCAAAGTGTTGGTTAGGATGAAAGGAATAAAGGTCCGGGAAGGGAAAGGGGAAAGTGGTTAGGGTAAAGAGTGTAAAATAGATAGCGGGTGAGGATCCGGGGAAGAAGGGAGGGTTTGAAGGTCAATTTTGGGTGAAATAAAGTTTTAATATATGTGTGATTGGTTGAATGTAGGCCAAGGACCAGCTACGGATGTAGGATAGGGTACCTCCCTTACTCGTGGAGGTATGAGGGAGTGCGACAGCTGATGATTGGCACCATGTTGCAGAGGTTGGCCTAATTATGGTCGCTCTCATCGATAGATGGGACTCGAGTGAGCAATACCTTCCATATTACAATAGGTGAGATCACGGTCCCTGCAGTATGTGTACAGGATCCTATCTCTACCGACAATGGGGACATGTGTGTTCTATATCCTTAGAGGTATCTAAGGATTTGATGTTGATTGTGTTTGGTAAGGTGTTGGTAGAGTTGAGGTTCCATAGCATCAGTATGAGCTATGGGGATATGTACTAGGAGCCCATCGGAGGAAATGAGGTCAGTAGTGTTGCTAATGGAGGTAGTTTTCTAATTTTTACTACCGGATGTAGAGGGTGGGATATTCCCATGATCCTTGATGGGGGTTCTGCATGACATGGTGGAGGACAGGACCCATTTTGCATGGGCACCCACATTCTTGGTATAGTTATACAGAGAACTATGGGCTTATGGGAGGCTACGAGAGGTTTAGCCTTTGTTGTAATTTCCTACTCCATTGTTAGGCATATGAGCACATTGTGTGTGTGTGTGTGTGTGTCTAGTTGGTATGCCTCGGTGATGCACTTTATCCGAGTTTCATTTGGGTGGGCTTCAAGTGATGGGTACTTGAGATTAGGGAGTGTCGAGATCTAGAGATACACATGATGTAGCCTATTACAGGTGATTTCTAGAGGGTTATCTATCATCGACATCATTTGGAGGCCCTATGTTAGTTTTTCATCATATGGACGGATGACAGAGGAGTTACAGGAGCTATAACTACTTTGTTGGATAGAGGGGTGATGTGCAGGAGAGCACGAGATGATACATGTAGATAGGGTTAGATGGCAGTTTGGGCTACTTCAGGATATACCTCCACCCTTCCCACAATATAGGAGGGATGATGTGGAGAGGCCTCTACCTCTACCACAACCGACGGTTCTGACAAGGTAGGAGGAGTAAGTGATAGACCGGCAGATTGATGATGTCGGGGTGACTGATAGATACAGGCAGTGGTGGGCTACACATTTATGAGCAGTACCACCAAGGCCAAGGTAGCCAAATTTAGCCACCATCACAATGTAGAGGGATGCCCTACAGGGGCAAGTGGATACTCTAATTACAGTTGGAGATATTTCAAGTGCATTTGTGCAGCTCGAGGCACACGTTGCTATTGTTTAGGCACATGTGGCCACTCTACAAGCCTAAGTAGCGCTTGAGAGAAGGATAGGTACACACACATGGTTGAGATGGGGATGGGGTATAGGTGGCCATCCCATAGGTGCATATTAAAATTTTATAGGGTGAATTTTCCACTACACAAGTGTAGGTTATAGCCCTTCGAGGCCAAGATACGGTAGTAGGGCGGGACGGGGTCCCTCAAGACATGCACGAGGCATAGGGACATGGTCCCTCTTTACAACTAACAATGAGACAGTCGCGAGAGATAGGTATAGGGGCCGAGACCAATGGCACCATCACAGATAGTACCTATAAGTAGGATGAGGTATGCCTTATGGGAGGTCAAGTAGTATCGGGATCAGCTAATGACCACAAGGATATATTTTTTTCCTATGGAGAGTAGAGAGCACAATAGGCCTCGAGTGACAGGACAGGGTGCGTACCCATAGTATAGAGAGCACGGGGGTGGTGAGCCTGCAGGACGGAGTTCGTGGTGATACTACCAAGTACATGGAGGCCAGCTCTAGGTGAGGGACCATCGAAGAAAAAAATCTAGGCGAGGTTAAGAGAGGTTGGTAGGACACCCCAATGGAGGGGAGATAGAGGAGACTAATGAGACAGGGATGGATATGAGGTGGGATAATGATTAGTCATCATTGATGATCAGTTTATCCATGTTTTTGACATATTTTTGATATTTATACCAGCCTACCTGCCAAAGATGATGAGGGTGTATATGAGATATTTTGAGACATTATGATTATTATTTGTATTTATGCTCACATGTATTTTTACATAGACTTTCCGATTTATAGATGATAGTATTTATAGTATGGATGGTGTACTTGTTGTAATTTTTACTACTATATATATATATATATATATATATATATATATATATATATATATATATATATATATATGTATATATAGGTGGAAATCAAGTGGATTAGGCATGATAGAGTCAAGGTCGTGTAGGCATGGTGGAGTCAGGTCTATTTAGGCATGGTGGAGTCAAGTCGGTTTAGGCATGATGGAGTCAGGTTGATGTAGGCATGGTTGAGTTAGGTCGATTTAGGTATGATGGAGTCAATTTTTGTAGGCATGGTTGAGTTAGGTTGAGTTAGGCATGATGGAGTTAGGTTGGTTTAGGCATGGTTGAGTTAGGTCGATTTAATGTCCAAGTTTTTGTAATATGAGAGACAAATGTTGATGTATATACTGGGTATGGTTTTTAATTTCTAAATTTGTGCCATAATGGAAATGTGAAAATGATAAATATATAATTTGATGATGTAATAAAATGTGTATGAGTTTATGCTTATTAGGTTCAATTTCCAGTTATTTATATAAAATAGAAACTAACCAGGGTAGAATGAGAATAGGATAGGGAAAGGGGAATTGATTATGATAAAGAGTGGCTGAGCTAATCTCAAGGGCCCCATGCCCTCGAGTGTTTCCTACATAGTCCCAGTGAAAAGGGACCTCAGCCGATGTAGTTATCCCATAAGCTAGGGAAGACTGTGATGAAGTAAAGAAATGGATTGATAGGTGTTTAGGCATGGATGAATGTAGGTCATAGGCATGATTGAGTGCAAGTTGTAGGCATGGTTGAGTGGTTTTTTTAATTTTAAATATAAGTGTCGATGATTTGGTCTGTATAAGATAATCAATAAATAATGAGGTAGGCGAATGGTAAGAGATGGTAAAAGAGATGCTTAATTGATAAGAACCCTAATAAGTCAACAATACTTAAGAGGGGATCATGAACATAAGACCCTAAAGGCATTGCATAATGGACCATTCTAAGGGTGAAGAAAGTCACATAATCACGAAATGTCACATTTGCAGCAAGTCCCTTGAGTAAAGAGGAAATTAGGCCAAAAAGGCAAGGAGGTGAGAATGGGTGGTTGAGCGTAATTTAGCATATGACAACATGTCTCTCGGAACAAGAAACATGAGATCAAGAATAGGCAAGTCCATGACAAAAATTTCATCTTTTTCCTCATTTTTTTGTTTTTAATAGTGGTCGGTAGATGTGGGAATTCTATATGGGATGAGTATATTATCTCCTTGAGGTCTTCGTGAAGCTAATCAATGCAAGAAGCTTTTGGATATTTTTATTGAATTTGTGGAATAACTATGATATAGCTGTCCTTCAAGGGAGCAGTCTATTTATAGTGGTGGAATTAGCATGAAGAGATGTCCCTTTTGAGGGATTCATCTTTTTTACGGAAGTTTTACTTGAGTTGTATCCCTTTTTGTGTTTTGGACGTTTAAGTCATGGAAAAGACTATAGAGGAAGGGTAGGCTTTTTTTTGGATGACAAAACCATAGTACACAGGAGTTAATTATGAAAGGGGGTGGTTTTGAGTGATGAACGACCATGGGATTCCATCCGGGAGAAGATGAAAAGTATCCATGAGAATCATGTTATGATTAGAGCCATGGTACTCATATTGAAGACAAGGCTAAAATGGTGATGGGTAATCACATGATTCTTGTTTAGTCATGGATCATCAAAATGGGTAATATGGAAGGTGAACAATGCTCAAGGGATGAGTGATCAACTGACAAAAAGTGATATAGGACTTGATATCAACAATAGAATGATTGAAGATGTAAGGCATTAAGGGGTGCGAGTTGAGTTTACCTTTGAGTGAAGAAAAATGATAATCACCTGATCCATAGGCATAGGTAACGATATAGGGTCCAAGCCGGGTAAGTGCACCAAGTTGGGGGACAATTAAGTGGACATCAAATCCTGAATTTTACATTAAAAACAGCAAAACATCAAATTTAGTCTTCCGCGGACTTGAACCATGCCGAAAAGCAAAAAAATATGTCATTAAAATGGTACCATTGTGTAGGGAGACTATTAGCTTTGTAGAAATACTGATTTTAAAGTGAATAGAAGAGGATAAATATCATTTTATAATTTTTACTAATAGTAGGTCTTTAAGACACTTTTTCCTTTGAATATTTATGTCTACGTTTAAGACTACAAAATTTGTTTCACTTATCATAATGTGATAAAACTTATACCATCTCAACTGTGGTGGAATTATGTACATGTTCAAAAAAAAATTATTTGATTTCAATATTTTTGATGAAGTTATGGCGGGAAAACGGAAATTGCTCTGTTTTCTTTATGTTTTCATACCACTTTCACGGAAAAAATCATAAAAATAAAATATTACTCAAAAAAATATAAAATAAAATGCATCCCAAGATAGATAGTGGCATATAACTTCTCACCAAAGGAAAAATATATATATCAATTTTTGGTCATCCAAATTGTGGGCAAACGGACTATAATCTTATCGGTGTTTTTAAAAAAATACCAAGTCATTGAATTTTGAGTGTTTAATATAGCTAATCTTGTCCATTTTTTACAAAAATTAGTATTTTAGAAACTAGATTCTGGATTCTATGATTCATATTAATATAATTTTGTCTAATTTTGAGTGTATGTATTGATAATAATCCCTACAAGTTGATATTATGTTGTTATTTGCAATATGATGTCCACGGATGACCCTATATTTGTCCATCAACTTCCTGCACTTACCCACCAATTAGGATAAAATTTGCCCCATTTAATTTTTCTCCTCTTTAGTTACATGTTGATTCTCTTTCAAGACAAGGTCACTGACCTAGAAGGTTCATTCATGAACGTGTTTTTCATATGCATGTTTGATACGTTTTTGGTAAATTTGGAGATGTTCTAGAGCATTGAGACGACATTCATCTAATAACTCAAGTTACACCAAATGATCTCAGTAAAAGTCATTGTTGTTGAGCATGTCTTGTAGTGAGATTCGAGAGAGATGGAATCTGGACTTTGAGAGGTAAGACATCCTTGGTACCATAGACGAGAGATAAGGGTGTGACATGAGTCGAAGTGTGAATTCTAGTATGATAATCCCACAAGGTGAAAGGAATTGGTATATGCCAATCTTTCCCAAAGTATCATTGACTACCTTTATAAGAATTTTGGTCAAGGTTGTATTGGTTGATTTGGCTTGACCATTGGTTTTTGGGTAATAAGGTGATGAGAAAGCGAGTTGGATGCCAAAATAATTACATAGTTTGTGTAGGGTTTTGTTTTTGAATTGTTTTCCATTATCGGTGATGAGGCGGTGAGGAATACCAAAATGAAAAATGATGTGATGGTTGATGAATTCACATATTTTCTTAGCTTTTGTAGAAATGAGAGGAATGGCCTCTACCCATTTAGTGTAATATTAGGTAGCGGTTATGATCCATTGGTGGCATTGTGAATAATGGAGGTTGATTTAACCAACAAGATCCAAACCCCATCGAGAGAAAGACCAAAGGTCTCATGCAACTTGTAAGGCATGACTAGGTGTGTGGTGGATATTAGCATGCTACCAAAGCATTTCATGCAATGTTTGACTTAATCACAATAGTCATAGTTTAGGTTTAGCCAATAATAGCCTAGGAAAAGGATGTGTTTTGTGGACGGCTAAACCACTAAAGTGACCTCCATAAACTCCATTGTGGACTTCCTTAATGGTGTAGGGAATTTGAAGTCGTAAGGAATCATAAGAGAATGACATCAAAGCCAAGATTGTAAAGAAGACCACCCTTGATGACATAACAGAGACACTTTTAAGAAAGGCTTGTTGTCCATTAAAAGTTAGATCAACGGGTAAAATGGAAAGGAAAGATACTCTGCATATTACTTATACCAAAGGTCATGTGGGGGGAAACATTTTTAACAGAGTAAAATTCATGAGGTAAATAAGAGGGTGATTGTAGCCTTTGTATGGTGACAAATATTTTAGAGTCAGCAGGCAAAGCAAGTATCTGAGAAGCCAAGAAGGCCATGGTATCTGCAAACTTATTGGTAGAACGTGGGCTGGTTTGAAGGGCGTAACGGTCAAAGGTGGTCAAAATTATGTCTACATGATGCTTATATTGTTGAAGTATCTCATTACGACACTGGTATATACCATTGACTTGGTTAATGACTAACTATGAATCACCAAAGATATTTATTATCTTAACATCTAAGGCATATACATCCTGGAGACCCAATATGAGTGCTTCATATTCCGCAATATTGTTTGTACAATCAAAATCAAGTTTGAAAGACAAAGGCATAGGTTCACCATCAAGAGGAATGAGGATAACACCAACCCCACCCCCATGCTGACACTTAGAGCCATCGAAGAAGAGTGTCATTTGGTAAGCAGAGTTCATCCAAGGAAAGGGTAGCTATAGACTCATCTAGGAAGTCAAAGTTAGATGGTTGATCCCCGAAATAGGTGCATCAGCTAGTTAGTCAAAAATTTCCTAGCCCTTAATGGACTTTTGATGAATGAATTCAATTTTGAGGTTGGAAAGAAGCATAATCCAACGTGCGGCACATTGATTTTGATAGGGTTTGGCATACATATAGTGCTAATGGGTCGAGTATTTGTAATGACGAAGGTTTTATGATTGAGTAGGTAATGGCGGAGTTTGGTGGTGATGAAAACTAAGGCTAAATAGATTTTTTCAGCGTGGGTATATCTACTTTCATAGTCTAGAAGGGTACGGATTATGTAATAAACCACTTGCTCTCTATGTTGCTCGTCGCGATGAGCAATCATGACACCTAAAGAATGCTTAGTGGTGGAAATATATAAGTAAAAGGGCTGGTCATGTTTAGGAGGAATGAGTACTGGTAGTTGAAGAATGTATTGTTTTAAGGCCTCAAAGGTTTTATGACATTCATCATCCCATTTGAATGAAATGTCTTTCTTGAGAAGATGATGAAATTGTTGTGATTGTTGAAAAGATGTGAGATAAAATGACGAATGTATTGTAACTTTCCTTGTAGGATTTGAAGTTTACAGTGATTAGTGAGTGGAGGCATTTCTATAATAGCCTTGACTTTAGTAGGATCAAATTCTATGTCATGCAAAGAAATGATGAAACCTAGGCTTTTTCTAGGAAGTACCACAAAGACACACTTCTTTGGTTGAAGATGCACACAATACTTGATGATAATTTCAAAGATAAATTTAAGGAATGGCATGTGTTCAATTCAATGTTTAGATTTGTCTAGAAGATCATCTACGTAATCTTCTAGTATGCGATGCATGATGTCATGGAAGATGTAAGTCATGGCTCACTGATATGTAGCACCAGCATTTTTAAGCCAAAGGGCATGACTCAATAGTAGAAGGTCCCCAAGGGTGATGAAGGTATTCTTGTGTTGATCCTCTAGTGCTAGTCATATTTGATTATAGCGAGAAACCATCCATGAGTGATAGTATTTCATGGCCAGCGGTGAGATCAACCAGTTGGTCAATTCTTAGTAGTGGGAAATCATCTTTGGGACATGTGAGGTTGAGGTCACGGAAGTCCGTGCAAATGCGAAGTCCTCCTATTGCCTTTGGGATAGGAACAATGTTATAAATCCATTGGGGATAATCAATGGGTAGAATGAAGGAAACCAAGAGAAGGCGCTAAATTTATTCATTGACCGGACTTTAAGAGTAATGTGAGGTTGAATTTTACGTAGCCTTTTTGATGGGTTGGCATCGGGGATGGTTACAATATTGTGGACCACAATTTTTGGGTCAATACTTGAGTATATCGGCATAGGACAGGCAAACATGTTGGTATGGTGCCAAAAGAAAGAGGTGAAGGCTTCATGTTTAGAAGCGCCTAAGGATTGGGCAATCTTTAGAATGCGTGGGTCATCCGAGTGTTAATGTTGATTTGGATTGTCAATTCATTCAACATGGTTTGTGTCTCATAGGGTAACAACCGATGAATATAAGAGTCTTCCGCACCAAGGTAGGTGAGGATGGACTCATCATCTTGACATTGAAATATGTTATTAGAAGGCGTATCATCATCGATCATGTCGGGATACATGAATGGGAGAGAAGAGAGGAGGTTTGACATCACCTTGATAGGTTAGCAGTCCCAAGGAAATGGTGTTTTTGAAAAATAAAGTTAGTAGAAATAGATTTGGGACCTATGGACTCGTGGGTGAATAAGGTAATGTGGGTCAATGAGATGGGGAAGATTTCTTGTCTTGGATGAGGTCAATGCGAACCTTCTTGGAGGGTGAAGTGTCAAAACCAATGCCACTATGGTCATTGTTTTTACAATAGGTATAGGAAATGGAAGTATGATGCACTTGTTCATAAAATACAAAGCCAAATCCTTTCCATCCACACCGGTGGAGGAAAGTTTGAGTGAAGCAGCAATTAGTGAGGGAGTGTACTTCAGATGAAAATGGTTGGGCTTGGGATGGAGGTTCGGGTTTATAGGTGGAAATATCAAGTCCCACATATGTTAAATTGGTGTGAAGGTTGGGAGGGCCATAAGGAAAAACATCATCGATGCGAGATGTCATCACTAAGGTGTTGACGCTTGATTCCCATACTCTTATGGGGTGAGGAAGGTGTCGATATTGTATAGGCAAAGTATTCCCCCCAGAGTGAGGCATTGAAAAACACATTCTAAGGGATTAGTATTCGGTATGTGGGTAATGGGGATAGATGGCTCACTAGATGATGGGGAAACAGGTGCATCGGCGGTAGAGACTACAGATGTAGTGGGGATAGCAAGGTTATATGTAGTAGAGGTAGTGGAAATTTTTTTGGATGGGCTTTTAGGTGAAGATGAAGTAGTGATTGTGGCAGATGCCTTGATTGGTACAAGCACATCCTTAGGAAAATATAGCATGTTATAGGTCTTGAAAGGTGATGGGTCAGCAGGGATGGTGTAATTATGTCCCTTGTGTTCGAATTTGAGGCAATAATGTAAAGTCGAAGGAACACAACCCATGACCTGGATCCAATGTTAGCTAAGCAGCAAGTTATACTGGAACTCTCCTTCTACGACATAGAAAAGTTTTAGGACATTGCGGGGATCCATGTGGACATAGATAACAATAGTACCCAAGGTATAGGTCATGGCATCATTGAAGGAGCGTAACATAACCAAAGGTTACCATGCATGTAATTGCAGTGTATTCACATTTGGTCATATGTATGGGAGGATATGATGTTGATACTAGCACCACCATCCATCATAACACGTCGTATGCATATATTATAGATAAATATGGAGATGCAAATAGTTGGGTTGGGGTCATCTGATTTGGAAGGGAGTGATCTCTTCATCTGAAAATATTAGGGCAGCCACTTGCGAGTAGGTGGAGGTGTAGATTAAGGCAATGACCAAGTGAGAGAGGCTAGATGGTGAGGGGTAATGATGGAGGCTATGGGTGTGGGGTCATTTGGTAAGACTTCACTAGATTGAAGGACCTCCATGACGGCTTGATGATGTGACTCCAAGGTTTGGACGAGGTCATACAACGAAATTTTGGAGGATTGGTGTAGTTGTCTTAGCATTGTGTGATGTGTGACCTCATCGAAATAGGATATGTAGGACCTTGAATGGTGACCTTGGGTATGGGTGTGGATGATATGTTGGGTATAGGGTTGGTTGATGGGCTAGTTGATTTTTTCGTGCCCTTGTCTTTCGAGCACGGGTGGTAATGTTGATCATGTTAATATGAGGGGATGTGGATGAAGAGTGTGTGTCATGGAAGGCATAACAAAGCATGAGGGACAAAACCCTAGTGGGGGATATGATCCTTGTGAAATGAGTAGGCGCATTGGCATTTGGGTGGTGGTTTTGCCAACTCTCTTATATGGACCATGTTAATCTCAAATCTCGGGGGTGGATCAAAGAGTTGTGGGGGTGGAGATTTTGGTTGTTGAGTAGGTAATGGAAGGAGATCCGAGGAAATTGGTGGAGGTGAAATGGGGTCCTCATCAAGAAGATCATCGTCATCAAAATTTTCTTCGAGGAGGACATAATTGGACAAGGACAGTTTTCAAGGCCTTATAGTTCTCTACATCGTGTCCTAACACATGATGGTAGGCACAAATTTTTGTTTTGTCAAACAGTCTCATTTTGGGTTAGAGTGGGTTGTAAGGTATAGGAGGTGGTAATGTGATAACTGAAGTTTCAAGGAGATTGGTTAAGATTTTGGTGTAGGATTACGCTCTTTGGATCATAATGGGAGGTGAATTTGGGTTTAGGTGTAGAGTAAAACTGATTGTGGAGGAAGAGGATTTACAAGAGGGGGTGGGTTGGTTTAATAGTTTGACGTGTGGAGCGGTCTTAGGTTTTGGTTGCATCTATTTGGGTATGGGCATGGTAGAAGAGCTAACGGTGGAAGGTTTGGTTAGTTTAACTACCTTATTAGAGGGTAGCAGATTTTTAGCTTTAGGTTACATATTTTTGGGCAATGATGACATGGGTGTACGAGATGTGGAGGGAAAAGCAGATGGTGGAAGAGGATGGGTTACCCATGGGGGTAACCGAGGTGCTATGGAGGTGGGTGGTGTAGGTTGGGTAGGAGGCATGAGTGAAAGAGAAGAAAGTGTCATGGGTAGTGAAGAAGTTATGGATGGTATTCAAGGTATATGTGGTAATAAGGTTACGGTTGAATGCGTAAGTTGTGTGGGTCACTTGGGTATACTAGAGGATTTTGATGAGGAAATAGGTTGTTGGGTTCTTGGTTTTTACTAGTGGACGGGGTTGTTTAGACGGGGTGGAGGGATGAGGTCCTAGGATGGACAAAAGGGAAGATGATAATCGTGTGGTAGTAAAGGTTGGTGTATGAGGCCTAGGAGATTGGATCTTCTTTTTAGGAGCCGGGTAAGTTCAGCATTAGTTTTGGAAGATGTGGCTACATCTAATTTTATGGGTGGGTGAGTAAGGCTATCTGTTGGTATGATCCCCAAGGTAGTGATAGGTTTAGGTAAGGGAGATGATATAAGTGAGGGTAGATGTTTGGGTGTATGTTTGGTTATGGGAAGAGGTGTGATTTGGGCCATGGGTGGTGATGTGGAAGGTGTTGCAATAGTTGTGGTTTTTATTGGTTTGGTCACTCGAAACAATTTTGGATAGATAGTGGAGGTGTCAACAAGGGACACACTGCATTTGTGTTGAAACAGAAGTAGAGGCGTCCCCCTAAGTAAGGATCTATCAACATAGTCCAGAGCCATCACCAAAAATGAAAATGGTGTTGTTGCGAAGAGGTGCGGTGTGGATTAAGTTACAATTCCTATAAAATGTGTTTGAGACACGGGAAATGGCTAGCCTTGGACTCTTTGGGTAAGAGAGATGAATCAGATCAATGGGATCTTGAAGGTCCGATGGTGAATGGTCATCTAAAGGTAGTGGTACTTCTATAAGATCCTCCATGGGTAGAGGAGAGGATGGTCTAGATGAGGTGGAATCTCCTTGTGATGGTGTAGGTAGTGGATATGCCTCTCCTATGAGTAAGATAGGTGTCACTAACAACTACTCAAAAATTGAGGGATCAAAGGTGGCTGCTAATTATAGGCTCTTCCATGGGTGATGGAGAAAATGAAGGGGGTTCCTCTGTGGGTGGAGGAGTAGATGAAATCGGTTCTTGTGTAGGTAGTGGAGCTTGGGCTAAGATTTCATCTATGGAAGGAACATGAGGTAATTAGGAAGCAACTGGTATGTCATTGAAAATAGCATGGACCTCGTGGACATTTCTATCATTGTTTGAAGTGTCACCAGCTTGGTTGGAAGATGGGGCATGATTAGGAAATGGTTTCTTGAAGATATGTAGGTTTTGGTTAGTGGGTGCATTCGGGCTATCCAAGACTAGATCTCCATTGTCTAAAATTTCTTGGATGATATTCTTGAAGGTGATGCAATTATTGTCACTATGACCTTTGACATGATGATAGTTGCAAAATTCATGTTCCTTATACCATGTGGGCATGGGGTGCTCAAGGTCAAAACTAGTATGTGGTTTTATAGGTGGAAGGGTAATGGCACTAACCTTAACAAGATTTTCCAAAACATAAGAATAATATTCTCCTATGGAAGTGTACTTTCATTATTCTTGTCTAAACTGGAAAGCTTAGGCAAGAGAGAGATTAGAAGGAGCTTTGGCTAGATTTGATTGATGAGGGGGTACCCTTGAGAACTACGACATTGGCGAGATCCTTTGGGTTTTAAAATTTATGTTGGGGTTTCAAAGATGAAGAAGCATCATTTGATTTAAACGCGATGTTCTATTTACTAAGTTGAATTTTCTTCTCTTGATAGCATGAATTTCCAATTTACGTGTCATGGTGAATGCCTCGTCAAAAGTGTGAAAGGTCCGAACCTTAAGATTGGGTGAGATGTTTATTGTGTAAGCTTTGAGTAAACAAATCTATGGGTTTAGTTTGAGGTAACTGAAATGTGAGAGGGTTAATTAGGCTACACCGGTGAATTACAAAGTCAAAGATAGACTCATCATCATATTTTCATGTGGAATAAAGATCGAGTCATGGTAACCTTATTAACAATGTTGATGGATAAGTGATATAAGAAGGCTTGGGCTACTTAATTAAATGAGTAGATGGAGTGTCTTAGTAGCCCACTATACCATTCCAATGCAAGTCATGTTAGGGACATCGGGAAGGTCCGTAGGAGTAAAGTGTCATCATGGGTGATCAGGTAACAACCATATTTGAAAGACCACAAATGTTGTTGCGGGTCTTCTTTACTATTGAAATGGTTGAATTTTGGCATTTCCCAATGTACAGGGTATGGGTGAATAGGGATGGATGGATGAATGTTCTCATTACAAATTTCATCATAAGTGAGAGAATTGCGTGAAACCGAAACCAATGCTTCCATTGTTTGCATCCTTTCCATCATTGATTTGATGAGGTCATTGGTAGGTTGTGGTGGAAGGATTCCTCCTGTGGCATAAGGGGCTGGTATTGAACTTGTGATGTGGGAGACATTCCATTATATGGTGATGCCGAATAGGGAGGTTGAGAATAGGGGATTGATATAGAGGGTATGTATCTAGAATGGGTGATAGACGAGATAGGGGGTTGTTGATAGTATGTGTATGTAGGTGGGATGGTCGTAGTGAATCTAGTAGTGATTGGGGGTAGTGTTTGTGGGATGGAGAGGACAATATTCTAGAATGGAGTAGGGGTCACTAACATCATGGGAGGTTGTGTTGTAATGGGTATTTATGAGACAATGGGTGCGAGATGGGGTTATGGTCTGGGTGGTCAATGAGGGGACAACATATCTGCAGTGTGAGTGATCTGCGAGATGCAATGGTAATGGTGGGTATGGGTTCTATCTATAAAACCACTTTGGGGATGAAGTAGGTGAAGGTAATGTTGCATTATTAGGGGTTGATGTAAAAGTGGGAATAAGGGTAGGAGAGATGGATACAGGCATGCCATATATCAATTGACCTAAGGAGTCCTAGGTGGAAGAATGGGAAAGGTAGAACTATAAGGCTATGGGATTCTGATCAAGGAGTCATGAAAATTACTTATCACCTGTAGAAATGGTGGTAGGTAGGGTTGGATCCATGGGTGATAGGATAAAGGGTGGTGAAGGACTAGGTGGGAGTGGTTGATGACTTGCGTGAAATATAAGAGTGTTAGCTTGATTGTGAGTCAACACCATGTGAATGAATGTATATCAGGTGATGTTGTATCCTACAGATGACATAGGGAGTAGTGAGAATGAAGAAAATAGGTGTCTATAGGTAGATTTGGGTAATATATCAGTTGATGTTCAATACAGGGTAACCGACATCGGTTAAGGATGAGTTATGCCAATTCAAGATAACCGAGGTTGGTTTCTTATGAGAGACAGAACAATTTTACCAAATGAGGTAAAGATTGGTGATAGTTAAATGAACAAGTTGTATGATGATTGTTTATCAAAGCAAAGAGAGTACAAAGACTCATAGGAACTATGTCTAGAAAATAAATTGAAATAATATTTCTTTAGGTAACTTAACCCAAAAGAATAGAAAACCGATAGTGGTTAAGAAAAATTGATGCAGTCATGGGTAACCGATGTTAGTTTCTGTGAAAATTGTAAAATGTAGAAAAATGAAGTCGTTGTGAATTCTAGTGAGATAAGTAATCAACCCAGAGGCGGAGATGATGTAATGATGTATTGACACACTTAAAAGAAGTTAGAATAATCCAATTGTGATTGTGGAGTGTGTAAGGCCACAAAATGGAAAAATGGAGAAGTGTTCCTCACACCTAGAAACATACATCAATCAAATGCTAAAAATAAATAAACTTATCCAATAAGTTATTTTTAATGTGTTCATCTTATGTTATTTATAATATTGAATCATGAATTTAGAGTAGAGTTTTTTTGGTGAGGAAGGCTTCTAAGAAGAAGGATATCTAAAAGAAGAGGTTTTCAGGTATGTTATGGCGGGGTGGCGTATTATGAGGTAATGACTCTCACTGAAGCAACAAGTTGCGGAGTACCTACCTATCGAGACCATGTGATCACCGAAAGGTGTTCCTAGGTAAGATGTTGTTTAAGAAAGATGTGTATATTTCAATTTTGTGCAAATTTGGTAAGACACACGAGAGAGAGAATGTTCTTTCTACAATTTTTGTGTCAACCATCAGTGGGCATGACTTCCAACATATAGGTTTCCCTCATTATAATGTGAGCTAAATGCAACAAATCAGAATGTAATATAACCAATTTTAATCCCAAATTGAAAAGACTACGTTTGATGAAGCAAATGATGAATAGGAGAGGGTATCCTCTTTCACTAAATGCAGAAAGCAAGAAAGAATAATGATTCCTTTTAAATGCACCAAGATAAATGTTTCTTTTAGAGAAATTAGAAAGAAGAGAGCATTACTAGGGAAGAAAATTACTTGTGTAAGCCTTTTAAAGGGAAACAAACACACAAAATTTCACCTAGAAATGAATAAAATGCAATAGAACCCCTGATGGGTCCCACCGGGTGTGCCAAAATGTTTCACCATTTTCTTTACATTTTTGAATGACAAAATAGATAGGGTTATGGGTTAGGAGGAATGTGTGTTAAATGGGTCGGTTGATGGTTGTTGCATGCGTTCTGACTTCTCAATCTAGTGCTGATTGTTAAAGATTCCTTTTGACTAGGAGGAACTACATGTAATAGAAAACAAGACCACAAAATATTAGTTAAATGATATATAACAGTGGACTACCTAGCATATGCTAGTTACGGGAAGTGTGATATTTCCTAGATAGTTTTCAATCCACTGTTTAAAAAGAATTAATGTGAGAAATAAGTAAATTCCTACTGTAGTTTATATGATTTAGGTATCTCATTTAAGTACAATAATAAAATCCATCACAATAGGCTAGGCTATAGTTGGATCTAAAGGATGAAATGACTGTCAAGGTACTAGGACTAGTCGGGGTATGATTAAGGTTGTTTAGGTTAATTGGTAGGAGTTTTTTTGGCTTTGTTCTTGGGCACGGTATGAAACACAAAGAAAGGTGTCAGTCTTGTATGACTGACGATGGTTTAGTAATAACCGACAACGGTTAATGTGGATTTTCAATAACTCAATATCTCATGGTTTAGGGATTTGTCTGAGACTTACTTGGGGATGGTGAGGAGTTGGTGTAAGTCTAGGGAGGTGATGGAAATACTCAGAGGTGTATAACTATAAGGTATGGGAAATTTTATGGTGTGGGTGAAGGAATGATCACACTTGTATGGAGATAAATGGTGGGGAAGTGAGATTTCAAGTAGAAACTAATAACAGAGGTAATAGATCCTACTAGAATGAAAATAGAAGAATGATGGTTAACAAGATACTTACTGTGATGCTAGGTTTGATGGCTAGATGGAGGTGATGGTTGATCGGAGGAATGGTGTTTGGTGTCATGATAGTGCTTCCCAAAATTCTACCGTGGGTGCAATGCTTCTAGATCTATCTGGATAATGGTTTTGGATGCCTGGATGCATGAAAATACCTTGGTTCTACTTGCATGCATCTCCTCTTTCTCTTCCTTGATCTCAAAATGTGCCAACCTCTCTAACAAGGTTACTAAGGTGAATAAATGGTAACCGACAATGGTTCCTTATTGACCGGCATCGGTTTAGGTTTACCGACATCGATTTAGGTGGGATTCCCTAGGTTTACTAAAATGGGAAGATCTTTCTAACTTCTTCGGCCAAGTTGGTTTGTTGTCAGGATCGAAGCGGAAGCTTCCTTGTAATGAGTGGGAATGTGGTTAGAGAAATCTTAGGCATTAATTTTAGGGTTAGACCAAATCTTAGCTCATTAAGGAAAGTGAGACTTAGTTATTGTTAGTTATGGAAACATGTCAACAATAGGTCTAGGGCCGAGTGGTTGGATGAGGTGTCTAGGTGAGGTGGAAATTAGATCAATTAAGGTAATAAAGTAATAGATATTGTTAGGATGGGTATTTAATTTAATTAAAATAATTAAATTAATTATTAATGTGGGGTGAAATGGGGCCATGGTTAGGTACTTATGTTTAAGTTGGTTATCCGATCGGGGCTAAGGGGAATGTAACCAAATTTAGGTGTCTATAGATACACCAATGTTTTGGAAAATTACACTTGCACAAAATAAAGCTGGATTGACTATTAAATACTTGAGAACATTCACTTAATTTTCTATTTGATAGCCTTTTACAATTTGAAAAAGGAAATAACAAGCTATTTACAAAGGATGGGAGGGATGACCTTCATATATTCCACTTTAAATAACTAGTCAACAAGCGAAAGCAGACACTTACAATAATATGCAAAAGATATAAAACTGCTTAGTGAATGTTTTTGAAAATGTTGAGCATGTAAAGGAAATAAATCATTCATTTAAACATACCGTAATCTTGATGTAACACACTTCAAAAATTTACATATGGTGAAAAATAAGTCTTTATATTGCTTGACAAGGTCCAATAGTACAAAATTCTACATAAGTATGACAGAATGATAAGTCTCTCTCTTACTTGAAAAGAAAGGTATTGATTAAGCTTAAATGTTTATATTCCTAATATGATTACTATTGAAATAGTAAATGACTAAATAATTAAGTACATGAATTCACCTTAAAATCTAAGTAAGAAAGCATGAAACCCTAAGTGTAAAGAGAGAGTAGAAATGCTTAGATGATTCGCAAAGATCCGAAAGTGCACAGAGATGGAAAATTGGAAAAATTAAAGCACCGACTCTCATAACGAAACTCGATAAAATGTAGATATGGAGGAATATGCTATATTGGGGCACCGGAGAGGGTCGGGGAACTTGTGGGTTCTTAAGGCTTGTTTACTAGGAACTATGTATGTGAAATGCTCATAACATATCCTCTCGGTTATTGACCTTTAGTCGTTATGTTGTCACAAAATGATTTCTAAAGTTATTAGAAACTTGCAATGAAATAAAGACCTACAAAACCTCAAACAGACATCAAATCGTAAAAAAGAAAAATAAAAAATAAGGGTTCATAATGTCCTCGGCTATCACAATGGTGAACATACGTTCGAGCGTTGCGCTACATTTCATACCTAATGTAGTTCTATGTATGTGTGTCCCTAATTATGCCCTAGGTGGTTCTTATGTGTATCACACTTGATAGTGAGAAAATAAGTTGGATGTAAATAAATTTAATAGATGTGTGCATGGAATATAATGAACCTCCATCCTATGAAGTTTGTATGTAGAATAACCGGACCTTGTGTCCCTTAGATAGTGGTAGATGGATGCAATTGAGCTCTTAGATTATTTATGGATACAACCTAAGGTGGTGATAGCTAATGCTTAGTGCTTAGTCCCATATTAGGATCACATAAATTTATATTTATATGATTTCTATGCAGATGAAAATTTACATGCAACCTTAAACCACACTTGACCCCCTAAGGTCATGTCAAGGCAACCAATGTGGAAATATATGTGGGTAACTATAGGAGGATCAATGAATAGGATCGTAGTGTGATCTCCTAGTAATTGAGTTGGCAAATGGGAGATTTAGAGGCTATGAATGGTTAGCATAAATTACCTATGGTTTTTCTAGCTGAATATTAATTTTGAACTAGTTTGTAGTGTCCAAATTAACTAAGATAAAACTAATAATCTATGCTACTATCTAAATGAAGCTAACTTAAATAAAACAACAAAACCGAAACATCATAATTATAAACAACAATTTACTTTTATTATTAATAATCAAATCTACTTCTACACTAAAACTAAACAAACAAAATAACCTAGTGTGGTTATTCACCTATGCTGAGTGTATTAAAACTAAACTAACTTAAAACAAGAACTTGACAAAATGATATATGATATGTAGACAACCTCCTACGGATATTCTCTCGTTCGAGATCCATAAGAATGGGAAGAAGAGGATCCATCACCAGGAGTTGATATTAATGATTTAAACCCTCTTGGAAATTAACTAATTACTTGCTAATGAAAGGAAATTGATTTCTTCTCTATTTGATATGATGTAACAATGAAAAATTGCAGGAATGAAGGAAAAAAAACAATATCTCCAACCTGGAATTCATAGAATAGAGGTAAATATAGTTGTGTGATGACTTGTTCCCTCGGTTTATCCTTTCTTTCTCCGTGTTTCGTATGATTCCAAGGAATTGGGAATGCAAAGGATGTGGGAGGAAAAGGCACTTGAGTAATGCCAACTTGAAGGCAAATCTAGTTCAATACAAGTAGTTGAGAGATATTGTAAGTGAATAGAGCTTGGCTATGCAATTTCAGCAATATTGTTGCAGCAATACTATGTAAGATACACAAAATTCTTAGGCCCTTAGCTTGAATACAAGCATTGATTATAAATGAATTGGATAGGATATGACTTCATACACAAGGCATCCTTGGAGTTTCAAATCATTGGGTGAAGAGGCAGTTCAAACTAATTAAATCAATTTAAAAATAGAAGAGGGAAGGAATACCATGCAATCAAGAATATTTTTAGGAAATTTGGTTCATAAAAGCACCTACGAAGTCAAGTTAAGTGAAATCACATGACGTATGAAGAGTTATGGAAAAATCACACAGGACCACCACCCTATGCGGGCGGCAGTCATGGGACCGCCACCCAGAATAGCGGTGTTCCTAATACTAACGGCCAAAATATGCATATAAATGAGTGAGAAGCTAGAAGAAAGCATGGAAAAGTTAAGTACAAGCATCTAGGCTACAAATATATACTACAAATGAGCTTAGGAACTCGAACACCTTTTGAAAGGACATGAATCATCATTGGGGAATTTTGTAACCATTTTCCAAAAATATAGCACATGTAATTTTGGGTGCATACATATTTCCCCCTCGAAGAATCATCTTAGCCATGAAAAGGTGTAAAATGTAAATTTGAAAATGGCATTCTGAAATGGGAATTATAAGCTATACGACACACTGTGTGTTAAAATGTCACCATCATAACTCCCACTACATGTAAAACAAAAAAGTAGAATCAAGTGCAGATAGATGAAATATAAAAAAATAAACACTAAATTAAAATGACAAGAGGACTTACCATTTATGTGGGGATAAGAACTTACCTCCACCAACGCTCCAACCCTGCAAACATATGCACTCAAAATGAAGTTATAACAACATATATATATCAAAACAAACTCATTTTCCAATTCATTTGTACTTGTTTGATTTGGTGATTTTTGAGCTCTGGGCCCACGGTGACAGTTTTCAACAAGAGTATAGCTAAACTGATCATGAAGAGATCATGATCATGTCTCTGCGAATGGGAGATCGACTAACACAATTTAAGGTTAGTTTTTCTCACTTGTGTGTTTTTAAACTTAAAATGTAAAAATGCCAAAGTATTTTCCTAGGGGGATTATTTTTAAATTTCTTGTTTTTAATGAGTCACTACGGGATTTCCCATAGGGTAGTCTTTTCTTTAAATCAAAAATGGTCCATTTTTTCCATTTTTGATCCTTTTTAGGGCTAAAAAGTCATATGACAAATCGTCTCGGGACCGCCGCCTGCACGGGTGATGGTTCTGAATAGAATAACCTAAAATCATGCTAACTTAATTTTTCTTTGGATTTTTAATGTTTTGTTATGTTTTTGATGATCTTGTTTCTTGAAATATGTCACTAGCTTGCTCTTTTTAATGTTATAGTGGATGCGAAAAGGAGTACATCCATTGGAGTCACGAGAGGGAGTGTTACTTATCTCCTAGATATTTTATATTAGTTGACTCATACTAAGACCAAAATTCTATAGAAAGTAGGCATTTGGAGGATTGTACTGCATGCCCCATGTCACTCCTACAAGTCACATACTATGTAACTTGTTTTCTTATTAGGATGTAGACAAGAATACCTATTGGTTTTTAGGTGTTAGGGGTGATTAGAAAATCACCCTAGAGGATGTGTATCGGATACTTGAGTTCGATATTTGGGAGGAGGTGACTCTTGAGACAATGGGATCTAGAGCCATGATAACTCTTATAGCCACCTATATGGGGATGCCTTGGTTTCCTTTAGTTTGAAGAAGGCGATGAAGTTCCAATCCATTACTACTTCTCCCATCCCTATTATCTGCAAGTCCATCATGATTATCTTGGCCTTGTAGTTGATCGGGGACAAGGAGGTATACACTACTTTATTGTTGAGCTCCCATCATTACACATATTGAGGCTCATAGTTGTATCTACGCCTAGGGGGAAGATATCCTCGGAAAAAATTGTTAGGACTTATATCAGGTTGTTAATTAGCGGGGATAGTCGTAGAGAGCCCTCTACATTGGTTATGAGCTAGGTGTATGAGCGGATCGTACCCTATGGGAGGAGAATTCTTGTACATGACCCAGGGGGATGTTAGGGCTAATAGATGAACATAGATGATAGTTCTTAGAGCATCACATCATCCAGTGGCCTCTTTGACCATAGAAGACATGGTGGATAGGCCATACCATGATATGGTAGGTTTGTGGGGACAATATGGGACCATAGTGATAGCTTGTGCCACCACCAATCAGTTGGTTGAGAGGAAAAGATGGTCAAGATTCACCCATTTAGCTAAATTCCTCCACATTTGGGCCTTCCTTATATTTATATGCTTCCCCTAGTGGCACCTATGTATAAAACATTGAGGAGGCCCGAGAAGGACCCTAGATGAGATTCGGAGGTTGGACAATGGTGACTTTAGGGGTACCCATTGCAGTTAGGTGAGTTTTTTTTTCCCGATGGATGGATGGTGTTTCTCGCGCACCCTTACTCTAGATTGAGGCCACACCTTCTCACAGTGGAGAGGAGGACAAGCCCATAGATGTGGACTCTAACTCTAAGGAGTATACATGGGATGAGACTAGAGAGGATTCGGTTAGAGAGGAGACTAACAAAGAGGAGACATGTGGAGAGGATACTCGTGAAAAGGAGTTGGGGGTGAGGCTGTCATGGTTGCTCACATGGAAGAGGAGAGAGATATTGAGTTGGATGATACTTAGGATGTTACGAGTGGAGTGGGAGGAGGTGATCACAGTAGTTGGAGCCACAAAGGAGGTGACACTTGTCTCCAAGGGACCACTTCCTCATGATAGAGAGGGGGATGACGAGTTTGTGATGGGACAATGTCTTTCTTCTAGTTTTGGGAGGCCCCATAACCATCAACAGTAGCACTATAATCCACTAACCCTACATGGATGCCTAGAGATCCAATTATGTTGATCCTCTTTTCTTGACCTTGTCGATCGAGAGATGTTAGTTGGTTTTTTTTTTTTTTTTTTTTTAACTTTATAACTTGTCGTTTCTTCTCCTTTTTTCTCTTGTAGTGATTGTACATGAGTGGTGAGAACTTATTCAATAGTAATGTGTGGAAACCTTGTTAATCCCCTAGAGGGAAGACCCAAGCTAATATGACTTAGGACACAAGATAGCCACTTGTAGTTGGCAGACACACTGATGTGTTTACACCCATATGAAGGGTAGTAGAGGTCATGAATTCTTTCCATATTCAGATGACTATGTATGATACAACTGAGTGATTGATGAGGAAAATTCACTCTCATAGTGAGATCAAATCGAGTGTCGCCACCACATGCACTCCCACCATTAAGTGCATTCTCGTCGTCGTAGCCGCAGTAGGAGTCATGGACACAACCGTGCACCATCTCAGGGATCCCACAGGGATTGATAGGCCATTGGGCCTTTTATTTCTTAGTTTCAATTTTTTCAAGCATTATATGATTTTTTTGTATATCTCAAGCTCATCGTGAGTGTTTTGACATTTCTAGTGTATGATTGCATTGTACACAAAATCAATTTATTATGATATATATAAAATCATTATATACGAGTTGAATTCTTCTTGGCTCACTTCACATGTGTACTCTAGATGTTTAGAACTTCTATTTTTCTATGATTTTTAGAATGTATGTAGTGGATATGAATGCTATGCAGAATGGTTTTTTTGTGTTTTATAATGTTGATACATGATAATGCAAATACATTGTAATGTTAAAGTTTAGTTTATTTAAGAAATTTTCGATACTTCGTTTTATTTTGGCAATATGACATGAAAGAGTGATATGATAAGTGAGAAATTTCCCCTCTCCTAACTCCATGAAACCGATAAGATGCGAGGATCAACACCGAGAGCAAGACGAGGCACAAGTTATGAAAAATTATTGAATGGTAATGATGAGAAAAACAGGATTTGGCAAAAACAAAATTGAGACCCTACAACCTCATTCTACTCAATTTTTCTTCATAGATTAAAATGTTAATTGATTTCCAATTTATCTAGACTTAGATCCATAAATTTCCACTTGGTTGACAAAATCTAGTTGAAGGTTTTAAACTCTCTTAGAATTTGAACATCTAACTCACTTTGTTCTTATTTCGATTTCATAGCATTTGAATGAAATGTTTCTAACTTTCAAATTAGTCACAAAGACTCCTTACACCTTACCCCATACTACTAGTATGAAGTATGGGATTATCACCATGGAAAATACATAGGTGAGTAAGGGAACTTCTCTCCTTTCCTAATCCTACATCACTTGTAAGAGACGCGAGGCTCAACACGGAAGGTTGGTAGGCGAGAGAAATGTGTAAACTAAAAATTTTCGTGGATTTTCATTTGACTTATTTATCTATGAAAAATGTCTAGAATGTTATTATTTTCAAAGAGATGGATATGGGATATATGTGACACCATGAAGCTTCTAGAACATTTGTAGGAAAAGAAACCTAATCTAGAAGAAACTACAAATAAAACAAAGTATGTAGGCCTTGGTATGGTTATTGTCAAAGCTTGTCTTATCTTATTTGAACTGATGAAATGATTCAAAAATAATTTATGATACCATGAGGATTTGAAGGGATATGATTTTAATGTTTCACCAATGTTTTTGAATTTTTAAGGAATTTCTATAAGAATAAGTCCCTTGATCACTGATTTACGAAATGAACCAAAGTAGATGAAAATACAAGGTGGATGTAGTAATTTATATATGAAAATGTAGGTGAAACTATATGTCATGATGTCTAAGGTTAATAAAGTTGATGAATATTGAATTATTCACCCCTAAAAGTATACAACGGAGAACCATGATCCTTAAAATTTCCATTCTCTTGACAAGGGCCTACCATTCTAGGTTTAAACTTACAACCCTTACGTAGAAGTGTATATGTGAAATCATTAAAATCATTTTGTCGAAATAGGAGTTCGTGAACATCTTTGTCATGTTCTTGAGACATGGTGTGTGGGTGAGCATGACTATGATTCTCGGCCTTGTTTCCTATGTATAGTGTTGTGTTTACTTGTGACACTTGTTGAATGATGAGGCCTTTCCCCATGGATATGGAAATCTTAGTTTCACATGCACATGGGTTGAAAATGAGGTTTAGGATAGAACAAGCTGAAAGAGATGGTTTTGATGGAAATCATTTCAATATCAAATTTACCTTATTTTTTTGTTAATTCTATCATGTTTACACCTAGACCTAGGTCATCGGAGGAATATGTGCTAAATAGAGAAGACTACCCATCCTCTGTGGTTTAAACGGGAGGAAGATCATATCGTCATTCTCGAGAGTTTTATAATTTCTATTGTGGTTTTAGTGGACACTGTTTCCATAGATATTGATTTACCCTTATCTATTTTTGCTACCTCAAATTTTTTTGGGTCAACGACTTCAGCCTTCGGCTCTGCACGTCTAGGGTGATCGGGACTAGCTCTTTTGATGAAGGTGGTTTGTTTAATTGATTCATAGGAATTTCATACTCCATATGGAATCCTTTCTTCTTCTTGAGGTTTTCTAAGTGTATATCAAAGGGCTTAGGATCCCCTTGAGCAATGAAGACCTTCCCTAAATGGAGGAATATAATCTCCTAGAATAGGGTAGAGGGGATAGTCTTCATTCAATGAATCCAGGGTCTCCCAAGGATCATGTTATAACTTTTTTCCCTGTCGATAATGTAAAACTCCGTTAAGATGGTTTTTCTACCAAGAATGATTATAAGAGCTATGGTTCCAATCGAGGTCTCTTTAAGAATGTCATACCCCGTAACATGTTTCTTATGGAAGAACAATTTGTCTCTCCATATCCAAAATTTTGTAAGAAAGAGAAGGGAACCACATTTACAGTAGCCCCATTATCAATCATGGATATCTTAATGTAATTGTTATAAACCCACACTTGTAAACATAAGGCAAGATCACCTCTTCAGGAAATTTCAATGTTAGATGGCACCTTGTCTATATTAAAAAAAACAAGTATCCCTATCATTTTGTCCCAGAAGATGTATGTCAAAGTCATTATGATTTATTTGAGCACTAGGAGGTTTCATAACATGGATTAGATGAACAAGATCTAGTGCATTGAGAATCATAGAATGATGCGTAGGTGAATTCTTTAACAAATTTAGAAAAAAAATGTGAGAGAAGGTCTTGTTCAAATCTGATATTAAATCATAGGCCCCTACTTGGTTTTGAGATTATAGGAACGTCATCTGTGGGAAGGAAAGAGAAGGTAAGGGTTGTGAAATTTACACCTTTTTCCAAGTTGTTGCATTGATTTTGGCTCCACCTCTAGCTTGAATAACCCTAAGATATGTGTATTATCATTTGAAGAAAGGTCGGAGCAACCCGAGAGTTGTCGAAGTTGAGTCTTCATGGTTGTTTCCTATAGGAATACCCTTTTTATATTTTGAGGATTCACTTGGGAATCTCCATGAAATTTTGGGTTCACATCTTGAGGTGTGACAGTGCAGTATGAAAAGGTTGTGCGTTTGTTTAAGTATTTTCTAGGAACATGTCTCCAAAGAGCTTACTTTGGTTTTGGGAAGTCTTTGTAGAAAATTGTTACAATCACGACAAGTCCTATTGTCATGACCTTGAACCTTATGGAAACCATAATATAGGTTAGGTTCGTAATCTCTTGGCCTTTGATAAGCATCTTGTTGTTGTTGATTATAACCTCGGTTGTAGTTTTGAAATTTGTTGTTATAACCATGATTCATTGCCCCTTGGCCAGAGTTTTGATACTGGTTTGGGCCTTGTGTTTTATTTTTCTTTTGAGAGGGATGGTTTACGTCAATTGTATTAAGCGAGGAGATAGTGTTAGTTTCTCTTTTTTTTCCGTGTTGTTTTTATTTGTAGTGTTACTAATTTTTGGAAAACCAACGTTCTTGGCTTAATTAGTTCCATTATTCGTGGCAAAACCATGAATGCAATTCACACCCTTAGGTCCTTGGTTGTTGACACCATTTTTTTGATAATTTGCATTATTTTGATTTTGGAATACCAATTTCCCATTGCGACCATAGATCTTACGCCCACCATCTATAGCAGCCTGGTCAATCCAAAGTGCACCCTCAACGCTTCCTCATAAGCGTGAAAAGGAAACTTCTAGACTTCCTCCCTAGTCTCTCGATTGAGCGAGTGAAGTAAAATATCGCAAAGTTCCACCTAGTCCATGTTGGGTGAAATTGCAGAGGAATAAAGAACTTGGCATCATCTCTAGATGAAATGGGTGATAGATTCATTTTTCTCTGTCTAATATGATAGAACTCACTAATCCCTATACGCAAAAACTTGTTCTGTAAAATGCTTTTATGACCTCGAAACAAGTTTTTAAAGGAATGTATAGAAGCTTCGGAATACAGTAATACCCTTCCAATGCAATTCCTTCAAGATTATTTAGAAATATCGTAGCCACTATAACATCCTAAGGAAGAAATTCCCGATAGCACTAGCACAGGCCTTGATATGATTGTTTGGTTCTCCTTCTCCCGTAAATTTTGGAAGATCCGGTAATGGGCATGGAAGCATGACACCACGTATGGTGAAGATGAGATGCTCCTTTAAGTACTTATTAGATTTAACCATTGCGTAAGATTCCACCATTGGAGATCCTTGATGAGGAGGTGGAGGAGGAGGATTTGGATAAGTTATGTTATAAGCATTGACAAGAACATATGGGGTCCCTTGATATGGCATGTAGGGAGCAGGAATGGTGTATGGGTCCATCTAGGGGGGTTTTGAATACATGTACATGTAAGGTGGGATAGTACAAAAATATGGACTAGCGGGCATAAAAATAGGGAACATCACATTTCCTGTTGTGGAAGCATTTGAGAATACACTTTTTTCCATCCCTTGCGTAGGATAATCTTAAAGCACGAGGACTCATCCCTATCATGTCTAATCTGTGAAAAGATCACATGGATTTGAATGAACCGGATATCCTTGTTATATAATATATTGCGTTGGTTTTTCATTGGAAGGGATGTATCATTTTCTTTTAACTAGATACCCCATGTTTCTCCCTATTGTATGTGTTAGTTTTGAAGTCTAGGAACTTTCTAGTTCTCTAATCCTCCCTATTAAAGTATAATTAAGATCCTTGTGAAATGATTGATTTCCTTGTTGGGGTGCTATGGCATAGGGTTTGATTAAGCAAGCTCATGATACCTGTCATGAATTTTTAGCGTTATAATTATTTTCTTCCTCGAAGTAAGAATATTAGGATAGGAATTTGAAATATAATAGCTTGTATCCTTAATTATATCCAAATACACATCTATATAATGAAGATCATTAGCTATTCATGAAAATAGATCATCTTATGTTGATTACATGGTGATGTAAGGTCTTGATAAGACTCTACGGTAAGAACTTGATCCATTTATGATAAAAACATGGTTTTCAATGGGTTGACCATATTTCATGTTTAATGGTTGATCAACCTCCTCCATCCTTACATAACTAAATGGTTTTTAAGTGTAACTAGGGAGGTTTGGAAATTTCTTGTGTGTAATTCTCACCCCACCTCGAAAGATAAGGGGACCTGTTGTGGTGAAAGTTTTTGTAATATCTATCGTGAGCCAAATGACACACCAAACTCTCTTCCAAACATATTTTGAAACTATAAACTACCTACTAAAATAGGGGAAGAAATGGAGAAGTGAGGTAATAGAAATTAAAGAAAAGGAAACAAGAAGGAATTAATCCTTCATGTCGGAGTTCACCAGTTGTATGGATGAAAATTGACATACAAACTTCAACCACACTCGACCCCCGAGGTCCTGCCAGTGGAAGCCGATGTGGAAATATGTGTGGCTAATTATATGATGGTTAGGGACTAAGATTTGGTAGTGTGATCTCCTAGTAGCTGAGTTGGTAGAGGGAAGATTTCGAGGCTATGAATGAGTAGCGTACATTCCCTATGGTTTGTATAACTAAATCTCAATGTTGAACTAGTTTGTAGTGTCCAAATTAACTAAGATGAAACTAAAAATCTATGCTACTACTGAAAGGAAGCTAACCTAAATAAAACAAAAAAATTAAAACATCATAATTACAAACAAAAAATTTCTTTTATTCTAAATAATCAAATATACTTCTAAACTAAAACAAAAGAAGAAAAATAACTTGGTGTGGTTATTCACATGTGTTGTGTATATTGAAACTAAACTAAATTAAAAAAGAACTTGACCAAATGATATATGACATGTAGACAACCTCCTATAGATATTATCTCCTTTAGATCCACAAGGATGGGAAGAAGAGGATTTGTCATCGGGAGCTACTATTAATGGTTTAAACCCTCATGGAAATTAACTAATTACTTTAAAATGAAAGTAAATTGATTTCGAGCCTATTTGATATGATGTAACAATGATAATTTACAAAAATTAAGGAAATCAAACAAATCCAACCTAGAATTCACAAAACAGAGGTAAATCTAGTTGTATGATGACGTGTCCCCTCGGTTTATCCTTCTTTCTTTGTGTGTCCATACGATTCCAAGGAATTGGGAATGCAAAGGAAACAATAGAATAATGTGCTTGAGAGATGGCATCTTGAAGGAAAATATGGTTGCAATGCAAGTAGAAGAGAGATAACGTAAGTGAACAGAGCTTGGATATGAAATTTCCGGAAGGATTATTACAACAATACTATGCAAGATACACAAAATTCTCGGGCCCTTTACATGAATAAAAGCATTGATTGTATAGGAATTGGTTGGGATGTGCCTTCATGTATAATACGGGTTTGGAGTGCTAAATCATTAGGTGAAGAGGTAGTTAAAACTAATTAAATCTATTTAAAAATAGAAGAGGGAAGGAATACCATGCAATCAAGACTTTTTATAGGCAATTTTGTTTAGAAATGCACCTTAGAAGTCAAGTTAAGTGAAATCACGTGATGTATGAAGAGTTGTAGAAAAATCATGCGGGACCGCCACCCTTTGCATGGTGACGGTCTTGACACTAAAGGCTAAAACATGCACACAAATGAGTGGGAAGTTGGAAGAAAGCATGGAAAAGTTAAGTACAAGCATCTAGGATACAATTATATATTGTGAATGAATTTAGGAATTGAAACACCTTACGAAAGGACATGAATCATCATTGGGGACTTTTTAAATTGTTTTCCAACAATGTAGCACATGTAATTTTGGGTGTGTACAATTCCCTTGCTTGAATTTTGTAATTAACCCCGAAAGGGAATACTACCTAGGAGATAAGATGCTCAAACGACTATAAATGACCTAAAAAGATGTAAACAAAGTATAATCAGATTAGGGGCACCCGAGAGGGCACTAAGGCACTTGGTGCTAGCATGTTAGTTGGGTGTTGGTGTCCAGGATGATAAATGTTGAGGTATAAAATGGAATACTGAGAAAGTAAGAATGCAAGACTAAAAGTTGCAACATGAAGCAAAGAGAGGTGGCCAAAGACATGGGTTAATTAGTACTTTTCTTACATATGAATCATATGAATAGTAGTATGTAGTCAAGACTAGATAATTTCCCAAAGTGTGTGATTTTATGTCTACATTTACCCCCACTTTATGTTGGTGAGAGGAAATCTTGGTAACATAAAGTAGATAAATATGCATACCTAATATAACCATGTAGATTGACATAGAAAGAGATTTCGAGGGAAAAGACAATTCGTGGAGTGATAAAAGTGTGAACCATGGATTCTAAGGAGGATAAAGTGTAAAAATTGATGATAAAAATGACCCTAGGGTGGAAACACATGTGTAGATGTCATGATTGTGCCTATTGTTGATGTCGATGTTGATGTTGTGAATGATTTTGAATGATTTTTACTATTGCTTCCCATCTGAGATGGACTGCAAAACATAAGAATGAACAAGTAATGAAATACACATGTATATGTGTAAAAATCATGTAAAATGAAAAATATGAAAAAGGAACATGTGCACCTGATCCATGATGAGGAAAGATTGTAGAAAGGATCATGTAGATGTTATCAAAGACTAATTTTTTTAGGAGATCTCCACTAGTTGTGCAACGAGGTTATTTGGGTGATCTCATGCCAATGATATAGAAGAAGTGTAGGGATAAAATTCCAGTGTAATCCTTCAAACATTAACATCTTCCAAGAATGTAGAACACCAATGCATATGGTGTGTAAATTTTGAACAATTCGATCCAAATCGAGAGTGTGCATTGCATGCATAAAAAATTGCTAAGGACTACATTTCTTGTAAAATCCTCTATGTGGAATTCGTAGAATGTGTTGAACTTCCAAATAATTTATAACTTCCCCTTGGTTATAGGCATCCAGGAAGGGCTCTGGAGGTTGTGTTATGCTAAGGACCCAAATCTGATTTTGAGCCACTGAAACTAAGGACTAAGTTGTACCAAGATCTTGTCTTTATGATGAACTTTGAGTATTTGATGTTATATGGGATGATCGATTCACCCGAATGACACCCCCTTGTTTTGGGTGCATGTGACGTTGTTGAAGGAGTATGAAGCCCAAAGGATGACTAACCGTTTTGCTAAAAAAATTCCCTGCGGGGGAAGGTAATGTCCTTGGTAGAAACAAGGCACACACGAATAAATTAGTTGGGAGAAAATTGTTAGTATAAGTAAATAAAAACATGTGTGTAGAAGACAAAATGTAATCTAAGATGTAACAAGGTAATATAAACAAGCAAGAAGATAATGTCGACGGTGAAAAAGTGGGTTGCAAACTTGGGAAACTACTCATAATGTCACAAGACAATCATGGCCGACGAAGCCAAAAGAAAAGAGTGTGCACATAAGACAAAGGCAAAAGCCTATAAACAAGAGTAGCAACCAATGGCAAGAAAAAACAAGCTATGTAACAAATAATCTTGGTAGAAAATATGCTTAATAAAAATTCTACACATGAAGCACCCGTTAGCATGTTATAAATATAATGGCATGTCAAAGCATGTGTAATCTGATATAGTAGTGTGTTATGTAACAAAATGAAACAATAACACCTATAGTGTATAAAAGTATATGCGCCCATAAGCCACTACGTGAATGCAATTAGGTATTGCTCCAATAATCCATGCTACACGTATAGATCTAGATAACCTATGATCACAACTAGAAGGCATGTAAATGTGCATGTGTTTATGTAAAGATAATGACATAAAAGATGTCTATCTAGCATGTGTAATAAATTGTACATGTAATAAGTAAATCTAAGAAAAACTAAATGTGACAAAGATATGATGTATGTCATTGATGAGATGAAATGGAGTGCAAAGTGAATGATCGGAGCAGTTCCCCCAAAGTGGATGTGTATGTATGATATGAGGTTCATTTATTTATGCCCATCAAAGTGATCAAGAATGAATTGAAAAAAGAGTGCATCATTGGGGAATGGTCTAAAATGTGTGTGTGAAAATGATGTGACTATGAAAGCACAAAGCGCAGATCATAAGTAGGTGATTGATTGATGGGGTGAGTGTGGTGAGGTTGATTTTATATTGAAACCCTTGGAAATTGAGTATGAATCTGCGGAACTAGAATGCGTCATAGGAAATGACCGCGAGTGTGGAGAAGTAGAGTTGAGCAAGATGTAGTGTGAATGTGTATAGTGAGGTTTGTACCTAGCGTGTGATAGAAGTTGCAAGAAAGAGATGTCATGTGTAGTGTGTAGTGTGCAATGTATGCGGTATGTAGTGTGCGGTGTGCAAAGTGCGGTGTGTAGTGTGCGGTGTGAAGTGTGAAGTATGAAGTGTGAAGTGTGAAGTGTGAAAGTGTGAAGTGTGAAGTGTGCAAAGTGTGTAGTGTGCAGTGTGTAGTGTGTAGTGCATAGTGTGTAGTGCATAGTGGGTAGTGTGTAGTGGGTAGTGCATAGTGGGTAGTTCATAGTGGTCGATTGCTTTGTGTGTAGTGCATAGTGCATAGTGTGTAGTGTGTAGTGCATAGTGTCACCATTGGTGAAGGTATGTCAAATATTCTTGATAGAAATATATTGCAGAACAATGAGTGTACAATGTTGTGTGTTGAGAAATATGTATTGTGGATATGTAGTGTGTGTAAATTTTGTGTGTTGATAAATATGCATAGTGGATATGTAGAGTGTGTAAGTTTAATGTGTTTGATTGTGCGCGAGAAAGAAGTTTTAGGTGAAGGAAGAGGGGTATATTGTGAACTCATTGACCATGTATTAAGAAAAAGAGGATGTTTTGTTATGATGTTGAGGTTGTATTGATAGATAGGCATGAGAAGAGTGTATTGTAAGTGTGAATTTTTTGTGAGTGTGTTGGTTGTATAGTATGTGTGAAAAAGCTATATCATGAATGTGTAAAGTAGATTTCATGTAAATATGAATACACACAATGTAAAATATGTGGTGTGTAATGTTTAATATGTATGTAAGTTGTGTTATGTAGGATATTGTGTAGTGTGTGGTGTGTGTGAGGTTCATGTATATAGTATGCCATCAATAGTCAAGTGTGAACCGTATCACGAGAGTGTGTCATCGGGTGCGATGATACAAGTGTGTATGAATATTTATATGGTTTATGTGAAGTTATAGATGTGAAATTATGTGAATATAATATGTGTATTGATTTATAGGTAGAAATAGGTTTGATTCCCGGGAAAAGTGTGTGATGATAAGGAGGATCAAGTACTAGTGTCAGAAGAGCATAATTGTCTGATCCAACCCGACTAGAGATGTGTTGGAGAGTTGGTAGGTGATAGTATGATTTGGAGCATATAAATATCCCTTGCAACACAAGGTGTACATGTCAATTGCATATTATTATTCAATGAAAGGTTTTGGCGGACAACCATGTGCATACCTCTGAGTAAGATTTTTAAAATGACTAGAAGATGAATCATTTACAATAGAAACACTACCGAATGGCATAATAAAAGTAATGAAGTCCGACTAGAGTCTAAAGTGCCCCCAATATAGTAAATTTTATATTTCCTAAGTGTCATTGGAGAATCATGCGGGGTGTATTCAATAAATAATGTTAAATGAAAAACATGAAGACCATAAGAGGCTGTAATGTGAAAATATCCATGATAGATATTAGGCGAGTGAGGTTGTGGGAGGATATCATTAAGTGTGAAGCTAAGCCTAGTGAAGTCATCGTATGTGTAAATAGTATCAAAGCAAGTACAATCCAATGGAATATGGTGTCAATAAGAGTTGTTAATGAAAATCGTGCAAGTGAAAGGAAGTGGTACAGACACGAGACTATTCGAGAGAGGAAAAAAACATCTAAGGTGTGGACAAACCCCGATAAAGTACCATAGCATAAGTACCATAGCATTAGTAGGAGGGGTCTTGAATTTTTATTCACCAAGACCATCAGCCATAAAAGTTTCATTGAAATATGAGTCATCTATATCGATAGGAGTGAAATTAAGATTACACAATTTTTCATCAATAAGTTCAATAGTATCGACTTCGTCATTAGAATCCTCAGAATCATTTGTATTGGCATTTTCATGTTGTATAGTTGTGTCGAGGATATTAGTAGGAGGAATAGATGTAGGAGAAAGAGGAGCCTCAACTAGAAGAGTAGTGGTTCTTAGAGAAGCAGACACGGTGGGAAAAATGATGGTTGTAGTATGAGTAGAAATAACCAGAGTGCTTGGAGTGGCGGAAGAAGATTGTGAAGCGCTTGATTGACCAATGTCATATGTATCTATACTATTATATGGAATAGGCTATGATGGAGGAATATGCATAGTAGTAATAGGGTCTATGCAATAGAATTTGAATGGTTCAGGCTCTTTGTAATGGTATGTTCATACCCATCATATAGGAATTTAACACATTGATGAACAGTGGATGGAACTGCTCACATTGCATGAATCCAAGATCTTCCCAGTAAAATATTGAATTGAAATGAAGTATCGATAATGAATAATTTTGTAGGGACAGTCTTAGGCCCAACTTGGATGTGTAATGTGATGGTTCCTAGGCATGTGCGAGTAGTTGAATCATATCCCGAATAATATTAGATCATTAGAAATTATGTTATCCTTAATTCTAAATTGTTTGATAAGGGAATAAGCACATATGTTGAAAGTCAATCCATTATTAATAAGTAAACATTCAATGTAAGTGGTGCTAATAATAGTGGTGATAAGTAAAGGCACACATGGATTGTCATTAACAAATGGTGATATGTCCTCATTAGTGAATGATATAGCACATGGAAATTTTGAGAGACTAAATGAGGTGTGTGAAGGATACTAAATAATTATCACTTTCTATATGAATAGAATGAAGGGAGGCCTCTAATGTTTGATGAAAATTAGGTGCACTACGTAATAAGTCATAGAGGGAGATTTTGGTTGATGTATTCTTAAGTTTTTCAATGATATCATAGCCCTTAGAAGCAGTAGGAGGAGATGAAGAAGTGATAGGTAGTGGAATAGATAAGGGTGGATCCATAGGAGGATGAGTGCAATGAGTAGTTATGATATTAATAGAAGGATCTACCCTAGGTGTAATAAATCGAGGAGGATACGAGTACAAACTTACATGAAACAATGTGATAGTAACCATTCTGAAACATTAGTGGATGTGAAATAAGGATAAGATAATTAAGTCATGAATTGATAAGGTAAATACAGACTCGGAAGAAAAGGGTTTGATAGGTTTGGTTCACCAAAATGATTAAGCTAAAATGTGAATTTATATGCCTAATTTAATATTTATATTAACGGTAAACAATTAAGGAAAGGAATTTACCCAAACAAGCTAAGAATTAAATCATGAAACCCTAAGTGGAAAGAGAGAGTATAAATCCATAGTTGATTCATAGAGATCCTGAAGTTGCAAAGATCTAGAAAACTTGAAAATCTGGAGCACCGATTGTCACAACGAAGCTCAATGAAATACAGAGATGGAGGAATATGCAGGAATGGGGGACTTGAAGAGGGATAAGGGATCTGTGGGAACCATAGGCCTATTTCTAGGTTCCCGTCTATATAAATTCTTAGAAAACCTCCCCTTTATGGTCACTAGTTATTATTTTTTTGTTCTCCTTTGTTTGTTATGTGGTTGGACAATGATTGTTGAAGTCACTAGAAACCTGTAATAAAACAACGACCTACAAAACCCTTAAAGAGACATAAAATCATAAAAAACAAAGATGTAGAACAAGGGCTTGGATTGTCCTCAACTATCACAATGATGAACTTATGGTGAGTATTGCACTATCTCTCGGACCAAATTTATGACTGAGTTCTATGTGTTTATGTGTAGAATCATGCCCTAGGTGACTCTTGTGCATGTCACACTTGATAGAGATAAAACAAGATAAATTTAAGGAAATGTAAAAGATATGTGGATGGAATAGAATGAAATTCCCTCCTATGAAGTGTGCATGAAAATTAACAAGCCATTGTGTCCTTTGGATAGTTCTAGATCGATGCAATGCAACTCTTACATACTTGATGGATGTAACCTTAGGTGGTGATAGCTAATGCTTAGTGTTTTGTCCCTTATTATGATAACATAAATTTATATTTATATGATTCCCTTTCCTTAATTTTGTAATTAACCCTAAAAAGGTGACTACTAAAAATATTAAATGCTCAAATGGCTAGAAAGGACCCAAAAGATGTGAACAAAATATACCTTGAGTTTAGGGGTGCCTAGAGGAAACAAGGGTGCTCAAGCGTTGGCGTCCTAGTTGTGAGATTGCATCCTTGCTAGGCATTGGCATCTAGGATGATAAGTGTTGAGGACTAAAATGGTAGAATAAGAAAGTAAGGGTGCAAGACCAAAAGTTGCAACAGAAAGAAAAGAAAGGTGGCCAAAGACATGGGTTAATAGTATGTTTCTCACTTAAGAATCATATGAATAATAGTATGCAATCATGACTATATAATTATCCAAAGTGTGTGATTCTATATCTATAGGTACTTATATTAAAAAAGTGAAAGGGAATTTAACTCAACTCACTTCAAAAATAGCACTCTACACTTTGTAGTTTTAGCTCTAGTTTTCTAAAAACAACCATTTGTAAACAAATTCAATGCATAGGTATAGTTACCCCCTCATGCAAATTTTGAACCCTTGATGATAAATACAATTTCTAATGATAATAAAACAACAATAAAGCTGCATGATTACAAAAGAAAAAAATTGGCTTTGCATGGTCTATTTCTAGCTTGTTTAAACTCTAGCTTAACTAGTCAAAATCAATCCAACTTTACAAAAATTAAGGTAAAGCTCCATTTTTAGGAAAATCTAAGGTAAGAGGTGTGATCAAGTTTGCAAAATTTAAGGTAATTTATACATTTTTGTATTTTTTTAATTTTGTCTCCATACATCGGAGGTAATTATTTATTTTCTTTGACTATGGTTAAAATATTACCCCCACCCACCACATGCAAATAATTAAATCATTCCAAAATTTAGCCAACGTGGGCATGACAAGTTAATGCATGGAAAGGTAAATGGTTAATGATAACCATGGTTAAGGAAAATCATATATAATTTTGAGCTATAATTTTCATAGTAAGAATTAGGGCAAAAACCCTAAAATCTTCTCATTTTTCATCTTTTCATTCATGGAAGCTTCTAGAGGGGGAAACTCTGCGATGATTTTTCATCAGGCCACCATTTTGAGTTGATATAAGCTCTCATTTTTGTAAGTCTGGTTTTATTTTCTAGTTGGAGATCTATGTATTGTTAGCCAAGTCATTCATCATGGATTTTTGCTTAGACCTTGCTTTTAACTTCTAGTTTTTACCCACGGCTGCCACTTTTGAGTTGGTTACATTTGGTGGCTCTTTTCTCATCATGACCATCAACGAAATTGCTTTGGACTTTGTATTGTATTATTAGCCTCCATTTCTATCTCGCTATTAATCGGTTGTGCTCTAGTTATGTCATCTCGCTCTTTTATTTATCCTGGTTGGATTTGTTTGATCAAGAGACAATCCTAGGAGCTCTGTAATTTTTAATTTTTATTGTCCATGGTTCTTTGAGAAATGGGTGCTTTATTTGTGAACTAGGTGGTTTGATGAGGTTTTTCTTCAATATAATTTTGGATATGATACTCTGGATTCTCTTTATTTTGCACTCAAAGCATGATTTCTTTAACTTGGGAATTTTTCACAATCTACATTTTATTTGTTGTTCGAGAGCTTGGTGTTTACCTAACTCGAATGAATTTTTTCATAGCTCATTCATGTTCATTGCTTCACTTGATTCATGGTTGTGGGTTGTCATTTTTCTAGAGTTTTTTTGCTTAGATCTAGGTGTTGAGGGGCTTGACAAGGCTATTTGTTACCTAGATCTAGTTTAGATGCTCTTATTCTCTTCTTGTTGAACCATCATGACCCTACTCGATGGTTTTTAAAACTCACCTTGTTTATTTACACTTGTTAGACAGCTTGTCATTTTGGTCTCTTTACATAGACTGATCTCACCCTTCCAAGAACTGATCTCACCCTACACTTTGTGATGATTGACATTCCATCACAAAACCATATCATTGTTAGTTATATTCTAGTTATATTTTAAGAGTTGGTGGCTCAACTCGAGGTTTTATGTAGCTCAAAATTTTGTGTTTACATTGATTTGGTTCCCTATTTAATATATCAACCTAAGTAGCTAACTTGTGTGTGGTCGTTATTAATTTCTATATCTTATGGACCATCCTATTATTGTATGTTATGAACTCATTTGGTTGTTGTGGGATTTTGGGTTTTTGGATAGTCTATCTTTGGCCTTCCACGAGTTGGAGCAACCTCATGGAGCAGAGAAGAATATCCTAAGTGGATTTGGAGGTGATCCAAAGTTATTGGGAAATCATGGAGATGGTTCAGGAATATTTTGGAAGATCTCGGAGAACTTGGGGCAGTTTCGCCAGAATTAGGGTTCACAGGCCTAGTCAGTACATAGGCCAAAACAACCGCCGAGCTTCAGAATGTGATTCTGGGAGCTCCAAATGAGTTATAAATCAAAAAAATGTCTCTATAAATATGATTTTGATACCTACATGATGGTGGAATAATAGTTTTCAAAACACCTTAGCACATAGGATTTCCAAGAAGTTTTCTTAGGAACAAGTGGAGTCTCAAATAAAAATCCACATTTGTCAAGGATTATATGGTTGAATAAAGACATAAGACCCAAACTATTGGATTCAAAATAACATTTCAGTAAGGATAATATAACATTTCACCAATAAATTCCACCGAAGCTCAAGTTATCATCGCTCCAAGTTGCCCTCTTAAAGGCAATTCAAGAGTAATTCAATTTTGGGAGGACACATGTCAACACCGGGAGCACTGGTGGGATTTCATGTCCCCAAAGTCCCTAAAGTCAGGTACACCAACCTTGGAAAAATTTATCCATCTCCCATGTGACCTTTGGGACACTCACGTGACCTCAAGACCCTCACGTGACCTCAAGGTGTGATTCAGCCCCTGTGCATTTTAGGAGCATCCATTCCTTGTCATCGGATCAAGCACCACATCTCGAGATCCAAGACCACCTGTGGAGTTTTATGTCCCTAAAATGCCTAAGGTCGGGACATCAAACATGGAAAAATGATCCGATCCGTAGAGGATACTTTTGGCCACCCATGTGACCCGCTTCCAGCCCCTCAATGCTTTAAAGCTGATTTTGGAGCACTCATTCCCTGCCATCGGATCACCGCAACGTGTAACCGTATTGATAATCATGGAAATTAATTTCCCTCACATCCTTGAGGTCAAGGAAATCATGGAAAAAAAAATTCTCCTAACTCCAACTCAAAAATTTGTAATTTTTTCTAACTATTGGTTTTTCTTGTTGCTTCTCAGTGTGAGAGGAAAAGTTGCAGAGAACACATCAATCCACCATTGCAAAAGCTTGAACCAGCTACATAAAAGTGCATTATCCTTCAATCCATGATGATGCATAGGTCTCGAAGAATATTTCATTCAGATAAGAAAAATAAGTGGAGAACAAAGAAGAAGAACAACAAAAAAACCCATTGCCATAAAATGAAGATTTGAAGATATCTTGCAAACTGGTGCATGGCTTTACAAACCGTTTGTTGCTGAGTTCTTATTTCTTGAAGGCCATTAAAATATCATATTCAAACCTCAAATTTTAAGTAAATAATGCTCACAAAAATAAATTTCACTTTTAGCTCCACGAAGAACAAAGTTCAATTTCCTATCAAAGCTGGCCGTCGATTGAAGTAAAATTTCACGTCAAGCACCGGAAGTAAAAACCTATCACAATGGAATTTATTTCATTAAGAACAGATAAAATAACCATAAATACTAATTTCAAGCTCCGTTAATGACCTCAATGACACATTAGTGTAAAAAATCAGCGAGCTATCGCTCCATTTCTTAGGGTTCTAGTGGCGAAATCACATGAAAATAAGACGGAATAATCATTGAAAAATATAGTTTCACTTTTTGTGCCACGAAGCCCCTATTTTTAAGGATATCGAGGAATTATTTTTCATCATATTTCTCCCCTGTCAGATGAAGAACATCTGCGAAAAAGGTAGCGAGCTACCTCTTCAACTCTTAAGGTTCCAATGGGAAAAATCACACGAAAATTGGAAGGAATGATCATTGAAAAATCTAGTTTCATGTGAAATAGTTTTTGTGCCATGAAGCACCTATTTTTTAGGGATATTGAGGAATTATTTTTCATAGTATTTTTTCCCTATCACATGAAGAACATCTACGAAAAAATGCAGCGAGCAACCTCTTCAACTCTCAAGGTTCCAATGGGTGAAGTCACGTGAAAATTAGAGGCGATGATAATTGAAAAATCTACTTTCACATGAATAACATCTGCAAAAAAAGGTAGCGAGCTACCTCTTCAACTCTTAAGGTTCCAATGGGCAAAATCGCACGAAAATTGGAGGGAATGATCATTGAAAAATCTAGTTTCATGTGAACTAGTTTTTGTGCCATGAAGCCCCTATTTTTAGGGATATGGAGGAATTATTTTCATCATAATTCTTCCCTATCACATGAAGAACATCTGCGAAAAAATGCAGCAAGATACCTCTTCAACTCTCAAGGTTCCAATGGGTGAAATCACGTGAAAATTAGAGGGAATGATCATTGAAAAATCTAGTTTCGCATGAACTAGTTTTTGCACCATGAAGCCCCTATTTTTAGGGATATGGAGGGCTGTGTTTTTTTCAGTATTCTTCTCATGCCATGAAAATATCATTTTCCCACTTGTTCAGATGAAGGAGTTACTCAAATGCAAAGCGTGGAACCTCGGAATAAAACCCAAAAGTTTCAAGACTTGTTTTGTCACATCCTAACATCTGCGGTACACTTACTAAAAATAACATGCATTCCTACGTAGGGGTATGTTACTTTAGGTAATCCACCATTTGAAGAGGATATGAAGAAGGTGGTAAACACAGAGGGAGCATCGTAGGTAAGGTCATCAAAAAGGTCATCTCGGCTCACAATTCACACTTACTAAAAATAGTAAGTTACACTCAAAGAGCAGTTTTGGCACAATGGGACATATAAGGATAATCATTCAAGGGGACATCATTATTTAGGATCATTCTATTAATTTTCCTAGGGCATTTGAGATCTATCTTAGTTCATTCAACTTGATGAGCGTTCATGACCTAATTAGGATTTTCACAGTGTGCAAGGAGTTTGAAGATTTAGAGTTTCATTGCATTTAGAGCTTTCCATCAATGAGGATCAATGGAATTCATCGGGAACAACATTTTCTCATCCTCTTGTCTCTCTGTTTCTCTCTCCTCTTCCCCCTAACTTTCTCTCACTTTCAAATATTTTAATTCTTCATTGGGGTTTGCACTTTTTCATATGCCTTTAAGTCACTTAAAAGTGACTTTAGAAACATAATGTAAATTAATTCGCCTTGATTTTATAAAATGGATTTAAATATTTTGTATGAATATGAATAGTCTCAAATTAGAAATCAAACATATGGAAGGACATGAGGAAGATGAGGAGCCATATCTATTATAGAAATTGCAAATCCATTGCCATTTTAAAGGGTTGGTAATTGATCTTGTAAACTCAAGAGTGCATTGTACCTAGAGAAAACAAAGGAGATAGCCATTTTCTTCTACTTTCCTCCACTCTCAAATTTCTTCCATTCTTACACTATGTACAACTTTTGTTTAAGAATCAATATAAGAAGGATTTTCTAGCTTTCTTTGACTAAGGGATTTCATGATACTTTGTGTTCATCAAATTCTATTTGGTCTTGTTGCCATTTGTAGGGTTGTTTCCTCTTAATTTAGTGCATGTGATGAAGTTTCTAACTAGTGTGTGTGCAGGAATCTAATTTTCTACCTATAACATTAGTTCTCCTACCTCAATTCTCACTCCCTTTCCCACTTTTAGACAAAGTATTCCCTAGCAAGATATTGCTATCTTTTCCACAGGGTTAGTGGAGTGCCCCTATTGGATCACCGGTCGAAATGCCACCACATAAATCTAAATTTTCTCGGGCATGCATATACGGAAGCTTGCATTTGGTTAAGTAGATGGACTTATATTCCCAGAGCGTTGGAAAGAAATCCATAAATTTTTCCACCCAAAAATTTTCTCACCAACAATTTTTGGTGCACTCTGTGGGGAAAATTTAGTAGCATTTGCAACCAATATATGACCACAAGGTTTGAAAATTCAAAAGAATAAGAAAATATTGAAAAAATAATATTTCATGAAATTTTGTTGCCAAAAGATATACTTCTTATTTCTACACATGACTTTTCACATTCCATAGTGTCCTTTCATGTTCCCACTACAAAAGTTTCCAAAAGTTGGCTAAAGGAAGATACACCAAGTTGAGTAGGTCGAGAGGTGTTGATTCCAATTTCAAGGCTTTGCAAAATTAGAAAGAATGAATTAGAGATAATCCATACTTCTTCTCTCAATCCTCCTCTCCATCTAGCTCTTCAAATAGTTCACCTGGCAATCTTGTCAAGACTCTTGTTGATACTCCCCCTTCAAATTCTCCCATTTTTCAACCACCATTGGTCATTGAGTTCCTAGAAGAAGAAGAATTTTTAGAAGCAAGAGAAGAAATAGAAATGACAATGGAAGATGAAGTAGAAATACCTCAACCCATTGTTCCATGGGGAAGGAATACATGCCTGCTTGCTCTTGAACCCCCTCTTCACAATCTACTAGTGGGTTCCTATAAGAACTTTCCAAATTTCAAAGGTGAAAACACACAACATCTGAAGAACACATCACTACTTTCACAACATCATGTGGAATTCTTGGTGTCCAACATGAAGATGTTGTTGTGAGACTGTTTGTGGAGTCCCTCCAAGAAAAAGTAGTAGAATGGTTTTACCTTATGCCTTCTTGATCCATTCTTGGTTGGAATAACATCAAGACTACCTTCAAGAAAGATTTAAATCAACTAAATCTTGTCGGGACCTCTTGGTGTAGTTGGCTAAAGTAAAAAAAAGGAAAAAATGAAACCATGAGATATTTCATGCCTCGATTCAAACGGTTGCTTCACAGGATACCTGAAGAGGATTCGTCATCTCAAAACAATGTCATAGAGATTCTTCATCAATGCTCAATCATCATAAGTAGGTTTTTTTCTACGAAGATCCCAACCAAATAAAATTGTAGAAGCACAAAGGATGGCCATTGAACTTAATTATGATCTCATCCTCTCTAGAAAGATCAAGAATCCATCAAAGGGAAAGACCCAACATCCTGGAGATGAGAGAACCAATCCATCGCTGCAAAAATTGGCAAATGAAATGGCATTGTTAAAGAGGAAAATATTTGAACGAGTTTCTTCCCAAAGAAGAAACGAAAATCAGATTGCAGGAGCACCCCGAAGGATTTCCTTGGAGGCCCCACCTATCAATGAAAATTTTAGGAGTAAGGAAGATGAAGAGGAGCTTAAACAAGAAAGTGTAGGTGGTGATTTCCTAAATAGTGTTGAGTTTGAGAATGATAGAGAAATCAGATTCTATGAGTATTTTGAATGTGATGAAGAAGATGAAGAGGAAACACCTGGTTTCTCAATTGCTGTATTCACTCATTTTTAGTCCAAGAAAAGAGCATCTCCCTCCACTTCTACGAAATAAAAGAAGGTTGATGATCCTCTTGTGGAAACTCTGAAAAACAAAATAATCAGTCAAGGATCCCCACTTCCATCTTCCATGAAGTATGCATTTTGGATCCTAATCCTCTGGAAAGTAAGAAGGCTCCCACAATCCCAAGTACTTCTTATGATGTCTCTTCCAAGTCTAAATCTAAATCTAATCCAATAAAATCTAGTACTTAGAAAGTTCCTAGTGTACCTTTGAAAATACCCTCTATTGTCCAAAAATCAAATCCTGTTCCCAAGCCTATACTGAGACTAAAAATCAGTCCCTTCACCCCATTTTCCACATCTACTCCATTTTACTTCATATTATATGCAAAAAAAGCCAAAGTGCAGATTACCAAAACCAAATATTTGTAGACTCGTCCTGAACAATTTGAGAGGTTCGTACGATATATCGGGAATGGTAGTCTAACACCCAATGATGTATCTCATCATCCTCAAAGAATAATACCAAACCCACATACACCTCCATCATAGAACATGATTTATTTGAGTACATTAAAGACTAATAAAGTTGAACCTTTCTACGTCTCCCTTCTTGTTGGAGAATATGTACTGAATAATTACATAATAGATTTTTGTGCCTCAAACAACGTGATGCCTTTGAAGGTCATCAAGGATCTCAAACTTACCATGACTCCACCTAGTGGCTCTCATTACTCTTTGGATTCAAAGAGGTCTCACTTATAGGAAAGTCAAAGTGGAAAAATGGCTCTCACCAGATTTCCAGACAAGAAATTTTTTACGATGACTTTGGTAGTAGATGTCCCAGCCTCGTTCAGAATGTTGTTGAGTAGAAGTTTCTGCCAAGCCTTGGGAGGTAAAATTCAAATGAATTTGTCTTCTACAACCATACTAGTGAAGGGAGACATGGACAAATTGCTTGTCTAGAAGAAGATGAGGTACACGGTATGAAATTCGGAAGCCTAAAAGCTAACATCTTGTATCAAGGTAGAAGGTGGATGAATCACTTTGTGAAAACTGAGGAGGAAGAGGATATTCCCATCTTGATAGGTCCAGACATGCCTTCCCAGAGATATTTGGATTTTGAAGAAGCATTGAGGAGATTTGAGTTACAAGAGGGCAACTTTGAATTTCTAGATGATGTAAACCATGAGGAAGAGGAGATGGTTCTTGATGATTTTCAAGAATAAAAATTAGCTTATATGCTTATCCAAGATGAGGAGTTATTCTCAATCCCATTTGGGGATGAAGATAATCTCATTCAGACCATCTATGGAGAGACAAAATCAGGTTGTGATGAGCCCTTGAAAGGTTTGAAAGAAATGTCTATACAAGAACTACTTAGATCCTTAGAAGAAATCGAAGATCTTAACCTCGGTCTCGAGCTCCTGATGTAAGCCAAAAATCTTCAATAAAAGCATGGAGCTAACTTGGAAACCTCAATTAGTGTGAAGATGGGCTATGTGGAAATAAATCTAGATGAGAAATTTGATGTCCATCTCGAGCCAATGGTTGGTAAATATGATGACAAAATGGAGATATTTTCTTTCCCATTTACAAAAGAAGATTCTCTCCATGATGAAGAAATAGAAGCAAGAAGTTTTGAGGCCTTTAAAGCTAAAGCCCCTATGGAAAAAGGAGTGATAAAATTAAGGGATTCCCAAGATGATGAGGTAATCCCTCTAGATAGTTTCCTTGAGATGCAAAATAAAGATTCTTCAAAGGCATACAAAGAGGAGCTACAGGAAATGACAAAGCATAACTCCATGCAAGAAATCTTGGATGCACGTGAAGTTTCAAAATATCCCGAGATGATTCTTGATCTCTTCCTTGTGTCATGGATATACAAGACAAGTATGAGGTCACATCCAATCCTTCCATCAGTAATCAAGCAATTCAAAGTGAAGTAAAGGAAAAGGATAAGTCTGAGGTTTCTCATGGAAAAGAGGTCAATGAGTATAGACCTGGGAAAAAAGTAATCTAGAATGTTCAAGAAATTTGAACGAAAGTAGCCCTGGGCCATCAATAGTGTGCTCAACAAAGAATCATCTATGTGGATAAACATGGAATGTAATTGGCACTATGAAACCAATTTCAAAGAGGATGAAGGTAATGGAATTTCCAAGAAAGGACATGAGCATCAAGAATATCACATGGAATCACTCCTACCAATTATATAGATAATTGTGAAAGCACCTAGCTTTCATAAGCAAAGGCGATTTGAGGAGGGGAGGGTACCTTCTTGAACCCATCAACGGCTTCACAGAAAATCATCATTCGGTGTTGCCTCTTCGGGGGTAACTTTTGAGAAATAAAAAGTACATTAGTTAAAGTGGGATTTCCCTGCATTATACCATAGGTGATTTCTAGGTGTATTTCCTTTTTCATGTGTTTCCTTTCTATCTTTGTGTGTGTGTGTGTGTTTCCTTCTTTGCTCTCTCTCTCTCTCTCTCTCTCTCTCTATTGTTGTAGGTTGTACATGAATCTGTAGGGCCCAATGGATAATGAACTATTGAATATGTTGTAAATTGATATTTTAGGAGTTCCAATGCCATGTCTTCACTACACTTAGTCCATGTCATGTCCCCAAGCTAGAGCCAGTTGTTGTCGTGCAAATGTACAATAGCGAAATTAATAATTTATGAGCATGAAAACTATACCCCTGTGCAAAAATTTTCAAGTCTATCACTCTAAGACACCCAAGTCTTTCCAGTAAGTCAAAATGACCTCTTGAATAATTTTATATCATTCCCCCAGGTGATTTAGGAAATTCCATTCATTCCCCCAAGGGGATTGTAGGAGTTAATTTGCAAAGCTACAAGTAGTTGTGGGAATCGATCCTGGCCTTCCAAGAGCTGAAGCAACCTAAAAAGTAGAGTAGAAGAGCCTAAGTGGATGTGGAGGTGATCCAAATGTCTTGGGACATCATGGATATGGTTCAAGAATATTTTGGAAGGTCTCGGAGAAGTTGGGGAAATTTCCCGAATAGGGTTCATAGGCCTAGTTAGTACATATGCCAAAACAACCACTGAGCTTTAGAAGGTGATTCCGGGAGCTCCAAATGGAGTTAGAAGTAAAAATAACATTACCAGAAAGATTATTCCAATACTTACATGATAATGGAAACATAGTTTTCACAACACCTTTGCGCATAAGATTTGGAGGTGGTTTTTCGCAGACATAAGTGGAGTTTCAAAAAAAGATTATGCTTTTCCACGCATCATATGGTTGAATAAACAAATGATACCCCCACCATTAGATGAAAAATTCCATTTCTAGTCAAGATCATATACAATTTCACCAATAAATTCCACTTGGAGTTCAATTTATCATTGTTCCAAGTTGCCCTCTCAAAGGCAGTTCGGGAGTTAGTCAAGTTTCGAGAGGACACGTGTCGAATAGGATCTGGAGGGATTTCATGTCCCAGAAGTCCCTAAGGTCAGGTACACCAACCTTGGAAAAATGTTCCCAGCTCCCAAATGACCTTTGGGACCCTCACGTGACCTCAAGACTTGACAGTTCAGCCCCAAGGTGCATTTTAGGAGCATCCATTCCCTATCGATAGATCAAGTGCCACATGTTAGCTCCAGGACCACCACGGAGTTTGATGTCCCTAAAATCCCTATGTTTAGTGACATAAAACATGAAAAAATCCACCCAGCCCCTAGAGGAGACTTTTGGTCACCCATGTGACCCACTTCCAGCCCCTTAGTGCTTTAAAGCTGATTTTGGAGCACTCATTCCCTGCCGTCGGATCGCCGCCATGTGTCGCCATCTTGCTCATCATGGAAATTGATGTCCCTCATGTCCCTAAGGTTAGGGAAATTAGGGAAAAAATGTGCACCCAACTCCAACTCAAAAATTTGAAATTTTTCTAACTGTTGGTTGTTTTTGCACTTTTGCTTCTCGAGTCTTAGAGGAAAAGTTGCAGAGAACACCTCACTCCACCATTGCCAAAGATTGAACCAGCTCCATCACAACACATTATCCTTCACTCCATGATGACACACAGGTCTTAGAAGAATAATTCATTGAGATAAGAAAAATAAATGGAGAACAGAGAAGAAAAATAGTGGAAATCCCCATTGCCATAAAACGAATATTTGAAGATATCTTGCAAACCGGTGTACATGATTTACAAACCTTCTATTGTTGAATTCTTATTTCTTGAAGGGCATTAAAAATCATAGTTAAACCTCCAATTTTAGGTAAGGATTTCTCATAATGAATAAATTTGACATCGACTCCATGAAGAAAAAAGTTCAATTTCCTATCAAACCAATTGTTAGATTGTAGTAAAATTTCACATCAAGCACTAGAAGTAAAAACCTATAAAAATGGAATTTATTTCATCAAGAATGGACAAAATAACTAGAAATGCTAATTTCAAGCTCCATTAATGGCCTCCATGACACAATAGTGTAAAAAATCAATGAGCTACCGCTCCACTTCTCATGGTTCTAGTGGGCAAAATCGCACGAAAATAAGACAAAATAATCATTGAAAAATCTAGTTTCACTTTTTGCGCCATGGTGCCCCTATTTTTTAGGGATATGGAGGACTGATTTTTCATCATATTTCTTCCCAGTTAGATGAAGAACATCTACGAAAAAGGTAGTGAGCTACCTCTTCAACTCTAAATGTTCCACTTTGGGCAAAATCACCACGAAAATTGGAGGGAATGATCATTGAAAAAACTAGTTTCATTTGAACTAGTTTTACGTGCCATGAAGCACCTATTTTTAGGGATATGGAGGACTGACTTTTCATTATATTTTTTCCTGTCACATGAATAACTTCTGCAAAAATGCAGCTATAAACCTCTTTAACTCTCAAGGTTCCAATGGGTGAACTCGAGTGAAAATTGAAGGGGATGATCGTTGAAAAATCTACTTTCATACGAACTAGTTTTTGCGACATGAAGCCCATATTTTTAGGGATATCGATGGCTTTTTTTTTTCAGTATTCTTCTCATGCCATGAAAATATCATTTTCCCACTTGTTCAGATGAAGGAGTTACTCAAACGTATATCGTAGAACCCCAAAATAAAATCCAAAGTTTCAAGACTTGTTTTTCACATCATGACATGTGTGGTGCACTTACTAAAAATAACATGCCTTCCTACGTAGGAGTCATTAATTTAGATAATCCACCAATTGAAGAGGATATGATGAAGATGGTATACACAAAGGGAGCATCGCAGTAAGGTCATCTCGGCTCAAAATTCACGATTCTAAAAATAGTAAGTTACACTCAAAGGAAGTTTTCACATAATGGGACGTATAAGCATAGTCATTCAAAGGGACATCATTGTTTAGGATCATTCTATTCAGGGGGACATTTTTGTTTAGTGCATGTGATGAATTTTCTAACGAGTGTGTGTGCAGGAATCTAATTTTCTAGGTCTGTAATATTAGTCCTCCTACCTCAATTCTCACTCCCTTTCCCACTTTGAGAAAGTGTCTTCCCTAGCAAAGAGATTGCTAGCTTTAATGAGGTCGAGTGGAGTGCCCCTATTGGATCCCCGGTCAAAAGGCCACCACATAAATCCACCTTTTCATGTGCATGCATATATGGTAGCTACATCGGTTAAGTAGAGGGACTTAGATTCCCATAACATTGGAAATAAATCCACAAGTTTTTCCACCCAAAAACATTTCTTGCCGACACTGTAAATAGGACCAAGCTAGGATTGAGAAATAGCACAAAACAATAATTTAATTTTTCTAATTTGATTTTACTCATTAACTAATTAAATGGGAAGAAGACAATTTTTCTATTACGGGGCTCTAAAAATATAGGCTTGATATTCCACAAATAGCTCAAAACTAAGAAAGAAGGGAGGGGAAGATGCAGTAATTTCCAACCTTTATAAATATACCCCTCCCTTACAATTTATAGAAGAAAAATATGAATAGAGGAGAGAGAGGTGAGTCCCAAAATTGGCTCCAAAACCCGAAAAAAATATTTATTTTTCCATTTATAGCTATGGGAGGATTTTTAAAGCCCATGATTGTTTTTACCTTATATTGGGACGAAGGAATGACCTCCATGTTTCATTTACAACATTTGAGGTACTTAGGTATGGCCTCAATGATTTTGGTAGTTGACCTCCATTTTCAGCCACCTGACCTCCTGGTTTCAAAAGTTAATGCCTCCATTAGATACCTCTTTGAATTCTCTTTCTAACAAGTACAATTTTGTTAAGATTAGTTAAACAGGATAAAGTTATGTATATTTGAATTCGGGACACTTCTTATGTCTCCCCTCTACCAACTCACCCATGCTTCATCAACCACCTTTCCACCTACCTACTTGTCGCTTTGCATCCAATACATCTTGGTTCCCCAAGTGGCTTGGTAGTTTAGGATTATATGCTATTTATTTTTGGTGTTCCATTTCCCCCAATTCATCGATGGCTTGCCACATCCACGACCCGAATTCTTCTTTCCACCACCACCCCATTTCAGATTTCAAATCCCGAGGAGGTCAAACATTCCCACCTTCCAAACAACCTATGACCTGTGAATTGATCAATCCCTGAAACTTTCATCATGTTTACCTCTTAAATCTGGGCTCCCAATGAACTATCTACTTCAAACTTTGGATCCTAAAGTCATCGATATTCCCACTCTCTAAATTCAATGCAATGCGTCATCGATCTATGAAACGTGATCCCACTTGAACCACGAAAATTGTGTTGACCCACCCCAAGTCCACCAAACTTCTAGATTTCATGGTTCAGGAATAGCTCACTCCAATACATTTTCTCCTTGTCGAGTTCTAAATTTTTTTACCCACGAAGTTTCGATGAACATTCCATCTCCAACCCGAGACGTATGAACACTGTAATGTCAAGCTAACATGGATAGCTCCAATGTGTTTACGTTGAACCCCTTAGATTCTCTTCCCACACTATGGATTCCCAAGCAATCCTTCCGTGGCTCGGTGCCTAATCTCCATGTGGATCTCCTCGGTTGACCGACTCATCTCGGTGGCTTCTCATATGAACCGAGCTCTTCCTTCTCCCATAATCTCCCATAAACACCGTAGCTCAATTTCCTCAAGATCTACCCAACTCAGCCCCACGATTTATCTTGTTCATGCATCAAGCCTCACTTAACATTCCCTACTTCCATCCTCGAGTTTGCGCTCTCTTCCAACTAGGTGGCCGACGAGCTTGTCATGGCAAGTTATTCCCTACACTTGAGTGGCGATTGATCATCTGTCATTAACCTAGCTTGTAGAGAAGCTTAGAGAGCTATTTGAATTCTATTTACATGACCCTACCCTAATGTTATTAGGTCGTTGAGCTTCCTAGTGGCTTGATCCTCTCATATACCATTTTGGATCGCTTGCCAAGCAGTTTAACAAACTACTTTTTATCTCGGTGACCATACTTGGGAAATTTTTACAATTGTTTTCCCTGAACTCGTGTCTTGAGGAAAATGTCGTCGGGTCTGTTACCCAAATTTGGCCATTTTTTCTCTCTTTGAGTGATCGTGGGCCCTTCGGAGCCCATTTTCACCTTATGTAATCTATGAGTTAATTCAAACCCTAGAAGAGTAAAGTTTCCTTTGAATGATTTCACACCTTCTCTCGAATCATGTCGGTGCTCCCAAAACATGAAATTTTACATGTGAGGGCTTTGTCTATTACTCGGGTCTAGTCCTACCTTGTTGGCCATTTTTCCTGGGGGAAAATGGATAGCAATTTTGTCGATTCGTGGGGACATCAACCCGCTAGATGTGATTGACCAATAGCTTGAATGTTTCCATTGGGCATGGAGTTACCCTTAATAGCCCGAGCTGACTACACGTTTGAAAATTTACCCTAGAATCCACTTGGACATTGCTCAACATTGGTTGATTTCCACTTACATTTTCCAATATTTATAAGAAAATATCAAAATTTGCATGAGTGGAAAAGTGTTTTGGTTTTGAAAATTTCCCCCTTTCCCCATTTCCTCAAATTGACATATTGGGGTGGAAAATTGAAGACTCGAACTCCTCCCCAATACCAGATTTTGTGCCAAGTGTAAAGCATGATTGAGTGATGATTCCTTGGCCAATACTTAACATTGCAGAGATTGGGACTACTTGTTGATTTGAGAAAAAAATGTTTTCCTCATTATTCCCGCCGCTTGGAATGTCACTAAGGGTTGGAGCTGCTCACAAGTTAGTTATATTTTCAACTAAATAAAATCCAAAGGATGAGCAAGGGAAATTTGAGGTTGATCTTCTGCTCAAAACCTAAGGGGATCTTAAATGAATTGTGGGAACCCTCCTCCCTTGTACTAATTTTTCTCATTTTTCGAGGCACTAGAAGCTCAAATCATGAATGATCCAAAGGACAAGAGGATGCAAATATTGAAATTTTTCCCTTAATTTTATTTTAGTTGCCTTGCATTTGAAAACTATTTAGTATTTGAACTTTTTTCTATAACTTTGAGCTTCTATAACATATTTTTCAAGAGGCATACTAAACTTGTGTAATGGCATAACTAGGAGCAATAAAACATGTGCTGCAGACTTAGGGAAACTAAAACCTACTCTACAATGAGACAATGTGCAAAAGCACTTTGATGAATTAAAAATCTAAACTAATATGTACAAGGGTGAGAATTCTTCCTTTCAGTAACCATGTTTGAGGTAGATTCCATTGACAGAATTTATAGTTCTTCTTCGTCCAACTTGGATAGCTAGAAGGCATTAATACCCTTACATCCCTGTGACCATGTAGGGGATACTCCATATGGCATCAAACTTGGATTTATTTCATAGATTAGCCCGATCTACATTCAATTTTAGAACCAATTCTCCCTCATGGAAGGTCCTTGCTTTAGATTTCTTGTCAAAACTCTTCTTGATCAAGGCCTGATCCTTCTCCATGGATTTCATAAGTTGAAAATCTGATAGTTTCAGATTGCTTCAGATATCAAATGTTGGAAACTCACGGGATATGGGTAACCTTTCTTCCTTTCCATAGACTATATTATAGGGGAACTATCTGTAGACCTTTTAGGTGTGGTTCTATCATCCCACAAGGCTTATTTGAGCTTTATATTCCATGTCCTTTGGTTTTCATCTGATTCATTCGATGATTCTTAGTAAGTTCTTGTTTGTGGACTCTACTTTCCCATTACCCTGAGGGTAATAACTTGATGAGGTGATGAGATATATCCCATTCCTAACAACCCACTCAAAGATATTTGTGCCCAAGAAAGATAGAGTATTGTCGATATGATAGTGGTCGGGACACCAAATATTGTAACTATCCCCTCATAGAAGTCCAAAGTATATTGGATTCATTTGCCTCTTTGAGTGCCACCACCTCGATCCACTAGGTGAAATAGTCCATTACTTGTGAGTATCCACTTATGGCCTTGGCTTGAATTTGATCGATGAGCCCAATGAAATCCAATCCCACTACATGAATGGTTTATCAAATTATATTGAGTGGAGTGGTGGTGCTATTAGTTTCTCCTTTCTTGTGAAGAATACACATTTATCACACTTTTAAATCCATCCATTAAAATCACTAAACATTGTAGGCCAATAGTAACCAGCCTTTGTAATCTTGAGGGTTGTCACTCATGGGGATAAATTACCTCCAACCTCTTTTTCATGGAATTCATGTATCACGTTTTCAATCTAATTTATTCAATGCACCTCAATATAACCCCATTCATATCCATTTTGAATAGGATACCATCAATGAAGACATACAAAATGGCTTGGAGTATAAAATATCTTGTTTTTTTCTTGTTCAATTCTAGAGGGCATGAACTGCATTTGTAGGAAATGTATCATGTCCTAAGTCAAAAATCGGTGGTACAACTTCATTTTCTTGTTCTTTGTTTTCATGTAGAAAAAAATAATTTCTTCTTGGTCTCCTAACTTAGCATGTGGATTGGAATCCAATTTCTCACACAATCTATTACCATGGACCAAATTTATCACTTTGATTTCTATGTCATACTCCATCACTTGGGTAACCCAACCTACCCGTTTCTCATTTAAGTCCTTTTCAGGAGGAAATCCTTGACGCCAACATGTGATACTAACAACTAAATTTTATTGTTTAAAACCAAGTGCATAAATTTATTTAAAATTATTATGATAACATGGAAATGTTTCTAAATAAATTAATACCTCACCTCGAGAATCCTCTAAGATATTATGAATAAGTCAATTGGTTGCTCGGATCCCTCCTTATTCTGATGCACCAAGATTGCGGAGATGGTTTCGGACCACCAAAGGTATAGAAAATGAAGTCCTTGGAGAAATATGGATTTATGAGAGTTGGAGCTTGAGATATGACATGCTTCGTAGATTCGAAACTCTCCTTTCCCTCCATTGTCTACTAATATTCCATACTCTTCTTTAACATCATGGTTAGTGGCTTAACAAGAGTGTAAAAATCATAAACAAACCTTCATACAAAATTAATTATCCCCAAAAATATTTGGAGAGACTTCTTGTGACTAGAAAATGGTAGAGAAAGAATAGCTTTGACTCTTTCTGGATGAATTGTCAAACCTTCTTTAGACATAATGTGGCCTAAGAAATTTCCTGCATGAGCTAAGAATATACTCTTATTTGGATTTAGAGATACTTTGAATCTCCTACATCTTTGGAACACTTGCCTCAGGTGAAAAAGGTGAATTGTTGCATTCTTGGAAAATATAGTGATGTCATCTAAATACACAAGAACTATCTTGTTTATCAAACCTTTTAACACCATATCCATATCCATTTGGGCGTAGCTCCAACATTTGATAATCCAAATGACATTTTATTATAAGTGTATGTGCCCCATTTTGTGGTGAAGGTTGTTTTTAATCGGTCTTCCTCTTTCACCATAATTTGATTGTAACTTGAGTATCCATCTAGGAGAGAGAATATTTCCGAACTACCTACTACCTCCAATATTTACTCAATAGAAGGAAGAAGATAGTGGTCCTTGAGAGAATCTTTGTTCAAGTCTCGTAAAACCACTCACAACCATATTTCTCTATTCCTTTTCTTGACTAGAACCAAATTAGAAACCCAAGAAGAGTGCTTGATTGTAAAAAAAATGTTTTCCTCAAGGAGTTTGTTCATCTCCTTCATGAGAGGCTTGATATGAGGGTTGACTGGTCTTTACTTCCTATCTAATAGGCTTAGCTTCCAGATCTAGTTCAATTGTGTATGTGCTAACTTCAGATTAAATCCCCTTAAGTCCTCATAGCTCCAAGGAAAAACATCTAGGAATTCTTGGGAAAGCTCTATGATATCATATTTTTCTTGTTGAGTGCTCACCTTGCCAATTTGGAGAACTTTACCCTCTCCAACTAAAATAGGCTCCAAATATTCCCCCTTAACTTGAATATTTAATTATTTATTTCTGGAACTTTTCATTAGGGTTGAAGATTAAATCTAGAGTCACCAAGCCTTTAGGGATTTCGTTCCTCCTTAGCATTTGGACCACTTGATCACCATATCATTGTTCCAATTTGTCCTAGTATTTAAAAAGAACTCAACTTCTTCTTACAATAAGTTGAGGATTTACCGATCATTCTCGAACACTTTCCAGCTAGTTTTTTTGTTTGGAATAGAATGGCCTCACTATCACCTTGATATGGGGTTGTGCTCAATCTCTTTTGATGTTTTCAACCACATCAAATGTTTTCGCAATTCTTTATGCAAGCCTATCGAAGCCTCATTTTCCTTCCTAGGAATGGAACTTTTATTGAATGCCTCAAATATTCAATGAGATCCCCACACGATTCTTGTATCTTTTTATGAGATCATTTTCAGCAGCATTCTACCCTTTAACTTGATTCACAATTAATTTACTATCTCTGAAAACTTGATAGTTCTTGAGACCCCTTTTCCTTGCACAATGAAGTCCATGGACTAGAGCATCATATTAAGTTTTGTTATTTGAATAAGAAAACTAAAATTGGAAAGTTGAGTAGTATTTGAGGGTAAGTGCACCAAGTTGGGGCCAAAATGGGTCTTAAGTGGGCACATTTTTCTGGAAAAAAATCAACTTGTATGAGTTTTTTGAAATAGTTACACTCAAAATTGGAAGATGTTGCGTAAACATGAATCATAGCATTTTGAGTCTAGTTTCTAAGCTAATAAACTTTATTGAAAATGGACAATTTTAAGTGGGTCAAATAACTAAAATACCAACAGGTGATCCTATTTTTGTTAAAAAACATAACATAGTGAGTTTCCTACCCCCACCATTTTTTAGCACCTTTTATTAGTTTTGAAAACCCTTTGGTAGAAAGATAGATAGGAGCATCTAGTTTGTGCTAGAACGTTTTCAGATTTTTTAGCAAATATTTACTTTTTAATGATTTTTCTAGCACAAAAATTTTATGTTTTGAAAAATAACGGAGCTCTAACCATGCACCCCACCTAACTACCTCAAAAAATATAGAAAATTAGAAATTTTTTTGAATATGTATAGAATTAGGCCTAGTTTGTGCTAGTATAATTTGTTTTCAATTTCAATGAACCCAAAAAAAGATACATGATGAAAGATAGACATATTTAAACTTAAAAAAATAGCTATAAAAAGGCATAGTTAGAAAATAAATAATATGGAAACCTTATATTAGTCAAAAAAATTGAAAAATTATATTTTTAGAAAGAAGAAACTCTGCTCTACATTGTGGTATAATTTTTTTAAACGAATCAATTGTTTTATGTTGATTTATCATGGAGGAAGTGACATTTTTACATTTTCCTACAAAAACACACATTTTTTTGTGTTTGTGTGCAGGTTCATGCCTTAGGCTTAGGGATCTAAACTGGATTTCAAGCCTTGAGGCATGGCTTGGAAAAAGTTAAAACGAAAATACGTGCGCATTATAATGTGTATGCACTCAATGTGTACGCACTATAATGCATACACATTTTGTATAGTATAAACATTGTATATGCTTTTGGTAAGATTCTATGTATAAGTTTTTCATTTAGTAGTATTTATATTTTATTATTTCTTATACTTTAAATTTATTTTAATAAATATAAGAAATTAAGGTCACTCTACACGTTATGGAACTAGTCTCACAGCTCCATTAGTCACGGTTTAGGAGATAGTTTTTTATAGTATAATCTGTCAGATACATAGGTAATTTTCAGGATTTCAACATTCAAAGCCTAAATCTTTTAGCATTTACATTCTACAATTGAAACCCTAAACCCTAAACCTTAAACCCTAAACCCAGTGGCCCTAAACCTAAACCCTAAAGCATGATCCCTAAACCCTAAACCATGATCCCTAAATCCTAAAACCTAAACCATAAACCTTAAACCCTAAATCCTAAGCCCTAAACCCTAATCCTTAAATATTCAGCCCTTACCCATGAGCCCTAAATCCTAAACCTTGAGCCTTAAGAACTAAACCCTAAACCCTAAACCATGAACCATGAGCCTTAAATGTTAAACCCTAAACCTTGAAAACTAAATCATAAACCTTAAACCATAACCCATAAACCCTAAACCCTAAACACTGAATCCTAAACCCTAAATCCTAAGCCCTAATCCCTAAACCCTAAGCCCTAAATCCTAAACACTAAACCCTAAACCCTGAACTTTATGACCTAAACCCTTAACCCTCAACCATGAGACCTAAACCCTAAATTATAAACCCTAAACCCTAAAACCAAAATAATAAATCCTAAACCCTAAACACTAAATCCTAAACCCTAAACCCTAAACCCTAAACCCTAAGCCCTATACCCTAGACCCTAAATCTTGATCCCTAAGCCCTAAACCATAAACACTAAATCTAGAGCCCCGAGCTCTAACCCCTAAACCTTAAACTAGTAACTCTAAACCCTAAACCTTAAGCCATAAACCATGAACCATGAACCCTAATCCCTAATCCCTAAACCATAAACCCTAAACATTAAGCCTTGAACCCTACACTCTAATCACTAAACCTCAAACCTTAAGCCCGAGGCCTAAACCCTAAATCCAGATCCCTAAGCTCTAACCCCTAAAGCTAAAACCCACTAAACCCCGAGCCGTAAACCTTAAACCCCGTAACCTAACCCCTAAACCCTAAACCTTGAGCCATGAGCCCTAAACCATAAACCATAAACCTTAAGCCCTAAATGTTAAATCCTAAAGGTCTCAAACCTTGAACCATGAACCATGAGCCCTAAATGCTAAACCCCTAAACCTCATATATTTCTAGTAGGTCTCATGAGTGAGTTCATATTTTTGAATATCTTAGGACCATATTTCCTAGTCTTGTGCCTAGAACCATCATTAAGTCTACTTTTACAACTACCTTGTTTATGAGAGGTGGGCATTTCCCTCCTTCAAAATATCAACAGATGAAAGACATCAAATTTTGATGAATCTCTTTGAATTTTGTTCCTACAAAGTCGATGAACCCTTTTCAGTTGAATACTCTCTGTCAATATTAATAAGAATGGGTAAGACACAAAACATTACAATGAGTGAAATAGTTCACATGCAATGGGAAGAAGATAGCTCTGTATTAGGTAACATTTATTTGTACCAAATTGTTCTTGGATATCTATAATTTCCCTCCTTTAAAATACCAATAGATTAAAGGCATGAAATTGTGATGACTCCCTTAAATGTTATACCTACAAAGTAGGTGAACCCTTTTTAGTTGAATACTCTCTGTCAATACTTATAAGAATGGGTAAGACATAGAAAATTATAGTGAGTGAATGGGTGAACCTAATCCACAAGACTTAAACCCTGTGCCCTAAACCCTAACCCCTAACCCCTAAACCCTAAACCCTGAGCCTTAAACCTAAACCATGAACCCTTCTCCCTATACCCCGAACCCGACCTTAAACCATAAACCCTAACTCCTAAACCCTAAACCTAATCCCTAAAACCTAAACCATAAACCATAAACCTTAAACCCACGAGCCCTAAACCCTATACCATAAAACATAAGCCCTAAACCCTAAAATCTAAGCCCTAAATCCCAAACCCTAAACCCTCAACCCTAAACCCTAAAACCTAAACCATGATCCCTAAACCCTAAACCATAAACCTTGATCCCTAAACCCTAATCCCTGAACCATAGGCCCTAAGCCCTAAGCCCTAAGCCAAAACCCACGAACCCTCAAACATAAACCCTCAACCCTAAACCCTAAAAACTAAACCCTGAGCCCTAAACCATCAACCCTTAACTCTCAACCCTAAACCCTCAACCCTTAACCCTAATCCCTAAACCCTAAACCCTAAACCTTGAGCCATAAACCCTAAACCCTCAACCTTGATCCCTAAAACCTAAACCCTAAACCTTGAGCCCTAAACCCTAAACCCTAAATCATAAACCCTCAACCCTTAACCCTAAGCCATAAACCCTAAACTCTAAACCATAAACCATAAACCCTAAACCATGAACCCTAAGCCCTAAGCCCTAAACCCTAAACCCTAAAATATGAAGTAGGAGCCTTAAATACTAAACCTTAAATCCTAAACTCTAAACCTTAATTCCTAAACCATGAGCCCTAAACTCTAAACCCTAAATCATAAACCATCACCCAAAGGAAATTCCTAATAAGATCATTCATCATGTTTAGTGTGTAGGGAATAATGTCTAAGGTGATCGATCAACTCATTTAGTTTTTATGAGAGAATACTTCCTATGAAGGCCTAAAAAGGCATTTTTGGCCATTCTGTAGCTAATTGAACACCCTTCAGAACAAGCTAAAATGAGCTAGTCATGTCACCAAGGTATCAAGGACCATCATGTGTGAAGTATTAAGGCATCGTTTGTCTCCATAAGAGAAATATGAGCAAAAAAATGTATGAGAATCATGAATTTGATTCCATGAAAGGATGATTTTAGAGATAGGAAAGGTGAGGGGATGATCTTTATATGGAGCACCATATTTCTAAGAATGAGAAATCATTTGAGTTCACTTGATGTAATTTACTTGGTATTATTCGTAAAAACTCATTCAACACCTAGTAGTATTATCACACCTTAAGGAGGAGGCACATTACAATCACCTCATTTTGGCAATAGGACAGGAATCCCATTAAGGGAACAATCCTCTATATACAAAGTGAGGATCTCTTTTTAGTAAGAACTAGAAAAGCATCATTGGTTGTATTCATGGTCGCTAAAGTGAATTATGGAGAAAATTTTATAATTGGTACCAATTCAAGTAGTGGTAGGGCCAAAATCCAATTTAGAAGGTCAAAAAACCTTTTAAATGACTATATGCTTTCCCAAAACAAATACTAACTACAATATATATGCCCTGAAAGTTTTAGGTCGGTTGTTGAAATCTTGAAAATGAGTAAGTACTTACCAGATTAGATTTTGAAAAACTATCTTCTAGATTATAACTATTGGAGCTACGAGACCACTTCCATCAGGTGCAGAGTGACCCTAATTTCTTATATTTACTAAAATAAATTTAAAGTATAAGAAATAATAAAATTATAAGAAATAATAAAATAAATCTTATACTTTTTACATTTATTTTTTGTAAGTATAAGACACCCAAATACACATACATAGTCCATAGTATACAAAACGTGTACGTGTTTTAACTTCTCCAAAATGCCTATGCGTTTAACCATCTCTAAAATGCGTACGTATTTTGTCTTCTTTACAATGCGTACGCGTTATAGGCTTAGTAATTACCAAACCAAAAAAATTAAAATGTGAGCATGTTTTAGCAAAATGCACAAGCATTTCATCCGATTTTAGGTTTTTGTCCACTTTTTGCCCCCAACTTCATGCATTTACCCTTTATATCTTGTGGTTACACCAACACTATACCGCCTTGAGTACCTTACCTACTCCTTAAACCATTGAAGAATAACTTCCAGACCTCATTATCATATTTTTCATCTAGTTTGGTGATGTTAGGGAGAGGTGGATTTTCTTCATGCAAGCAATAAAAGAATAACTCATCTTCTTCCATATCTTTGTAGAGATCAAAAGCATTCCTTTTTTTTCCCATTCATCTAATGTCAAATCTAGAATGCCCCCAACTTTGGTAGTTTTTTCTATAGTTCTTGGGAAATCTTCCTAATCAAAATCCGAGTAGTTTGTAATTATCGGGATTGGCACATGGGGCTCAATATGGCACTTGGTAATTGGTTTAGATTTAATTGTTTCTTTGGCTCCATATCACATTCTAAAGAGCATGTGTGACTAGTCAATGGATAGGTACCCACCTATTTTAGCCATGAAATATCTTGATAAACACAATGTAAAGAGTGGTCGTGATTCAATTACAGACACATCTTGTAAGATGGTGACATTCGGGCATGCATGCAATGTAAGGATTAATTATTTGATTACTCCAACTATTCCCACTATTGTCCCATCCACTTGTACTTCTCCTATGGATACCGGTTCATACTTAAGGCCCAATTTATCTGTTATCTACTTTCTCATTACTGAATTCCTCGCTCATGAGTCAATCATGCCATTGTGAACTAGGTTATCCCCAAAAATCAAGGACACATAAAATGGTGGAGGTTTCAAATTCTTGCTTGGTTGACCTCCTTCTTGTTGAATTGTATTGGTGGAGAACATTCTCCTAGTTTTTGGGTGAATCATTTAAAGAAGACCAATTTTCCATGGTTACTTGTAACAAATCTTATTTTCTTTGAATGGCCAATTATTCCCACATAGAAATTCTTACATCTATTTTCTTCATTTGATCTATGATGTTGAAGGGAGATAAGCTGTCTCTTTTCGCCCTTGCTTGGCACAATATTTACCTACACTTGAATTAGCACTTTAGATGCTACAACCGGTGCCTTATGCTGATTTTGTACATTCAAAGTTACATTTGACTTGCTAACCCCTTGTGGCATGGTAGGAGGTTGAGAAACAACTAGATTAGAGGGTTTTCCTTCCTTTATGTTCTCTTTTTTGAACTTGTGTTGGCTATTACACCTTGGAAAGGAGGTTGATTAACTCCACAAAAGTATTTCATTTTCCAATTGACTAGTGTGGTATCACTTAGAGGTACCTCCTATGGAATTTTTTGTTTTTATTTTCTTCTTCCTTTGTTTCTTTGGTCACACCAACATTCTATACCATTAAGGCCTAATTTAGAGCACCATTGAAGTATTTTTCTTGATTGTGAGGTTGATTACTTGGGAATAACAATTCATAATCTTGTACAATGTTGTTTTTATTTGGAACCAAGGTCCTAGATGTAGAAACTACATTTGGATTATATGGTTGAAATGGCCTCGATAGCGAGAAGGTTATCCTTTATTCTAGTTTTCATTTGTAGCTTTAGATGGATGTTTATTTTATTGATATGGAGGCCTATTTTATTAGGCTTGAGGCTAAATGGTCTAAATGTTTGATCTTGTTGTCTCTTAATAGTCACCAACTTATTTCCTAAGTTCGTAGTTTCTTCATTACTCTTATGGTTTCTTTATAGTGCTTTAGAAGAAGTGGAGGCCTCACTCTTTGCTCCGATGTCTAGGGGATGGAATGGGATTTAGTTCATGTGCTTGAATAGTAGTGGGGTTTCCCATTTTTGGATATAGGGGCAAAGGTGTCCTTGGTTCAATTTTACCTTCTTGGATCAAACAGCTTCTCCACTCTAATGGCTATGTTATAGGCTCCGACGTTGTCTTTCCTCCCATGGATTGTATCATCATAACTATGTCAAAATTTAGATCTTTCAAGAAGTATAGGAATGAACCTTGGAGAAATTGTCTCACGACCATTGGAATTCTATCCCATGTATTTTGGAAGTATAAATTAAAATCATCCATCTATTCATTTAGGGCCCTCTTGATTGTAGTCAATTTTTCTAAAAAAGAAAGATTATATTCCCTTTCTCAAAACTGATTATAGAGAGTTGTACATAGTTGATCCTAATTATTAATCGATCCCGCTATTAATTTTATGAACCATTGCAAAGGATTTCCCTTGAAAGAAGAAGCTAATAGTTTAACCGCAACATCCATCTCATTGATCTCGTTTATGGCACATAAATTTACAATGTCTTGAATATGGTCAATAAGGATTCTATGATTCTCTCTTGTAAAGTAGGGGATTTTCTTAATTGGTGGTGGCACTGGAAGAATATTATGTGCATTGAAGGGAAGTCGAATTCTACTCATGAAGTTGAAAAAGGGGTTTTCCAATGGTTTTGAGCCATTCTAATTGGTTTAAAGACCCTATTTAATGAAGGAAGGGTCTACTAGGTGGAGGTGTTAATAAGGTTCTGTTTGGTGGAGATGGGGATCTTTGTACTCTTCTTCCTCTCCTTCCTCTTCCTAGAAATATTTTTAAGTACACGAATATTCCTTCTTCTCTTGTCTCAGATCTCGTTCAAATCCTTCTTATGAATTTGGGAAACCTTAGGTGCTAAAAGCACTAATTTCTACTCTTGGGAGTCACCAGATGTGTTGGGAATGAGCCTCCAAAGGCTAAATTTTTCCAAGTTACACATCTAAAATTAAAAAAATGGAAATGTAAACCTTGAATGTCTTGGATATTAATTTTCAGAGGTTATACCTTGTTTTTAGTTGTTAGTCCCGAAATATGAAATTCAAAACTTGGCTCAGGCATTAAAACCTCGAAATTTGAAATATGAATACTCAAACGCGAAACCTCTAAAGTCCAAAATTCAAAATGCAAAAATGACCCCAAAATATTAAATTCAAAAATTAGAATTTAAGAGCACTTTTTCAACCATTGACCCCTGATCTACTCTTTTCGTAACTTATGACCTATTTTGAACACGCTGAAAACCTCCAAAAATCAATTTCGAACTTAGACCCTGGAGTGTAACCTTTGAAGTCCGAAATCTAAAAAATCTGAAATCCAAAATGCAAAGAGACTTCTAAAATCTTAATTTTCTTACAAAGCACCTATAAGGGTGGGAGTCTCAACAAGAGCTCACCAACTCAATCTGTGAATGATCGACTTGAATGTTTGTCCCATTAGGAGTTCTACAACTATTATCAAAAATCACAACACCGTCCAAATTGATAGCTTATGAATGAGGCATTCAATATGATTGGGTAATATATAGCTATCCAAAATTGTGGAATGTTGTGAATAGGATAGCTCTCGGAGAAGGCCAACTTCCTCTTCCTAAAATAAGCACTACACTACTTCAAAATGCAGAAAACACTTAATCTAACCCTAATATAGCACTCCCAAAGAGACAAGGATAGAGAGTTTGCATGTAAAAGTAAAACCTTCACTAAGGGGTGGTGATGTACCAACAAAAGGGTGTTGAACAATATTTTCTACATGAGAATGGAAACAGGTGAAAATTAGAAAGGTCATCAAGCATGACAAATCATAACACATAAAAAACCCCATTTTCCATTAAGCATAATCAAATTTGAACCTGAAATAGAAAAAATGAGATGCACAATATACCCATAAACATGAATAAAGGTAAGTTGCAATAATAAAACCAAGCTATGATAGAGAAAAATCACAAGACAATAATTTCATTGCTCCAAATTGATTTGACAAAATAACTCATTACATGGGTAGAAGACATGTTTTCTATTATAAGGCTCTAAAAATGGAGGCTTGAGATTCCACAAATTGCTCACAACTGAGAAAGAAGGGAGGGGAAGTTGCAAGAATTTCCAACCTTTTGAAATACACCCATCCTTTTCAATTTATAGAAGAAAAATATGAATAGAGGAGAGAGAGGAGAGTCCCGAAAATGGCTCCAAAACCAACAAAAAATATTTATATTTCTTGTCATGGGTATGGGAGGATTTGTAGAGCCCATGCTTGTTTATACCTTATTATGGGAAGAAGTAATGGCCTTCATGCTTCATTTGAAGCATTATAGGTAATCGGGTATGGCCTCCATACTTTCGGTACTTTACCTCCATTTTTCAGCCACTTTACCTTTTGGTTTCCAAAATTTAATCCTCTATTATTTCCCCGACCGAATTTTCTTTCCAACAAGTATAATTTTGTTAAGATCGGTTAAGAAGGGCTAAAGTTATGTGTATTTGAATTAAGTCACTTCTTACGTCTACCCTCTACCAACTCGCACATGCCTCATCAATCACCTTGCCACCTACCCATTTGCGATTTACGTCCAATGTAGCTCTGTTCTCCTATTGGCTCGGTGGTTCGAGCTTCTATGCTTCGGTTTTTAGAGTTTTATTGCCCCCAACTCGCTAACAATTTGCCACATACCCGAACCCGATTTCTTCTTTCCACTGCAACCCCTAGTTCAGATTTGAGATCCCGAGGTCGTCAAAAATTCCCACCCTCAACCAGCTCAAAACCTCCGAGTTGATTCATCCCAAAAATATGATCGCATCTACCTCTAAAGTCTTGTCTCCTCACCGAGTTGTTCACTTTAGAATTTTGATGTCGAAGTCATAAGACATTCTCACCCTCTAACTCGATGCAATGCTTCCTCGATCCTTGAATCGTGAGCCCAAAACCCCGAAAACTACATTTAGCTCTTCCAAGTCCATCGGTATTCGGAATTTTGGGGTTTCGGGAATGTCTCACCCAAATATGCTTTCTCCTCATTGAGTTTTTAATTTTCATGCCCCTAAAGTTCCGATGAAAATTCCATCTCTCGACCCTACGACCTCTAAACACCTATGATGTTGAGCAATCCATCCCCAAATCGACATCAAATCTCCATGTTGCTCTCCTTGGCGAGTTGAATCATCCGGTGGCTTCTTTTATGAACCAATCTCTACATCCTCCTGCAAGATCCCAAAAAAATCTAACTCACTTTCCCTAATATCTACCCAATTTATCCCCTTGAGTTATCTCCTTTTTGCATCGGGCCTCGCTTAGAATTCCCTACCTCTATCCCTTGACTCTATTCTCTCTTTTCAATGGCACGGCCAATGAGACTCGCCATGTCGAGCTATTCTCTCGCACCGAGCTGCCAACGTACATTTTCATTGACATAGCTCATAGAGTGTCTCGAGAGAGCTGCTCAAATTCTATTTGCATGATCGACCCCAATGTTCCTTGAATTAGGTCGGTGTTCCCGAAACATGAAATTTTACCTATAAGGGCTTTATCCGGTGCTAAGTGTCTGGTCCTACCCTATTGCACATTTTCCCGGTGGTAAAGATGGATAACAATTACTTTGAGGAATTTGGAATTTTTACAAGAACCACCCAAATTTTGTTTGATATTCTCATTGTATACTAAAAATATGTTATTTTTCCCACGAAAGTATGATTGTTATTATGCTCTAAAACACTTCCTGCAAATGTATAAAGGAAACATGATGAGGTATCATAATGAAATTCTGTCTCTTGAAAACTCGACTTAAAAATTATAATATCATGAGAAAATCTAAAATTTCAATTGTGTGAAATTATATCTAGTAGACATTATTGCATCTCTAAAATTGGTATGCTTGCACTACTTGGTCTTGATGGGTTGAAATATTGTTTTCTGCGGTTCTATGTTTACTATGTTTTCCTTGATCTTAGATGGTTGTTCTTTTAGATATGTTATCATCCTTTGTGGCATTTTCTTTAGTTCAGTTGATGGAAAATATGGTGTTTTTGGAAAACCATACCCCAATTTTACTTGATGGTTGTTATTTACATTGCACATCTAAAGAATACATTCCTAGAAGCTCCATTTCTACAAAATGGAATCTTACATCCCCTTGCAAAATGTATGACAATCTTATTTTATTTTTCATATGGGAATAGCCTGAAATGCATAGTTGAAAGTACATGTGTTTTAGAATTTGATGCATACTTTGAAATATGGGAAATCTTTTTTCTTTAAGCTAGAACTTTTACAACATGAAGAAGAGCATGATCATGGTTGTGTAACTTTTAAAATATTTATTATTCTATAAATATGAACTTGAAATAATGATGAAAACATTATAAAATATGAAATTTGTTTCTATAATGAGATGTTATTTTGTTTTGAAATACTTCTAGAATGCATATATATTGGAATCTAGAAATATAACAAAATTAAGGAAGTCCTCACTCTAACATCTCTTTATTTTCTAATTTTCAGGTACACACAAGGAGCTTATTGGATAAAAATTGGAGCATCGATTTCATGAGAGAGGATTTTTTCATCAAGGTAATGATGGGTTCCTTATCTCCTTTTCATTTTCATTTTCTAACTTATTTGCATTTTTTTACTATTATATTATGGATATGGCATGTCATCCCTAACTATCAACTATCTATAGAGGAGGGGGTATATATCTATTTGGGAAGGCTGATATTTCCATAAATGGTGCTCTCAACTCATTTGCCTGTATATCTAGAGGGAACCTATCTATACTCACTCCAATATAGATATACGCCTTTTACGGTCATATCCTATGACTTGTGTGGGGAAACATGTACATTTTTCTTATAAATATATACAGTTTTTCTATGTAATGAGTTGTATGGTGTTTAATTTTATTGCTTTCAATTGCATAATTAAATGAACATATGGAACTCAATAATTAACAAAAACACATGTAATCATAAGGAATTCACAACTTGTTTGTACCTTTTCCCATTATTTGAAACTAAAATTGAAAAGATGAATGAATGACCCTCTTACAATTATCAACTTTCCTTAACACTTAACAATTTTCCAATATGCAATTTGATATCATGTTCTTCCATGGTGTTCACTTCTGATGTATAATGTATTTCCCATATTTATCGGGACCATGCAACACTCTTGAATGGCTCGCGCATGATCTTGATGAAGACAATAACTAGAAATGTGCCCTATGTGAGGAATGGGCATCTTAGAACCACATTCTTAGTCATTTCTGCCTATGTGTTTCCCATTAAACCCTAAAAAATGAGTGAATTAAAAATATTTTAATGCCCCTTCCCTATCTTGACAAAAATGGTCAATAACATCTCTATAGCATGAATTAACATCAAATCTCTCTCAAACAAACTTGACTGGCTTTTTCCTTATTGGGTCTTAAGAATTTTCACCCATCTAATGCATAGTACACATATGAAAAACTTCATGATCATCAATATCACTTCCCATACTTACTCCCACATCCTAATTTTCATCATGAACCATAATGTGCTTGATGTAACTTAAAATATTAAGGAAACAATCATTTTGTTGTACATACTTAGCTGACCTGGAACATGCCACCAATGAAAAAAATAACTAGGATTCCTTTACAATCCCAAGTCACCAAATCAGCTTGCCCAAGTCATTTCATCTCCATCACTACAATACTAGGGTTTTGGGAGGGTTTGCATCACCTCAGCTTCTTTAAGCATCATTCATAAAGCATAGGGCATCATTCTTCCTCATTCCAATTGAAAAATGATCTTACATCTATGCAAAACTTTGATGAAAGATACATGTATCCATGAAAAATTTAACGTATGAGTGAGCACATCAAACATGACCTTGAGCTAGATATTTTCATTTTGAGAGCTCACTAAAGCCTAAAACCTGATTACTTGCAAATCCTTCTTCATATTGCCCTAAATTTTGTCTCACATCACCAAGACCACCTCTACCAACCTCAAAAATGCTTAATCATAAATAGGTATTTACTTTCTTGCCACCATGAATTTCACATGAATAGCTAGATTCTCCTTAAGAATATGCCCACTTAAACTAAAATGTTAAATAATAGCCTAATCTAATGCAATTTTGTAGTAAATAAATGAATATAGAAAATAATTTGAAATAATAACCAAGCAAGATAAGAAATACATAATGGAACCTAATGTGTAAAGAGGGTTAGAAGAGGTTTATTTGATTCATAGAGGTTGCTAGACTGTGTCATAGTGGAGACCAGCTGAACATAGATGGAGGACCATCACATAGAATCTTGGAAAAATACATATCCGGCGGATTTGATTGGTGGGGCTCATGGAGAAGGATAGGGGCACTCGTGGGTGCCCTAGTCTATGTAGATGCTAAAAAAACCTCATCTGAGATGTCGCAAGAGGTTCTCACTTATTCTCATTTTTTTTTGTGTGTGTCACTAAATTATATTTAATGTCTTTGTATATCTGAAATGAATGAATTTCCTACAAAACCCCAAACAAAGCATCAAATCCTAAAAATATAATGATGAAAGTGAAGGGTTCAAACTATCCTCCACCGCCAAAATGATGGAATTATCAATGCACTACATCTCATACCCAATGTAGTTTTGTATGTGTGTGTGTGCGGAATTGTGCCCTAGGTCACTCTTGTGCAGTCGCACTTTGTGAGTAGTGAGCAAGTAACTAGATGTAGAATGTAAATAATGTGTGCATGAAAACAATAGAATCCCCTCCTCTGAATTTTGATGAAGATGAACCATCCTTTTTCCTTTGTGATGGATCTAGGTTGATGCAAATGGAGCAATAGATGCCTTTGATGGATGCAACCTTAGGTGGAGATAGTATATGCTTAGTTCTTAGTCCCTTATTATGGTCACATAACTTGATATTTATATGATTCCCTTTCTTGAATTTTGTTTTTAACCTTGAAAAGGATTACTACCAAATATATAAGATGCTCAATGTAATGAACCATTCCACCAAAAACTCGAGGCATTAGTGAAATCCGCACATGAGGATCATAACATCCCACCAAGATTCCATAGCCTGGACCCCAGGCTAGATTTGCACCCATATAGTGGGACCCCGCCTTGCCCTATACGAGTCCCGGCTGAACACTGCAATGCCAACGCAGCTACCCTTGCCGGGACTCGAACTTGGGTGGTTTCTCTGATACCAAATGTAATGAACCGTTACACCAAAACCTTGAGGCATTAGTGAAATACGCACATGAGGATCATAACACTCAAAAGGTTAGAAAGGAGCCATAAAGTATGACCACGAGTACAAAGAGGACAAGGGCACCCAGAGGGGATGAGGGTACTTGCCATTGGTGTCTGGGTGGGAGCTGGTGTCCAAAATCATAAATGTCAAAAGACGAAAAGAGAGACTTAGAAATTAAGAGTGCAATAATGAAAAAGAAGCATAAATCAAAGAAAGGTGGCCACAGAAATGGGTTAATCGGTAAGTTTCTAACTTAGGAATCATGAAAATAGTTGTATGTTATCGAGACTAGATAATTACCCAAAGTGCGTGTGTTTGTGTCTACAATTTTCCCCACTTTATGTTGGTGAAAATAATTATTGGTAACATAAATTAGATAGATATGTGTACTTGATATCCATGTAGATTGATGTTAAAAGTGTGTCAAGGGACTAAACAAAGCATGGAATGATAAAAATGGAGCGTGGAGACTAAACATGAAAAAGTGTTAAAAAGTGATGAGAATGAACCTAGGGTAGAAACATGTGTGTAGATGTTGGTGTGCATGTTATTTACCTATTGATTAGTATTGTGTTGATGTTGTTGTTGATGATTTTACTTCTTATTTCCCATACATACGAACCTACAAAAGAGAAGACAATTAAGTAGTCAAATATTCATGTATATGTATAAAAATCACGTGATGAAGTATGTAAAATAAAAATGTTAAAAAATGTGAAAAAGGAACATGTGCACCTGATTTGTGATGAGGAAAAGGGTGTAGAAAGGATCTTGTCAATTAACTGTGAGTTTTCTAGGCATTCTCAAGCCATTGGCCAAATATGTATAGTGACGAAATTCCTATTTGTCCTCCAACCTTTAACCACTTCCCAAAATTATAGAGATCTCTATATTGTCTGGTTTTTTGGGTGATCCAACACCATGACAGAAGTAGTGTAGAGAGGAAGGTATGGTGTTATCCTCTATCCTTTAACTTCTCCCTAGAATAAAACACCACTTGTAGATTATGTGTACTAAAACATGTGCTATGTAAAACCTTCCCTATAAATTCCGCTCTGTAGAGTTCTCAGTAGACTTTTTTCAACCCAATCGCTATGTAATTTCCCCTAATTATAGGTGCTCCAGAAAGGCATTGTTGTACTAAGGAACCAAGTCTAATTCTGAGCCCTAAACTATGATGTGTTGTGTGTTGTGTGTAAACCATTGTATTGGGTGACTGATTTTCTCTAAGTTATGTCCCCCTCTTTGGGGGTACATGCGACATCATTGAAGGAGAACGCATCCCAAAAGAGGACCAACCACTGAAATTGTGCCCTACATGGGAGGGGATGTTTTTGATAGAAACCAAGGCTCATGCAAACAAATGGTTAGGAAAACAAGTGTTAGTAAAAGCAAAGAAACACACTTATGTAAAATATGACATGTAAGCTAAGAAGACAATGTGTATGCTAAAATGCATGTAAACACGCAAGAAGAAAACATAGACCGCAAAACACTATCTCTATTCAATCTTATAGTTATGCATTAGAGTTTGCACTTTTGATATATCTTTAAGTGACTTTAGAAACATAATGTAAAATTTAAGTTGGCTTGTATTTATAAAAGGGATTTAAATATTTTAATTGGAATATGAAAAGTCTAAAGTTAGAATATGGTATTTGAAAAGTCACCGGGAAGATGAAGAGTTACCTTCTCTTCTATAAATTGTAGTAAGCTCCTCATTTGAGCTTCTTCTAAAATGTATTCCATTCTTATTTTATGTACAATTTATACTTGAGCATCAATACAAGAAGAAGGAATTTTAGCCTTTTTTTACTAAGGAGTTTAGTGATACTTTGTGCTCATTAAATTTTATTTGGTCTTGTCACACGTAATGCAGATTTGTTTACTTCAAAGTTTTAGTACATGTGATCTGATTTCTAACTATTGTATGAAATTCTCTAATTTTCTACTTTTTATATTCTAGGTTTTATCCCTAATAGAGTCTTCAATTATTGTCTTGCAAATGTGCAATAGGAAAATCGATAATTTTTTAGCATGACAACTATACCCTTGTGTCAAAAATTTCATGTTTTACCCTTTTAAGACACCCAGGTTTACTCAGTCAATCCAATGAACTACCGGATGATTTTAACTCAGTCCCCTAGGTGATTTAGGAAATTCAATTCATTCCCCTAGGTGATTTTAAGAGTTCTTGAAAATGCAAATTTTGGGCAGTTGTGGGAAGGGCTATCACTTGCCTTCCTATGACTAGAGAAACCCCCTTGAGTAGTAAAGAGGAGGAGAAAAAGACATGGCGGTGATTTGAATACCTTGGAATATCATGTAAGTGATTTTTGAAGATTCAAGAATGATTTGGAGAAGTGGGCAGTTTGATTAAAAACAGTTTTCACAGGCATGAGTAGTGCACAAGGTCAAAATAGCTATTGAGCTTGAGGAGGTGATTCGAGAGATTCGAATGGATTTATCAGCCAAAAATACATCTTTATAAATATAATTACAAGCCCTACAAGATGATGAAATCATATTTTACTCAACACTTTGGTGCAATGGGTTTATAGTTTGATTTTTTCATGCAAAACTAGGGAGATAAATCAAAACTCTAGTTTTTCAAGGGTTTAATAGAGGAATCAATAGATGATACCCCGCCATTGCATTCAGAATTATTTTTAGTCAAATTCATATAAAAATATCAAAAACAACTCCATTGATAACTCCAGATACGACCTTCACAAGTTCGCTCTCAAGGTTCGACACTTAACCAATTTTTCAAGAGGACACGTGTTAGCTCTAGGATCCTGGTGCATTTTGATGTCCCTTTCATCCCTTTAAAAAAGGGACATGAGTGAAATAAAATTGTTTCCAAACTTTTTAGGCCCCTTAGACCCTAATATGACCTCCCACATTGCAAGTTAAGCCCCGAGAGCTAGTTGGAGCCTTACCTCTCACTACACGGATGATTGCCAAGTGTCGCATGGAGGCGCGATGTGAAAATTGATGTCCCATTTTTCCCATTTTCTAAAGGGACATGAGGTAAAATAAAATTTTCCCAAACCCTTAAATCCCTCAGGTCATCCATGTGACCCTCTCTAGTGTAAATTTCCAGCCCCTAGGAGCTAGTGGAGCCAAACACTCCACCGTTGGATCTCCGCCAAGTGTCGCGATGAGGCGTGAAGTGGAAATTGATGTCCCCTTCATCCCTTTAGATAAAAGGGATGAAAGGGACACAAAAATGTGCCATCCCCTCTCCCTCCTTCCATTTGTAAGATATAAATACAACACTTAGTGCATTTTTGCTCATTTTTCCCTCACACCTCCATATGCTACCGAAACTCTGCCGAATTTTCTCTAGATTTGAAAGTGATGTTTTTGAATTAAATAAACTCCATGAAATCCTTTTTCATATAAAAAAATAAAAGAAAAAATAGAAATATCAAATAAAAAATAGATTGAAATGACGAAGAATGAAGAAAAAACGAAGATATTCTCCTAGGAAGTTGCAAATATTTATGTTTCGCGAGGACATATGAAAATACATTGGGGGGTAGATGAAGAGTCATATCTCATTCTATACATTGTAAATATATTCCCATTTAAAAGTTTTGGTGATTGATTGTGTAAGTTCAAGAGTGCATTGTACTTAGAGAGAACAAAGCGAGATAGCCATTTTTCTTCCATTTCCCCCCTCACTATTTTTCTTCCATTCCCACACTATGTAAAACTTTTTTTAAGAAATCAATACAAGAAGGAGTTTCTAGCCTTTTTTGACTGAGGGATTTATTGATACTTTGTGCTCATAAATTCTAATCAGTCTTGTTGTTATTTACAAAGTTGTTTCTTCTCATAAATGCATGTGTTGAAATTTCTAACTAGTGTGTGCAGGAATCTGATTTTCTACCTACAACATTAGTTCTCCTATCTCATTTATCACTCCCCTTTCCCACTTTACAAACAAATTCCTCTCTAGAAATAAATTTCTAGCTTTACCATAGGGTTAGTGGAGTGCCCTTGTTGGATCCCCACTGCAAGGCCACCAAGAAAATTCATGGTTTTACTCGCACAACATATACGACAGTTACACGGTTAAGTAGAGGGACTTAGATTCCCAGAGCATTGGAAAGAAGTCCACCAATTTGTCCACTGAAATTTTTTTCACCAACAGCTTTTTTGTGCCCTTTGTGGGGTAGACTTGGCAACATCTGTACCCAAAATACGACCACAAGGTCCAAAATAGAAAAACATAATCAAAAAATTGAAAAAATAAAAAATTGGATTTGATGGAAATCCATTGCTGAAAGACACACTATCGATTATTGCAAGTGAACTTTCTTATTATATAGTGTCTTTTCATATTGCTGTTCCAAAAATTTTTAGTGCTAGAATTTGAAGAAGATTTTGTTGAAGTAGAAGTTGAAGTTGAACCAAGAGAAACAATGGAAGACAAAGAATAAAAACCTCAACCCATTTTTCTATGGGGAAGAAGTACATGCCCACTTGCTCTTGAACGCCCCTCTTCACGGTTTACCAATAGATTCCTAGAAGAACTTTCCCAAGTTCAAAGGTGAAGACACATAACTCCTTAAAGAGAACATATCATTCTTTACCACATCATGTAGGATTATTGGTGTCCAACATGAATATGTCACGTAAGATTGTTCATGGAGTCTCTCCAAGAAAAATCAGCGAGAATGGTTCTCTACTCTTGCGCACTTTGATCCATCACTTGTTGGAATGAAATAAAATGGAATTTCAAGGAAATATTTAGATTTACCGAGGATTTGTTAAGACATCCTTTTTCAATTGGCATAAATGAGTAAAGGGAAAATGAAACTATAAAGGACTTCATGGCTTGTTTTGATCGGTTTCTCCGTAGGATACCGAGAAGAGGATTAACCATTAGAAAACATCGTTAAGATATTATTTATTAGTTCTCAATCATCGGAAGTAGGATTTTTAAATGCGAAGAGTTAATATGAGGAAAATTGAAGAAGTGCAAATATTTTCCATTAAACTTGATGATAATCTCATCCTATCTAGAAAGATCAAGAATCCCTCAAAGGGTAAATCTCAACGTCCTGGAGATGAAAGAACCAATCCTTTCTTGCAAAAAATGGAAAATGAAATGTCTTCACTAAAGAGAGAATTTTTAAGCGAATATCACCTCAAATAAATCATAGAAATAAGATTGCACGAGTACCCCAAAGACTTTCCTTGGAAAATCCTCCTATCAATACGAGTGATGGGATCCAAGAGGATGAGGAAAGACTTGAACAAGAAAGTGAAGGAAAAAATTTCCTAGAGATAAAAGAAGTGGGTGGTGACACTCAAAATGGACTCATTGAATATAATTCAAGAAAAATATGATGATGGTGAAGAGGAACCAAGTTTCTCATGTGTTTTGTTTACTCACTCTTAGTCTCAAAAGGGAGATTCTTCCTCCATAGTTGCAAAAAAATAAGACTCAAGATCCTCCTGTAGCGACTCGCAAAACAAAATAATCAGTCGAGGATCTCCACTTCCACCTTGCATGGAATCCACATTTGAGAAACCTGATCCTGTAGTAAGTAAGAAGGCTTTCACAATTCCAAGTAAGTATTTCAATGCATCTTCCAAATCAAAATATAAATTTTCTATTGTAAAATCTAGTACTTTGAAAGGTACTAATGTACCTTTCAAAATTCCCTCTGTTCCCCCAAAAATAATCTTGCTTCCAAACTTTTCCTAAATAAAAATCAATCCCTACATCACCCTCATCCACATCTTCTCCTTGTGAATTCAAAGAATATGTGAACAAAGAGAAAGTGCAGATTACGAAATGAAATATTTACATACTCTCCTTGAGAAATTTGAGAGGATTTTCATGATATATCAGAGATGCCATTTTGAAACTCAATTCCATAACACCCAGTTCTAAAGGAGTACTACCAAACCCACCTATGCCTCCCTCACAGAACATGCTATCCATGAGTGCATCAAATATAGACAATATCAATCCTTTTATGTCTCCCTTCTAGTTGGGGAATATGTATTGAATAATTACATAATAGATTTAGGTGCCTCAAATGATGTGATTCTGAAGGTTTCCAAATCTCTTAAACTCCATATGACTCTACTTGTTAGCTCTTATTACTCCATGGATTCCAAAAAAATTCACTTATAGGGAAGATCAAACATGCGAGGGTGGCTCTTGCCTAATTTTGAGACAAAAATTATCGATGATGATTTTGGTAGTAGATGTTCAGCTTCATTTGGAATGATGCTAGGTAGAAGTTTCTACCAATAGTTGGGAGGGAAAATCCAGATGAATTGGTCTTCTACAACCATTCCAGTGAAAGGAGACATGGAGAAATTTCTTCTAGAGAATAAGATGAGGTACAGTGCACGAAAGTCAGGAAGCGTAGGAGCCAAAATTTTATACCAAAATAGATAGAGGATGAATTATTTTATGACAAATAAAAAAGAGGACAAGATCCCAATATTGATAAGAAAAAATATTCCTTCCCAAAGGAATATCAATCTAGAGGAAGAAACAAGGAACTTCAAGTTGCATGAAGATAGCCTTGAATTATGAGATGATGTGGGCCATGAAGAAGGAGAATTGGTTCTTGGTGAATTTCAAAGCAATAAATCAGCTTGTATGCTTACCCAAGAGGAGGATATATTCTCATTCCCATTTGGAGATGAATATTTCTTCAATCATACCTTCCATGAAAAAGAATCAAAGACAGTTCACAAAAATTCCTCAAAAGGTTGGAAAGAACCATCTGTGTAAGATATCTTAAGAGATTTGGAAGAAACAAAAGACCTTGAGCTCAGTATTGAAATCATGATGCAGGTTATGAAGTTACAATAAAATCATGAATCAAATACTAATCCCATGACTAATTTAGAGATTGTTCATGATGGAACAAAGCAAGGAAAATAACCTGATGTCCCTCCTAAGCCAATGGATTATGAAGGAAATGATGAAAGTGAGGTATTTTCTTGTTAATTTGTAAAGGACTCTTTCTCTAATGAAAAATTAGAATCCAAGATTTTGAAGCCCTAAAATTTGAGATTCCTCCAAGAGGAATGATAAAATTTAGCAATCTCCAAAATACGGAAAGAATGCCTCCTGATGGGTTCCTTGAATCTCAAAGTGAAGAACTTTCAAGTAAGGGTGAAGATGAACTTTTGGAAACACCAGATAAGGATTCAGTATAGGAGATCTTAGAAGTAGTAGAAAGCACTGAAGATCTAGAGATAAGTCTTGATCTCTTGATTCAAGCCATGGTCCTGCAAGATAGACATGAGGTCATTGTTGATCCTTCATTTGACATATGAGCACCTCATATTGATAGGAGTAAAAATGATGAATGTGTTGCTTATTGCAAAAAATAGATACATGAAAATGAATGGTTGAAACAATATAAATAAGGTTACTTAATATATTGAAATAAGAACCAGCCCTAGAGTAGTAATGATATGATAGAAGAAAGAGCAACAATGTGGATAAGCGCAGAAGGAAGCGATACTAGGAAATATATTTCAAAGGAAATGAGGGAAATGAATCTCTAAGTGAAGACCTGAGCATCAAAAATATCATGTAGGCTCACTCCTACAAAGTGTACATATAAATGTGAAAGCACCTAGCTTTCATAAGCAGCTGAGGAGAGGAGTCTACTTTCTATAACCATTCAATGTCTTCATAAAACATCATCATTCAGGGTTACCTCTTCGAGGGTGACTCCTGAAAAGGAAATTTCTATAGTGAAAGTGGGTTATCCCTCTCCTTGTACTATAGGTGATTTAGGTGTTTTTCCTTTTTAGTTATGTGTGTCTTTTCCTTTTGGTGTGTGTTGTGTGTTTCATTTTTTTCGTTTTTTTGTTTGTATGTATTCTTCTTGTTATCTCTCTCTCGTAAGTTGTACATGACTCCACAGGGCCCATGGATAAGGTGATTGTATTTGAATTGTAGAATTGAGTTTATGGGATTATTAATGTCACATATTCACTATTCTCATTCCACACCATGTACCCAAGCTAGAGTCGAGATGTTTTCATGCAAATGTGCAATAGGAGAATTGATAATTTTCGAGCATGACAACTATACCCCTGTGTCAAAACTTTCAAGTTTTACCTTTCTCGAGACACCCGGGTCTACCCACTCAATCCAGTGACCTCCCATATGATGATAACTCAGTCCCCTATGTGATTTAGGAAATTCAATTCAATTCATTCCCCCTAGGGGATTTTAGGAGTTCTTGAAAACTATAAATTTTGGGGGTTGTCGGAAGGGCTATCACTAGCCTTCCAAGGAATAGAGAAATTCCTTGGAGTGAAACAGAGGAGAAAAGTAATACATGGAGGTGAATTTAAGGCCTAGGAATATTAGGGAATCTATTTAAGAATATTCAAGAATGATCTAGAGAAGTTGCGGCAGTTTGATCAAAAACGGGGTTCACAGGCTTGAGTAGTGCACAGGTGAAAAGACCTACCGAGCTTTGGGATCTGATTCTAGGAACTTAAAATGGAGTTATCAGACAAAAATACATATTCATAAAGGTAATTCTATGCACTACAAGATGGTGAAATAATATTTTCTCAACACAATTGAGCAACGAGTTTATAACTAGTTTTTGTTTCATGCATAACTAGGGAGCCAGATAAAAAATCCACTTTTTCAGGGCATAAATGTAGGAATCGAGAGATTATACCCTCACCATTGGATTTATAAGGCCATTTTAAGTCAAATTCATATAAATTTTTTCCAAAAACTCCATCGGGAACTCCAGATACAACCTTCACAAGTTCGCTCTCAAGGTTCAACACTTAGCCAATTTTTCAAGAGGACATGTGTCAGCTCTAGGAGCCTAGCACATTTTTATGTCCCTTTCTTCCCTTTATCAAAGGTACATGAGTGACAAAAATTACTCCCAACCTTCTTTTAGCCTCTTGGACCCTAATATGACCTCCCGCATTGCCAGTTAAGCCTCGGGAGCTAGTTGGAGCCTTACCTCTCACTGCACATTGATCACCAAGTGTCGCATGGAGGCACAATGTGGAAATTGATGTCCCATTTATAACCTTTTACAAAGGTGTGTGATGGAAAATAAAATTTTCCCATCCCCTTGAATTATTTAGGTCATCCATGTGATCTTGTCCAAAGGCAAATTTCTAGCCCATAGGAGCTAGTGGAGCTAAACACTCCACCGTTAGATCTCCGCCAAGTGTCATGATGAGGTGTAAAGTGGAAATTGATTTCTCCTTAATCCCTTTGGCCAAATGATATGAAAGGGACAAAAAAATTCTGTCCCCTCTCCCTCCTTCCATTTACAAGATATAAATATGACACTTAGTGCATTTTTGCTCATTTTTCCCTCACGCCTCCATATGCTGCCGAAACTCTGTGGATTTTCTCCAGATTTGAAAGAAAGGTTTTTGTATTCAATAAACTCCATGAAATCATTTTCATATAAAAACATCAAAAAAATAAATAAATCTCAGAGAAAAAATGGATCGAAATGACAAAGAATGAAGAGAAAATGAAGATTTTTCACCAGATAACTACGAAGTCTCCAAATCAAAAAATCTTCATATCTTGAAAAATACAAGTCGGATTGAGATGCCATATTTTTTAAACTTCCTCATTTTTCAAGATGATCAAGATGCAACAAATGGGAGGTCAAATGGTGCCCTGAATCATTTTTTCTAATAAAAATCCCATTTCATGCCCTAGCTCATGTTTGTTGGATTTCTCAACAATTTGACAGTCAAATCGAGCTAAAAACTTGCACACAAACTCCAAATGAAAAACCTATCACAAGGGATTTTATTTTTTCACAATCAAAGATAAAAACCAAACCTAAAAATTTCAAGCTCCATTAATGGCCACCATGGCATCATTGTGCGAAGCCACCGCCAGTGAAAAATTTATTTCCAGTGGGTGAAATCAAGTGAAATTCGAGAGAATGTGACCACGATGACGAGATGAGTCCAAAAGAATATGTTATGTCAAAGTGAGCATTGGAAACCCAATTTCTAAAAATAGTAATTTTTCTTATACGTACTTGCTATGTTTGGAAAGTCATCATCAAAAGTAGTTGTGGTGAAAGAAGTGTGCACCAAAGGTCACCAGGAAGTCATAATGAGTGTTCAGAGATGAAAATAGTTAAAATGACCACTTACTAAAAATAGTAAGCTCCCTATATGGGTGCTTACTAAAAATAGTAAGTCACCCCAAGAAGTGGCCGAGGTGAAGGTAGTGTGCACAAGAGTGAATGAGGGAGTTCATCGCATCAAGATGGTCAAGAAGAGGAAAAAATCACCTCTTACCAAAAATAGTAAGTCTCCCATCTAGGCACTTGCTATTAATAGTAATTCACACTCAAAGGGTAGTTTTGGCACAATAGGACATAGAGGGATGATCATTCAAGTCAACATCATCATTTGGGATCATCATAGGCATTTCTCATAGGGCATTTAAGATCCATCTCAGGTAACTTGATAGTGTTTTTTGACACTCACTACATGGTTCGGGTCACAGGTATTCTCCTAGGAAGTTGAAAATATTTAAGTTTCACAAGGACAAGAAAATCCATTGGGGGTAGATGAAGAGTCATCTATCATTCTATAAATTGTAAAGCTATTCCCATTTCAAGGGTTGGTGATTGATTGTGTAAACTCAAGAGTGCATTGTACTTAGAGAGAACAAAGGAGATGGCCATTTTTCTTTCATTTCCCCCCTCACTATTTTTCTTCCATTCCCACACTATGTAAAACTTTTTTTTAAGAAATCAATACAAGAAGAAAGAGTTTCTATCCTTTTTTGACTAAGGGATTTTTGATACTTTTTATCATAAATTCAAATCACTCTCATTGTTATTTGAAGATTCGTTTCTTCTCATAAATGCATATGTTGAAATTTATAACTAGTGTGTGCAGCAATTTGATTTTCTACCTGCAACATTAGTTCTCCTATCTCATTTCTCACTCCCTTTCCGATTTATAGATAAAGTCCACTCTATCAAGAAATTGCTAGGTTTTCCATAGGGTCATTGGAGTGCCCATGTTAGATCCTTGGCTATAAGGCCACAAGGAAAATCCACCTTTTACTCATGCATGCATATACGGAAGCTACACCGACTAAGTAGAGGGACTTAGATTCCTAGATCGTTGGAAAGAAGTCCACCAATTTATCCCCAAAAAAATTTCTTGACATTTCACTTATCAAAAATTAACATCGATCATGTTTCAGGAAGTGAAAATATAACAAAAGTTTTTCTTATGGATGGATAGAGACCACGACAAATATTTTTATTCCTCATGCCGACAAAGTGGTCGAGTAGGGTGCCCCTGTTTGATCCCAGTTTAAAGGCCACTATGATTAAACTCACTTTTTACTCATGCATGCATATACGTAAACCGCTTTGGTTAAGTAGAGGGACTTAGAATCCCAGAGAATTGGTAATAAACCCACCAATTTGTCCTCGATAAAATTTTCTCACCAACATTTTTTGGCGCCTACCATGGGGCAAAAATTTTAACATCTCGCACCAGAGAACGACCTTGAAAATTTTAAAAAATCAAAAATTAAAAAGAAAATGACTGAAATTTCAATAGCTATCCAAGCCTCATGTCTACAAACCATGAATATTCCCAGAAATCCTCCAGTTAAATGACTGAATTGCTCTTCCACATTCAAGAGGATATTGCTTCAGATTTGCGAGAAGATATTTGGCATAATAGGAAAAGTTTCAATCACTACTTCATCACCACAAGAGTACTTGATATTGAAGAATACAGATCGCTATATTGGAAAGATGAAGAAAAATTTAGGAACCACAAAGAAGAGCATAAATATCCATTTGTGAGATAGAAAATACACCAAAAAAATGTAAAGCGGGACAAACCGATCCCACTTTTGAAGAGATTTAAAGAAGACAAGACCTCTTTAGAATTTAGAGGTCTTCCTTTCATCAAGAAACCAATCACATTGGGATCTCAAGTATTGGAAATCCTTTAGACGTTGAATTTCCATACATTAACGAGAACCTTGAAGATTTTACTAACATAGATTCTGATGAAGAAGCTAGAGAAAGAAAAGCAAGAGCGGAAGTGGAAATAAGAGGTCAGATTGAAGAAATTAAAAGACTTCAAGATGAAGCAGAAGAAAGAGAAACAACATAATCCATGGCCTTAGAAAAGTTGGAGGCCAGAGCTAGGAACAAAATGGGGATCGTGACCATGAAGAACATAGGACAAATGTACCATGGGGTGGAAACACTGGTCCACTTTCCCTTTCTCAACCTCTCCATGAGCTACCAAAAGGCTCAAGAATTTTTTTCCAAATTTCAGAGGGGATGGTTCTCAACTTCCCGAGGAACATGTAGCAGTGTTTATCACTACTTACGAGTGTGTTGGGCATTGAGCATGAAGATGTGTCAGTCTGAATTTTTAGAATCACTTCAAGATAAGGTTGCATAATGGTTCTACATGTTTCCTCCAAGGTCTGTCACCTGTTGGGAAGATATAAGAAGTGCATTTGAACATAGGTTCAAATCCACATAATATTTTTAAGACCTTTTGGTTCAATTGGTACAAATGAAGAAAGAAGCTTCTGAATTAATGTGGTATTTCATCACCAAATATAACATAATGATAATAAGAATTCCGAGAAGATGTTGTGCCTCCTAAAAATAATTTGAAGATATTCTTCATCAGCACCTTACCACCAAAAGTTGGTTTCTTCCTCAGAAGAGCCCAACCTAGAGATTTGAAGGAAGCATAGGAATTTTCAATCGAGACAGAAGATGATCTGATCTTTTCTAACAAGGTAAAAGTTATGAATGGAAAGCAAAAGGGTTAGATTTTGGGATCAACTACAATAGAAAAATGTTCCAAAAAATGGCCAATGACTTGATTGTTGTAAAGAAAAAACTATCCCAAATCACAATGCGGAATGCTCCAAGGAAGCTAAATCCTCCTAATAGACCAAGAATTTCTCCACCTCCTCGTCAGCTCACTCTTGAAGAACCACCATTCAATGCCACTTATGACACCAAGGAGCCAGAAGAAAAATTGGAAATAGAAGAACCCGAGGAAGATGATGCAGGAGATGATGAGAATTATCTCAAGGTTGAATAAGTTGATGGAGACACTCATAATGGCCTAATCGAGTATGTTTATGGAGATAAAGATGATGATAACGAAGATTCCACAAGATTCTCACACACGGTATTCACTCATGCACAATCTTAGAAAGGATCCTCATCCTCAATGATGCGGTAAAAGAAAATAAGAAGAAAGAAGATCCTTATGCAGAAATTCCTCAAAACAAAATCATCAACAGAGGATCACCACTACCACCTTCCATGGAGTCGGCTAAAGAAAAACCAGACCCATTGGTTAGCAAGAACCATGTTGCCATACCAAGTAAGTCATATATCCCTTCTCCTAGTCCTAAAAATACTAAAAATAATTCTTCTTCGAATGTTATTCCTGTAAAATCACCTAAAGTACCATCAAAATCTGCATCCCCATCTCCTTCCAAGCCAGTTGCTACACCTGTAAAAGAAAATCCAACCCCAAAGTAGCAAAACCTTCACCATGTAAACCTTCTTTCATTCCCGTAACCACTACCTTGCCAACCATAACCCCATTTGACTTCATGGAGCACACAAGCAAAACCAAAGTCCAAATCACAGAACTTGAATATTTACAGACGCACCTTGCTTAACTTGATAGATTCATTGATGTAGTCTATGGAGGTAATCTTATAGTATCAAGCTAAAATTCCAAAGGAATACTCCCCACACCATCCATGCCACCTTCAAAAATATGCTAGCCTCAAAACCTCTAAAAGCAATAAATTTGAACCTTTATCTGTCACTCCTCATCAAAGGTTTTCAACTCAAGAATTGCATCATTGATTCTGGTGCCTCAAAAATTGTGATGCCCATTAAAGTTTTAAATTCCCTAGGCCTCACCTTGACCCGAGAAAATGGCTCATGTTATTCAATGGAATCCAAACAAGTACCATTGGTGGGAAGAATCAAAGATGCATAGGTAACACTAGTTGATTGTCCAGAGAAGAAGGTGCTTCTAACCATTCTGGTGGAAGATATTCCAGTGTCTTTTGGGATGCCACTTAGTCAAAGCTTCTGCAGATATTTGGGTAGAGAAATAAAAATGGACTGGTCATCTAGAACTATCCCAATGAAAGGTGAAATGAATAAATTTCTACCGGTCAGGAAGATGAAGTATACGGTATGAAATTATGATGATCTCGAGGTCAAACATCATATTTCAGAAACCAGGCTAGGAAACTACTTCCTCATGTCGAAAAGGATGAGAACTTTCCACTTCTTATAGAGGAGGAAGAAGACCAAGTCTAGACAATGGAATTTTATGGCAGTCACTCTAGTGTAGGTTTGGGAGTGGGCGTGGTGTTGTACTCTCCTTTTAGTAAATTGTACCCATTTTCCTACAAGCTATAATTTGATAATACAAATAACACGAGAAAATTTTGAATCTCTCCTCTTGGACATGAGCATAGTAGAAGATATGGGAATTAAAAAGATTAAATTGCATGGTGATACAGATGTAATAGTAAAGCAAGTACGATAACAATACCAAGTGAAAAATCCAAGACTTTGTCATTATAGAAAGCAGTATGGGACTGCATTGAGTCTTTGATGCATTTTCCATTGAGTCTACCTTGAGAGATAAGAATGAAAAATTTGATTCCCTTGCAATGTCACCTTCCCTAGTTACACCTCATCCTTATTTTGGCAAAGAAAAAGCTACCATTTAAATTGTGTTTAGACCCAATGTGTCAGATAATGTAAATCATTAGCAAGTATTCAATGACGATAATCATCTTCGGCATTCTTGGAGCAAAGAGACAATTTCAGATATTTATTCTTTGAGGGAAGTGAGAATCCACACCGAGAAGCGATAGAAACGAAGAGGAGAAATAAGGAATGAAGGAGTTAACAAAGAGGGAGTGATAAAATTGAAAGGGAACAAGATTCCTAAATTCCTAGTTTCCTTAGAATACTTCTTTGATAAGCACAACAACAGATTCATTTAAGAGAAAGCGAAGAAATTTTCAAATTTCTCATTGATTTTGATGTAGAAAACATTGGTACCCCAGAGAACCCAAGAATGGTCAACATTGGAAAATTTTGTTCTCCGAGGAAAAGAGAAGGTTTGTTTCATTGCTAAACAAATATTCAGATGTTTTGGCCTACTCTTATGATGAGCTCAAATCCTTCCAACTGAGGGAATGCATCTCTCAATCCCCTGAAGCTAGATGCCAAACCATTCAGGAAAAAAAAAATGCCATACAAACCGAAAATTGTTGATACCATCAAGGAGGAAGTGATGAAGATGATCAATGTAAGGATAATTTTTCCTATCCATCATTCACCATTGGTGGCCAACATTATTCTCGGTGTGGAAGAATAATGGAAAAATAAGGATATGTGTAGTTTTTTGAAACTTGAACTAGGCATCATTGAAATAAAATTACCCCCCTCGGTCATGGATTACATTTTGTAAATGGTCACCAAATTGGAAAAGCTCTCATTTCTCGATGGATTCTTGGGTTATAACCAAATCAAGGTGGCGAGAGAAGGATTGTACTAAGACCACTTTCACAACACCTTGGGGCACATTTGTATAAAACAAAATTCCTTTCAATTTGATCAATGTAGGATCCACGTTCTAAAGGGAGATGGACCTAGCATTTAAATACTTGAATCATTTTATTATCTTATACCTAGATGTTCTCACAGTTTTCTTGAAAAGACGGGATACCATATTCACAATTTGGAACAGGTACTTGCAAAATTTAGAAAGCATGGCATATCTTTGGACCCAAAAAGTTCATTTTTAGAGTCACGAGAAGAAGGAAAGTTACTAGGTTACATCATGAATAAGCATGGATTGCACATTAACCCATAAATTTTGAAGGGCATTCAAGAACTATTTATTCCCACAAGCAAGAAAGAAGTCCACTCCTTTGGCGCAGGTAAATTCTACACCGCTTCATTCCGGAGTTTGCGAAATTAACGAAGCACATCACCACCATGATGAAACCTCAATTAAGCTTCAAGTGGAATAACGAAGGAAAAGAATATTTTGAAGAAATCAAGAAATCCATCACCAAATCTCTAACTCTAGTGTCTCCAGATTTCAAAAAAGAATTCATCATGTATTGTTATGCATCGATACACATGATTTCCACCATTCTTATCCAAAATAATGGCGAAGGTATGGAGGCACCCATTTCTTTCATGATTTTCCCATTAAATAAGCATGAACTAAACTATAGCTAGTTGGAGAAACATGCCTTTGTAGTATTCAAGGTTGTAAAAAATATTAGATTCTACATAATAAACTCTCATACTATGGTGATGGTCCCTAACACTGCAATCAAGTCCATCTTAACACAATAATATCTTGGAGCTAAAAGAGGAAACTAGGTTACAAGGATTCAATAGTATGATTTGGAAATCTAACCCTCCAATTTGGTATGAGGAAATGGTTTGCGTAGATTGATTACCGAAGATGAAGCTCTCAAATTCCAACATGGTGAAGATAATTGTGCTTACTCAACTTGCTTTGAAGATAATCCTCATGTTCTCTTCATAACCACTAATGATGAACGATATGCGTATATTTCCTATTACGGCCTATGTAGAATGCTCTCCTTATCTTGATTACAAGAAAAGAAGAAAACTATAGCTAAATGCAATAAAGTTTGTAATCTTGAGCCACACACTTTACAAAAGAGGCCTTGATGGATTTTTTCAAGGTGTATAGACAAAGAACAACAATAAAATTTACTTAAATCATACCATGATCAATCATGTGGCGTGCATTTTTGATTATGGTCACTACACATTAAATCCTCCGAGGTAGGTACTTTGGCCCACCCTCTTCCTAGATGCTCAAGAATGGGTTTCCAAATGTGAAGCATGTCAACATTTTTTTGGGAGATTGCAACTTGCAAGAATCCCTATCGTGAGTTTTCATCAAAGACCCATTTCAACAATGGGATCTATATTTCATCGGTCTTCGAATCCTCACTCAAGCGCAGGCATACCTATGTGCTCACAATGATATATTATTTCATAAAGTGGGTGGAGGCCATTCCATCCAAGCAAATAACACTGAAACGGTATGTAATTTTATTAAATAAAATATCATAGTACATTCGGGGTGCCATAGAATATTTTAGCAGCACAATGCTACCTATTTCTCTTTGAGGGAGTTAACCAAGTTCATTATGACTACAAAATCTCCTTGTCTCATTCATCAAACTACTATCCATAAGAAAATGGACATGCTAAATCAAGTAAAAAGAACATCGTGACCATTTTCTCGTAAGCTCGTGGATTAAACCCAAAGGAATTAGAAAAATAAGTTGTGTGATGCATTATGGGTGGACATGATTATTTCCAAGAACGCGATAGGTATGTCACCATTACATTGTTGTATGGAGTCTAAGCAGAGATTCCCATAATGATTTAGATGTAAGCTCTAAAGTTTCTCATAGGAATAGAAGATAGATAGTACAAGGATTCCATTGACAAGAGGATACTTTTCCTCGAGAAGCTATAAGAAAAATACTTAGATTGGTGGACCGTATTAGAGAAGACCAATTGAAAGTAAAGAAGATATTAAACACGAAATCCAAAGTATGAGAATTCAAATTTAGAGACCTTATTCTCGCTATAGGATAAAAATAGGTAACCAAAATGCAGCCATGGAAAGTTTGATTCGTTATATCTTAGCTCATTCCAGTTCATGAAGCTTGCGGTGAGAACGGTTTTCTACTCTATCTAGATGGAACGCCGCTGAAATTACCTCATAGTGGGTAGTATGTAAAATTATATCATCATTGAAAGTAGTTTGTCCCCCACCTTGTACCATAGGTGATTGTTAGGTGTGTTTCCTTTCTATAACGTGTGTTTCCCTTCCTATTGTGTGTTGTGTGTTTCCTTTTTGTCATCTTTTGTGTGTGTGTGTGTTATTCTTGTTATCTCTCTCTTGTAAATTGTACATGAATCCATAGGGCCCAATGGATAAGGCATTGTTCAATGGATTATATGGTCTAAATTTGAGATTTTGGATTCTCCATGTCATGTATTCATTGTGCTTATTCCATGTCATGTCCCCAAGCTAGAGCCAATTGTTTTCATGCAAATGTGCAACAAGGAAATTGACAATTTCCAAGCATGAAAACTATACCCTTGTGTCAAAAATTACAAGTTTTACCTTTTAAAGACATCCTGTGTCCGCCAAATCACCTAGTGACCTCTAAATTGATGTTAACTTAGTCCCCTATGTGATTTAGGAAATTCAATTCAACCCCTAGGTGATTTTAGGAGTTCATTGAAAAATGCAAACTTCAGGCAGTTGTGGGAAGGGCTATCACTAGCCTTCCTAGGACTGGAGCAACCCCATGGAGCAAAATAAAGAATCCAAACTAGACATAGAAGTGAATCAAATGCCTCAAAACATTATGGAAGTTATTTAGGAATTCTTGGACCAACCCCATAGAGTGGAATAAAGAATTCAAAATAGACATAGAAGTGAATCAAATGCCTCAAAACATCATGGAAGTTATTTAGGAAGATTCAGGAAGGATTCAGAAAATTTGGGGCAGTTTCACCGAATTAGGGTTCATAGGCCTAGGCGGTGCACAAGCCAAAAAAATTCTCGAGCTTCGTAAGGTGATTCCGGAGCTCCAGATAGAGTTAGGAGACAAAAATACATCTTCGAAAGGGAATCCTAAGCCCTAAAATATGGTGAAATTATTTTTTTCACAACACTTTGTCACAATGGGTCTGCAAGTATTTTTTTCACATGCATAAATGAAGTAGAAGATCAAAGATCTGTTTGGGAATTTTTTAGGAATCAAATGGAGGAATAAAGACCTGATACCCCCACCATTTGATTTATAAGGAAATTTTTTGTTAATATCATATAAAATTTCATTAAAATCTTTAATCGAGAGCTTGTGATATGGTCATTTCAAGTTTCTCTCTAGGAGTGAGTTTGGGAGTTAGCCAATAGTTTAACAGGGACACATACTTACTAAAACAAGTGAGTTGCTTTTTTTTCGAAGAAATCATGAAGCATAAGTGGACGGAAAATAAAATGGCACATCCTTTAGCATGTGAATATGAGATAGAAGATAGTGATGTCTCATACATGGACCTAAATGACCTAAGGGCTCATATGGCAACCAAGGAATGAGGTAAGATCGAGGATCAGTATTCACAAATGGATTATTCGTAGTTGTAGGGAACCTCGTGTTCGTGTAAATATTTGAATTGGTCATCCTGCATTTCCCTCACCACTATGAGCATAGGAGAAAAGAAACATGAACGATCCAAGCCAAAAATGGTATAGCTATGATGGTCATCAGATAGAAGATCCTACAACCATCTCACTCTCTCTACAAATCCCGACATCACCTAGTATGGTCGTCATCTCAAAGAAAAAGGCATCTGTAAGAAAAACCAGGGTAAGACTGGGTAATGATGGATACATATGTGCAAGGGGTTACACTTGGTTCATGGTTGAATATAAGGAGAAATCCCTCAAGGATTCCCAATAACCTTCCAAGGTGTGAGTTTTGTAAAGGATATTCAAATGCCATCACTCTCCTCAATAGAGTTATGGGTGAGGAAAACACAAGAGACTTCCAAGACTGGATGGGCCTTTTCATCTTGATGGTGACAGAAGGAAAGAAAATAATTGACTTGGGGCATATCATCAGTGACATTGCTCCATGTACCCATGACGAAAAAGATTCACATGACTTCTTACTTGGTCTATCTACTCGCTAGCTCAAGATCTTTCAAAGGATTGAATCTCACATAAAAAATTGTTGCCAAGGTGCCCACACATGAGAAACTTCTACAATTAGTAATGGAAGAAATCCATAGGAATTTTGCTAATGTGAATGATGTGTTCATAATGTACGTGGTCCAAATCTTAGAAAGTGATTTGGAGGCAAGGATATTGCCATAAGTCACATCCCTGATCAAGAAGTATGTCTCTTATTTCATCCAATTCTCAACTTTCTCCTACTTGTGAGTTGTTGGCTTCAACCAAGCTCGCTAAGGTTTCCCAAGTACCTTAGTGACCAAATAGTACTATTCAAGCTTAGCGGGAAGATCATTTAGGTGAACAACAGGATCAAGAGTAGGAAGAAGAAGTTGATGTAATTTCCTATCTCTCTTGAAGTATTCATATACAAGATCTAAAATGATGCATCTCACATGGAGGCTGCTCTCACTCATTTGACTTTGCATTCCTAAAAGGCATGGCCTAATTTTGACATCCGAGATGATCCCAACTCTTTCTATGTCCCAGACTTACAACATGAGCCACAAGTCAAGGATTACTGGGCCAATTGTGTTGATGAATTTGAAGTGCATGAAAAGGACCATATGAGGATGATAGTCAATGAGATGAAGAAATTCAAGTTCTCTTGGTATGAAGATATTTTGTAGGATGATGGGATAGAAATGTACGACCCTGAATACGTGATAGTCAAAATGTCTCCATTTCCCCAAGTCAACTGGTACATTCATGAATCAAGGGATATAAAGGAGTGGACTGAGAAGGTGGTGAGGAGAACGAGGAATTGGTTTTCAGAAGAAGAGAACCATGATCATCCAGTCAAAAGGTATTCCTCCAAGCAAGAAGCAAGCCTCTCTCTAGTTATCTTCAAAATTTGTAGAGGTGAATATAGGATAGAAAGTGACATGCAAGCATGAGAATCTACAAGTAGCCCTTCTTCATACCCGACCTCCCAAGGTCGTGCCTAGATAACTGGTGGAAATGAAATATATGTGGGTATAGAAAAACTAGTTGGGCAATCTTATATCCTCAACATGCAATAATGGGATCTACGAGTCTAAGGCAAAGAAAGCTCTCCTAACATGAATTGGTGTAATGGATCGTTCAGATATAATAGCTGCTCGGAGGCTCCAATCAATGTTGAGCTCTACCGAGATCCTATCTATTGGTTATTGGATGCGTGGAAAGTGACATGTAGGTGCTTCATGTATATTTCTAGAAAAGGTCATGAAAATGGTAGTGGATTTATAGGAAACTATTGGGTTGTGGGACCGGGGATAAAAACCATGAGTTCGTGGTTGTTTTGGCCCTATTATGGTCATGTGAAGAATCAATCTATTTTTCCAACTATCCAATAGTCATAATCTTTTTTAGCTTCTATGTTTAATACTAGGAGTTGTGCAATCTTCTTAGAATACCTTACAGGTATTCTACCAACTTGTATATGTAAACCTGTGTCTATGTTAATGAGAAAGTCTCCTACATTTGGCTAGTGAAGTAATGGATCACAACCAAATATTTTTCTCTCTTTGGGTTATTGTATGGTCATGCGGATATCCTATCAAGGCAATCTATAGTTGGGTTGACTTGACAAAAATGTGTATGCTTTTTTGTCTTCAATATTCAATTCTCTCAATTGTTCAAGAAACTGGTTGTGGGTTTATTTTCGTATGAAAGATGTGAATTCTAAGACCTTGATCTATATCGTTAATGTTGTGAAGAGATTTGGGTGAGGTACTACCAGTTTGAATACGTAATCCCTGGGCTCTCTGGGTCTCGTAATTGTCATGAAAAAGATAATCAGACTTTAACTTAAATAAGTAAACTAATTATGAAAGTAAATCTACACTATGCTTATATTCTTTTTTTTGGTATTTTCAAGGATATGAATTTGAACTAAATTTAAAGAAAAGCTATTCTAATATATTCAGATAACGAAAAATTAATCTAATAATGAGAATTAAAATAAGAAAGTTAGCGTGATGTAGCTATTTTCCTATGCATTTGTGAATTTATCCTAAATATTAAATAACTAACTAATTTAATTGAAAGACCTTCAATCTTACCTCAGAAGTGAGGAATAAATCACAACTTCTCAGAAGCTATCATTCCCCACAACTTCCCTGGTAATACTGAAAGCAAGCTTAACTGAAATAAAATGATTTGCTATTCTATTTGATATATTGTAACTACAACTTCGACAATTCAAACTTGGAGTTTACAAAACAACGGCAAATCCAGTTGTATCGTGACTTGTCCCCTCAGTGTGATCTCTTCATTCCTTCATGTTCTCATGAATCCAGAAAAGTGGGAATGTGACAGTGGTAGTAGGAGAAGATGCTCAAACAGTGGCAGCTTGGATGTAAGCTGAACATAATGCGAGTAGGAGAGGGATAGTGCAAGAGAACAAAGCTTGACTATTCAATTCCTAGCGGGATTGTTACAGGGATATAATACAAGCATACCAAAATCTATAAGACTTATACTTCCTGTGACAAAACAACAACCTATAATTCTAAGCAGAATCAAGATTCAAATGGACATGATCTAGGACCAGAACTGTGGAGCCTTGAATTGAGAGGCTAAAAGCTTTTACAAAATCTAAACTTATTGAAACTTATTGAAGAACTTTCAAAACACACTAAATAATAATTCATAGAAGGTGAGGGGCCATTTGCTTGTAAACAAGCTTGGTATTTATAGCATTTGGATTTACCAGAGGGTAAGTTTGAATTGAACTCTTTTATTATAAACAAAGAGAAATTACTATTTACTGACGGCTAAAATGTAAATGCAAGCAACAGTGGTTGAGAAATGCAAGCGCCACTTGATTTTTTACGTTGAAGAAAGCGTCAAAAAGTTTTGAAAAACACACATAGGACTGCTTTGCCTTGTGTAGGGCAGCAATTTCAGACCGCCGCTCTCGTCCGGGTGGCGGTTATGGGACCGCCGCCAGAAGGAAGGGCGGCGGTCCTGAAACTAATGACAGAAATGCAAGGAAAAGGGGGACAAGGTTTAGAATGAAGCATGCAAAGGTTGGATAAGGTATTTTAGGATGCAAATGTATACTTGGTGAGATTTCTAGATTCTAAACACCTTGCGAAGAGATCTGAATCATCATTGGGGTTTCTAGTAACCTCTTTCCGGTAGTACAGTACCTACAATTTTGGGTACGTACATATTGCCCCCTCAGAGAAGAATTTTAGCCATGAAGGGGCATAAACAGTGGGTCCAAGTATGGTGGTCCTGAAATGGGGAGTTAGAAGCTATACCTGACATACCCATGTGTTGCAATGTCACCATCCAAATTCCCGCTATTTGCAAAATGAAAAGAGAACTCAAGTGCAGATAGATAAAGAAATCAAAAAATAAATACTAAATTAAAATGAAATGAGGACTTACCATTTGCATGGGGATAAAAACTTACCTCCATCGGCGCTCCAACTCTATGAAAGAACATTCAAAACAAGGTTAGAATATATATATATATATATATATATATATAATGAGCTCATTTTCCTATTCATTTGTGTGTGTTGATTTGGCTATTTTTGAGCTTTGGGACCCACGGTAACCGTTTTTGATGAGAGTATAGTCAAAACGTTCATTGTGAGATCTTGATCATGCCTCCAAGCAGGACATCGACCTCCGAAGTCTCAAAGTTATTTTTTCTCAATTCATTATTTTTAAACCTAAAATATAAAAATGTTGAAATCTTTGTCTATGGGGGTTATTTTTGAAAATCTTAGTGTTAAATGAGTCTCTAGGGGGCGCCCATAGGGTAGGCTTTTATTTTGGTCAAAATGGTGTATTTTACCATTTTTAGGAATTTTTAGGGTTTCATGGGCACACACCGAATCAACACAAGACCGCCACGTTAGTACGTAGCGGCGGTCATGAGACCACCACCCTATGATGGTAGTAGTCATAGCACCGCGCCCTTTTATGGCATCGGTCACGTAACCGCCACTCTACACAAGATGGCGGTTCTAGATAGAAAGTGAAAATAGATGCCTTAGTTAAATATTTTTGCATTTTTGACATTTTTCCATGTTTTTGATGAGCTTATCTATTGGACTATGTTGCTAACTTTCTATTTTTCTATGTTTTGGGTGGATGCAGAAGAAGGAGTATATTAGATGGAGTAGAGAGAGGGAGTGTGATTGGCTCCAGTAGTGTTGGACATGCTGACCCAAGTAGAGAGAGACACTTTGTAGAGGGCCGGTATTTTGAGGATTTCACAGGTTCCTCATGTTGCTCCTGCTAGTCACATATTGTGTGAATTGTTCTTGTACTAGGATACAAATGGGAATACTTTCTGTTACCAGTGTTAGGGGTGAGTGGACTATCACCCTAGAGGATGTCTATTACATACTAGGGGTTCTGATTCTTGGGAGGTGGTTGTCTCTTAAGATAGCAGGATCCATGTCTCAAATGGTTTAGTGGGATACCTATATGGGAGATGTTGTTGTCTCCTTTGGCTCGAAGAAGGGGGTGAAGGTCCAATCCATTGCTTCTTCTCCTATCCCTATTATCCACAAGGCTATTATGGGTATCTTGGCCTCATGGTTGATTAGGGATAAGGGAGGAGATACTCTCTTATACTGTTGGGATCCCATTATTACATAGATTGAGGCCCATGGCCATACTTATGCTTGGGGAGTAGACATTCTTAGGACCACATATCATGACTTATACATGGTGGTCAAGTTATAGGGGCAGTCCTTGAGTCATCCCACTCTAGTTATGAGTTGGGTGTATGAGCGCATCATCCCCTATAGAAGGGGTGTACTAGTAGAGGATCTAGGGGTTGTTAGAGAAGCGAGGTGGATGGGGATGACAATACTCAAGATTCCACATTAGCCAGTGGCTTCATTAACTACTACAGACATGGAGGCCACTCCTACTGGGGACATGACATGGGTATGAGGAGAGAGGAAACACTTACATTGATTACCTCTCTACTACAGGTCAGTTAGTAGACAGGATAGAGAGGACGGAGGTCCACCCATTTGATCGAGTCCCTCAATAGTTTGGCCTCCCATATGTTGATATGCTTCCTCTAGTGGGGCTAGTATACAGGACTATTTGTGAGGCATGGGGAGGCCCTAAAGGAGATTGGGATTGGACCATGGTTACTCCTAGAGTTCTTATTGTGGTTAGGCGAGTGGTTTGGGTCCAAGGGTAGCGGTGCTCTCGGAGCACCTTCACTTCAGATCGGGTGTACTCCTATTTTCAATGGGGAAGGATGAGTTTGTTGATGTGCACTCAGACTCTGAGGAGTTCACATGAGGGGAGATTGAGGAGGAGACAATGGGAGGTGATACAAAGTGGGACGACCGAGGAAAATGACAACGGTGATTTCGAGTTGCATGACACTCAGGATATTTTGAGGGTTAAGAGGGAGGAGGTGAGTGCAGAGAAGGTGACCTTAATGTTAGAGGAGTTTCCTTCTCAAAACATTGGGGGAGATGATGAGTCGTGGGCATGACGTTATTTCTTTCTTGATTTGGTGGAGGTTCCACAATCAAGCAGCAAGATCGATAGCAAGTGCGAGATCCTAGAGACCCTACCTAGATACCTAGAGATCTGAATGAGTTATGACTCTTTTCTTGACCTTAGTAGCTAGAAATGTTTAGTTGATATTTCCTTTTTGTTGTTTAATTGTTTTTTACTTTGTTTTTGGTGATTTTCTAACTTTTAATTTCTCTTTTTATTTGCAGCGACTACTAAGGGATTATAGGATTTGATTTTCCGAGTGTGTGCAGACACCCTGTTTCTCCCCTCAAAGAGTACTCGGGCTGAGCTTACTGAGGATGTTGGAGAGCCTTCAATAGATGGCAGACATACTGATGTGTTTTCCCTTGTCTGGAAGGCAGCAAATTTAGTGACCTCCTTCATACGAGTTTGGATGGATACAAGAATACTGAGCATCCGATAAGGTAGAGCCATTCTCGTAGTGAGACCATAGCCAGTGGCCATGATCATGAGCACTTAGTTCATTCAGAGTGTCATCGTAGCAGGAGCCCTAGATGCGATCATGCACCCTTTGAGGGATCCCACAGGGATTGAGAGGCCATTTGGTCTTTTTGTAGTGATTTTTTGAATGTTTATATGAGTTTTTTTTGTATTTTTAGGCTCATTGAGCGTTTTGACCATGCCTAGTGCATGATGGCATTGTATGTAAAACATGATTCTTATATATATATATATATCTCTTTTTGGATCTAGATCTTCTTTGTATCTAGAGTTTTTGTGGTTTATTTCCCATGTGTACACTAAATATTTTTAGAATCTTTGTTTTTATATGCTTTTTGGAATGTATGCAATGGATGACAAGTGATAACAAGTGTTACGTGAGAATCTTTCTCTTTTATTTTTTTTGTAATGCTGATATATGATGATGCAAGTTCATATTGTAATCTTGAACTTTTAGCTTCTTTGGACAATGTTTGTTGCTTCTTTTTGTTTTGGCAAAATGTGATGAATATGTAGTGATAATGAGATGAACTTTCCCCATTCCTAACTCCACGCAACTAGTAAGATGCAAGGGCTCAACACCAAGAGTTAGGAAGGGCACAAATTGTATGAGTTTGATTGAATGGAAATAATGAGAGAAAGACAAGGTATTGACAGAAATCAAATTTAGACTCGGCATACTTATTCCTACTCAAAACTACTAAATAGTTTAGAATGTAACTTACTTTCCAGTTTATCTAGACTTAGATCCATGGATGGCAATTTGGTTGACAAAATATGGTTTTGAGGATTTGATCTCTTTGGAATTTGGATACTTAATTTCACTTAATACACTTTGCTTTGTATTTTTAAAATACTAAGATTCATTGATTTGTGTGAATGGACCCCCTGCGCCCTGCCCCATGCTACTAGTAAGAAGTATGGGCTTGTCACCAAAGGCAGGACATAGGCGAGTAAGGGAACTTCTTTCCTTTCTCAACCTCACATCACTAGTAAGAGATGCGGGCTCATCACCGAAGGTTGGTGGGGCAAAGAAGTGTGTAAAATAAAAATATTCTATTTTGTTTAGTATTTTTATTCAATTTGGTTTCGATATTTCTGATTTGTGACTTTGGAGTATCCTTGTTTCAAAGAGATGTAAAAAGGATAGATGTGACACCAAGAAGCTTCTAGAATAGACCGTAGGTAAGAACAACTTAACCTAGTAGAAGAAATGAGTATGACCAAGTATGTGGGCCTTGGTATGGTTTTTGTCAAGACTTTGTCTGTCGAATTGATGAAATGATTTTGAAACCATTTGATGATATTATGAAAATTGAAGAGATATGATTTGAATGTTTTTGCCAATATTTTTAGAAGCTTGTAATAAATTGCTTAAGAATAAGTTCCTTGACCACAAAATTTATGAAATGAGTGAACAAAATGAAACAACTGAGTGACTAATGTAATGTAGGTAGATATAATATACAAATGGTGATGCTAATGACTTATGCGTAAAACCGTTTAAGATGCAAGGAATTGATAGTTTCATTGAATTCCTCACCTTCTAGTGTACACAAGAGATACGCATTGTTTCGTAGTCTTTCATGACTCGGTATGGGCCCAACCACTTGGGCCGGAATTTCCTTCCTTCGCCGGTTTTCTTATCAATCTAGTTGTCTAGTCTCAGAACTAGGTTTCCCTCATATATTTATCATACGTAGACATTTTTTTATATTTCCAACACATCTGATTAGCATAGGTTCTGTGTCATTGTTCAGTGTTTTACTTGGCCTCATCAAGGCTTTCCAATTGAGAGAGGTGTGGCTCTCTATAGGCTTCTTCTCCCAAAATCCCTTGTAATGAGATACAGAGACTGGGTATTTCGACCTCAAGCAAGAGAGCTAATTTTACCCCGAATACTAATATGAAATGGGTTTCCCATGTTGGTGTTCTTATTGAGGTTCGATGGACCCACAAGGCTAGGTATAATTTTAAATACCAATCTGTTTGTTTTCCTTAACTGTTTTGAGGAGAATGAATTTTAACATTTTGTTTGTTGCCTCACCTATCTATTAGCTTGGGGGTAATAAAGAGATGCCATGTGATGGTTTATCTTGAATTTTCTTCATAACTCGTGGACCTCATCAATTTTTAAGGATGTGCCATTATCTCGAGATAATGACTTGCAAGACACCGTACTCTACAAATGATTTGATTCGTAATGAACTTAGTGATTACGTAAGCACAGTACATGGTGGTGAGAGGCATGGCCTCTACCCATTTAGTAAAATATTCTCAGGCTCGTGATTATAAAGTTGTGGCCATCTACTGACAAGGGAGAGAATTTCCCTATCAAATCTAGGCCCCACGTGGAAATGGGCCATGGGGTTGCGATTGGTTGTAGAGCCTGTGCTAGCATGTGAATCTTGTGGGAGAAATCTTGACATTTATGAAACTTGTGCAAAAAAATCTATTGCGTCATGTTCTAGAGTGGGCCAAAAATAGCCCATCCAATGTATTTTGTAAGTAGTGGCATGGCCACTGAAGTGGCCTCCACATATCCCACTGTGGGATTCGTAAAAAATCTTTTCGGATTATTCGTGTCAACACATCTTAAAAGCATTCCGTCAAAGGCTTTACGATAGAGCACCTGTTCTAAAATAAAATATTTAGCAGCAATAATGCATAACCACCTTCTTTGTTGCAATGTGGCCCCTTCCGGTATGTGTGGTCCATGATGAAATTGATGATGTCGGTGTACCAAGGACATATAAAGATGGGGGCTTGGTTTCAAAAAAATATATGCACTCATTGGGAAAGTCTAGATCTACCAAATCACCTCCATCTAATGGATTGTCAGCTAACCAGTCTGCAATGATTTGTCCCTTAACGGACTTTTGGTTTACAAATGTTAGTTCAAACTCACCCATCAAGGTTATGAAATGTCCAACCTTTTTAGATAAAGACCCTTGCGTGAGGAATGTCTATAAGTGATCTATTTTTACAATGACCCTTGTTTCTTGATTCAACATGTAATGTCTTAAACGTTTTGTTGTGAAAAATATGACAAGACATTCTCTTTCTACTTGTGTGTAATCCGTTTTATAATTGAGAAACATTTGGCTAATGAAATAGACTGCTCATTCCCATTTATCATTATCTTCTTGAGCCAACATGCAGGCTAGCGAGACATCAATAGCTCATGAATACAGGATCAAAGGATGATCTGGTCTAGGAGGCATTAACGTGGGGGGAGATAGCAAGAAGCATTTAACTGCTTCGAAGGCTTCATTGCATTCTTCTGTCCAATCAATTCTATAGTCCTTTAATAAATTTTTGATTGTATGAACAACAAAACTAAATTTTGGGATGAACCTTTGAATTGCACCGAGTTTCCCAAGAAATGATCTGATACCAGACTCGTCTGATGGTGGAATCATTTGAAGAATAGCCCAGATTTTGGCTGGATCGACATCAATCCCTCATGACGATATAATGTAGCCCAGAAGCTTGCCTCCTATCACGTAAAATATGCATTTCTCTGGGTTCAATATGACGCCATATTCGATCAATCGTGAGAGAATGATACAAATTACTTTTGGGTGATCGCAGTGCTTCTTTGCCTTGGCCAACAAGTCATCTACGTAGGATTCCACAATCTTATGAATAAGGTCATGGAATATGTATGTCATTACCTGTTGGTATGTAGCGCCAGTGTTCTTAAGACCAAATGGCATGACAACGTAACAATAAGTTCCCCAAGGAGTTATAAACATAATCTTGGCTTGATCTTGTTCATATATTTTGATTTGATTATATCCTGAGAACCCATCCATGAGAGATAAAATCTCAAATCTAGTTGTTGCGTCAACAATAACGTCAATGGATGGTAATGGGAAATCATCTTTGGGGCAAGCTTTATTAATGTCCCGAAAGTCTACGTAAATGCGTATCTTTCCATTCTTTTTGAGAACAGGGATGATATTAGATACCCATTGTGAATAGTCGACTAGTTTGTTGAATCCCACTTGGAAAAACTTCATTACTTCTTCTTTCACCATGAGAGCCACTTTTGGTTTCATTGGTCTTGACTTTTTCTTAATTGGCTTTGCATCTGGTTTGGTGACAAGATTTTGTACCGTGATATGTGGTGTAATTCCCGTCATTTCTTTGTAATTAAATGTGAAATCCTTTTGATGTTCCTTAAGGATCTAGGTGTGTATTTCTACCTCCTCTAGAGTTAACGAGGATCCCAACTTCAAGATATTTGGTTCTTCCTCCATTCTAATATTTATGTCAATCATTCCTTCGATTAAGGAAGCATTTCCTTCTTCAAATTTAGGCAGGGCCGGAGGTAGTTCCAAACCTTCTCCATTCTCTACCTCGTAGATATTGAGATTCTTTTGTGGGGGAGATTCTATCATGGGATTTCTAAAATAGGAAGAGGAAGATGGGATTAGGGAGAAATCCACTATGTGATGAGTGAGATGCAATTCTACATAGGCATTTAGATATTCAAGAGTTTCTCTATCGCTGTCAAAATGATCTAGGATGGTAGACTCATTCTCAGTTTCTATATGTGTCAAGATCGGGGTTGTTGGTATTTTTCGCACCAATGGTTCAGTATGAAGTGATACCATGAAACTTGTATTTTCCAACTCACTGCTTGGAGTGAAACAGAAGCTAAGGTTGCTATTGAATCAGCGAGAAGGTTTTGTTCTCGTGGGATTGCTTCAATTGATATGAAGTCGAATCCCTTGGTTAGATCTAACACCGCCGTTTTATAGAGTTATAAGTGTTCAACTCTAGTTTCATATACCTCAGATACTTGGTTTGCAACTAATTGTGAGTCTCCTATTACTCTAATGTTATCAACACCCATCCTTTTAGCTATGATAAGGCCAAGGAGAAGGGCTTCATATTCAGCCCCGTTGTTCATACATTCGAAGTTTAATTTAAAGGAAAAAGGTAGGATCTTTCCCTTGGGAGAAGTAAAGATCACACCTACCCCAGCTCCGAAATGACATCTAGCTCCATTGAAGTGGAGAGTCCAATATTTTCTCGGAAAAATGGATGTTGGGACATTCTTCATGTCTACTTCTTTTTCCTTGGTTACTTCTACCATACAAACTTCGTCTGCTGGAAGGGAGCCAATTCCTAGGGTGTATCCCATACCCATGGAATCAAATGGTAGGAGAATAGGTAGATATTTCTCTAGTAACTCGACAATTTTTGTGGTAGTTCCTAATGACACTATCTCTATGACGTTAGTATCATTTTTGAGTTCGGAATGCCTTCAACTAGATTCATGATTTCTAATTCTGTTGTAGGTATCAACATTACTTCTAGTTTTGAATTGATTGGTTTGTTAAGTTGATTCATTGGGAGTTCAAACTCAGAGTTAATGCCTGGCCTCTTCTTCAAATCTAATAGGTGTATATCGAATGGTTTTGGGTAACCTTGCACCACAAATATTCTCCCTAGGTGTAAAAATCTTATTTTCTAGAATAACGTGGAAGGGATTGCCTTCATACGATGTATCCATGGTCGACCAAGAATCATATTACAGTTGTTTTCTCGATCTATAATATAAAATTTGATGAGTTCTATCTTAGGTCCTAAGATGACAGGTAATACTATAGTCCCAATTGAAGTGGTTTTGAGGCTATCATAACCTCTTAGTGTATTTCGTGTTGTGGAACAATTTGTTTCTCCATATCCTAGTTTTTAGAGAAAAACAAAGGGGACTATGTTAAGCTGCTGCCCCATCATCAATCATTACGCGTTTAACATAATTAATGTAAATGCATACTTGCAAATGCAAGGCTAGGTTGCCTCTACATGAAATCTTAGTGTTTGTTGGCATTTTTCTTATATCAAATATAAAATCAGTATCCCTATCGGCTGCCCCTGAAGGATAGATGTCAAATTCTATATGGTTTAATTTCATTTTAGGAGGAGTGATGTTAATTAGATGACCAAGACCTAACGCTTCTAAGAGAGAAGCCCTGTGGGTGGGAGAGTTCTTCAACAAATCCAAGAAGGAAGTATGAGAGAAGGTTTTTGTTTGGTCATTAATTACATCGTAAGCACTGTGGGTTTTACCAATGTTATTATGGTTTCTACATGTAGCTTAGTATCTAACTCTACTAGACTAACTATCTTGGTTTGTGGTCGAGTTCCTAATTGGGGTGCAACTGGTGGATTTAATGAAGTTGAGGCTTCATGATCGTTATTTCCTATCATAACACCCTTGTTCATCCCATTTGGATCTAACCTGTTATTGTTAGAGTGATTTGGGAGAGGATCATTAAAAATCTTGAGGGGTGCATTTTGAGGGGAAACTGCTCCCGTATAAGTGTTTGGCATGGGTAATGCAGAATTTGCTAAAAACATATCTATAAAGAGTTGTCTTTGGTCTTCTAGAAAATGTTGCATGAATTTATTGTAGTCATGGCAAGTCCTAGTATCATGGCCTTGAATTTTGTGGAAACCACAATACAAGTTGGGATTATAGTTTCGAGGTTGTTGGTTTGAAACCTGTTGTGGTCCAAAACTCTGATTAGGTTGCTGGTTGTTAGAGTTAAAATTTTGAGGTTGTTGCCTTTGGTTTTGATTCTAATATCCAATTGGGTTTTAGAGTGAACCTTGCATCTGGATTTTCATTTTTTGTTGTTGTTTTCCTGATGGATGATTAAAATCCAACACATTGATTGTTAGAGTGAATTTATTATTTCACTGATTGTTAATGGGTGGTGAAATGTTCATGACGTTTGCCCTTTTAACCTGGCCTGTGACTCCATATGTTGTAATCCCGTAGTTTTTGTTAAGGATCTTGGGTCCTTTATTTGTATTCTCGACATTAGGATAAGTTGTAGTGTTTTGATTGGGAGTGATTAATTTCCCATTTTTCCATATGTCTTATGACCACTGTCTATTGCCACTTGATCAATTCAAAGGGAACTCTCGAGTACTTCATCATAATTCCTTAGTGGGAACTTTTGGACTTCTTCCTTTATCTCTATTGAGAGAATGAAGGAATAAGTCACATAGTTCCATCGATCCATGTTTGGAGCACTTGCTGATGAGTAGAGGATTGTACGCCATCTTTGAATAAAATGGGCAGCAAATTCATTGTGTTCTTGTTTAATATGTAAGAATTCCCTAATCCCTATTCTTAACAATTTGTTCATATCAAAAGCTTTGATAAATTTTGACACAAGTTGTTTGAATGAGTGTATCAAGGCTTTAGGTATTCTATAATACCAATCAAGGGCAATACCCTCTAAGGTTTTAGGGAATATCTTAGCAACAACCGCATCCCAAGGGAGAAATTCTCAAATGGTCATGGCATAGGCCTTGATATGTGCATTTGGATCTCCCTCCCCTTTGTATTTAGGCAAATCGGGAAGAGGTATTGGAAGCATGACGCTTCATATGGTGAAATCTAGAGGTTATTTCAAATATTCTGAGTAAGTTCCTACCACATAGGTTTCGACCATCGATGGTGCCTGCTGAGGGGGGAGAGGTGGAACGGGTTGCTGATATGGCATAGCATATGTATTTTCAGGAGCGTAAGGAAGCCCCTGTGGTTGAGAAAACATCCCGGGAGAAGAGAACATATCTCCCTATGGCGATTTTGAATAAATGTTTAGATAGGGAGGAGCATTTCTCTGATATGGGTTGTTTGGTACTAAACCAGGGGTATCATACTTTCAACTGGAGCAACATTTGAAAACATGGTTCTAGCTGGTGTTTGCTATGGGTAGTTATACGATTGTTGAGGAGGCATGCCTAATGTGCCTGTTCCTGTGAGGAGGTCGATTTGACTAGGATAATGAGGAGGGTTGGGAGTTCCCACTTGCCCGAATATGAAGTTTGATTTTCTTGAGAAAGCTCTAGTCCTCTGACCCTCTCGACCAAAGTTGAGATGACCTCAATTGGTGATGGCCCAGTGTTTTTCCTTGATGGTTGTTGTGGTACTCTTTGAGGTTGTAGAGGCGTATGGTACCCTGCTATGAATTGATCATTACTCTACCCAAGTTCACCAAGAGTATTTTCCATTGGTGGAGGAATGGGGGTATTTTCTTGAAGCGGGTATCAAGTTGTGTTTGCAAACTTCCTAGAGATGGATACATGTTTTGGAAGTATTGCTCATTTTTGGCGTAGCGTGCTAAGTACTCCTCATCCAACAATGGGAGTGGATCTGACTACCTACTAATTTGTGGTTTGAATAAAACCCAAGGAGATGAAATGGATTCTCCAGTAAACGTCATATTGTTAGAGCCTAAAGGCTCTGGTTGTTGTGTTTGTGTGAGTTGATCCAGCTCCTCAATTCAGAATGAAGAACTAGAGCTAGTTCTTTGAGGAGGATTTTGTGATGACAAGTAGTTGTTTGAATAGTTGTCAGCCCATGCAGAAAGTGAGGGTGACAGTTTGCCTATTTGTTTGACCATAATATGCTTCGAGACCTGAGAGAGTTATTCCATATGCATTATATCCCAACATATTTAGGGGATATATAAATACCCAAAAAATAATGGGAAAGAGTGAAGATGGATGAAAGAAATGGAGATAAGAAAAAAAAGAACAGTTGTTGTGTTCACGTTGGGTTCAAAAAATTTGTACGATAGAAAAGTAACATACGAGCATGAGAATCTAAAAGTATCCCTTCCTCGTACCGACCTCCGAGGTTGTGTGAGAGGAGACCTAGTGGAAATGAAATATATGTGGGTATAGACAAACTAGTTGGGCAATCTTATATCCTCAACACACAATAATGGGATCTGCGAGTCTAAAGCAAAGAAATCTCTCCTAACCTAAAATTTTGTAATGGATCATTCGATATAATAGCTCCTCAAAGGATCCAATCAATGTCGAGCTCTGCCAAGATCCTATCTATTGGCTATTGGATGTGTGGAAAGTGACTGTAGGTGCTTCGTGTATATTTCCAAACAAGGTCATGAAAATGGTAGTGGATTTATAGGAAACTATGGGCAGTTTTTTGGTCTAACCTAGAAAATATTAGCTTGATTGGCTTCTGTGTTTAATGCGAAAATTGTGTTATGATATCCGGTGGGAGTGGCGAGGATCTAAATACTAGCATACATAAACTGGTGTCAATGTTTAACTGATTAGTAGGCCCGTTGGGTTGTGGGACCTGGGGATCACAACCATGAGTTCGTGGTTGTTGTGGACCTATTATGGTCATGTGAAGAATCAATCTCTTCTTCTGACTATCCAATAGTCATAAGCTTTTTCAGCTTCTATGTTTAATACTAGGAGTTGTGCAATCTTCTCGAGAATACCTTACGGGTGTTCTCGACAACTTGTATATGTAAACCTGTGTCTATGTCAATGAGAAAGTCTCCTGCATTTGGCTACGGAACTAATGGATCACAACCAAATATTTTCTCTCTTTCGGGTTCTTGTATGGTCATGCGGATATCCTATCAAGGTAATCTATAGTTGGGTTGACTTGACCAGAATGTGTATGCTTTGTCGTCTTCAATATTCAATTCTCTCAATTGTTCACTAATTGCTTGTGGGTTTATTGTCATTTGAAAGACGTGAATTCTAAGACCTTGATCTATATCCATTAATGTTGTGAAGATATTTGGCTGAGGTACTACCGGTTCGAATACGTAATCCCTGGGCTCTCTAGGTCCTGTAATTGTCATGCAAGAGATAATCAAACTTTAACTTAAATAAGTAAACTAATTATGAAAATAAATCTACACTATGCTTATATTCTTTTTTTGTATTTTCAAGGATGTGAATTTGAACGAAATTTAAAGAGCAGCTATTCTAATATATTCAGATAATGAACAATTAATCTAATAACATAATTAAAACAAGCAAGTTAGCCTAATGTAGCTATTTTCCTGTGCACTTGTGAATTTATCCTAAATATTAAATAAATAACTAATTTAATTGAAAGACCTTCAATCTTACCTCATAAGTGAGGAATAAATCACACCTTCTCAAAAACTTTCATTCCCCATAGCTTCCTTGGTAATACTGAAAGCAAGATTAACTGAAATAAAATAATTTTCTATTCTATTTGATATATCAGACTACAACTTCGACAATTCAAACCTGGATTTTATAGAACAGTGGTAAATCCAGTTGTATTGTGACTTGTCCCCTCCAGTGTGATCTCTTTGTTCCTTCGTGTTCTCGTGAATCTAGAAAAGTGGGAATGTGACAGTGGCAAAGAGTAGAAGAATATTCTCAAATAGTGGCAGCTTAAACGTAAGCTGAACAAAATTCGAGTAGGAGAGGGATAGTGCAAGAGAACAAAGCTTGACTATTTAATTCCTAGCGGGATTATTACAGGGATACAATACAAGCATACCGAAATCTATAAGACTTATACTTCCTATGAAAAAACAACAACCTATAATTCTAAGCAAAATCAAGATTCAAATGGACATGATCTAGGACCAGAACTGTGGAGCCTTGAATTGAGAGGCTGAAAGCTTTTACAAAATCTAAACTTATTGAAACTTATTGAAGAACTTTCAAAACACACTAAATAATAATTCATAGAAGGTGAGGGGCCATTTTCTTGTAAACAAGATTGGTATTTATAGCATTTGTATTTACCAAAGGGTAATTTGTAGTTGAACTCTTCTATTATAAACAAAGAGAAATTACTATTTACTAGGTGGCTAAAACATAAATGCAAGCAAGAGTGGTTGAGAAATGCGAGTGCCACTTGATTTTTTACATTGATGAAAGCATCAGAAAGTTATGGAAAATGCGCATAGGACCGCCACCCTATGCGGGGTGGTGATTTCAAGACCACCACCCTATCCTGGGTGGCGGTCCCAAAACTAATGACAGAAATGCAAGGAAAAGGGGGACAGGGTTTAGAATGAAGCATGCAAATGTCGGATAAGGTATTTTAGGATGCAAATGTATACTTGGTGATATTTTTGGATTCTAAACACCTTGCAAAGAGATATGAATCATCATTGGGGTTTATGTAACCTATTTCGGTAGTACAAAGATACCAAAAATTTTGGGTACGTATATAGTGACTTCTAGTTCTAAACACTCTAGAGCAAGTTCAAAAATAAAGGCAAAAATGGAGACTTATCCTCATGAAAAGTTACCAAAGAAATCCAGGGTAGAAGAAGACTCATTTGCGTCACTGCAAGAGGAATACTTGATCACGAAATATAGGAAGATCTAGTGGTAGAAGCACAAATCGAAGGAGAACGGATGGTTCAAGACCCATTCTTTGAACCACCACAAGAGTTATTTCTTCTTGTTGATGCTCATACCTCCCTCATCTAGGATTTTCCTCCTCTTCTAGAATAGGGAACTGATGATGCACCTATCATAGAACCTGAGTCTAATGAGATGTTCCCTTGGATGTAGGAAATAATTGCCCCTAACACCCACACTGTTTAACAAGTGGAAGCCCCTGACCTATCAACAATTTTCTCACTTACTAAAGAAAATAAAAATAAGTTTTTCCACACGGCCTCACGGTTCTACGGTGAGAAAACAAGTAATTAGTACATCGAGGTAGCCTAGCCGAAGGTGATCAACCTAGTAAATTAAATGACACCGTCCAACTATGAGATGAGCATTATCCAACCAGGACTGACAACTTATGAAGGGTATTTTCACATGTATCAAAAATATTCTTCTCGCATAGTAGTAAGGAATAATTAATATGAGAAGAATATTTATGAAATAAAGGAACAAGTGTGAACTCTATCATCCTACGTGCAACATATAGTTGAACTAGATGTCATGACCATCCCCATTAAAGAAGTTACACCCATCAACATCTTCAATCCAAAATTTATCAAGAGGACACATGAGTTCACAATGTAGGGGAAATTAAATAATGAATGGATCGATTCAATTTTAGAAAAGGGGAAGTCAGTGCTAAAATAGGAATTCAAAATCTTCACCTTCATGTGTGTGACAACAAACAAGACACATACACTCAAAGAAGACTTGGAGAAAGAAAGGGACTACTGGGATCCTCTCTGGGTCAAAGAGTAGAATGAAATGATCAACACTCATCGTCGTGAGTTGATCAACATAAATATTTTGAAACTCTTTCAAAATAATTTCCACTTGTATGGGCGAGGAATTTTGAAATTAGATTTGAACCAGTCAATTCATCATTGAACTAGAGGAAAAAGAGGGACAAGTGTACAAGTTGTAGGATAATATAAATCATCAAATTCATAAACTTGGAGTACCTGCAATGGGGGAAGACACAACTGTTGATGAGCTAATTGGTCCATTCGAGGAACATGTCAAGAAAAGGGAAAGCAACCCATTTTCCTTCACTAAGGACACCTGGAATTCCTCTTAGAGATTCAGGCTACCATTGTATTTATCACAGAGAAACATCCATCATGGTTCGGGAAGTACAAATATATCAACATTGAGTTTGATGGATGGATAAATACCCTCATAAGTATTCGTATTTCTCATGTTGATAAAGTGGAACCTAGAACAACTCATTTCAGTAAGGAATTTGGAGGGAAAAAGATCTTCTCAGGAGTGTGAGATGGAAACCACTCAAGGAGTGAGATCAAATCCACTACAATAGCTCATTCTTCTCCATAATACTTCTTCCTCCTTATTTCTTCTTCTTCCTCCTCCTCTTTCTCTCTCTTCTCTTCTCACCCAACACACACACACTCTCTCTCTCTCTCTCTCTCTCTCTCTCTCTCTATCTTCAATGTTATAATTTTGTGTTATGCTTTTCACTTTTGATATATCTTTAAGTGACTTTAGAAACATAATGTAAACTTGAAGTTGCCTTGCTTTTATAAAAGGAATTTAAATATTTTAATTGGAATATGAACATTCTAAATTCAGGATATGATATTTTAAAAGTCATTGGGAAGATGAAGAGTTACCTTCTCTTCTATAAATTGTAGTAAGCTCCTCATTTGAGCTTCTTCTGAGATCTTCATATACTTTTGAGGTATTTTTTTGTGAATTCATGAGAGAGATATCCTTGTGAAGAGAACAAAGAGATAAAAAATTTCTTCCATTTTCCCTACTCTAAAATGTCTTCCATTCTTATGTTATGTACAATTTATGCTTGAGCATCAATACAAGAAGAAGGAATTTTAGCCTTTTTTGACTAAGGAGTTTAGTGATACTTTGTGCTCATTAAATGCTATTTGGTCTTGTTGTTGTAATGCAGATTTGTTTTCTTCTAAGTTTTAGTGCATGTGATGTGATTTCTAACTATTGTATGCAAGTATATGATTTTCTACTTATAGACAAGTTTCCTTGCATAATATTCTCACTTTATTTACCACCCTCCTAGAAAATTCTTCCCTTACAGATAGCTATAAGATTTTTCGTAGGGTCATTGTAGTGCCTCTATTGGATGCCCGACCGAAAGGTCATCAAGATAAAACTCACTTTTGCTCGTGCATGCATATACAAAAATACACTAGTTAAGTAAAGGGACTTAGACTCCCAAGCATTGGCAAAAAATCTGCCAATTTTTCCCGACAAATTTTCTCGCCAACAATATTATATCCACAAAGTATCTCTAATCTTTCCATTAATCAAACTCCAATAATCACAAGTCGAATGCCTTATTTTCATCCTATCCTACAAGAAAAATTACATGCTTTCTTACCATGAAAGAGCGTGTTATCCTCCCACCACCCATGGTAAATATGTGTAGCATGCTACACAAAGATGCCGAGGTAAAAAAGTTTTCAATGCACTTTAAACAAGGATGGTGAAGACAATAAAAATGGAAACTTCAACAAAATACCAAACCCATCAAATAGAAACAACACAATGGGAATGGGAATAGGGGATAATGATCACCATAATACAAAATATACAATATCAATACTGCCAAAACATCCTCCAAGTAGTATCTCCAAGAATCATCAAAAACTCCCAACCCTTATACCTCCATTATCTCCTCCTTTCTAAGGTTTTTCAAGCCTTGCAAGCTTCCTTGGAAAGGATATGAGGGGATTCCTAAATGGGAATGCATCCTACTTCCCCCAAGGAAGGGAGTGATAAGAAAACATTCATGGCTTCCCCAAGAAGCCATGAAGATGAGGTTCCCCTCCCATTCCCAAAACCCACTCCAAATCCACACCCCATTGGGGGTGGAGGAGAAAAGAAAACCAAAATATTATTTTCAAAACAATGAAAAAAATTTTAGAACAATAAAATCCCAAAACCAACAACAACTAAAAACCATTATAACCACATAACATCCACACACATACAAACAAGTTTCTAATCCAAAATGAAATGAGGTGTGAGACCTACCTCACACTCCGAGCACAAGTCCACTATCTCCTTACTCTTTCACTCCTCAAGCTCCCAAATCTCCCCTCCTAAGTTCTCCACAAAAATCCCCAAAACATCAAAAATCAAACAAGATACAAGAAAAATCTCCATATCACAAACCCATGGGAGGGTGACATGTGTCACCCTTCCAACTAATAAAATCCTCAATGCCACCCAAGTCACTTTCCATGTTCCCCAAATAATAAATGCAAAAGGGCACAAATATATCAAAATTATCCCCCGAAGCCCATACAAAATCCCAAGGTCACCCATGTGAGACAAGGGACTAATATTTAGATAGTAACTTGTGAGAGGGTGGAGTGAGGAAGAATATTCTTAGGTTCACAAAAGGATTCCCCACCCATAAGTTAGGTCACATGGACGACTTTTAAGGTAAAGGAGACCCTTACCTTTTAATAAATGCTTTCAAAAATTCACATAAAATTAAAAATCGGGATTTGGGTTTGAATGAGAAAATATATGCAAGAAATTGTCCCCAAAATATTGATTAACAACTCCCAAGACATCCATAAACAAGTTTAAGATTATAAAATACCCCATAACACATATAATAACAAATGACCATATTCGCACAAGGAAAACCAAATTAGGTGAGAAATTAAGTAAAATTAATTTTACCATGGTGATCATGGTTAGAGAGGAAGATAACAATATGAGTAAATAAAATTCACATGCAAAAGTCAAGCAAATTCCCCATTTTAAAACAATGGTCATAATTAAATAAGGTGAGAAAAAGGGTTTGACAAGATGGCTTAGGCATCTTTAGTAGTACTACCATCGAGTCCCCGTTTTCCAAGTAGAGTAACCTATGAATCCTGGACACTCAAGGAAACCCTCAAATATGCTCAACATGAAAAAATATCCATATAAATCATAATGAAAATGGACTCTACTATATTAGTAGAATAAGATATTACAACATATATTAACCAACGATACATATAATCATAATCCAATATCAACAATACATAACTCAAAGTCATGATCATCGGTGAATACTATATAGAAACATAATATATCATATCTAAAACAACATAGAATCATCATCTTTAATCATCTTGAAACGACCAATGCAATGAATATAAAATAATGTCTTAAAAGTGTCATGTCAAATAATGATTTCATATACCATAGGATGATAATCGTAGCAAGTGCAAATCAAAATCTACCATAATCAAATATCAAATGTCTCATATGAAATTTTAAAACTACTCGAGATGATTCAACATGACCTAGGAAGGGATAGAAAATATGGTGGGCACTACGATAAATTTTTATTTAACATTTAATATATACTCAAATATAATATAAAGAGATAGAAAATTTAATAGTCAATAATCTCTTAAAAGTAAATTTTCTCTAAGTAACAACATTTATTTTCCATTAGATGGTAAAAGATGGTCAAAGGGACCGTGCCTCATTCATACAAGATGTTCGAAAGGAGACAATGATATAAAAATGAGGATCAAATGGATATACCTCTACCAAAGAGAAAGGAGGAACAACAAAAACATAGCCAAACCAATAACTCAACAAAACACAAAAGTAAAAAAGATACCAAATTATCCTTGAGACACCTTCCTATGCGATCTTAAATGCATCTGAAGGGGATAAATTTTCCATTTCTTATTTTTACTCACAATAGTCCAACCACCTCCAAAGTTCGGATTCACATTTTCACTATTGTGAACCGGAATGATAATTTCAAAATTCTCTTTATCCAAAAGAGTCTGAAAATCATTTGAAACAATAGGAGGGGAACTAGATTCTACATTCACTTCCAAAATTGAGCAGAAAAATCTTCTACTAGGGTAGAAGAAGGAATTTCCTCCTAATTTTAGAATCCAAATCAACCTCATTCTTTGAATCTTCTTTAGAATCACTATCCAAGTGACTATAAACCACCAAGTGACTGGGATCTGAATTCTTCCACCAAGAAGTTCTAATTTTAACTTGTTTCTTCACTATCTGACAATCCAAAGCTAAGTGGCGAAAGAAAACCAATTTCGCACTTAAAGGGAACCCTTCATACTCTAAATGTTTAATAGAGATTTTGTCCTCATCTTTGAGCTCAATTGTAGTAGGAAAATCAACATAAGTATTCATATCTACCAATATGTGTGCATATGAGGTATAATGATATTAGATATAGTACATATCCATCATAGCTCGACACAAGTATCTCGGATATGTTTGTTAGTTATTGCTTTTATGCTCTTAAGAAGTGTCCTATTTTTGTCTACTGAGATCTTGTTTGGTCATTGTGGTTTGTTGGGCTATACATTTTTGGCTCGCGGTTTGTTTCATTTCCCCATTTTAAGCTTGTATTTTCTTCTATAGCTTGACTTGACCCCGAGTACCCAACTCGCCTTCTATTATAAGCCTCAACTAGGTTGTTGCACTATTATCTTGACCAATTGTAGTTTTACAATTATACGCCATTTATTATTGTTAGCTCTGTTTTTGGGTTCGAGCTCTATGTTGTGTATTTTCCAATTTCAACATTGATATGACTAACTTCATATCTCCATTCAATGATGCCCGGCTCATGATTTCTTTTTTTCACTCTTCTAGTCCCAAGTTGGCCATAGATAGCTTGGTTTGTGTATTGTATTGGGGTTTTAGCTTGTGTTCACTATTTTAAATCTCATCTCATCCATTTTGGGTGTCTAAAACTATAGATCCGAAACTCTCTATTCAAGATCAGTATAGATCTGAAGGGCTTGAGTTACTTTGTTAGTGTTATCTCAGAGGTAAGCCATATTTTAATTTTGCTAGGTACTTTGAAGAATTTGGTATTTTTATAGGAACCACCAAGATTTTTTTTTATAGCTTCACTTTATACTAAAAATATGTCATTTTTCCCGTGAAAGTATGACTATTATTATGCTCTAAACATTTCCTTGCAAATGTATCAGAAACATGATGAGGTTTCATATGAAATTTTGTCTCTGAAAAACTCTGCACTTGAATATTGCAATATCGTGAGGAAAATGCAATTTCAATTTCGTAAAATTGTAGAGTAGTCATTCTTGCATCTCTAAAATCTACATTTTTACATTACTTGGTCTTTATGGGTTGAAATATTGTCCTTCTAAAATTCTATATTTTCTCTGTTTTCCTTGATTTTGGATTGTTGTTCTTTTAGATATGTTATGATCCTCTTTGGCATTTGCTTCACTTTAGTTGATGGAAAATATGGGATTTTTGGAAAGCTATATCTAATTTTTAGTTTATGGCTATCATTTACATTGCACATCCGAAGAATATATTCCTAGAAGCTCTATTTATACAAACTGGAATCTTACATCCCCTTAAAAAACGTATGACTATTTTATTTTATTTTTCACATGGGAATACTCTGAATTGAATATATGAAAGTACATGTGCTTGAGAATTCGATGCATACTACAATCGAGGAATTTTTTTAAGTAGTATACGAATTTTGCAACATGAAGAAGAGCATGATCTTTTAACTTTTAAACTTTGTCTTATTCTCGCAAATGTGCACTTGAAATCTTGATTAAAACCTTATAAAATCTGAAATTTGTTTCTTCAATGAGATGTTATTTTCTATTGCAATACTTCTAAAATACATATACGTTGGAATCTATAAATATAACAAAGTTAAGGAATTCCATGTGCTCTAAAGCATCTCTCTCTTTTATTCCTTTCGTGTACAACCAAGGAAATTCTTGGATCAAACTTGGAGCAATGGTTGTATGAGAGGGGATCTTGTCATCTAGGAAATGACGGGTCCCTTCTCTCCTTTACATTTTCAGTTTCCAATTTATTTGAATTTGCTTACTTTTGCAGTCATATCCCACAACTTGTGTGGAGAAACATATACATTATTATTATGAATATATACAAATGTTACATGTAATGAGTTATACAATGTTTCCTTTTTTTTTTCATTTGCATAATTACATGACGATATAGAATTTGATAATTCACACAAATGCATGTAATCATAAGGAATTAACAACTTTTTTGTAACTTTTTCGATGATTTGAAAATAAAACTGAAAATAGGAATGAATGATCCTCCTATAATATGTAACTTAACTTAACACTTCATAATTTTCCAATCTCTAATTTGATATCCCGATGTTCCATGATGTTGAATTCTAATGCATTATGCCTTTCCCATCTTTATCAGGACCCTACAGTAGTATTGAATGGTTTATGGATGATCTTGATGAAGACGACAACTAGAAAGGTGTCCTATGTGAGGAAGGAACATCCCGAAACTACATTCTTAGATGCTTACTGCATGTGTGTTTCCCAATCAACCATCAAAATTGAGTAACCTGAAATTTTTTCAATGCCCCTTCCCTATGCTAACCAAAAATGGTCAATAACACCTCTATAGCAATGATTCACATCAAATCCATCTAAAATAAACTACACTGGTTTTTCCCTTGTTAGGTCGTAAGAGGAAGTCACCATTTGGTGAATGGTTTCACCCATCTAATTCATGGTACACATCTAAAACACTTCATGATAATCAATAGAACTTTGCATATTTCCCTCCACATTAGAATTTTCATCATGAACCCCTATGTGTGTAGTCATCCTTTATAATCACTTAATATCATAGGTGCATTGACAAATCACCTAGCCTAACTAGGTGCTCACCCGAGGCACGTGCAAGTGCTGAGCCCCTCCTTTATGTGAGCTTTGCAAGAATGTTTAAAAACATTAGTGGGACAATGCACATATATAACGCATTCATTGTAACACATAAATAAGTAAAATGGATCTAAGCACAAGTGCACCATAGTATAGATGAGAACATCACATTACAAGGGGAAATCGGATCTAAACCAAGAAGCATAGTCAATAACATAAGGGTTTGGATCCATAAACATTAAAAACATACAAATCAATATCCATGAATTAGATATTTACAATAATCCCATTGTATTGATTCCTTAATATTATAGTAACCAAATACATTAAAGAAACCATGAATGGAGCTAATACAATAACAAGGTCCCCATATATTCTCTATAATATCTTCATTACAAAGATTACACCCATGCTTCCCTTAGCTCCCACTCTCCATACACACATACATTCTCTTTTATTCTTGCGATAAACACCCTTATTACCATGCAAAACAATCCACAAGAAGGAATTGAATGGAATATCCTTTAACCACTTCATCATCACCTAACAATCACGACAAATGTCATCATTTATCTCCCTACTCAAGTATCCTTAGCATGCAGATGCCAGCTAACCTAAACTAACTCCACTTTTACATCTCCTAATCTTCTCACGATAACCGTAATAATATCTAGAGAATATGCTTTCCTTGAGCTATAATTCTTCATAGCTTAACTTTATCCATAACTAAATCTAGTCTCCTATTAATGTGTTCTTTTAATGTGACTTTATTAGTAGTCCAAAAAGTGATTAAGTCCTTAAACCTTCCCGCTTTGGGCACAAGAATTCATGAATTCCAAAATTTACCTTTGTGCGTGCCTCCATGCCCTATTTTTGTGCACCAAAACCCTCCACACCTCAAGTACTTGGTTATTTTAAGGGCTCAACATCACCCCACACTAGATTGATTCCCGCCACAGAAATCCTTCACACTCCCCGAACAAAACTTCAATGACAAAAATATGCTAAGGCAAAAAAACTTATCTACCACCACCACCTAGAGGACCAACTAGATTAACTCAGGGAATTTTACATCTATTTCCCCTTCAACTTTTTCCATGCCTCCAACTCTGTTAATGCCTTCCCTAGCACCTCTCCTACTAAGTCAGGTACTTAGTTTGGCATGATCACTTACACTTCTCCTTCAACTCCTTAATCACCACCACTAGCTCCACACAAAGACACTCGAACTCATCCATACATTTGGTGATAGAGTCCTGAAGTTAGCCAATCCTGAACTCTAACTTCTCATGCTTGGTCTTTATTTTATCCTTCTGTGTTGTGGTGTCAATAATCAACTGTGCACGTTCAAACTTGTTAGATGGAACATTCTCCTGCAAGGCCTTGAGGGCGGAATCCTTCTCTATTATTGATGGGCGCATCAATGATGGGCTTGTACTTCTAACCATTGTTGAAATCACTTTCTCCTAGTCTATTTTCTTCCTTGAGTTATGTGAGAAAGTCTTCCACCTCGTTGATTTGGGCATGTACAACGATCTTATTATTTTCTTTTTCCTTGGTGAGTTCTTCAGTGGTAAGCCCCACGCCATCCTTGATGTTGGCTAGAAACATCCCCACAAGGTCCTCTAGATACTCCATTTCATCACCATAGTCTACTCTGGCACGGCTTACTAGCACCGAACATTGCCCCAATATATTCTTAGCTAGGGTGCATGCTCGATCATATGCCTCATTGGTTCACGCCTTCTCCCCCTTTAACCCTTGGTGCAATCTCTTTATTTCCTTCTCCTTCCCTTTCTTGTATACAACCAAGGTTTGAGAACGATTTCCCCGTGTCCAAGTTGTGTCTTACCACCTTAAAAGATAATTTTTACAAAGGCGTTGCATGCCTTCTCAACGGTGAGGTGGCTTAAATCCACCACCTTGTATGTCTCTCCTTCCTTCTTCTTCAGATGAATGGTCTTGATCGTGTGATCATTGACCTCGAACTCAGGCTCCTCTACATGGAAATGCAGGTTCTAACTTATCATCTTCCTTGTTCTTGTCACACCTCCACTCTGATCCAAAATATCCCACGCATTTAGCTTCTCCACAGGGAGGGTACCTTAAAATCTTGCATGCAACACCTTCATGGGATCATCCACAAAGTCCATATGTGGGGACATAGGCATCCAATTCTTCCTTATAGCCTTGCACTTTTTTCATTGCTTCTTTGATCCTGGAGTGAATCCTTTATCCTCCTTTATGACAAAGGAATCACCCTTATCTTTTTCTTTCTATTTTTGGGCCATGTAGGAGGAGACCCTTGTGATAAAATCTCAGTTTCCTCCATAGAATGAGCCTTCTCCTTAGTGCGCACATTAACCGCCACCTTGGTGACTACCTTAGCCATTCTCTTCTTTTCTACCCCGAGCTCAACCTCAAGTTCCTCCCTGAAGGTTATGATATCTTCTTCTTAGCCTATTTCTATTTTCGAATTTGGAAAGTTCATGTACCTTTTGTCTATTTTTTTGGCTCCTCACCTCCAGGTAACTCACCTTCCTCATACTCTTCTTGTGAGTACTTGCACCCCCACTACTACCTCCACCCATATAGTTTCTTCTCTTCGAGAAGTGTCCAACTTCAGGTTCACCTTCTTATTCTTCTAATACTACTTCTTCCTGGACCAATTTTATTGGTGGGATCGGCACTTCATGTGGCCTTAGGAAGGTGGCATCTCTAATCTCCACCTCAACTCCTCCCTACGTATTAGGGAACAACTATACAAATACCTAGTGGATGTAGCCCTTGATGGTAATATTAAACTACATGTGCAGATCCAGAAAGTCAAGCTCGAAGGCCTCCAAATATGTTGGCCTCGAGTTATATCTGTAGGTCAGATGCAAGTTGTGCACATCAACATCCACCTTATCGTGTCAAAGGTTAACTTTTACGCATCCTTCAACCGATTAATGGTGCACTTCATGTATTTAGCAGTAAATGCAAACGAAATTTTGCACCACGGACCCAATTCTCCTTTGGCCATCATGAACCGTGCCAAATAGAAGTGTTACGTAACAACGAACTACACCTGGTCCCCAAAAATCTATGGTAGCTCATGCGGGATGTGCCATTCATTTTCAAAAGCTCCGTGCAACCTCTCATACCACTTGTTCATCCACACCTTGTAGGTGTTCGAGATGGACCCGTCACAAGTGAATTGCTTAAACTGTACAATAGGAGATGGGTGCACCGGTGGGTAAACCCACATGTTCCCTTCTAGTCCATCTGGGACACTGATTTCCTAGAATATAATTAATAACAATATGGACCCCCAAGTTATTTTCACTCCTAAGTCATTCTGCACTCGCACCTCCTCAATGATACTATCCATAATAAATTGTGCAAAGTTGTAGTGTGCCCACTTAGAAACTCTATAGGCAACATATAAAAACCTTTTTCTAATGTTTTTCCATATCTCCAATGCTCAAAATTTGTAACTAATGAGTTAGGAGGTGAATCTCAATGTCAGGTCTTTAAGGGTCCATAAACTTGAGTCATTCCCCCTTCTCATAGTTTAATTTTTTTCTAACTCTTCCACTTTCACAGTGGCACCCAAATCAAGGGCCATATTCTCACCAGCATTTCATAGGCCCATTACCCTATGGATTAAATTTCTTGTGAGTCTCATCCTCCTCCCTGCAAAGTAGAAGAATTCTTCATGTACTTGCGACATCAAACTTCTGAAAAGCAGTGCAGGTTTAGCAAAAAATGGCAGCTCCCAAAGCTAAAAATACCCAGTCTTCTGCAACTCCTTCATCACCGAATCATCTACCCTAGGGTTTCCTTGTTCGTCTAACCCTAGGATATCCTTATATAGATCCTTCCACATCAATTTTTCGTGGTTAGTGGTTTTGTGGTTGAACTTGTTAATTTTGCACTGTATAACTTTGAGCTCCACTTCTCTACCTCAATAACCCTGGAGGGTACTGCATTTTGAATAATCTTCTATGGGTTCTTCCTTTCCACTACTGATATCTTATTCTTACACTTCTTTCTAGTGTCCTCTCTATTTTTCTTGTCATTCCCTAGGTGCTTCTAACTTTTCACTATATGCTGAACATAACGACTTCAATCGATTCTCCTTCACACAACCCCTTGTTGGTATATTGTCTTCTCCTCCTCTTGCTACACCACAAGATCATGCCATAGCTCACACAACTTCACTAGTTCGTGACAAGTACCTTGATTTCTTCTCAAAACCCTCATCGCACTTCAAGCTCGGGAGCACAAAATTTTCTAAGGAAAAGTAGTGAAATGACTACCTTTACCCTCTATTTATAATTTTTCATAACCTTGATGTCCTTGACCCACATATTTTTAAAGTCACTTTTTAATAAATTACTTTTATCACTTAAGTCAACTTTCATGACTCTCCTTCGTTCTGCAATCGTTACCTTACGGTGCACTGACACTACTTTATTGCCACAGACTTCCTTCATGCGCCTCACCATGTTGAAGTACATAACCTCTGTGTTTTCCACCAATTAGTTCCCTATACCACCGCCTACCTCATGTTATCTTGGCCCATTGTTGCTTCTCTTCTGCATGGTTTATACTCAACTTATCTTTTTCTAAGACACCTTTATTATGACACAAATTTGAACACCTTTTTCACTGCACAGGCACACATTTGAACACCTCCTCCACACAAATTGGTCTTCTTCCTTTCGCTAGTCATCCAAAATGAGTCTTCCAATAGTCCATCTTCCTTAGAAATGCACCAATGTTTTTCAAATTTAGATGTTAATCCACCCCACACTAAAAGTATGTGCGGTCCTCTGTGCATGAAATCAATTCAAATGTATTTAGCTACCTGCGGCACACCAATGCACACAAAACATAAAATAGAAAGGAAAATAAAAATGATGAAGAAAGGAAACACATAAAAGGAAAAATGCATTAAGGGAAATTCTACGCTAATTGGAAATGTTACCTTATTTACAAACACACCGAAGACTTATTTATAGTAGGGCTTCAACCTACTCCTGTTAAAGAAACTAGGAAATCTTGTGTCATCCAATGCTTGTAAATGAAAACCACCTTAATCATGTATATAAGTGATAGTATATGGTCCCAACCAGTGTACGTTAAGCTTCCCTAGGTGGTGTAGAAATAAAGAATCATAAAATAGAACCATCTTCCCAACCTCAAATTTATTATTTTTAATGTGATGATCATGTCATGCCTTCTGTCATGTTTTCTTCATCTTCTGACTCCATCTAACAATGACATGCCTCTCATCTAACTCCATAATTTTATCATTGCACTCCTCTAGTTTTTTTCATCCGGCAATCCTCCTGCATACACAATACGAGAGATGGAAATGTGAATTCCATAGGCATAACTTCCTCCACACCAAACGCCAATTGAAAGGGTGTGGCCTTGTTCAACCACTTATAAGTTTTTCTATATTCTCATAGTACTACAGAGACTTTATCATCCCAGTCTCTTCTTCTGACATCACAAATATTTGTTAACGTGTGGCTTAATATCTTGTTAAATTCATTACTTGATTCTGTTATCTTGAGGGTGGTAGGGCGTAGTTTTTGATACGCCACGGGGTAAGTGCACCAAGTTGGGGGACAATTAAGTGAACATCAAATCCTGAATTTTACATTAAAAACAACAAAACATCAACTTTAGTCTTCGTGTGGACTTGAACCATGTCGAAAAGTCATAAATATGTCATAAAAATGGTACCATCGTGTAGGGGAGACTGTTAGCTTTGTAGAAATATTGATTTTAAAGTGAATAGAGTGGGATAAATATCATTTTATAATTTTTTACTAATAGTAGGTCTTTAAGACACCTTTTCCCGTGAATGTTTATGTCTACGTTTAAGACTAAAATTTTTGTTTCACTTATCAGAATGTAATAAAACTTATACCATCCCAACCGTGGTGAAATTATATACATGTTCAAAAAAAAATTATTTGATTTCAATTATTTTGATGAAGTTATGGCGGGTAAACAGAAAGTGCTTTGTTTTCTTTATGTTTTCATACCACTTTCATGGAAAAAATCATAAAAAATAAAATATTCTTAAAAAAATACAAAATAAAATCCATCCCAAGATAGATAGTGGCATCTAACTTCTCACCAAAATATAAAAATATATATTTATTTTTGGTCATCCAAATCGTGGGCAAACAGATTTCTGATATTATAGGCATTTTTAAATTAAAATACCAAGTCATTGAATTTTGAGTGTTTAATATAGCTAATCTTGTCCATTTTTAAAAAAATAGTATTTTAGAAACTAGACTCTGGATGCTACAATTCATATTAGCATCAGTTTTTCTGATTTTGAGTGTATGTGTTGCTAATAATCCCTACAAGCTGATATTATGTTGTTATTTGCAATATGACGTCCACTTATGACCCCTTTTTGTCCCCCAACACTGCACTTACCCACCATAAACTCTGCTAACAAGATTTGAATAGTCTCATTTAAGAAATGCATACCCCTATCACTCGTTAAGCTTAGCATACATCCATATTTGCGGATTATGTTCTCCCATAAGAACCTAGCTGTTATAGTTGTAATGTAATCCTTTGTATGTGCCACCTCTACCCACCTCATAAGATAATATGTGTAAATAATAATATAGCATGAACTTGTCCTACTCACGGCTAGTGAAATAGGGCCTATAATTTAAATAGCCCATTTTTCAAACAGCTCTGCACTAGCAATAGTTCTTCATGGCATTTCGTCTCTTCGTCTTCGTTTACAAGGCATTGGAAATGATCATAGGCCTTGCAATATTCAATACAATCCTTGTAAACTATTTCCCACCAAAGGCCTACCAATAGGATTTGGTGCTTGGTAGCATTTCCAGCATAATGACCTCCTGCAATGCCACCATGAGTGTCTTCCATGATTTCAGTATCCTCATGTTCCAACAAACACCGGTGCAAATCCTCATCTTGGCCTAGTTTTTATAGGTCTCTACCAATCAACATATAGGGCATGGCACGTATAGCCAACTTTTTTTTCTCAAATGCCTTCATTCCTTCTTGTGCCACACCCATTCACAAGAAAATATAAATATCCTTCAAGTCGAGAGGACACACATTATAATCTAAACAAATGTGCATCTAGCATTGTGTCTTCAATTCTCTACATGTCCTCTCCTGAGTCAATCCATGATAAATGGTCAAGTCCCAAATTTCTCTTCCCTAGTTTCACCACAACTGTAAACTCAAACTCTTGAAACAATAAGATCGATCAGCATAGACACCCTTACAAAATGACCTTATTCACCAAGTACATTAATTTCATGTAGTTCATGTAGAAACTAAAAGGTGTTGCAAGAAAATAATGCGTAAATTTTTGCAATACATATATCATTGACAATTCCTCACACTTTGTGGTCGTATAATTCTATTCTGCTGGAGTTGACTTCCTACTAGAAAAACACAAGGGATGGTCAAAAAAATACCTATCTAGGTTGTTCTAAGACCTCTAATCACCATTATTGATGTATCTACATGCACATGAAAGGGTCTATCCCAAGAGGGAAAATGAAGGATGGGCACGGTGGTAAGTTTTCCTTCAATGTATCATAATCCATTTACTACACCTCACCCCAATGGAATTTACCTTTATGTTTCAAAAAATCCTCCAATGGCATGGAAATATAAGCATAGCATTTAATAAATTTCTTGTAATATCTCATGTGGCCTAAGAATCCGTTCACAACACTTTGATTGGTAGGCTCCTTTAAACCTAAGATAACATGCACTTTTGTAGGGTCTACCAATAAGCCTTCCCTACATATGATGTGACCAAGTAAAGTGCCAAATGGGGTAGCAAAAGAACACTTCCTAATGTTAAGCAAGATACTCAACTCCTGTATATCTCAAACATCAACCTCAGATTGTCATAATGGTCTCTTACTAACCCATATATTGTCTAATCATCTAGGTAAACTTACAGAAAGCTATAGATGAAATCTTGAAAGACCTGTAATATAATGCGTGAAAACACAAAAAGAGCGTTCTTCAATCCAAAAGGAATAATGATATAGGAAAAAATTCCCCAGTCATTTGTGAAAGTGGTCTTCTCCTGGTCTTGCTTTGCAATTCTCACCTAGTGATAACCTGAAAATCCATCTCTAAAAGAATAGATCTCCCACCCTGCTACTCCTTCCAAGATATCCTCAGTAAATGGGGTTGGAAAAGGATCTATGACACACATAATATTCAAATCCCTAAATTCAACACAAATCATTCTTTCCATCCTTTTTAATACTAATTACCATCATGGTCACCCACTTAGATTCCGTAATTGCCTCAATGATCCTAGATTCTATCATCTTATCAATTTCCTCCTTAACTTTGATTCGCAGATTCAGATTCATGTTGTAAGGTCTCTTCTAAAATGGGCACACACCCTATTTTAACTTAATCCTCATTTCTCCCAAGGAGGGATGTACTCCTTTTAATTCATGATACCCACGTGGGAAAAAATCTTGAAAATTGTGTAGTAGATCAATAATTTATAACACTTCTTGTTCCATCCAATAATCGCTAATGACTTCTTTCGACTTTTTCTCTGATCGATGTTAACTTTATTCATTTTCAAGGGCTTATGGTATGTGATCGTTTTCTCATCTTCTTTATCTAATAGCACGTGCATACCTTCTATAGGTTAACATCCAAGTTTTCCACCTCCTCATCATCTATCAAATAGACTAACTTTATTTTTTTCTTTGTCTAGGAAGGTGCGCTCAAGTTGCACCTCCTCCATCTCTTCTTCTGGTTCTTCTTCATGAAGTGTGGCCCCAAATCAAATTACCCTAATAACTCTAGAATTTCGTCCTTAGCCATGGCACTATCTCCTATAGTAAGGTGCTTGACTACCTACAATGCCTCAAACACTGATGGCTTCAAAATTTGATACTCAAAAGTTTGAATAATATCCGCTATCTATTTCGCAAGTTTCCCATCGACTATGCATCGTGCATAAATATACCACACATGCTCGTATCTTTGTAGGGTGGAATAGAAATCTATCCCCATAAGGTGGAAGAGAAATTACAAGTGTCTACAACAAGGCTTTAGCTTCCATCATCCATGTTATCTCACACTCTTGGAGGTGGAATGAGGACTCCTTCCCATGATAGTCGTGTATTTTAGAGGGTACATTGCGCCTCAAAAATATAATAGAGAGCATGATTCTTACTTCGCGCCACTCTAAAAGGTTTTCCTGATGTGTCACCACCAACACACTATCATCTCACTCAAGGTATAAGTTAGCATATTCCTCCTTTCGTTCTGACAGATCCATTGTGCCTCCATTGTGCATAGAAATACGTCAGGGTTACCTTCCCTAGTATAACTTGGTAACTTTCATCCTCTTAGGCATCTAACTATGTGCGCTCTGGTAACTCAAGTGACAAATCCCTTCATCTATCTTCCAATCAACTCATAGGTCCCATGCACCCAATTGTCACATGCAATGCTAGTTGTATCACTCATAGAATGAGCATCTTCCCATTGAATGACTACTTCTCTTGATGGATAAAATTTGAGGTCTCTAATGGTTAGCACATAAATTCTATCCAGGTCCTCTTCTCCCAAAGGCTCTATATAGGGCACAAACTTCCCATCCGTTAGTGGAATAATGATGTGCAACTACTTGTTCTCAAAACTTATGTATCCTTTATTAAAGTGGAAGTTAGTATTATTCTTATAGCACCATGTGCATCCAAATAAGGGTCAAAATTTAATTTTGAAGACAACCGCTAAGACTTAAAAGTCTCTAGTAAATGTTTCCACTTAGATAGTTATGGATGCATCGCTTAATACTCGAAGGGCATAGCCTTTGTTCTATTTTCCATATACAAAACATTTGAAGATGGTTGTAATGGGGTCTTCCCATCTGATTCCATGATTCTAAAGTGAGAACATTGACCTCGGTGCCCTTGTCAATCGGGATGTTGCTGAAAATCCATCCATCCAGAAATTCATTCAATGTGATTTCCTTTTCATAGTCAATATATGAGGGGAAAATTAGCATGCAAGAACTTCTTCTTGCACCCACTTCCAACGTGTCGTACTTTTCTCTCAGCCACTCTCTTAATAGAGGATAATATTCTCTTGGCTCAACATCCTACATACTCATTTGACCTTATCCATGTCCTCTGGGGACTTGACACTTTGTTCTCGCTCCGACTTCTTGGATTACTCCTTTAAACATTGAAAATTCCCTTGCAAATTTCTAATTACCTCCATGGTCTCTTAGTAAACCTCCTTCTAATGAGTTAGATTAGGATACTTCCCATGTAACACCAATTCTCTTGTAATGATAGGAATTTACTTCTATTATTCCTTGGCACATGCGACTTTCGCTCGCGCGTGGTTACTAAGATAGGTTCCAACTCAGAGTCATGTGTTACCCTAGGAATCCATAATATATCATCTCGCTTCACACTAACCATTCTTGTGCCCCCATCCTTCTTCTTTTACTCGCTTATGTTATCATACAACCTCGGGGCACTCCTCATACGTATGCTTCTTCCTACACAATGAGAATTGTAAAAATTTAGACACTCACACTTGTAGTGTTCATTAGATCCAAATTATAGCAAGTTACATGGGGAAATTCACTCCTACCTCCTTGAATACCTCAGCCTCACGAATCCTCCCCGAAATCCTCTTCCTTAACCGCTTCCTTCGCATGCCCTTTAGACTAATGACCTTGGTTCTTAGAATTATTCCCAAATTTGGTCTAATGCACACCAATATCAATGGAATCATGGATTTCGTCTATCAACCGACATTATTTTGTATCGTGCATCATAGATGAACAAAACTTACAATAAGAGGACACATTTTTGTGGAGCAAGTCTTTGGAACAATGAGCATCTACTTAGATCATGATCTCCATGATAGATCTTACAATTTAATGACACAGTGTGCACCATATTTCATGGGAAAATATTTTTTATGTCCTTTTACCTCACAATCCATGCACAATAATCCACTGCGAGTCTCATGAGGGGAGTTCACAAATAATTTCTCAAGTTGCTTTGCCATGGCAATGATCTGTGCTTCTAAAAATGGGCTTACTCCACTATCAATGCTTCCAACATAATCAATGTGCAAAGAAACCTCTAAGACATCACACATATTCATGAAATTCTTGTGCAAAATATCTCATTTGAAAGGCATGATCAATCCTCCAACGATCCATTAAGCATGCGTTGAGAGGGAAGGATATCATAAGACAATTTTGATAGAAGAGTTTTAAAGTGCGCATCATACTCCCACCCACTCGAGCCATCCCTTGTTGAATCTCCTTCAACAAGTGTGCTCTTTTTCTCAAACTCAAGAATGTGGAATTCCACCAAGAATTCATCACTAGCAAAGTATAATCCACCACTATCGATGGGGTCATACATCTATAACTAGTTATGTGTGTGTCCTTGCAACATAGTTGCAAACTGACTTGCTTTTCGATCTAGGGAAGGATTTCATTAGTGTTCCATATAAATTAGCACTTTTGTACATGCTCCATGGAATATTCAATGCCCTTGTAATTAGCCAAGTACAGAGGCATCTCGTAAAACACTTGTTGATGGTGTTGTGGTCCTTGTCCGCCAGATCTAGGAGCTTTATTCCCTCTAGTGTTTCCTCCATGACTAGATACACTAGATCCACTATCTCTTATTCCTCAATATCCACCAGATCCTCCTCCTATGACACGAAAGGGGCCTGATGTAGATGCACTCTATATACCCATTGTTGCACTAAACTACATGTCGACAGTCTACGATGTGGAACCACTTCCAAATGTGATACCCAAGATTTGTATTCCCATACTTTTTCCAGATCTTATGGTAGACAAAATACCTCTAAACACCATAAATGTCTTTGCGGCCATAGATGGGTGTAATGTAAAACAGATATCTACCGAGATGGTACTTGTTCACGAGCACCAACTAAACTATAAATACTTATCTCGAATCTTTGGAAAACTAAGCACCAGGGTTTGGTCACCGGGTGGGCTAAGATGTTGGCCTACAACTCTCCTCCTTTCTCCATGTGATGATCTCTCACCAAGAGTCAATAGAGTTTCTCTCCTATACTTACCAAGATGGGGTAGCGCAGACTACTCAAGTCCCACATTCTTCGTGTGAGCCTAACATCCTTCTCACAATTTTTTCCTCCATAAATCCATCACTCCAAAACTTCGTGTTGTCTCGTCAACTCCCTTTCTCATGATTCATTATACTTGAGTTGTATCTCTTCTCTCTCTGCATCTGCCATAGGATCCCCATCTCTTAGCATACCAGCTTATGTGCCCTGTGCCTAGTGGGAAGTTAGCTAGCCATAGAAAATGCCTCCATGCTTAGTTATTATTAGGATCTTAATGGCTAACAACATGCACACAAGAGCGATCCTCTTGGCTCCTGCAAAGAACTCAAACTCAACAATCTTCAGGAAAGAATGCATAGAATCCACATATTCCAAGTATAGCTAGTCAGTCAACACACCACTCCACCAGTGATCAACAACATGATTCTAGGTTAGATCAACATCATGTAACCTCTGATACTCCTCTTGGATCCAAAAATGGGGTCTATAATACCAACTCTTTCTTGATGCATATGTTGATAGCCAGTCATACAACTCTACTACAAAAAAAAAAAAATGTCTCATAGAGCTCATGATACAAATGATCCTCTACCCATTTACATGCATCAAACTTAGGTCCAATGTTAAATCTATGAGAAAACTCATCCTCCATGCTTTTAAAGCCAAGTCTTAATGTTTTCCAAGGTCAAGCGTTCTATCATCACACATCATTCTTACAACAACTTCAAAAAGAGGTTCGGGAAACAAAACAAAAATGTAGTCATATTTTCTAATCACTTAATATTATAGGTGTGCTGACCTATCACCTAGCCTAATTGGGTTGTCACCCAAGCAAGTGGAGGCACCGATCCCCTCCTTTATGTGATCTTTGCAAGAATTTTAAACAATAGAGAGACAATGCACATATATAATTACATGCATTCTAAGACAGAAATAAGGAAACTGGATCTAAGCACAAATACACCATAATATAGATGAGAACATCACATTACAAGGGGGAATCATATCTAGACCATGAGCATCATCAAGAACATAAGGGTTTGGATCCATAAACATAAAAGAAAACATACAGATCAAGATCCATGACTCAGATATTTAGAACATTCCCATTGTATTAATTCCTCAATATTACAGTAGCCAAATACATTAAAGAAACCATTAATGGAGCTAATACAATAACATGGTCAACATATATTCTCTACAATAGCTTTGTTACAGAGACTACACCCATTCTTCCCTTAACTCCCACTCTCCATACGCACATACATTCTCTTTTCTTCCTACGACACACACCCTTCTTGCCATGCAAAACAATACATAAGAAAGAACTAGAAGGAATATCCTCTAACCACTTCATCATTACCCAAGATCATGCCAAATGTCATCATTTCTTTCCCTACTCAAGTATCCTCAGCATGCGAGATGCCAACTAGCCATAACTAACTCCACTTTTACAGCTCCTAATCCTCTCATGATAACCGTAATGATACCCAAGAATATGCTTTCCTTGAGCTACAAGTATTCATAGCTTAACTTTATCCATAATTGAATTTGGTCACCTCTTCATGTGTTCTTTTAATGCGACTTTATCCATAGTCCAAAAGTGACTAAGTCCTGAACCCATCCCACATAGGCACGAGCCTTCACACATTCCCAAAATTTACCTCCACATGTGCATTTGTGCTCTTCTTCCATGTGCCACAACCCTCTGTACCTCAAGTACTTGGTTATTTCAAGGGCTCAACAATGTGCATGACTGTACCTAAAATATTGAAAAAAAAATAAAAATTTGTCCTTTCTCAAATGACCTATAACACGCCACCAATGTAAAAAGGAACTTGGAGGAGTCATATATAATCCCAAGTCAAAAAATAATATTTCCCAAGTCATTTCACGACCAAAATAGTCATTTCTTAGCCATCTCTAAAAGATTAGGGTTTTGGGAGGATTTTGACCACCTTGGCTTCTTAATGATTGCTCATAAAGCACGGGGCATCATTCTTCCTCATTCATATTTAAAAATATCTTGACTCGATTCCAAAACTTTGATGAAATATCTAGGTCTCCATGTACAAGTTAAACACATAAGTGAGCACATCAAACATGACCTTCGAGCTGGAGATGCTCATTCAAAGAGCTCAATAGAGCCAAAAACCTCATAAATTTAGAATCATTCTTCATACTACCCTGAATTTTTTTCTCATACTACCAAGACAACCTTTATCAAACTCCCAAATTCTTACTTTCTCATAAATAGGTCTTTACTTTCTTTACCACCATGAATTTCACATGCATTCCTGGCTTGTCCTCAAGAATATGCCCTCAAAATGCCTCAAACATGTCTCTAGAAACTAAAAGATAACTTAATACACCTTTCACATAATCTTACCATATCACAACACTCTCCTCATGTTTTTACTCACTTTCCTTAGCTTTCTTTGCTTCATACCCGAAGCCATGTTTGCATTAGGTCTTATAACGAGGCCTAATAGAGCTTGTTTGAAACATGGTTCATGAAATGTGTCCTATTAGTCCTCATGAAAGCACTTTAAATCCTTTGAGATGCTTCTAGGACCTATGGGACACCTTTGGAGTTCACACCAAGAACCTAGTTGTTTGCTAATACACCAAAGGTGCACCAAGAACTTGTGTATCCATGATGATAATTCTCATCACCTCATTCCATCATACCAAACCACTTCAATCATACCATTGTAGGTTAAAATAGGGAATTACCAATCAACCTTCATGTGTCCCTTAAATGATTGATGCCTTACCAACACTCTTTGCCATCAATGCCACATGACATCAATGACAACTCAAAATCCCATAGACCAAAACTTTATAATTTTCACTTCAAGAGAGAGACACTCTCCCACAAATCCCACTAATAATATAAATTAACTATTAAAATGCAAGTATAAAATCCTCCCAAATATTGAAACAACATGCCCAAATTTTTGGGCATCTCTCCAACAAATCAACCCTCTAAATGATATCCACAAAGTAGATCCAATATTCACATTAATAAATCTCTGAGCACCACAAGATGAAATCCTAAGTTTCCTCCCAAGATACAAGCATCCTTACATGCCTTCTTACTAAGGAAATAACATGCTAGCCTCCCCTAAGCCTATGGGAAATATGTGTAGCATGATGCATAGAGATGCCATGGTAATGACATTTTTTAATGCACTTTAAATAAGGATGGTCAAGAGAAGACAAAGAGAAAACATCAACAAAATACCAAACCCACCAATTATCCAAGAAACAATGGGAATGGAAAGATGGGAGAAGCATCGCCATAGTTCCAAATAGGTAATATCAATAGTATTAAAACATCTTCCATGTAATATCTCGAGAATCATCACAAACTCCCCAACCGTTATAACTCCATTATCTCCTCCTTACAAAGGCTTTTCAAGCCTTAAGCTTCCAAGTTCCTTGGAAAGATAGGAGGGGATTCCCGGACAAATGGGAGTTTCTCCTACTTCCCCAAGGAAGGGAATGATAAGAAAACATTCATGACTTACCCAAGAAGTCATGAAAATGAGGGTCACCTCCCATTCACAAAACCTACTCCAAATCAAACTCCCCATTGGGGTAGAGGAGCAAAGAAAACTAAAATATTAATTTCAAAAAAACTCAAGAACAATAAAATCCCAAAACCAACCACAAACCAAAACCATTACCAACACATAACATCCACACATATACAAACAAGTTTATAAGCTAAAATTAAATTAGGTGTGATACCTACCTCGCTCTCTAATCACAAGTCCACAATCCCCTAGCGCTTTGAATCCTCATGCTCCCAAAGCTCCCCTCTCAATTTATCTACCAAAAATCCCCCAAATATCAAAATTAAAACAATATATAGGAAAAATATCCATCTCACAAACCCATGGGAGGGTGACATGTGTCACCCTTCCAACTAAGAAAACCCTCCATGTCAACCAAGTCACTTTCCATGTTCCGCCACTAATAAATGCAAAAGGGGACAAATATTCAAATTAGTCCCCAAAGTCCACACAAAATCCAAATGTCACCCATGTGAGACAAGGGACTAATATATAGATAGTAACTTGTGAGAGGGTGGAACGAGGAAGAGGATTTTTTGGATCACAAAAATCTCCCACCTCCCATAAGTTAAGTCCCATGGACCATTTATAAGGTAAACGATACCCTTACCTTTTAATAAATGCCTTGAAATGCCCATCAATGTCAAATTCGGGATTTTTAGTTGAATGAGAAAATCTAGGTGAGTAATGGTCCCAACAAAATTGATTAGAATCTCCCAAGACATCCCTAAACAAGTTCAAGACAATAAACACCCCATAAGACAAATCATCCCAAATGACCATATTATCACAAGGAAATACAAATTAGGTGAGGAATGAAGTAAAATTAATTTTACCAAGGTGCTCAAGGTTGGGAAGATAACAATATGGATAAATCAAATTCATATGAAAAATTCAACCAAATTCACCAATTATAAACAATGGCCAAAATGAAACAAGGTGAGAGAAAGGGTTTGGCAAGATGACTTAGGCATCTTTGGTAGTGCTACCATTGAGTCCCACATTTTCCAAGATGTGAAACCTATGAATCTTGAAAACTCAACGAAAACCTAAAATCTTCTCAACATGAGAAAATATTCATAATCATAATGAAAATCAACCATATTATATCAGTCAAATAAGATTTTACAACATCTATCTACCAATGATACATACAAGCATGATCCAATATCAACACTATATAGAAAGTCATGATCATCGGTGAATACCATATAGCAACATAATCCATAAAATCTAACACATCATAATATCATCATCTCTAATCACCATGAAATGACCAATGCCATGAATATCAAATAGTGTCTTAAAAATGTCTTTTCAAATAAGAATGACATATACCATAGGATGATAAATGTAGCAAGTGCAAATCAAATATCAAATGTCTCATATGTAATTTTCAAAGTACTCGGATGAGTCAACATGTCCTAGGAAGGGATAGAAAATATTGTGGGCACTACCATAAAATTTTATTTAACATTTAACACATTCTCAATTATAGTATAAATAGATAGAAAATTTAATGGTCAATAATCCATTGAAAGTGAATTTTCTCTAGTGACAACATTATTTTTTCGATAGATGGTAAAAGAGGGTTGAGGGGACCCTACCCCATTACAACATATTCCAATTGAGACAAATATATATCAATGGGGATCGAATGGGGCTTTCTCTACCAAAGTGGCAAGGAGGAACAACAAAAATAGAGCCAAACCAACAACACAACAAAACACGAAGTAAACAAGAGACAAACTTATCCCTAAGACACCTTCCCATGGGCTCTTAAATGCATCTTAAGGGGATCATTTTTCCATTTCATATTTTTTCTCGCAATAGTCTAACCACCTCTGAAGTTGATTCACATTTTCGCTATCATGAACCGGAATGATAATTTCATAATTATCCTTATACACAAGAGTTGGAAACTCATTTGAAACAATAGGAAGGGAACTACTTTCTCTATTCGGTTCTGAACATTGGAGAGAAACCTCTTCTATTGGGATAGAAGAAGGAATGTCCTCATCATTTTTAGAAGCCAAATCAACCTCATTCTCTAAATCTTTATCCGAATCACTATCCAAGTGACTACAAACCACCAAGTGACACATATATGTATTTTTACACAAAATGTTCTAGTTTCAATTGTTTCCTCACTATCCAACAATCCAAAGCTAAGTGGCGAAGAGGAAAACGTTACGCATTTGAAGGGGAACCCTTCATACTCTAAATTTTTAATCCAGATTTTGTCCTCAACTTTGAGCTCTATAGTAAGCGGAAAATCATGAAGTATTCATATATACTAATATGCGTGCATATGAGGTATAATCATATAAGGTCATCTTTGGGTCAATAGCTAAGCATTTCCCCAAGGTATCCCCAATAGAAAGTAAACAATTCCCAGGTCCAAAATTGGAGGGAAATATGGAAAGCTGAACGCAAAGAGGTTTAACATGAAAAGTATTAGTCACAGGATTAAATAGAGGGAACCATGACTTCATGAGTAGAATGTGAGACAGAAAAATCCAAAACTTTGCCAATAATCAAATCTTTATTTAAGGTTTTATCAAAAACAATAATGAAAAAACTATAGATGTAGGGTAAATGTCTAGTTTACCTTTCAAAAGAGGCTTCCAATAAGTCGAGATCCATTCATGAAGTCTTTGGAAGATCCGAGTAGAGATTATTAAAACTAGTAACAACATTGATCATTTTCATCATTTTTTTCATTTAATTTTTAATATAATTTTATTATTATAACACACAAAAAAAATATCATACCAATTTTTTTCTCTTGAGAAGAATATTTTTAATTGTAAAATTAAATTAATAAATAAAGACAAATTATAGAAGATCAAGACCTCAAGTTCATTGTAAACGCATTTTGTTGAAGAAATTAGAGATCCCTCAAAAAAAAATTTGCTAGTTTTCAATTCTTATTCATCTCATCCTTAATAACCCATAAGTTTTTGAATTTGTTTTTATGCTTTTGTATATCATTGTATATATGTAGAATAAATATCTATAATTGGTAACATAACTATATTAATCAAGTACAAAATAAATAGAGATCAAAATATGTGTGATATAGAGAGCAAAAAAACATGGAATCGCTTAAGAAAACATATGCACAATTGTTAGTACTTGCCGCTGGCAGTGTACTATTGTTTTCGCCTATTGCTATTAGTTGGAAGGCGGTGGGGCGGTGCTTTGGGAGTGGTTGATTTACCTGTCGGGGAGCCAACATATTGCAATGTCTTGTAGAAATTTTTGTTTTAATTATTGCTTTCCTAATGTCCATGTTTGTAATCTCTTGCAGGTGATTGGCTGAAGTTTTGGTCTTCATTGCCGGAGTTTATTGCAAGCGCGGCAGGTATGCCCTGTTTTGGAAAAGTTTTCTGTGGCGGAGGTGTTATCGGTTTTTGCTATTGGCTACTCCTGCGGCCGCTGCTGCAACAACCACGTGAGGCAAGCGGTGGCCAACCTGGTTTTTCCTATTCGCTGCTCCTGCGGCCGCTGCTACACAACCACGTGCCTTCCTCCATGCAGCAGCTTGTTGTACAAGCCAGTAGCCGACCGCACAAGGGTTTTGCTCCTCCCTGTTATGGAAACTTCAGGCTATTGCTCTTGAAAGTATTTAAATATTTTACTGTTAAGCAGTGCAGTGGATTGATGCACATGGACAGGACCTGGCACAAATGAAGGAATTCGAGCAAAGGTATAATTTATGCCCTTCCCATTTTTTGACACTAATAATGGTCTTACTTGTTTCTCCTCTTGTTTCTTTATTCGTTTCTTTCTTCTTGACATCCCTGGGATTAAACTGGATTTGGTCTGATAGTTATATAGAAGGCCTCTCTCTGCGATTGCCTTAGACATATAGACTGGTCTTGCTCAATGCATATCTGATTAGGGCACACTTAACAATCCCCAAACTTTTTCATAACTTAGATCTAGTTAGAATAGTATAGAATACCTACAAGTTCATCTTAGATGGTGAAACTCTCTGTTCATGACAACTGAGCATGTATGCTTCTCCTCCGGGATAAAAGATTTACTAGATAAAGTGGCTTTGCTTACTGCTTTATGAAAAAGAACTAATTTGTTCTCCCGCCATTCATGTGTTGCGAGGCCAATTTATTTTGTAGCGAATTCAATTTAAAATCTTTGTCATCTCATTCAACTCTGCTTAAACAAATTATCAATGTGTGTTTTGTAATATTTACTTAAACATCAGGGAGTCGAGAAAACATATTTCATGTTCTTTATAGCATCGTGGTGTCAATATTTGCAGTACAACTTTGGCAAAAGCATTGTCTTTGAATTCCAAAATGTCTATTTTTCCTAATGGTTGTGGTCATTTCTTTATGTATATGAGTACTATGATTACCAAGTAGCTTTGTTTTAGGAATTTATGTTTAGGCAGTTTGATCTTGGTGTTAATTGTTTTTAATGATCTTCTGGCATACATTATGACTTCTATGTTTCGTCTTTCCTTGTGAATGCTAGAAGACTGATGGTCTTGCCTACCTAACAAGAGGTTTTACCTTTATTGGATTGGGAGATGGCTCCATAGGAGTCATCGTTGACAAGTGTTCTTTATCATTTATTATTCATATGAATTGTGTTTGATTTGGAAGTAGAACAACTGGGAATGGTGTATCTTTGTTCGAGCATTTTATCTACATAAATGTCTACCTATATTTTTATGCGCTTGTAGGTAATGGTCTTATTTAGGGGGGATACTGTAATTTTTTTAGTATGTGCTGTTTTTTTTTTTTTTTTTTTTTTTTTGGAGTGGTTAGCAGTTAAAGTGGTCCCATACAACATCATATTTTCAACCCTCTCGTATGGTTATTTAAGATTCTGCATTCAAAACTATTAGCGTTATATTTTCCAAGAAATTTCTACTATCAAGAGGCTTCCATTTGGGAGAAAAAATCTTAATTTTTTTTTTTGGGCTTGGTGATGCAAAATTCCTACCTTCTTTTCTAGTGTCTCTGCTCAAAGTATCCAAAGCGAGAAAAGCCCACACCCCAATTTTGAGGTTCGGGCTCAATTTCTTCCCTTTTTATTGTTTGAAATGTTCCATGAGACCACCGGTGCGAGGGGAAAATGAGAGCAGCATCTCCCTCCATACGATGGTGCCCTTACGGTTTCATTCTTAAAATGAATTTGAAGCGAACGTGATTTAAACTTTTAAAGGAATGTGTAAACAAACTAGCATAGATCGATTATAATGTAGATTAATGCAATGTTAGATGCGAATCCTTATGTTTTTCCAACCACCGATATGGCCTTTTTGGATCTTTCATCTCTCCTTTGGTCCTTTTAGGCTCAGCTTTGGGCCCTTTCAGTGATGTATTTAGTATTTATTTCTTGTTTAACTCTATTGATTGGTACCTAAGCAGTATAAAATAAAAATGTTAAACAAGGAAACAACCATGATACAATTTGAACTTTACCCTTTCCCACGCTTTGAAGATGATTTGTAGAGTGCAACCAAAAACATTATCAAATCGGTTTGAATCAAGCAAGCAAAATCAAAATAATTGTGAAATGGCTTCAAAATATTCTTTGCATGTGATATAATTTGGATTCATTCATTTTGGATGAGATTGTATGCTCCAGTCCATGTCAATTGTAAGGTCTATAAAATTCATGCTTTGCAAGTGCGTTTGTATTGCTTCGGTACATTTGTATTGCTTTAAAATAACAAAACCCATTCTAATGGCAAAGCTAGTCTTTGTAGGAGAAATTTCAATTTATACACAAAATAACACTTACCATTAGCAGGCCCTCCATTTGCATGAACTGAGAACATTGTGTTTAGTTGTCTCAGTCCCAGACATAGTGCCTTCTAATCTCACTCCTCATTTTAAAATCATACCTTCAAGTATTGACATACACGCCTTAAGTGTGAAACTCTAGTAATTTTATTTTTAATTATTGGCATGTTTGGATTTGTACTTTGCACATGAAGTTTGAACTTCTTTGATAGGTACAAATTCAAGTACATGTCTACTAATCTGTATATTTCATTTGCCATATCGCCAAATCCATTAATTTAAATTTTCTAGTTAAGGAACTTAAAGGAAACTTATAATTTATGATATCAAACAGACTCAATGGGTGTGGATGATGTTATATTTTGTTGGAAAATTTAGTACCCTAAATTTGGTGCAAGGAACTTGGTATTTCTTGCATCCGCATTTTTCTGATCCATCGCACAGTCCAAGCTCTCTGGTAAGCATATTGACCTCGAAATTTAGGGTATTTGGCGAGATTTACTTATAATTTTGGCGAGGATGCAAGCTCTTTTTCAAGAGATTTTTACAGTTTTAATTTGGTTTGATAAGTCATTTGAGTCATCAAAGATTTTTACCGTTTGTTTTTTGGATCTGGGCTGCTTAGGACGGGAACACAAATTTCTGTTTTGTGTGCTTGAATTTCATGTTGCAGGAGCTGCCACTGGGACGTGAACCTGAGACCTGGCTAAAACAGCTGTCCTTTGATCAAAATTAATTTGTTATATTCTTCTTAGTTTCTCCCGGTTATCTTCACCAGAATATTCTATTAATTTGAAAAACAGCTCCCACCTGATCGTAACAGCCCTGGCCACTCTTTAGAGAATATTATTATACTCTCTGACTCGATTTTCAATTAGGTAGGGAAAATCCTTTGCTCGGTATGCAGCGGTGAGACGTGTAGAATTTTACCCTTTCAATGACTGCGGTGATTCCTTCCGTATGATTTGATGTAATTCCAAGGTCAGCTGGCAAACGCAAGCAAAACCCCTGTTTTAGAATTTGTTTAAGCCAAGCCTTGAACTGTGCATCTTAATAAGCGTAGACTAGCTATTGAGCTGTGAGCCTTATTTTTAGAATCAAAATAGTACAGGAAAAAACCAAAGATAACCACTAAATAAGTGTAGACTAGCTATTGAACCCCGAGCCTTAAAAACTCAAATTTGGTCCCTGATTGTTCCAGCAAGTCCACAATATTGGATTCTTTCAAGCCAGCATAGATTTAAGAGCTTAATATCATGAAGGCATCAATGGGGAGGGGGGATATATTGATAGCAAGCACAAAGATACATGACAGTGCATCGCAAATATTCATATAGCTATGTTGGCATATAAACCTTTACCATGCCTGATAAATAGAATCCCGCTGGTAGCACTTCTGGCATTTTTTGAATAGATCAAATAGCACAACATGTTTTGAATAAATTACATAGCATGTGCATAGTCCATTTACATTTTCCATATGTGATGCAGGCCCACATTGACATGCTCTAGCTTCTACACTTGCAGCTTAGAAAACTTACTTGAGGCATACCATGTCCAGGCTCTAGTGTCAAACTTTTATCTTTGATTCAGTCTGGAGATCCCGTACATAGTACTCACCCGACTGCAGACTCCTTCTACTACATTTTGAGAAGCCAGCTGATGGGTTGGACTTAAAACTAGATTATGTTGGGACAATGCATATCATAGATATACAATATTAAAATCACTGATAATCCATTCATGATTTTAAATAAAGTTGCTTCTCCTGGGTAATATTCATGACTTGCAGACCAGAGAAACTGAGTTTCTATCCTTGTGGGTTGTTACGAATTCAAGCACATGCTTTAGTACTTCATGAGGAAAGGAGGACTGAAGCTCTTCCTCCTCCTCTGTGGCTGTGTAGGCTGATGCTGGTGATGATGATGTTACAATTGTGCACATGAGTTCTAGATCAAGGGGCAGCTTCCTTTCTTCATCCTCGGTAATCCCTGAACAGTTTTCTATCACTTGCCCCATCTTGACACTCTCCTCCTCCTCATCTATATTCCCCATTGAATAATACAACACAGCACAACCGAGCACATTGTCTTCTAAGAGATGCCCTGTTCTGTTTTCACATATATGTCTTCTTAGTATTGGTTTTTAGTACCAAACAACACCCACATCAATTTAAACCTTTATCAGGTCTTCAAAGAGATTTCACCGCACCTTTTAATGCATGGAAGTGATATTTTCCAACACCCACATCAGATATGGCTGGGGAGGCCGAAAAATTCTAGGGCCAAAATCTGGTAACCCACTTGATAAACAGGGGCCTTCTTAAAAGGGCGTACTTTATCATAAAGAAACTTTGAATTGTTACTAAAATATGTCACCTGTTAACTGGTTCGCTGGAAGTATACACCATAGCTCAGTTAGAAAATACCGCCCTTTCCTTTGCTATTAATTCAGTAAAAAATAAACATATCAATACAAAATGCAAATCATTGGTTATTAGTATTGTTGACACCGATTCATTTATGACTTTTGCTAAATTCCCCTTATTTGTAATTCATCTACTAAGAGCCCAGCAAAGTTCTAAACATGATAAGCATTAGAGGAGGCTGACCATCTGATGTATATTGAATCGGCAATACAAATCTCAATATGAATATATGCTTCAAGGTACATGAAAAGCTCGGTATCTTTTTATAAAAACACTATTTTTACCCGCTAACACATGGCAACGTATTTTGAAATCTGTCCTTCACCTGCTTTTCAATTGTCAACAGTATTGCAAAAAACTATATGCTCTACTCATACTAATGCTCACTTTCATTTCCTGCAGGCATTCCATCCCAATTTCAGTCACAGGAAAGCAGCTACGCATCTTCAAGCCATACACTATCAGCACCATCATTTTAAGGTAAATCACTTTCCCTACCCGCACATATGTTTCAGATCTTTCATTTGAAATACAAATTAAAACGATTTATAATACTACTCCATATTTCTTTTGCAGGTCTAAAACTGGAGCTCCACTTCCTACACCACAACATTTTTGAACATCCAATTTGTAATAGCATAAACTGTTACTTCTCATCATTTTCTATCACCATAGTTTAATACAGACAACAATAAGCTTTATTTTGTAATTATTCAGGCTATTACAATGCCAACATTTAGCAATAACTTTCTCATTCTTGTTTCAACCTGTTCTTTTAAAAGCATGATCTGCAACAGTAGCTGTTCTAAATGTTTTATGCAAATGCAAATGGAATTTTGTAATTATTCCAGTATTCTATTACATAAGTAATTATTTAATTAAATGTAGCCTTCAATTGTCCTGTTTATAAAATCTGAGTCAATTTTTACCTGCTTTCCTTCACTCTATTCTGTCCTGGTTCTCTTCAAGTCTGAAATTTTGGACCATACCCGTTTTAAGTTTAGCACAGTTCCCGTAACATTCTGTTTATTTATTTAATTTTTTTATTGCGTGAAAAGAGTGTTTAACACCTCTCAATCTGAAATACAGTGCTTCAATTATTATGCAAGGAAAATGACAGGCCCACTTGCTGCGAGATGTCTTCATAGATAGTACAATAGTAACATTTACTGCATAAAAATATTTTAAGACTTCAAATTTATATTATTTTCTTACTGCTTTAAATCAAGACAACAAACTACATGATTATGTTTATACTTGTCCAATGTTTCTGTCCAGATTTGAATGGCAATCAGCTATTTTTGGTTTTCCTGAATTGCAAATAACTTTTTCTGAACATTAGATCTAACTGAATTACCATTGAGTAAGCTTCAACTGTGGCATTCTCAAATTCTGCAGAAACAATTACATATAAGTTTTTACATTTTATATTCATCTATTGAAACTTCTTTGTAGACAACAACCTTTGCTTGTTTTACAAACATTGCCACAAGGACACTAGAGCCTCCTGAGATTCTAGAGCCTCTGTAATGACACTAAATGATTAAGTACTATTTTATACAGTAATGTGTCAAAGTAAATCCAAGAAATTCTGATTTAATGGTAACTGAGTAGATTTGTCAGAAACAAGTTCATGAGTATTGCAAACTGTTTGTGTCCCCCATGGTTCTGCTGCCTGCATATCTTATCTACTACTCTACTGTGACAGATTACCTTACCTAATGGCCAACATAACTTGCAATTTACCCTTGCTACTTCCTGCTCATGCCACGGCAGGTACTCTAGCTGCAGCGCAGCCCTTGTTTCTTTTTAGTATTTTAATTATTTTATTATGATCATCTAAAGTTTCGTTCTATTTATTCTCAAATATATGTGGGTGCTATCAGATTCCTTTAGTCACGCGCACTCCAATTATAAATCATATAATATTGTTGATTACATGAATGTATTGAAAGGTTACAATGTCTACACGCAAACCATGCTGGTTTACAAGAAAACCATGACTTCTTAATTACATTCTGTTGATGACATTTTCTTGAGACTAAAACTAAGAACATAATTAAAATTAATGAGAACAAAAATTATTTTACAATCATATTTTCATTCCTTGTCTATCCCCACCAAGAGGCACCTTTTGAGGTGATGTTGGAAGCAAGAAAAATAAATGAATTCCTCTCGTCGACAAAGCATAAAGCCGTACACTGTAAAATACATTAAAAATCACCTAAAAATTTCGTTTATCGTTTTACTATTTAAAAACTCTCAAAAACCTGTTTTCTGTGTTAGAGTAAGCCCTCGTCTGTAGTCAAAAACAAACAGCCGCATGCTGCAACTCTGATTTATCTGTACCACCATTAAGGACTGTGAATATTTCTGGTGCTGCGACAGAGGAGCGTTGAGCAATGAAGGAGGGACTATCATCCCCCGCCATTATAACAATTACTCTCTCCTCCATTTCATCAAAGCCATGTCCCTTCATACTCTCCATGCCCATCTCATTTTCTCACTCCCACCGTGCTCATTATTTCCTGACGGATCACTTTCTGCAGATTTGTTGAAGTGGGAGCATGCCAAGAGAATCAAAGCAAACATTATGAGACCCAACATGGCACCAATTCCACCAAGACGATATGGAACAGGTGACCTCCATTCAGCACGGGGCTGCATCCCTATAGTAGAATTAGAACTAATAATATTTCTCATTCTGATTCTTCCTTCTTACACTTTGTTTCAGAAACGTTGTTACCAGATTCAATGGGAATGTGTGCCTTATATAAGCAATAATAGGCTCAGAAGAAAACAATGGGCTTTTTCACAATAGTCATGGTGTCGACATAAAATGTAATTATAAAACTACATGTGGAGCCTGTGTTCTTAACTTTTATTAGGATGAAAACCCTTAGCCAATGACAGATAATGTTTGTGGCAATAGGTAAAGCCACTAATGACGATCACTGTAGGTATATATTGGTTTACACGTTGGTGGCGGAAATAGCGGCTCAAAATCCATGTGGAAAATCGATTGGCTTGCACCATCGTTTTTCAGCGTCTCCAACATTATCAACTTCAAATATTATAATTTTCATAATTTGTAGTCAGTAGAGAATAGATAGTTCACCGACTCTTTTTCGAAGGCTAAAGAAAAGGAAATACCCTTTCTTTACCAAATACTAGGAATCTCATCTGAATGGTGTAATGGAATCGTAGAATATGATGCATTGAAGGAGTTTAATTTTAGGGAGTAGAACAATATTGTTGGAGGAAGAGGTGTTATATAACAGGGGTTTGAGGGAGGACAAGTCCAAGGTTGGGGAAAATGTTAAGGCCGTGAACCTACACCAAACCCTTCTTTCTTACGATTAAGAACATATGAACCACGTGTCATTTTTTCAATCGTTTGAAGGAGAAATGGATGCGATGCAAAGTTGTTATTTGTAATGCCAGTCTTTTTGAATGGTGGGTGCTTAGGATACACGTCAATTTAAGGGGATTTTTCTTGTGTGTGTCCCTAAATAGTGTAGACGTAGGTATATGTTGAGTGGACTCAACATCTCATGATGAGTCGATGTAATATTAAATATTGATAACCACTATCTTAGCCCATTCTCCACGCTTGCCCAAGCAAAGCAATGGATATTAGTGACAAGAGTATTCCTTTTGGATTTTTGGTTTACAATGCACCTTCAACATTTCAATTTCGTAACACACTAAATATGAAGCATTTTCATGTGTATCTAATATATAAGGAAAAGTTGTCATGACCACCACTATTTCGTGTACTTTGCTACTACTAGCAATGTTAGCATAAAGGTTTGAGCACACTACCTGGCACTACTTTTATAGTGTTCATCCCACTGGCTTGGTTGATAAATAGATGATAATTCTAATTAGTCTTTAAGTGGCACCCAGTGGTGTACTGTGTAGAGAGGTAGGCAAACGAGTCGCATCGTAGAGTCTCCTTAACCACCGCCCAGTAAATAGGAATACATGCACATCTTCAAATTCTACACTTTGCATATGTTATACATGGAAACTCTATGTTTAGGGTTCATTTATCACCAATTTGATGCACATATGTGATTTAGATTTCTCTTAAATGATTAAGGTAGCAATTAGGGTTTCTCTCATTCATTTTCTCAAGACACCATATGTCAATGGCCACTAGCACAAAACCTCAATCATCTATTTCCCTTCCTCGACCATTCATTTCCCCAATACGTATTAATCACAACTATCGAGACACCAATTTGAAAATGCCTATCAACAAAATTAATGCTCCATTACTATAACTCATCATAGAAAAGGTTGATGGGTCCCTAACCCTTTTATTAATATAATCATCTAGCTAGAGATAAAGCAATGTCCCTTGCAGGAAACCGAAAGTATAAGCTACAGAAACAAACAAAGAAGCTACAGAATATCTTCTTACTCCTACGCTAATGAATATCGGACCTATCACTTTTTGTAGATTAGTTGAAGTGGGAGCATAACAAGAAAGGCACAGCTAACATAACGAGACCCCACATGGCACCAATTCCACCCAACAGATATGGAACAGGTGACTTCCATACAGAATGGGGTTGCATCATTCAAGTAGAAGTAGAACTAATGTTTCTCGTTCTGATTCTTTCTGCTTACTTCGCTTCAGAAACCATCTTATTATATTAAGCGGGAATGCGGGTCCTATGTAAGCAATGGCGGGGTTAAAAGAAAACAATGGGCTGTTTCACAATAGTAGTGGAGTCGCCAATAAATGTAATTAAAAAAGTACGTGTGGAGCCTACGTGTTCATAACTTTTCTTACGATCACTGTATGCATTTATTTGTTTACACGTTGGCGAAGGCCAATGACCATAAATTATAATGGCCCAAAAACGTTGTCCGTGTGTAAATCGATTAACGTTCACCATCTTTTTCCGCATCTCCGACATGATCAATGCCAATCTGTTCGTCATAATTTGTAGCGAGTCAAGAGATTAGATGGCTAAGTACCTCCTTTATGATGACACACAATTCGCAAAAAATACCGGATGTCAACTAAAGAATAGGTAAAGTTGGGCATTCATTAAAAGGAGGTCCAAGGTTCAACGCTCATTGGTAAGTATGAAATTTGTGTATTTGGTGGTCCTATCCTCACCCAAATTAAATGTACCGAGGTTGGTAGAGTATGTGTGAAATTATAATATGGAATGATTTCTCTATAAATTCAAAAAAACAAAAAAAACAGTACAATTAGTGGTTATTAACTTATTGCCGATAGTGAAATATGGGAAGAATTTTTCGTAATTGCATATTTACATAATTAAGGTGGTGATCGATTGGATATTTCCTAGCCTAAAATTGATTTAAGTAATTATTCATTAATAAAAAAGTTTAGTGGGAGAACACATTTAATATTTATCTAAATTAGTAGGTTCTTGGGTAGACGTGTGTATATATATATGAAACTTTGAATAAATTAGTATTTAGTTTAAAAGGAAGAAATTGTGATATCAAAGAAGTAAGTGAAAATATAATAAACACATATTTTAAAATATAATAAGGAAATGTGATGCACGTGAATATATATAAAAGGCGCTTTTCAATTTTATATATATATATATATATATATATATATATATATATATATATATATATATATATATATAGACGTGTGTATATATATATGAAACTTTGAATAAATTAGTATTTAGTTTAAAAAGAAGAAATTGTGATATCAAAGAAGTAAGCTGTGAAAATATAATAAACACATATTTTAAAATATAATAAGGAAATGTGATGCACGTGAATATATATAAAAAAGCGCTTTTCAATTATATATATATATATATATATATATATATATATATATATATATATATATATATATATATATATATATATATATATATATATATAAAATTGAAAAGCGCACTTTTATATTAATAGAACAATATATACAATGTCATTTGTACAAAAATGGGTGGAAAAGTCACACCCCAGAATGCCAAAAGTCACATCGAGCTATAAAAATCCTCGAGAGAGGCAAGTCATAGCACCAAAACAACTACATAAACAATGCAAAGTTCAACAAAAAACCGACAAATAAGAAATAGTTGCGAAACATGGATGTAGGTGGTGGGAGGGAGGGGATCATCGGGGTTTTCACCCCTGTACCCGAGCTAGAGGGGTGAGCCTCATCAATAATAGAATCCCACCCATCCCATCCATTATCTTGCTTATCACCAAATTCATCAGCAAGCCAAGTGGGAGAAATGGCCAACAAAAGCCGAGGAAACTTGCTCGGAGTAGAAGAAAACCAACTAGAGCCACTCGACGAAGGATGCATAGGAAAAGGCGGTTGAGAGCGAGGAGATCTCCGCCGAGGAGAAAGAGTCCTTGAGCGGCGATGAGGTCTCACTCACCCACGACGGGAGGCAAAGAGGGGTAAGGCGGAGGCGGAAAATGATTACACGGTGATAGTGAATGACTACGTGGGGGTGCATCCGGGGAACGATCACAAGACAAGGGGGCCAAACCCGTGATCAAGGAGGCGCTGGAGATGCTCCACCTCAAGCCTAACCTTCTTGCACTGATTTTGAAACGAAGCATGACATTAGAGATCACAACCACTTTATTAGTAATAGAGAAATCATAATCAAGTGTAGCATTATTAAAAACTGCATTATTTCTATCTTTCCATAACGTGAATAAAATTTTAGTTTTGAAGATGTGCTAAAATTTGTTGTAAATTCGGGTAAGCATGGTGAGTCCCAAAGAAGAGCCATTTTCTAGGAGAAAAACCTAGAGAAAAGGGTTGGAAAAGGGTATGAATCCATCTCCAAGTTGTTTGCACTGAGGAAAAACCAAAAAATTTGCTTAATAGATTCTAGCTACCGGTAACACAAATAGACCGATTAAACCCTATATGAACATGTCGAGTGCCAGTAGGAAGACACCGATGAAGGATGCACCATAAAAAATGGGCCTTTTTGGGCTCGACATGAGCAGACCAAACCCTTTGGAAGTGAAAATACTAGAGGGAGGCCAAAGAGGAAAGACACCAACGTCTGTTAAGAGTAGAAAAATCAATCACTTTAGGAGCCATCAATGAATAGTCGAGGGAGGGTTTGTAAACGGAAAAAGGCATAGCAGTAGGCCAATTCCAGTCACACCACCAAGGAACACCGAGGTAAGCCCAATTTTATGCAAATACTCAGTAGGAATACCTTCAATCAATTGTCAAATAGGAGTTGCATCAGTAGGGAGCAACTGAAATTTTAAAGCAAGAGAATCCCAAGAAAGCCAGTCTCTGGAATGTTTGCAGAATAAATCCCCAATGAACTAAATCCCTTTTTAAAACAATCTGAGAGCTTTAGACCAGGGGGGCTAAAGCTAGGGGTTTTTCCTGAAAACAAAACACAAGGGACCACCAGAGAGACAAGGAATTAATAGAAAGACCAGATCTGAAACCATCACCCACCCAAAGCAGATTAGGTTTGAGCAACTCCCAAGCCTTCCAGATACTCTGCAATATAAATGAACCTTTAACCTTAATAAACTGGAAAAAGTAACAAATATTGGAAATTAAGGCCTTTCCAAGGAGGCGACCAAGGGGACCCCCTGACAAATGTCATGATGAATAAGCAGCTTCCAAGCTTCATTACCCTCTAAACTGTGCAAGATCCACTTAACACAAAGAGCTTTTCCCTGGAGTTTGATGTCAATCAGACCTAAGCCCCCAGCTTCTTTAGGCATACAACATATGTCCCAAGCTACCCTATGGAAACCCTTGTGCCCTACAGTTTTGGCCCAAAAAAATCATGCAGCAGCTTCTCAAGTTTGGCATAAGCAACAATAGATGAAGCCCAACAAGAAGAATAATAAACATGTGTGGCAGCTAGCACTTTGGAGCAGATTTGAAACTTACCTGCTAAAGAGAGAGGCTTAGAAATCCAATAAGAAATTTTGCGTTCAACTCTTTGAACAACATATGCCCAAAGTTGAGCAGATGTGGCCTGGAAGGTGAAAGGGATCCCAAGGAATTTAAACTACACACAGGCTCAATCCAACTCCACTTCATCTTTGCAAGCCAATTAGGCATGGGAAGTTGAGACTGCATGTAACAAAGTTGAGGCGCATGTAGCATTGGGTTTTCTACCATTGAATAACGAGACCACTCGAAGAAAGACAAAAATTGCTAAAAATCCAGAGCTTGACACACTGATTGTTCTTCCTTCAGAGAGTGAGAAATGAGTCATCAACAAAATGACCATTGATAAGTTGCTGAGAAGTTGAAGGTAACGAGATACCTTTAACAAGTCCTTGAGAAGCTCTGTGGGCAAGAAGATAATTCAAACCTTCTGTGACCAACACATAGAGGGAGGGAGCTAGAGGGAAGCCTTGGCGAGATAGACTGAAAATACCAAACCTGGAAGACTGCACCCCATTAATAGTAATACAAGCCCCAACATTATGAAAAAACATTTGAATAGACTGCACAAACCTAGGGCCAAATCCAAGAGCCTGTAGCATAGCTAAAATGAAAGACCACTCAATCCTGTCATAAGCTTTAGCAAAATCTATCTTAACAAATAAAGCTTGTTGTGATGATTGGCGAGCCCATTCCATACCTTCCCAAACAACAATGATATTATCAAGAATAAACTTGTTCTTAATGAAACCAGTTTTCTCACTTCTAACAATTAAAGGAAAGATATTAGCAATCATGTTAGCTAAATCTTTAGCAATAATCTTATAAGAAACATTAAGCAAGGTGATGGGTCTCTGTTAGTGATGATTTTAGGATCCCATCTTTGGGTATGAACTTGATGTTGCCTTGATTAATGAGTTCCCTAGGGAATTGGAATCAAGAGCTTCTAAATAAACATGGTGGAGGTCTCGAACCAACTGTGTCCCAAAGGGTTTGGTAAAATTCCACTGGAAACCCATCAATGTTAGGGGCCTTGTTAGCTACCATTTGAAAAACATCTTCCTTCAAATCAAAGAGGGAAAGAAGGTGATCATAAGCAGTCCTCTAAGAGTGTGAGACTTTGCAGGGAACCACCTGAAGACATTTCAAAACAGCTTTCTCTCTAGCAGAAGTGGTTGGTTAGGCAACAAAAAATCCATATAGTGTTGGGAAAAGGCCTGAAGGATAGCAATTAAGGTAGTTAGCCTTACAGTATCATGTAAAATGGCTTTGATCCTATCGAAGAGTGCTTGGACTGCAACATGGTGAATAATTCTTTGGAAGCTCTATCACCAATCTTAAGCCAATGCAATCTAGCACGCAATTGAGCTCCCTAGGCATTGTAAGCTTCATGAATCTTAAGATTATGCCTCCAAACAACAACCTGAGACTGTAATTTTTTGTTGAAGGGAGAAGCCTCAAGTTCATGTGAAATTCATGATAAGTAGTTGCATGATCATTTTTCCTAAAAATGGAAGCTTGTTTTCCATAAGTGCACAAAAAAACTGGTGTGTTTGATGGCATCACTCCATCACTGAATCAAGCCGAGAGGAATCGAGGGTCGAGGGGACACGTTCCAAATGTGCTTTATGCGATACATATTCGAGCGTGTTTGAGATGAGCAATATTGAGATAAAATTGAGAAATTCCTTTTATTTCTTAACAAGTTGATTCCAAGTAATGTTGAAGAAGATGGGCGAGTGATCTGAAAGCAAAGTAGTGTTGGCCACAACCACGGGGTCGACTGAGACAGAGCGAAGTAGAAAAATTATTGAGAGGGCATAAGAGCATGGTCAAGCCTTTTAACAACACGATCTTGTCCATCCTAGAAATTGGACCAAGTAAACCAAGGAGTTGAAGAAGGATGACGGTAGGGGAGATTAGGGTCAAAAAGGCCCAGCTTATGCCTAAAGTGAAACTAGGCTTCCCTCTTTATTGCATACCACCTCATTGGAAATCTCCCCTGCTTGTCTGTTGGTTCTCTATCATGTTAAAGTTGCCACACACCACCCATAAAGCATTCGACAGAGAATTTGCAAGCCAATGCCAAAAAATCCCTTTCCCCATATCATTAGAGGCATATATGTTAGCAAGACCAAAAAGATGACTGTTAAAATCAAAAAGAGACCACACCACACAATGTGTGCGGTCAAATTAAACTCGAGGTGTGACATATGGCCTGTGGCCAAATAGTATGAGCTGCAGAATGTAACAAAAATCCAGAAAGCTTAACTTCTTGTAGACACAAAATTTTCATATGGCTAAAGTGTTGACAACTATCCCTAACCAGATAACACCAAATCGGTTAATAAGCCCTCGAATATTCCAAGAGTACACAATCATTGAGAAATATCTAAATTCATATTTCCCTCATTGTCTAACGTAGAGAGGACTTCATATTGATTGGGAGAAAAAGAGGTTTGGTTGAGAACCGGGCTCAAATGCTCTCCAAAGGTCTAAGGTCTTCACTTTTTTGCACATATTCACCATCCTCCATAGGGGAAGGGCTACGAGAACACATTTTTCTATCTTGGTGAGGCTACACAGAAACCCTAGCAAAGGGGTTGTTTGGAAGGGCAACAATGGAAATAACAACCACAACCACATGCAAGTAGGAGATAGGTGGTTCAGTCTTAGTAGGATCAACCTGTTTGGCCAAAGGAGTGGTGGAGGGGCTAGCACCACTATTGGCAATAGGATGATAAACATAAGTTTGCGGTTTTACAGAACCCTTTGAAGCACCTTTTTATTAGTCACAGTTGTCCATCTGTCGGATGAATTTTTAGTTTGACGGCTTTTTTTCTTCAGGAGTAAGATGCGAGTCAGCCATGAGAGGACATTCGCAAATCATGTGCTCAGATTACTTATAGCAAAATTAGATGTTCGGAAGATTGATATAAAGAACCCTTTGAGTGAATTGGGTGTTAGTCGACCTGGATATCAATTGATTCTTTAAGATCCTTTGAAAGATCCACTTCAACGCACACATGATGTTGAGGGTGAGCATTAAAAAATTGGGTTTCTCATTGCAAATGAGTCGTCCCAAGGGTTTGACAAGATCCCCTATAAAGGACCACAAAGGCAAAGGTAACCCTGGAAACTCAATACGACTAGGGACCTCGAGTTTCGCATGTTCTAAGACTTGAAAACAACCAACGAGTTGCGAGATAAACCAAGGACCATGGTTAACAATGGCCTTGCAGTGCTCAGGGTTTGAAAAACGAAACAAGAAAAATCCCTTTCCAAGGTTTTGGACACCTTCGAGCTTCACACCATGGTTCTGTCAGTGGTTGTGAACCCATTGCTTTAAAAGGATCTCAAGGGGACTCGGCCATAAAATTAAGCCACCAATGTGTAATTTTCAAACCAATTACATGCATTATCAAAAGCAAGTAAATCAAGAACAACATCAGGAATAGGAGTATCAAACTCATTACCTCGTTGAATACCTTCGGGACAAATTTCCGAGCTTTCTTCGGAGCCATGGTTGGAAGCCACACTATTAACGAGCCTTGCATCAATAGATGGGGGTGTCAACATGGAGGCCATTAAAAGGGGCAAACGCTGCCCAAAGGGTGGAGTAAAGTCCCACGCAACAAAATTAATGAGCGAAAAAACCAAAAATCTTGAAGGTTCTGTAAGGGGCTGTGGTATGACAGTGTATGGATGACAATGAACATGAACAGAAAGCTAGAACCTAAACCCTAGCAAGCTTATTTGGAAAATATTATCAACAAAACTAATCCCAAATAACAATTATATATAAAGGTTACAATAAAAATAAAAGAAATGAGAAAGCATCTCTAGAGTGCATATTTTTGTTGATAAACATAAACAACCTTGTCTTAGGAATAAGCCCAATAAAGTCACTTCATGGCTTTTGGATATTAGTACCCCATGAAATGGTAGCATGAAAAAAATTGAATGCTAGGATAAATATTCTTAGTATACCAATAGTCAATGTTCTCTTCTTCTCATGCATCATGTTAGATTTACTGCATCCGCAACGATTTATATATTATCAAAGAAAGTTGGTGCTTGGGACAAAGTACCGTTACTCAAAATAAGACTAATATTTAGGGTTTTGAACAATACATGTAGCTAATGGGCACAATCAAACTCATTTGATTGAGCTTAAATTGAATGAAAGTACGGGAGTAGGATTTGCATGGTTGCAATTTATATAAGGTAGGTGAGGCATACTACATTGAAGGCCTCAAACCTACAAAACTCATTTGTTTAAAACTTTCAATGAAGTTTCTCAACATTTCCATTTTGTGAATATCCTCAAAGCATTTTTTCCACAAGACACCTCACGGAGGCATCTTTTCAAACACTTTACGTGCGTTATATATTCTTCCACACTTTAATGATGTATATCAGCAAGGGAACCTAGACCAGAATAAAATAAAATAAAATAAAATAAAATGAATACATAACTATGTGAGCATACATATTAGTGTAGTGCCTTCGTATACAACCTAATGAAAGAATCATGGCAAACTTATGTCTCGGGAGATCACTAATTTCAGGGCCTTTTAGATTGCGTCCATATATGCAGGTGCTTTAGATTTTGAAGATGTTCCAAACTAAATAGTTTCCCACTAAATCTAAGCAGCAAGTTCCTATGTTGGTGATCTAGCATCATTCTTTTCTGCCATAAAGTCTTCATCCTATAATCAGCTAAACAAGTGAGACTCGTTATAATAACTTAACTTATGATCTTCGCATTATAACAAAATGGGAAAAATGAAAAATCATTTTTATAACTTGTATGTGATCTTCCCAATAAACACAAATGGGAACAGGCAACATGTCATGCCACATAACTCTATGTTGATGTAATCTTCATCACTAACACCAGCATCATGCTAGTTTTTAATATGCTCAAGAAGTGGATCTATAGTTTAATCATCATAATTATGAAGAATAACTGTCAATACCCCAGTGGTTGATATGCCTCTTAAGTACATAATTTTCAAACCCTTGGAGCTGCATAAAGGGAGAGTGATTTTTTGTTAGAAAAATATTTTAATGACGCTATATATTATAATTTAATATGGAGAAACCTTACAATCTTAATTGTTAGAAATTAAGATATATAACGTTCAATCTTTTTCATCACACTACTTATGCCCATATTCTGGTAGAAATGGATACTTCAAAGGATCTTCCTGTTTCTATCAAGCTGAAAGTTAAGGACAGAATTTAGGTCCAAACTCCGGATTACAAAGGTCTTCCTTTTAGATGCAGAAATTGCTTCTTTCTAGACCACATGGTCTTAGATTGTATTGTCAAGAAGACCTCAATTGGTAGAGGCATTTAGTGGAAAAAATTTGAGTAAGCACCAAGCAATTTTTGTTGATTGATTGAGAACCAAATGAAGAATCTCCTCATGCTTTTGAATCATTCGAAGAAATTCTTCCAACTCCCCTGTTGGATTGGAAGAGAAACGTGAGCTAAAAAAACCGATTGTACTAACACGAGAAAATCGAGAAGAATCCACGAGATAGTCTCACATTCTCGGGGCCCATCTCCCACCATCAATTTGGAGGTGGCTCTTCCGATTTACTCGAGAGGTTTGTAATGGGGATTGGATGGAAGTGAAGGAAATATAAAAGACAAATATTAAGCTCGCACCTTCGTTTCCATGAAGAGGTGAAATGGTTCGTTGTTATGTGTTTTGGTAGTTTTTTTGGTGTGTTCGAGTTGATTGATGGCTTCGTTCCTACTATTTGGATGCCTTGTCTTGTTTTGTTCTTGTTCGGTAGCTTGGATGCCACTTCTATGTGCTTTATCTTCATCTCGAGTTGGAGCCCATTTTTTTCTTGTGTTCCTTTGGTTTTATCTTGATTTTAAGACCTTTTGTTGTACTTGAGGCATGGTCACTTTGTCAAAAATCATTTACCATTAATAAAAAAAACGTTACAAACTTTTTGAAGTTGAAAATATTTTGATATTCATTCATTTCAATATTGTAAAATTGGTGTTCTTTTCCTATTTTCATCTTTATGATAAGATAAAAATAGTGAGTAGACATACCGCTCATAGCACTAACGACGTGTCTATGAAAATCAAGATAGTCGATCTCAAAGAAGGGTACAATATGTCTAATTAATAGTACATATCGTTGGCCTAAATGTGTGTTTTCATTAAATGATATAATTTAAGTTAAACTACGTAAAAATAAAACTTTGTCACCATCACAAAAAGATTTCTAAGATTAAATTTTATTTTAAAATATTTTTTTATAAACAAACAATCTTAGTAATACTTACCTCATTGTGAAGAACAAGTGTTGGTAGGTTTGACAAGAAAGAAAAGCCTCTTTCAAGAGAATATAAGTTTCCATCTTAAGCCTTAAGTGAAGACCTCGCAACTTTTTCACTTTAATTGAATTGTTACGAGTTGTTATGATGTACAACAAATTTAAAAGGATGAAAGTGTTTGTAATAAGTAGCCAATCCTAATTAATTAACTTCTAACAATAACCATTCACAATCAAAATAATACATCCATATTTATAATGATTGATTTTATTGATGAATGCTATTAATTTTTCAAATATGCAAGAGGAGAGATAAAGCTATTTACTAGAACAATGTTATGATTAGAGTGGTGTTCATTGCATTATTATTAGTACCTACCCCGCGGTACTAAGGATACTATTGTTTTGGCCTCACACTATTAATTTGCAAGGGACTGCATGCTAAATACAATTTATCCATATTTTACGTTTAATTTTAGGAAATTGTTGGTATGTATTATTTTTGTTCTCACTTATTGGTGGAATGTTATTCCTCATTGCCAAAGCTCACTTCGCCTCAGATATCACATGTTTTTGTAAAGTTTTATTTGCCTCTCATAATTTGCCATGTAATTGCAGGACTGACTGTTGTTGTGTGGTTGTGTCTCCACCTAGTTTGCTGCATGCAACTGCTTCCCGAGACCTGTAAAACTTTTGTATTTGTTTATCGCAATTTATTTATAAGAACTGTCGAGTGAAAGCTTGGACAATAACTCTGAAACCTGGATGGCTGGATGCATCAACAAAGGGGAAATCCCTGACATTTCAGACGATCCGTAGGCAACAATTATTTACTTCATCATTTCTATTGTTGAATTCATTTTCGTGTAAAGTTTAGCAAGTTCAAATGGTAAATTTTTTCTGCAGAAATGGTCCAAGGGGATTTGATGACCAGATCGATCTATCAGGTAATATCGCACACAATTTACGCAAAAATCTTGAGTGGATTGTGAACTATGGCTGAAAATTTGAGCTCATTTCCTGCCTCTTTTTGGGGCATTCTTATATAGGTGGATAGTGTTCCAAACTGTAAATTGAATTTTAACTTTTCTTTGTACATTTCTTCAACTTTTGCACTCATGCTTAGTCAAAGATTAAATCTAAGCAGAATATCAAGCTATAGCTTGAATTCCTAGCCTTTTTCTCAGATATTTTGCACTTTACTTCAGTTTGGATTTCAAACTATAGTTTAATTTATTTTTTCAAATTTACTTGGATATTTCTACAATTTGCACTTGGCCGTATAGCCACATGAAATCTTAACTTCATTTCAAACAATATTTCGAATTTTTGCCTCTTTGCTCACACATTTCTTCATTTTTAAGGTGATTTAAATGAAATCTTTTACCTTAATTTTCCACTGTTCTACTACACATTTGGTCTAAAATTTTGCACTCTGCTGTAGCCAGATGAAATCTATATTGGATTTTGAACTACAATTTTATTTTTTGTTGTGTGTTTCTTGATAATTTCGCACTCCGATCTTATTTAAATTGGGCATTTGTTTTTTCATAATCTTGCTTGCTACTTAGTCAGATGAATTATGAGCTGGATTTATATTTCAGAATTTTAACTATTTCTCTTCTGTTTTTGGAGGATTCTGGCTTGTGCTTGGAGGATTCCAAGCGCTGTTTTAGAAGGTTTTCAGTCTTACTGTATTCTATAACAACAATCAAACCCTTACCTTTTAGTATAATTAAGCTCCAAGATTGTTATGATCGTTGCACATTTTTATTATTCCCTGGTTGTTAAACCTTAGGGATGTCGGCATTTATTATATTTTTGCTTCCAAACTGTCAAATTATCAAACGCTAGGATTGTTAGCTTTCCATATATTTTGCTTGAAAAATTGTGATACTCATGGCACAGAGAAGCATAAAAATAGAACAAAAGTGATATATCTTGTTGCTCTTATAAAACCCTGCAGCATGCAAGGAGACGTGGCTGTCAATGACATAAAGCAGAAACTGTGGCTACTGTCTATGGTCATAGTTTGTTAGAAACAAAAGAGTTCCACCTTTGCACTTGCACTCTCTGTGAGGTGCTTGCATAGATGATAAAAATTATTGTGGCTGGGTATGGATAGAAGAATAGAATCGTAGCTCTTGCTGCATAAATACCTTAAACCTTGAAACTTATATTATTTTATTACTATTTCGAATCAAGACAACAAGCTATATGATTATGTTTATACTTCTCACCTACGAAAGTTTCATGCACTTCCAGGTTACAATTTAGCATTTCCATTTTAATATTCCATGGCCTCATCATCTCATGCCAATTACAAGTCTTTATGTTTAATATAGATGAATTGAAACATTTTAAATGTAGACAATAATGTTTTTGTTAAAGAGAAAATGGTTTTATATTGGGTTCATGCGTTCTATTTCAGAAATCCACTAACTAGTGATTGAATTATTTTGTTTGCAGACCTTGTTGGCTGCCCTGAACCAAGATCTTGTAATGAAAAATTAAGACAATGTCTCCATCCCAACTTCTCACTGACATATAAGGCTAAGATACTTCCATTCATTGTGGCAATTACAAGATAGTTTTACTATGTGTTTCCACCTTATGACGCTTTTCCATGAATTGATTTTATTTTCCTTATAGATTTAAAATACGGTACATTACCGTAAACTACAAATTTTTGGCATGTTCTCTACACTGAAATCTTTACTAATAATGACTGAGATATCTAATAAAATTGGAACTTCTGAAATGTTTCTCACCACAATATTCATTCCACAATTAACTTAAAAAGCTAAGTTGCAATATTCATGTAGAAAATCTGCAGTCTTATACAACAAACAACATAAAAGAAATAAACATAATACTTATATAACTTGCATAAACAGATGAATATTCGAACGAGCACTGATGTGCATAATCTCCATTAATAAAAGCTTCATCATACTCGAGCTTCAGCTCTTTACAATCAAGCTATACATGTAGCATTTTGTGTGCTTTCAATGCACATCCTTCCTTGCTTGTGCAGATTTCACACCTTTGTGTGTGCATACAAAGCAATTACAATTGCTATTATTTAAATAGAATAACTCACCCACTAACAGTTCTTCAACTGAGCATTCTAAATCTAAACTCATGCTTTAAAACAGTTGCATGCTATGCATGATTTAAAACAAATTTATTTGAATTAAATCTAATGATAAAAATAAGATAAAGCTAACTTAACTAAAGCAAACTAAAACAAGACTAAAGCTAAAATTAGCTTTCCTAAAAAAGCTATAGTTGGAATTAAATATGCATCACATGCATATTTCCAACACTCCCCCTTAATTTCAAACTGTAGCTTTCACTCTTCTAGAGTTGTGGTTGCTTTTTCAGATCGCCATGTGCGGGATCACATACTCCCAAAACAACCTCTCAAATATTCGAAAACTTCTTTTGCTAAAGCCTTTGTAAAAATGTCTGCAAACTGATCTTCAGATCTACAAAATTCAAGATGAATTTCCTTGTTGTTTACTAGATCCTCGATGAAATGATACCTCATATCAATATGCTTGCTCCTCTTATGAAAAACATGATTTTTGGACAACGCTATGGCTGAGTTGTTGTCACAAAAATCTGTGTAGCTTCCTCTTGTTTCTGTTGTAAATCTGTCAACACTCTTCTCATCCAAACAACTTGACATGTTGCTCCTGTTGCTGCTACATACTGCTTCTGCTGAAGATAACGTGACAATGGGCTGCTTCTTTGATGCCCATGAAACCACTCTGTTCCAAAGTGAAAAGTATAGCCGGATGTGCTTTTCCGATCATCTATACTTCCAACACTGTCACTATCTGTATAACCAATGAGTTTGAACTCATCTGAACTTGAATAAAGAATTCCATGATTTCTTGTTCCACGTACATACCTCAAAATTCTTTTTCCAGCTTGCCAATGTGAATCTTTTGGAGATTCCATGAACCTTGATATGAGGCTCACACCATACATGATATCAGGCCTTGTGGCCATCAAATACATAAGACTTCCAACCAACTTTTTAAACAATGTTGGATCCACAAATGATCCTTCATCCTCTTTGCTCAACTTCAAACCCTACCGCAATGGTGTGTTGGTCTTTGGCTTATAATTCAACATGTTAAACCTTTTCATAACTCTACTTTCATACTTTGCTTGTGAGATAAAAACTTCACCTTCTAATTGTTGAACTTCAATGCCCAAAAAATAATGCATAAGACCAAGATTTTTCATCTCAAATTCCTTCTTCATGGCTGATTTGAATGACTATGTAGATAGATTTCAAAGTAATGATCAAATCATCTACATATAAACAAACAATTATAATTTTACCTTGTTCATTTATCTTGGTGTATAAGGTAGGCTCATTCTGCTCCTACTCGAAACCATTCTCAATCAAATAAGAATCTATTCTGCTTTGTACCAAGCTCTAGGTGCTTGCTTGAGACCATAGAGCGCTTTCTTCAATCTGTATACGTTTCCTTCATGACCTTCAATCTCATAACCTTTTGGCTGATTTACATAAACTTCCTCTTCAAGGAATCCATTTAAGAATGCTGATTTAACATCCATCTGATAAATAGGCCATTTGTTTTGAGCTACAATTGTTAAAACCATTCTTACCATATCCAAACGTGCTACTGGTGCAAATGTTTCGTTGTAGTCAACTCCTTATTGCTGCGTAAAACCTCTTGCAACCAGCCTTGCTTTGTGCTTCTGTACTTTTCCATCAAGCATTGTATTTTGTCTTGTAGACCCACTTGACTCCTATCATGTCCTTTCCTTTTGGAAGATCCATTAGCTCCCATGTCTGATTCTTCTCTATAGCATCAATCTCATCATCCATGGCTTTTTCCCAAACTTCATTCTTTATAGCCTCTTCGTAATATCTGGATCTCTGACTTGAGAAAATAATGCAAAACTGAAAATGAATTAGTTGTATCAACATTATAAATCTCACTTAGACTTCTTGTTTTCCGTTGCGCAGGAGTATTCGATGCAGGACTGCTTTTTGGTGATGGAGTAGCTTCTGGTGTTCCCTGTGGTGTCTCTTGCATGGCTGAAGATGGCTGAAATCTTGGTGACCTCCTGACTGTAGATGGAGGTGTAGCTTGTGCTACAACTTGTGGTGCATGTCCAAGATTTGTAGATACTGATAGCTTGTTGCTCTAAAGTTTCATCTGTCATATCATCATGCGGAATAGATGTTGCTATACTCACTGTTTTCTCTATACTTCCATCCCATGCTTCATTCTCAATAAACTGTACATCCCTGCTGATCACAACCTTTCCAGTGACTAGATTGTACAACTTGTATGCTTTTGTATTCTCTGAATACCCAACAAAAATACATTTTCTCCTTTGTTGTCTAACTTCTTCCTTAGCTCATCGGTACATGTGCATATACTACACAACCAAAAACTATGAAATGTGAAACACTTGTGTTTCCTATTAGTCCATGCTTGTTGAGGAACCATGTTCCTAACAAGTTTCGTTGACACTGTTCAAAATATAAAAGAAGTTGCTACTCACATCGCCGCCCAATACTCATTTGGAAGATGATTTGCCTTCAACATGCTTCTCGCCATCTCCATGATGGTTCTATTTTTCCTCTCTGCCACACCATTCTGTTGTGGTGTATACTTGGTAGTAAACTGCTTGTGTATACCATGATATCTACAAAAATTCATAAACTCATTAGAAACATACTCACCTCCTCCTCTGTCCGTTCGAGAACTTTGATGTAGTATCCACTTTGCTTCTCCACTAATGCCTTGAAGCTCATTGAAATGTATCAAAGGCATTTGATTTATTTCTCGAGAAAAATAAACCCATGTTTTCCTTGTGTAATCATCAATGAATGTCATAAAATAAATACAACCTCCAATAGAAGCTATCTGCATAGGTCCACATAAATATGAATGTACAATCTCAAGTGGTGCACTTGCTCTTGCTGTTTTGCCAACTGGGAATGAATCTACGTGTTGCTTTCCCAAAATACAACCTTCACATACCCTTTCCGGTTTCGAATCAATGGCAAACCTTTAATATTTTTTCTATGTAATAAATTCAAATGTCCATACCTTAGATGCCAAAGCCATGTTTCATCCTTCATGACTGAATGACAAGTGATTGTGTTCCTTGGCGTAGGACTCAACTATATTTACGTAGGAATCGGTGCAGGACTCATCTGTTTGAGCGCAAGACTCAACAAAAGACTGATTTGGCTTAACGCATGACTTTGCTACAAATAGATCTGATTTCTTCTTCTTTTCAGGTTTCAAAATCAATGGAAACATCCTATTGCTGCTCATCTTCACTTTTGCAATCAACTGAGTGCTAGGAGCTTTGTCCACAATCACGCACTCATTATCTTCCATATAGACTCGGTATCCTTTCTGTACCAGTTGTCCAATACTCATAAGGTTATGTTTCAAACTGCAACGTAGTAAACATCTTGCATACTTGTTTGCTCCCCTGTCTTGTTAGAATACTAACCATGCCTTTTCCTTTCACAGACACAATATTGTTATTTCCAAGAGTTACATCACTCTTAAGCTGAATCATCCAAACTAGAAAACAAATCTAGATTACTGTCATGTGATTACCTGCAACTGAATCTAAATACCATACATCACATGGACTCTCTTTTGACAAATTACATTCAATAGGGGATAAAGAAGGTATTGCTTTCGATCCTTGTGTATGCAATAAACATAGGTTTAGAAATAGAACTTCCAACCTGATTTTGATTTTGTCTTTCCCGATCATATTGATTTTTCTTGCAATCATAAGCATAGTGCCCATACTTCTTGCAATAATGACACTTTGAATATGAGATTTATCTTGTCTCGACCATAACTCTGTTTTTATTATATCCTCTTCCACTTGAGTTTGATGAACCACCGCCACGTCCTCTAGATGGACTTCTTGCTCGCCTCTTGGGCTGAAACTTCCTCTTCTTTTGCCATGACTACTGCTGTATGCGAGATGCAAAAGCCCGATCTACACTTGCATGTGATCTATTCATCCTCTATTCATGATTGATTAGTGATGCATGCAACTCATCAATAGAAAATTGACTCAGATCCTTAGTTTCTTCAATAGCAACAACTAAAGGATCAAATTTCATAGGAAAACTCCTAAGAAATTTTTCAATAATCCTTCTTGTCTTCAAGAGTCTCACCATGGGATTTGATTTGATTGACTAAGCCAACTACATAAGTAAAAATGATTCTATAGAATCTGAATCTTTCATTGCTAAATTCTCAAAATCTCTATGAAGTAACTGTAGCTTGGTGGTTTTTACTTTCTCCTTACCTTGATATGCAACTTGTAAAGTATCCCATGCGGTCTTTGCTTGACTAGTTCTTGCCACTCTTGGAAGAATGCTTTCATGCATTTCCTAATGAATATAGAAAAGAGCTTTTCCGTCCTTCTTTTGTAACTCCTTCAAAGTATCTTTCTCTACTTGAGAAAGTGCAATATATCTTCTTTGCATTTGCGGAGCTCTGTGTACCCATCTTCAACGATCTCCCACACATCTTGAGATCCGAATAGCGCCTTCATGGTCGGCGATCCGTATTTGTAATTCTTTCCATTAAATTTCGGTGTTTGCATATCTTTGGATGTAGAAGCCATAGCTTGCTACCAATTTAATAAGCTACTGGAATAACCTCGCTCTGATACCAATTTGTAGAAAATCTGCAGTCTTATACAACAAACAACATAAAAGAAATAAACATAATACTTATATAACTTGCATAAACAGATGAATATTCGAACCAGCACTGCTATGCATAATCTCCATTAATAAAAGCTTCATCATACTCAGAGCTTCAGCTCTTTACAATCAAGTTGTGCATGCAACTGTGTGCTTTCAATGCACATCCTTCCTTGCTTGTGCAGATTTCACACCTTTGTGTGTGCATACAAATCAATTACAATTGCTGTTATTTAAATAGAATAACTCACCCACTAACAGCTCTTCAATTGAGCATTCTAAATCTAAACTCATGCTTTAAAACAGTTGCATGCTATGCATGATTTAAAACAGATTTATTTGAATTAAATCTAATGATAAAAATAAGATAAAGCTAACTTAACTAAAGCAAACTAAAACAAGACTAAAGCTAAAATTAGCTTTCCTAAAAAAGCTATAGTTGGAATTAAATATGCATCACATGCATATTTCCAACAATTCATTCCTACATGATCTATGATCCTATTTTAGACATTGAAATGTAAATGACAACCTCCTTAAAAACTACTTCAATATTACCTACTCATAAATTCTTTTTCTTGAACCGAGATAAAAATTATGCTTTCTTCCCTTTTTCTAATGTAATGAACCTTAGCGGCAGGTACTATTGCTGCATCGCAGCCCTTGTTTTTAATTACAAATGACATGATTTTCCGGACCTATGTAAAAGTAGAAGGCCTTTCTTTGGCAGTGACTCTTGACATATGCACCTGCAGACCTGCATGTGAGGGGCCAACATCAAAGCTCTTTTCTCTTTGATGAGCATGGAGCTACCTACATTTTTCTTTTTCCTAGTAGTTGTTTAACATGGACAAAGAAGAATTATTTGTGCTTGTATGTCCCATTCTGTTTGGTGAGGCATTTGATTTGGCCATCTATTGCATTCTTGCGTGGCAATTTTTTTCCTCTCGTGCGTGTGGTGAAAGAGACCTACATAGACATCACTAGCTACTGATGCTTGAACATTGGAGACCAGCGTGGAGTTTATTTTTCAAACATATATTTGCATTGAAACGCGCATCAAACAAAGTGGAAAAGTTGAAGGAAAAGACCAAAGAAACCGATTGCCAAGATCAATTCTCTTTGCATATAAAGCAACAAAAAAATTAGAATATTAAAAAGAAAGAGTTCTTCGTTGATTTTCAGTTTACCTTTCGGTTTCACTAGAAAACACCGTCTTATAGGTCCAATTTCACTCAAAGATTCCTGGAGCTAACATGCAACAAAACCAAGTATATCTATTCTCAGTAAGTAGAAAAGCCTCAAATATAATGGGGATGCAATTTTTAAGTCATATTCAATGAAGTAATCTTTCAAGATAATCACGAGTCCTCTCAAAACATGAAGCCCTCCAATGCATTCATCAACCATGAAGGAAAGAGGAAGAATGCCAAAGCACAAATGTGTTATGATTGAAGCGACCGATTACATTGTTGATGTCCACATTGATTCACTATGTGATTGACAATATATCATAATAGTAGAGGGGATTAAGCCTTAGGCAAACTAGGCAATTGCCTAGGCGCCAACTTGATGAAGGGGGTGCTGAATCTAAAAATTTCCTTTTGTCGGTTAATTTTAAAACTTAACTTTAAAATAATTTATCTAAAAACTTAATATTGATCAACCCATTTATAGATATTATTGTATAGTAACATAAATTTCACGCATACACATAAAAAAAAATTGTAATATTTTTGCAAGTAAAAGAAAATATCACATATTTATAAGCACATATGATTTTTTTGGTATTGTTACCCATTCTTTGATGTAGCTCTAGATTATGTAGGTGTGTAATTTGTTCTAGAAAAAGGTTAATGTATTTTTATAATGTTGTTGGTGTATCTAGTAGAGGTGAGTATAATTAAAGGAAAAAAGTATTTAATTTTCTATTCTTAATTTTTTGGGGAAAATTTCTATTATTTTGTTATGGAGGAATCCTCGAGGCCTAGTCCAAATACGACTCTTCACAAAACCATGGGAGCTACATAAACATTTTTGTTTCTTTGTGAAAAAATGGTGCTTTATTTCAGGATAGAGTTCATGTCACCTACTTGATAAGGCTAAATCAGACTTGTAAGAAGTCTTGTATAAAATATTGTATTTTTGCATTCTTGAGCATCTCCTACGATTAATTTTTTCCATCCACAAAATATTTTTCATCCTTGCGTGATAATTTAATAATATATTTTTATTATTATTTGATTATGACCATGATGTAAATTTAAAAATACAAAAATATAGACATTTTATTTATTTACTTTATACAAATATATATATATATAGAAGGCGCCCACTCAAACTATTGCCTAGGGCGCTCCCGACCTTTAATTCGACCCCGACGAAATCTAGCCTCCATATTTTTTAAGCCTTAAAATTCAATGGTTATTTCTTAGCTCTAATAAATTGGAAACACTAAATTCATAACAGCAGCACTGCACTAAGTTTTCTTTCAAGACGTTTCCAAAGTTTATGGGTATCCCCCTATAGTACAACACTCCTAAGAGACTCTCCTTATTTAGATACCAGTTTGTGAAAGAACATTGATCAAGGAATTCCATTTTGATTGAACAATAAAACTTTTAGCAATGTTAGATTGGTACAAAAAGTAAAGAAGACCAAAGCCAGTAGTACAAGTTGGACTACAATCCTTAGTTCTAAGAATTACCCGACAACTACTATCCAGTACATTGCTTTTTGAATAGATCTAACTGATTTAATCATGTAAAGCCACTCAAGAACTCAAAATCATCCAGTTGATTATTTTGTGAATAGATCTAGCTGATTTAATCATTTAAACTTTCAAGAACTCAAACCCTGTTTTAGTGAGAATAAGAATCTAGACTTCCGGCCAAGTGTGAAGTTTGGACATTGAATGCTAAGATTTGATGTAAGCGCGTGCAGAATGACTAACTCGGGAGAGAACAAAGTATTAATAATCCTTCCAAGAATCAGAAATCCAGATGTCAAAGTTTATAGAAAACTCCCCAACTCTTAGTAAAAACAAACAGCCAAGTCTTCTGAGTGCATGGGGTTTTGAACTTTTAATGTCGAAAAAGATGAAAGCGTGTGCAGAAGGACTACCCCAAAAGTGGACCAAGGATTGTAAAATGCTTAAGAGAAACAGAAATTTAGGTGTCAAACCATTTTGAAAGCAACTGGCCAACTGCTCAATTTATTCAGTATTAAAATGTATCAGCCCATTCAAATTTAATATTTCCAAATTTTTACCTGAATCCTCAAATGCATACAGAAAACTTGGCAGGCAACCGACGCAAGCTTCACATGGCAATACAATCCTCAATTTATTCAGTATGCACTTTCAATGCTCAGAAAGGATGAAAGTGCATCGAGAAAGGCTAACCCAGAACTGGACCAAGGATTGTGAAATGCTTACAGGAAACAGAAATTTAGGTGTCAAACCACATTGAAAGCAATTGGCCAAGTGCTCAATTAATTCAGCATTAAAATGCATCAGCCCATTCAAAGTTAATATTTCCAAATTTGTACCTGAATCCTCAAATGCATACAGAAAACTTGGCAGTTGACAGATGCAAGCTTTACATGGCAATGCAATCAACAACATACGTGACAGTATAGATTAAGAGTTGATATCTAATTCTTAAGGTAATATAAATTCTTCTTCATGCCAATAATATGCCAAAAGAAAGGACTCACAAACAAAGAGATTCAGAGACAGTGACCAGAAAAGTAATACATCATCCTGCAAAAGATAGAGTGGTTTGCACTTGTCTTGAATGACAAATAATATAATCACCAAAACTATTTTTTTAAATAGTACGTGACAGCCTGCCTATGAATATAGATATGTGGACTGCATATACCTATAGGTAAACTGTGGGTGGTCAATGTTCTCAAAGCATTCCACGACATTGTGAGCAAGTGTTATTTGAGGAATATCTGGCAGGTAAATATGAGCAATTGTGTTGGGTTCAAAGCTTTTTGGCCGGATAAATTTATCTCAAGGCTGGGCAAGTTTCTGCTATGGTCATCATCAGCTGATAAAAGACATGGAAATTATTGGTGGGTGCTTTAATGTCTAATCTGCAACTCTGACATTTACATTCTTCTACTAAAACAAAAAGCTGGCATTGATCAGATAAGTATTTCTGATTTCCTAGGGGAGTAGCGACTAGAGCATACTTTTTCTTCACAAGCCATATGAGGAATAAAAACGAGGACAAAGTACAGTAACTGAGCATTACTGAAAGAATATGGTAATTTGTTCACAAACACTGTGCGGCAATCACGCAAATCTCCTTCTTCGATCTCTTTCAGCTTTTGCTCCCTCTTTATCTTACCCATTCTGCTTCCAACCATTCAATCTCAAAGCCTTGAAAGTCGAATCCAATAATGACTTAGAAAAGCAACTGGTTGGTAGTTTGGAAAACCTGTTGTAGTGAACAAATGGGGTGCAATTGGGTTAATCTAGCTTTACCTTTTGGAGATAATTAAGTTTGTATTTTTCTGAATTCAAAGCTTGCACAGGTTAGGAAACACATTTTACACCATCTTACGCACCATTTGACTACAACCCATTTCATAACTAGGTATTTTTTGAAACACTATTTTTGTAAACTTGTGTTTTTATGCTTATTTCAATAACATTATCATAATTGACCTTCTGCATAAGAAAATGTTTATTAATGTTTACTGTCATGCTAATGAGTGCTCATAATGGATAGTTACAGAAAGGTTCATAGTCTCATGTCGAAATGATAATTAAAATTTAAATAAACATCATAAGACAAACATGAAAGTAAACATAGCTGCACTAAATCATATTTTTTAAAAATAATACCTTTGTTTTTAATTGGTAACATCGTATTGTAATATTCATTGAAAAATTCAACTACGAATCTAATACTCACCTAAAAACCAAGGTGTAATACCCATATTTATTATTAAAAAAATCGTAGACTTAATTATCAAAAAAACACATAACCTATAAAAAAGAGGCAATTATTGATATCTAAACAAAATAAAAAAATAGAGACATTCCTCAGGATCAAATTGATAAAGGTTGTCCATGTTGGATAATCAATTAATTCCGCACCATCCTATGATTAGAAAAATCTAGAGTTTTGTTTAGGGCATGCATTAGTTATTTTAGTTTAAAATAGAAAAGTCTTCTTATGTTTTTTTAGATAATATTTTTAGGATATTCCAAATAAATCAAAAACTTTGTATTCATGCACAAAAGCAAGCGTTGATTTTAAGAGATTACTAGTCTATATTTAAGATGCTCTCTTTAGAGCCATGTGTAGTTATTTCTATGAGAAGTCTCGTTTATATATTGTAAAGCAATCATAAATGCAAAATACACATAAATTGTATTTAGTTGAAGCTCTAACATAGAAGAAGATATAATATTGCATAGAAATTTTGATTTGAGTTTGAGATTCTCTATTTCATTTGCGAAATATTCTTTATTTTATTTTTGTTGTTCGTTATTTTGTTTGTCTAATTTATACAAATTGAGCACTTTTGTGCATAAATATCTTAAGCTTGATTATCAAAAACACAATCAACCTATAAAAATGGGGAAACCATTGATATCTAAATGAAAAAAATAGAGACATTCCTCAGCATCAAATTGATAAAGGTTATCCACTACCAAGGCTTAGAACATAGGTCATCCACAACTATCTCAATAACCCCTTTTTTTTGGGATTTAAGTTTTAAATGGTAAACTGTGTCCTTACTTTTCAAAAAAATATATAATCAGGGAGGCATTCCCAAAGGTATTTTCCACTAAGGAGAATAACCATCTATGAGAAAACAATTGTCAATCAAGCTTGAATTCCAACACCCAAGATTCTAAAATGACGATGGTTGGGAGCCTTTGAACTAATTGGAATGACTAACACAATGAATAGGAAGATGAAATTATCAATGGAGAGACAACAATAACTCAATACAAAAAGATAATCAATGGTGGCAACACCAAGACATCTAACTCCTATAGACATCTAAAGTTGGTAACTTAGCACTTGATAATGTCAAGTATTGACTTAATCCCTTGAATCATGACTTTTATGTTTTAGTATACTTATCGTGTGTCTCAATTGAATGTAACTTATCAATATCATTTTACATGTATTTTCGATTTGACTGTTGGAGCACTTATCTAGATTATTTTGATTGCATATTAGTTTCTAAGTTCTCTATCCCCAATTAAGGTTTTCAAACATTAATCTGGATAAATCATTTCATGAACCCTCTTATTTATTGAATCCTTTACTGTTTGGCTTAGGTTCCCTATCCCGATTAGGCCTTTTGTTACAAACCCTAATTTCCCTTAGGTTTCCAATTGTCACTGTTATCCATTACTTATTGCATGTTTCTATTCCTTATAAGCCTAATCTTATAGTTTTTAATCCTTTGTACTTTCATGGCTTACTCTGTCCATGCCATTGTGTTATATTACGGGTACAATAATGAGCAAACCTACGAGTCTTTAGTTCATATCCCTATATGTGAGGAGGTTAGTGGTGGTATTGATAGTTTTTATACACATGGTATGTATGTTTTGTTGAATATCCAAGTACTTACGATCATGAGGATGATTACACTAACAATCTTAGTGATTGTGGAAATTTTGTATCTCTCATTATCCCTTCTTTTAATGTTTCAATCAAATTGAATGCTAAAGATAGATCAAATGATTTTATCTCCTTTCCGTCTCTTGAAATAAATAATAATAACAATGCTTTGGATCCCTTTCCTTCTCATCAAAGTATAGGGAATGATATAATTTGATATGCTTTCACTTCTCCTCCTCTTGACATAGAAAATGATACAATTAAATTTGCTATCTCTTATATTCCTATTAAAATCAAGAATGTTATAAATTATTACTCTACCACTCTTTCTTCTATTGAGAAAGATACATGTTATTCTACAATTGCAGACAAATCAATTACCTTAACCAACATAACTCCTCTTCTTGCTTACCTTCAAATTTCCACAAATCATTCCTCAACCCCACATGTGTTGGTAGACATGGATCTCCAACTAATCTTCTCTGCCACATCACCCCAACTACTCCAACCACCACATTTAACTCTCCTTCATCCTTTTCTTTTTCCATCCAGAAACTTCTATGTTTGGCGGATATTTGGAGGCTTCTCCTGTCATCTATCATATGTAAAAAAAAAAATGTTATGTTACCCTATTTTTTTATGAAAAAGGGCATGAATATATACACTGCTTTGGAAAAGGCATGAAAACAAGTGCACAACAGATCTATTTGTTGCTTGCTTGTGTGGATCTATAAAATAGAATACTCTCCATTTGGCATATTTAATACAGTCTTTTTTCTGCTTTTCTTGTATTTTTCTTCTCCCCCTCCAACAAATTGGTATCGAGCAAGAAGTACTAGAACAACAATTAGCAGAGACAAAGCTTTCGAGGAATGGGAAGCACAAGTGGAAATATTGCACAACCTCAAATAGCAACATTCAATGGCAAAAATTATGATTTTTGGAGCATAAAAATGAAAAACTCTATTTTGCTCCCAGGATGTTTGGGATTTGGTTGAGAATGGATTTAATGAACCAGCTGACCAACAAGCATATCAAGCTCTTTCACAAGTAGAGAAGGACTTATTGAAGGAAAACAAAAAGAAAGATGCAAAGGCATTATTCTTCATTCAACAAGCAATGGAGGAATCAATCTTTCCAAGAGTAGAATCGCCACAAGATCAAAACAAGCATGGGATGGTCTACAAACAACATACCAAGGCACAAGCAAGGTAAAAACAATGAAATAACAAATGCTTAGAAGGGATTTCAAAAATTTGTAAATGAAGGATTCAGATTCAGTAGATTCATTCTTCACTCATGTAATGACAATAGTTAATCAATTTAGATCTTATGGAGAAACTCTTGAAGATCAAAAAATTGTAGAGAAAATACTTAGAAGCTTACCTATAAAATTTGATTCAGTTGTAGTAGCCATTAAGGAATCCAAGGATCTTACACAACTATCAGTAGATGAATTAATGGGATCACTCTTAGCACATGAGAAAAGATTAAATCAGTCAGGGGCATCATCATTGGAAAATGCATTCAAAGCTCAGCTTTCATTTGGCAGAACAAGAGGGAGATCAAATTACAGCAGAGGCAGAGGATGTTTTACACCAAGAGGAGGAAGAGAAAATACACAACTTGAAAGCAAAAGACTAGTATCAAGCCCACATACCCATTCTACACCAACAAGAGGAAGAGGTGGCAACCACTCTCATAGCCATCATCAAGGAGAAAGGTATGATAAATCCAACATTCAATGTCATTATTGTAATAGATTTGGGCATTTTGCATCTGAATGTAGAAAAAGACAATATGACATGAATAAGCAAAAGGCACATTTCACAAATGAGAACCAGCCCAACACTAGTGAGAAAAACACAATGTTTATAACATGCAATGTAGCACAAGAGAGTTCCAAAGAGGTATGGTTCCTAGATAGCGGATGTAGCAATCACATGAGTGGGAGTAAGGAGATGTTTGCAACAATTGATGAATCAGTAAAATCAGAGGTAAAATTGGGGAATGATCACCAAGTATCAGTCATGGGAAAAGGATCAATTAATATAAGAACCAAGCAAGGTGAGAAGAAGCATATCCCTGATGTATACTATGTTCCTGGATTGCAACACAATCTCATAAGCATTGGGCAACTAGTGCAAAAAGGATATATAATATACTTTGAAAATGGTGAATGTGTGATTCTAGACAAGAAACCAAGCAATAGGCTGATTGCAAAAGTTGAAATGACAAAAAATAGGATGTTTCCACTTAGAATCCAAAGTGAACTATTCCTAGAGCCACACAAATTACAAAAGGTTGCTGAATTAGCCTTCAAAGCTTCTTACAAAAATGAATCTTGGCTATGGCATTTAAGATTTGGGCATTTAAATTTCAAAGGATTACAATCTGTTATATAAGAAAAGAATGGTATATGGGTTGCCACCAATAGAACCACTTAAAACAACATGTGAGAGTTGCATATTGGCAAAGCAACATAGACATAAATTTCCAGTTGGGGAATCTTATAGGGCAAAGCATCCACTTGAGATAGTGCATTCAGATCTTTGTGGAGAGATGCAAACACCATCCATAAGTGGAAGTCTTTATTTCTTGACATTTATTGATGATTTCAGTAGGAAAGTTTGGGTTTATTTCTTGAAATATAAATCAAATGTATTTTTGTTTTTAAAGAGTTCAAGGAAAAAGTTGAAAAGGAAAGTGGACATTATATCAAAGTATTGAGAACTGATAGAGGTGGTGAATATATATCAAATGATTTTCAAAATTTTTGTAAAGAAAATGGCATAAAGAAACAACTTACAACAAGATATACTCCTCAACAAAATTGGAGTAGCTGAGAGAAAAAATAGAACAATTATGGAAATGGCACGAAGTATGATAAAAGAAAAACACCTACCAAATGAGTATTGGGCTGAAGTAGTTGCATGTTTGGTATACATATTAAATAGATGTCCAACAAAAGCAGTGATAAATAAAACACCAGAAGAAGCTTGGAGCAAAAGGAAGCATAATATAACACATTTGAGAGTCTTTTGATGTGTGGCATACTCCTTGATACCTCAAGAGTTGAGAAAGAAACTAGATGATAGAGGAGAGAAGTGCATATTTGTGGGATATAGTGAACAATCCAAGGCATATAAGCTATACAATCCTATCACAAAGAAGGTCATAATAAGCCGTGATGTTGAGTTTGTTGAAGAAGAAGCATGGGATGACATAGATAGACAAAACAACTACAATTGCAGCTAGTGTTCCACAAGAGAATGAGGAGAGTGAAACTCAAGTTGTGAATCCTACTACACAAGAAAATGTTCCTACAACACCTTCTAAGGCACCCACCACTCCAAATCCAACTACTCCAGCAAGTAATAACAACAGTGAATCTTCTAATCCAACACTTGCATCACTAAGATCAAGGTCTATAAACACTTCAAAGAAGTCACGTAGTCTAAGAGAGATTTATGATGAAATACAAGAGGCTGAAAATGATGATTTATGCTCTAATTTTGCATTCTTAACACAAGCTGATCCAATTTATTTTGAGGATGCCATTAAAGATGACAATTGGATTGCAGCCATGAATGAAGAAATTCAATCAATTGAAAAAAATCAAACTTGGGATCTAGTAGAGCTTCCTAAAGGCAAGGATGTGATTGGAGTTAAGTGGGTTTACAAGACAAAGTATAATGTTGATGGAAAAGTAGAGAAACACAAGGCAAGACTAGTAGCTAAAGGCTTCACAACTACTACGACATAGACTACATTGAAACATTCGCACGGTTGGCAAGATTGGATACCATTAGAATGGTTTTATCCATAGCAGCTCAAAATAATCGGAAGGTTTACCAAATGGACGTCAAATCAGCATTCTTGAATGGCATTTTGGAAGAAGAAGTGTATATAAAACAACCACCTAGTTATCAAGTTTTGGGAGAAGAACATAAGGTATACAAACTGAAAAAGGCACTATATGGTTTGAAGCAAGCTCCTAGAGCTTGGTATCTGCAGATAGACTCGACTTTGTGAACAATGGGTTTAGCAAGAGTGGCAATGAACCAACTTTATATGTCAAAGTGAATGATGAAGGAGAAATCTTGATAGTTTGCTTGTATGTAGGTGATTTGATATTCACAGGGAACATGTCAATTAAATCATTCAAGGCAGCCATGGAAAGTGAATTTGATATGACTGATTTGGGGATCATGAGATACTTTCTTGGAATAGAGGTAAGTCAAAGTGATCAAGGCATTTTTATATGTCAAAGCAAATATGCTAGTGACTTGTTGAAAAGATTCAAGATGACAAATGTCAATGCAACCCCTACACCAGTTGCACTAGGTTTAAAACTTAGTAAGGATGACAAAAGTCCTAGTGTTGATGCAACTTTATTTAAAAGATTAGTTGGCAGCCTTATATATCTAACCGCCACAAGACCGGATATCATGCATGGGGTTAGTCTTATTTCTAGATTCATGGACAAACCAAAGGAATCACATTGGAAAGATGGAAAAAGATTTTTAAGGTATATAGCTAGAACAAAGAGCTTTGGGATTTTGTATACATCTTTAGATGATTACAAACTGATTGGATATATGGATAGTGATTGGGGAGGTAGCATGGATGATAGGAAGAGTACTTCCTATAGCATTTTGGATGATCAGTGCTATCTCTTGGGAATCAAAGAAACAACCAATTGTGACACTCTCATTAGCTGAAGCGGAATATGTTGCAGCCACATCAGCAGCTTGCCAAGCAGTATGGATGAGAAGAGTACTTTCAGATTTGAAGCATCCACAAGAAGAACCTACAGAAATTTATTGTGATAATAATTCTGCAATTGCTTTATCTAAAAATCATGTCTTCCATAAACGCAACAAGCATATTGACACAAGATATCATTTTATTCGAGAATTGGTGAACAATGGTGACATTCATCTTGAGTTTTGCAGGTCCAAAGAGCAACTAGCAGACATCTTCACAAAACCACTTGCAAAGCATGTCTTTGAGCATCTCCGGGAAGGAATTGGAATAGCAGACATATATGGCAGTGAAGATTAAGGGGGAGTGTTGGCAGACGTGGATCTCCAACTAATCTTCTCTGCCACATCACCCCAACTACTCCAACCACCACATTTAACTCTCCTTCATTCTTTTCTTTTCCATCCAGAAACTTCTATTTTTGGTGTGTATCTGGAGGCTTCTCCTGACATCTATCTTATGTAAAAAAAGTTTATGTTACCCTGTTTTTGTATGAAAAAGGGCATGAATATATACAGCTCTGTTTCTGGAAAAGGCATGAAAACAAGTGCACAGCAGCTCTGTTTCTTGTTGTTCTTGCTTGCTGTGGATCTATAAAATAGAATACTCTGTTTTGGCAGATTTAATACAGTCTTTTTTTCTGTTTTACTGTATTTTTCTTCTCCCCCTCCAGCAGCGTGCAATTGCTAGTTTATATACAAACTCAGACAGTCTACATTAATTTTTTCTCTCTGGGCGGTACAATTCAATTTGTTTGACTGTATTCTACCATGGAAAAACTGTAGATACAGTCATAGAACCATATTCAAAGACATGGTGAAATTGGGAATCACAGGAAATACCTAAAATACAAGCGATCCGACTGAAACAATTCTTGGATTATAAATCCATGAACGCCGCTTATTCACGCAGTATGAGTATCACTTTTGGGCGTGTATGAGCTTTAACTGGCGCAAAGCCAGACGAATCGCGTGGGCAAGATATGCTCATTCCACACAATAAACGTGCGTCACCGGTCAGAATAATCTTTACAAGGAAGCAAGAAAAGTAAACGAACACCTCTTTGATAATAATGCCGTACAGAATAAGGTACATGAAACGTCAGACTAAATTTTCATTTATCATCTAACATATAAGAAACTGGCAAGAACCTCTTTGCCATTTGTTACAATAATTTCTCTTCCGTAGTAAAAACTAAGAGGCACAAGTATCTGCACCACCATTAAGTACTGTCAAAATTTCTGGCGCTGCGACAGATGAGCGTTGAGCAATGAAGGAGGGACTATCATCCCCCGCCATTATAACAATTACTCTCTCCCCATCTCATCAAACCCATGTCTCTTCATACTCTCGTTGTCCATCTCATTTTTCTCACTCCCACCGTGCTCACTATTTCCTGACTGATCACTCTCTGAAGATTTGTTGAAGTGGGAGCATACCAAGAGAAGCAAAGCAAAGATTATGAGAGCCAACATCGCACCAATTCCACCAAGAAGATATGGAACAGGTGACCTCCATACAGAATGGGGCTGAATCCCTATTGTAGAATTAGAACTAATATTTCTCATTCTGATTCTTCCTTCTTACACTTTGTTTCAGAAACCTTGTTACCAGATTCAATGGGAATGTGTGCCTTATATAAGCAATGATAGGCTAAGAAGAAAGCAGTGGGCTTTTTCACAATAGTAATGGTGTCGACATAAAATGTAATTAAAAAACTCAATGTGGAGCCTATGTGTTCTTAACTTTTATTATGATGAAAACTCTTACCCAATGACAAGTAATGTTTGTGGCAATAGGTAAAGCCACTCATGGCAATCACTGTAGGTATTTATTGGATTACACGTTGGTGGAGGACATATTTGCCCAAAAACCTTATCCATGTGGAAAATCGATTAGCGTGCACCATCTTTTTCCGCGTTTCCAACATTATCAACGTCAAAGTAGATATTTTCCATAATTTGTAGTGCGTGGAGAATAGATGGTTCAGTAACTCTTTTATGAGGACACGCAAGAAATATTCTCCACTAGCGTACAAAAACCATATACTTAAAAGACAAACAGCGGTATAGGACTTCATAGAGTGAATGCCAACTTACTTTTATATTAATAATACAAAACAGTTACAAGAGTGGGGTGATCGGAAACTCAAAAGGTAAAAGGAGATAAATAAATACGAGTCAAAAGGCGTAAACGAAACAAATAAATCTTCACAATTATGATGACTAGATACATCGATTATATTATTTTATGGTTTATGGAAATCTTGTCTCTTCTATCAAATTTTGAGTGAAAGAATGTTTTATAGATGGAACTATGGTCGTCTAAGAGAAAATTAGTTTTTCTATATTGCCTATTTTTGTAAAAATCAAATGGTTTTAAAGACTTTTTCATCATATGATGATCATATTCTTATTACTAAGATGACACACTATATCTTGTCGGTGTGTTTATACAATATAAATAATTGATTGTGGGAGACCTCCAATTTGGTCAACTTTTTCTACCCACTCCATTATGTTCTCCTTTGACTCCATCAATTCTAATATCAAACATTGTTGAAAATAAGATAGAAGTAAATTTTCAATTTAAAATTATGTTTGCCACTTGATAGTAGTGCATGACAACACGACAACTTAAAATGGTTAATTTCATAATTAATCCTTAAGCTTATTCATACTTTCTATTTCTCTTTATGTAAAAGCATATAAAAATTTAAATTGGAAATCAAGGAGATAGGTACATGGGGAAGAAAATATTTATGAGATACCAAATAATAGTGTCATTGAAGGATTTCTTTGTTAAATGAAGTTGGTTATAGAAGAAATAAAAAGACATGCCACCACGTACATTTTTTGATTTCAAAGACCAAATAATAACAAACTAGGGAAAACACACCAATCAATACAACCTATATTACTATAATGATTTCTAATATGTATATTATCTTTACTTCCTTTACTCTTCGATCTAGGATGATACTCACACAAAATAGGCTAGACTCGCCTAGAATTTTTCCACAACTTGTCGCACAACAAAGAACTCAAAATAATATTTCCAACACCTTTTGAATGGTGTCAAACCCACTTTGTATGTAAAAGTTATGGCCTGTTGAAGAAAAAGTCAAAGCAGATAAAAATGTGCAAATGTATAGCGATGACATCATTATGCTGATTGGACCTATAAAGGTGGATGAATCATGGCTTGACACATGGACCAATCAGTTAGGGATAAGTGGCATACAATATACAAATGTGTTTATTTTGTTTCTAGCCTCCAAGATTGAACGGTTGAGTGTGGGGCCCATGTTATTTGTTGGCTAGGGGCCATTAATCCAGGGGTCCACTTTTTGTAAGAAGGATGACCGTGCCGCATTTCTTCATATTACATGGAAGTGAATTTGTATATAGAAAACTATCAAGTTCCTCCCACAATGCATGTGGGACTAATGTACTCACATTTTGTAAACCTTTTGCATTGGTAAGCCACGAAATGCAATGTGTCAACTCCATCGAAGCCAAACACATTAACATGAAAAATATAAGGTGGGTTTAAGGAGAGTCCAACTCATTTTCCAACATACAACTACCAATGTGTTTTAAGAATTTACCACACATTATTCAAAGCCAATATCTAAGCTAAGGATGGTCCTTTGACATGGAGGGGAAGTTTTTTTAAACCTCTTATTGTTGGACTCCTAACACATGTGGGATAAAAATGGTCTTATGACTAAATCAAAAGGAGAAGTGTATTTTGTTTAAAGCTTATGCACATGATTGATTGCACTATTTTAAGTATTCTTGTTATTACAAATTCTATGTGGGATTTGTATTCTCATAAAAGATTAAAATAGTTAAAAAATAATGGACAAAATCTAAAGAAAAGACAAAAGAGGAGTCTAAATACATTTTGTGGGGTTGTTATATTTATTCCTTACTTATCGGACTAAACAATCCAAAGAAAAGGTGTTTTGAATTAGGATTTGAACCCCAACACACCTTGTAAAAGGATAAGGATTTTGATGATGAACGAGATAACCCATAAACAATATAAAAGGGAGAATATTGTATTTGATCAGAAAGTTAGTACTTTGTAAAAGAGATTATAAGTAATTTTTATCTTTTGTAAAGGAAAGTATAGTAAGTTTATAATATTTTACCGTAGGAGTAGCTAGTTGGAGATAAAGAGTCATTCATGAGATACCTCCTAAATATAGTAAAGAGGACTTTCGAGATCTATATTGGGAGAAAATTGATGTAAGAAAGTGTATTTTGTATCATTTTAATCAATTGGTTTGTGTTTGAGTGAACCTAAAGACATAGAGAATGTTGGACGAACTTTGTTATCAATTCAATTTTCTTTCATTTTTGTTTTTACCATTTACTTGTTGTTTTTTATTTGTTATAATCTGATTTAACATTTAAGCCAATTGTTATGTATTTACAGGAAATTGAGAAAAACAAGTTTTGTATTGGAAATTGGTGAATTAGTTAGTGCTTACATCAACTAACAATTTTAGATAAAATTTGGTATCAATCAAACACATTTTAATGTAAAAATATTGAAAAGTTGGGAAAATTATTAAATGGATAAAATGTTTAAAATGGCTTAAAATATAAATTTTTGAATCAAGTTTGGTATCGAGATGGTTTTCCAAAGTATTGTTAATACATTTTCTTATTTAACTCTTCCATTTATTTACTTTACATATTGGATTTGTAAGTTTCTCAAAGAACTTAAATACAACCATGGGTAATACTCTAAAGAGAGAAAATCTTGAGGAGCAAGAAAGTTCAAGAGGAAAAATTTAAATAAAGACATTAAAAATTGTATCGATTGGATGAAGAGAAGAAAGAGGTACAAGATTAATTAATGTCTCATAGAATAAATTTCACGAGAATCATCTAAGAGTTGTAACTTGATTTGCATGTCAAGGAAGAGATCTTGGAAAAATTCCAGAATGGTGAAGGAGTGGAGAAGAAAGAAAAGAGTACCATGCAAAATATACCACCCTCTAACACATATGCACAAAACATGATAGAGGTATCACTAGGTCATCGCATCCTATCACTACTAAAGAAAAGAGAGCCTTATAAATATAAAGTTATAAGACCATAATAAGGGTACTAGGTCATCGCATCCTATCACTACTATCACTACATTTAGGGATGCATCCATTGCATCTCTTACATCCACATAGTGCCATGCATTCAATATAGGAGACCCTGCATCACACACACATTCTTAGAGGAGGAGGGATTCTATTCATTTTATTTTACTATCTACATCCTCTATAACTACTATATCTTGCTATTTCACAAAGTGTGAGTGACATGAGAGCACCTAGGGCACGACATGTAAACACTCACTAGAAGTACATTAGGTCTCAGTAATGTAGTGCAATGCTCAACGATAAGTCCACTAGTTTGGCGGCTAAGGTCAGTTCAACCCATTATTTTTCTTCTTATGCAAGGTGTCATCCAGTTTATTCAATTGAATCCAGTGTGACAAATAGGAAGGGTTTCAAATATCCTTACAACATTGTCAAACATAGATGCTAAGATTTTTCATAGTTCCCAATGCCTAGAATTGCAGACCAAGGTGCCCCAAGGAACTCCTGTACATGCCCAAGCACTTGTGTCACTTCAGAAAGTATGGATCTTACCTTCGCATGACTCCCGAGTATTTGTATGCACCGCCGAGTTCTAGTTCTAAGTCTACGACAACCTCTCGCAGTCTTCCATAATCAACTAAGTCATTTCCCTTTTCCCTCTTGCACATTAGGGTTTTATTTTATCTAGAATAGTTTATTTACATTTATTCTCATACTATTTTAGTTCATTTACAACATTTTAGTCCTCCTATTTAGATTAACACTAAAACCCTAAATACTCCATTTAGGACTTATTTTTGTTAATCATTTTTATGGACCTGACCATTCGTTCTCATCACCTTCTATGGTGCTCCATATTTTCCATCATGCTTTTCTCCCCCTTTTCTTTTTGTTTATACAATATTTATTCGCCATCCCTGTTACCTTCTCCTTACCTATAGTTGTCAGTCAACTCGTGGTGCCATGAGTATCTCTATTCACACATACTTGCAAAAATACTCAGATTGCCTCCTTCACCTCCAAAATTACTTAGCTACTCATTACGTTTCTCCACACTTATCACCCAAATATGTCTACCATAAATTTGTTTCCACCTTAACCCTTAATGAAGATCAAATCACCTTCACATTTGATGACCTCCCCGAGTTCTTAGCCCATGACCCTCCATTATATATCCAGGTGTGTGTTAACAAAGTCAGTATCAAGCGTGCCCTAGTAGACAATGGATCTGGCCTCAAAATTTGTAACATTAGTTTTCTCCATCATATCGGCATGACCCCAACATTTCTTTCTCCTTCTAGCGTTTCTATTTGTGGTTTTGATAACATCCCAAAACAAGTTTTAGGTATTGTATAGTTACCCATTACCATCGGCCCATGTACATGCTTACTATCCCTTGCCATGTAATGCCCAATGACCTTAATTATAACATTCTCCTTGGTCAGCCCTAGATCCATGTCATGCATGTAGTTCCCTCCACACTCCATGCTTGACTCAAGTTTTGTTATCAAGGCACAGTTTATGATGTTCTTGTTGATCCTTCCCCTTTCACATATTACAACTCTATTCAATAACCTTTGGACTCCCCCACTTCCCCGTACATTGGCCCACATCTCTCCAAGTATGGGTTAGGATACGAATATCTTCATCATTTTGGTTTTTCTCACTACCAAGACCACAAAGTTACCAAACTTTGGGACCTCCCTACACATTCACATAAGTTTGGCCTTGGCTATCAGCCTTCTGACCCATCACCCGTCGAGGTGCAAACCATATGTCATGTTACATCTCTTCCCTTGTTGCACCCATAACTTATTAGTAACGACACTCCTTCCTTTTGGGATAACACCAATAATTTCCCTATTGATGATGCGTTATTGGATCATATGGGTGCTTATGAGGATCTACCTACTTACCATCATAAATGATGCCAATCCCTTCCCTCTATTAATATGATTTGTTTAGGGGATTTTGTTAACTCCACTGATACTTCCGACCTACCTGACACTATTCCTACAACACCATATATTGAGGATCATTCCACACTTATCAACAAAGAAACCATACAACATAATTTGGGAATGGTTGACAATCCTCATATTTTCTTGTTAGCTGATTCTCGTTACACTCCGCCGAACAAATGGATCTCAAGCGCTTTCATCACAAATTTTCTGATATCTTCACCTGGGACTATAGTGACATGTCAGGTATCGATACCTCTGTCATGAATGCATAACATTTTCCTCAATCCCAATGCCAAGCCTATCCAACAAAAAATCTGTAAGATACATCCTAAGGTTGCACTTTTAGTCAAAGAAGAAATCCAAAAATTTCTTGATGTTGGCTTCATCCACGTTGTTGACTATCCCAAATGGGTTTCCAACATTTTTCTGGTCATGAAGCTTGATGGTCATGTCCACTACTGCACTGATTTTCATGATTTAAATAAAGCTTCCCCAAAGGATAGTTTTCCCCTCCCACACATTCAAACTATAGTCGACTGTACCACAGGTTGCAACATACTCTCCTTTATGGATGGTTTCGCTAGCTATAATCAAATTAAAATAAATTTGGATGATCAAGAAAAACCTCTTTCACTATGCCATGGGGTACATTTTTCTATATTGTCATGCCATTTGGCCTCAAGAATGCCAGGGGCTACCTATCAACGTGTTATGACACATATTTTTCATGATTACATCCACAAGATCATCAAATATTATGTCGATGATATTCTCGCTAAGTCTCATCATCGTTCTTCACACGCACGTGACCTTCGGGTGCTATTTGAATGATTATGTCAGTATCATGTTCACCTCAATCCCAAAAATATGTCTTCGGCGTCACCATAGGCAAGTTGTTAGGATATATTATCTCACACCAAGGCATCGAAATTGACCCCACTAAAATCAAGGCTATTCTCGACATGCCTCCACCAAAAAATCTGCATCAACTTCACTCCTTACAAGGTAAGATTCAAGCTATTCTCTCTGTTTCATTGCACAACTAGCTAACAAGACTCAACCCTTTACGTGTCTTATGAAGAAAGATACCTAGTTCACTTGGGATGAACAATGTCAACAAACATTCGATCACATCAAAGCTTATCTATTAAACCCTCCTGTCCTAGTCCCACCCATAGTAGACTACCCCTTTCTCTTGTATATTTCTGCTACCTTCCATGCCTTAGGCGCACTATTGGCCCAACATGATGATACCCATCGAGAACGAGCCATCTACTATATTAGTCATACTCTTCTCTCTTATGAATGTAATTATAGTTACATCAAAAATTATGCCTCACCTTGTCTTCATTTTTGACAAGTTGCGTCATTACATCCTTAACCATGAGGTTCACATTATCACTAAAGTTGACCCTTTACATTATCTCTTGTCCCATACTCATATTTCAAGGCATTTGGCTCATTGGGTCATGCTCCTTACAGAATTTGACCTTAAATTCATCCCACAGAAAGCAATTAAGGGGCAGGTCATTGCTGATCAGTTGGTCACCACCCCTCTTTTAGATGCCCCTATTTCGATTCCTTCCACGATGATTTCATTGCTTATACCATTGAATCACACATATGGACCATGTACTTTGATGGCTCTCATTGCCTCTTCGGTGCAGTATCAAAGATTTTATTTACTACCCCACATGGTGATCCACTTCCCTTTGCATACCGGTTAGGATTCTCCTGCACAAATAATATTGTTGAATACGAAGCCCTAATTTTAGGTTTTCTTACCACTAAACGTCTCCTCATCCGTAACTTGTGCATCCATGGGGACTCTCAATTAGTCATTAACCAAGTTAATGACACCTATCACATTCCTTTATAAAATAACTCTTAGCTATCTTTAAGTCTTACTCCATCACCGTGATTCCTCGCAAAGACAACCACCATGCCGATGTCATGGCCAATACTGCCTCCCTTGTTCCACATGACCTTCACAACAATTATGCCACTTTAATCATCACCCACTTACGATAGACATCTATTTCCACCATACCTATCACCGCCTTGTGCCATCACCCGTAGTCATGACACCACTGAATGGTTCACACCTATCTATAACTATTTATACAAACAAACTATTCCTAATACTTTACAACCCCATGAAGGATGCAAGGCTATGTCATGAAGCCACTTGTTATGTTATCATCGGCACTAAATTGTTCAAATGTGCTCTTGATGGTTTCTTGGTCTGTTGTCTTTCCCTTGTGGATATTCCCACTATTGTATCTCACATTCATGATAGCCTCTGTGGTGGCCATTTCTCCGGTAAATCCATGACACAAAAACTCTTACGTCAAGGGTATTACTAGCCAACAATGGAACATGATTACCTAGATTATGCTCAGCGTTGCAACAAATGTAAAAAGCATGGTAATCTCCATCATGCGCCTACCTATGACCTTCAACCTATCACTCCCACATGGCCTTTTTCCCTTTGGGGATTTGATTTAATTGGCCTTATCAACCCAGAATCCTTCGATGGCCACAAATTCATAATTACCATCACCGAATACTTCACCAAATGGGTTGAAGTCACACCCTTATGAATAACCACCTAGCATGACGTTTGTAACTTCCAACCCTTAATGTATATGGGTCCATCACTTACATATATAGGTTAATATTTAATAATATGAAATATTTATATTTCTATTATTAAATATGCTAACCTAGGTATATACTTTAGGTTAAATATTTAATATCATGAAATAATTATATTTCTAATATTAATATTATAAACCTAGGTGTATGTGTCAATCATTTTAGATTGAAAAGGTGGGTCGGAGAGAGATACCCGATAACCTTATATAAAAAGGACTTCGTGTTCTCATTTTATATATTCAAGAAATATACCAAAGGTGTGTAAATGAAGTGATTTAGTTTTACCCTTGGTAAATAGGATTTCAAAGGAGGAGGTGATCTTAACGGATGTAAAATAAGTTCTCTCAAGTAAAAGCTTATTATCAAAGTGGTTTTTACCCTAATGGGATTTTTCACTATAAATATTGTGTCACTGTGTTATTTATTTCCTATAAGTATTTATTTATTTACTTATATTATGATGTAATCTTTATTTGAATATTTATAGTAACATTATGTAATATGTAAGTTGATTAAATCCGTATTTATTAGAATCCTCAAATTTTAACATAGTAACAAAGCGAGGTAAATTAAATGTTTTATATTTTATTTATTTAATTTGTATGCGGGTTTTTTTGAACCAACCCAAAAGGGTATTTAAAAGTATCCAGTCCTTTCTTTTTTTTTTTCCCAATTTATTTTGACATTACATTTGTGCAATTAAACTCTCGATAATTTTTTAGGGTTTTCAATTTTAAATCCTTACTTTTTTGGGGGAGATATAATATGATATGATTCTTAATTTCAATTACTTTTTGTAAATTATATGGAATTAATGTTTGTTTGGAGATTGATGTGTGCACAGGTGAAAGTGGTGTCAAATATTTACCTGCGTGAAAGTCACATACAGAAAAACAAAGGGTTTATTACTATATGAAATAATTTTCATGTTTTCTATAATTTCAAATATTTGAAGGTTAAATATTTCAGAAGGTAAAATCATACCCGTGTTCTTTGATCCCCTTTAAAAGGATTTGATTTGAAAAAATGTAGTTTATAGTTAATCGATAACTATATCCTATATAATTTGAAAACTATATTATTATTTTTAAATAAAAGTATATATAATATTAAATAAGGTTTATACAATAATCTATATAAACGTCATATTAAAATTTTTATAGTTTTGGAAAAAAACTATATATTAAAAGTCTTAAACCATATTAAAATTACATGGGATTGAGGGAAGAGTCAACAGACCATATTCTAAGCCTAAGTTTAAATCATATTAAAATTAACTTATAAATCTAGGCATATATAGTTTTTTTAAAAAGAAGCAAACCTAAGTTTGAATCATATTTTATATATAGGGTTATTTTAAACCGCTTAAAATATAAATTTTATTATATTTGGTTTATATATGTTTTAAAAAAACTTAAGTGCTTACTTTTTTAATAAGAGGGCCCGTGTTTATTTCTTGGCCATGAAGGGATTACTTTTTAAATCTTAATACTTATTAAATAAAATCTAACATGTGTCCCTAACCATTTATATTATCCATGTAAGTGGGTGGCCCTATTCATTTAGATCTTATAGTTTATAAAAACTATATAAATAAACATATTTAAAGGTTTTCTTTTATATAAGAGTAGGAGTGGAGAATAAAATGAGATAATATCTCAAGTATAAATGTGGAATTCTCAAGTATAAATGGAGAATAAAAAAAGGGGCTAGTTTATTGGTGGCCCATGTGAAGTGTGGTAAATATTTATTAAAATATTGGTAGTTATAGCCACATAAAAGTTTTAAAGTTTTTAGCTTGTAGGAATTATATAAAATTAAAAGTAAATGAAGGGAGGAAACAAGGTTCATGAAAATAGGGATTTCAATTTATTTCATTGGTCGGGTGAAAGTACGTGTCCCCTTTGTAAAATATAAAGTTAATCTATACTTTCATAAATCTACTTGCACTGGTAAAATTATTTTAAGCGTATCTATGTCCTTTAAACCCCTTTAATAAGATTTATGTGTTTTTTAATATAAAAATAATATACTATAGTTTATAATTTTTATGAACTATATGTTGTTTTTATTTTCATTCTATAAATTATATACATTTTTTTATAAAAAGTGTATATATTTTTACATTATAAATTATAATAGGTTATTATAATGTGTTAAAATATAACCTCCCTAATATTATACAGAAGAATAAATTCTGGAATTTCACATTCTTGAAATACACAAGTTTTGACTTCATTAAATTTGATGGTGAAATGACCATCATGGTAGACCAAACATAAGACAATATGACAGTCATTTAGATGTCAAATTTAAGCTCATAGGTTCCAAGAAACTTTAATTGTGTTACAACTGACAATCAAATGATCATCATGATAGACAAAAAGTCATTATGATCGTCATTTAGACATCAAATTTAAGCTGGCCGGATTTTTGTCTACATTAATTTTTTTCATAAATTTGAAGTTGTTTTACATTCTTAGGGGTCTCTTCTTCACTTCTATACGGTCAGAAATATTTTTTATATAAATGGGGTATAATGCGAGCCTTTTATAATGCGGATGATTATTTTAATCATAAGAGGTTAACTAGCATGCATTGTAATGACAAAATTAGTTATGATCAAATAGTTTCTTTAAATCTATAAAATTTAGATATGATTCTATTAAACGTGTTGTTTTTATCAATAAATATGTATCTAACTCGTGGTACATTGTTTATTATAATGGGGTGTGTTTTACAGGTGTAGGAAAATAATGACGTCCAACTATTTCTATCTTGACAAAACCTAAATCCTGAATGAAACTAACTACAACATTTAGGTCAAAATAAAATTTATGGCAAGAAAACTCTAGACAATTATTTCTATATCTGAGGTTTCTCCCATCGGTTGTCAATCAACTATAGATAACACAAATGTATTCTTGTAATGAATGTAAGATGCTCTTTCTATGCAATATGAACGATGAGTACCTTCTACACATTGGTAGTATCAAACATCTGAAAGAGGTATAAACACAACTAGAATCTATTCATGAAGGATGCTTGATATATCAAGGATAGTAATGAGAGTATAATAGCTGAAGGAATTAAAAGAAATGATCTATATATTTTTGATGATTTCTTTTTTGCATTTTGTTTTATATCTCGGAGTTTGAATAATTCAAAACTATGGCATGAAAGGTTAGGACATGTTAATTATCAAAGCTTATATGAAATGTATAGATATAGTCTAGTGAAAGGTTTACATGTGTTGTCTTCTTCTCTTGAAGTTACTTCATTAAATGCTTCTAAATGATGATTTTGATTCTGATTTAGTAAATGGTCATGATGATGTTTTGATGCTATAGATGTTTCTGAAACTCTTATCTTCCTAGATAAGAAATTAAATTGGGCTCAATCTATGTAAGAAAAATCAAATCTTATTAACCTCAGGAAAATAACCAGAAGCCATCATATGTACCATGCATTAATTACCTTGTATGAACCTGATCCGTGAAGTATTATAGGGTCTAGGTGGATATACAAAGTAAAATATAATGGTGATGGTAGTATTAAAAACATAAAGCTTAACTTATTGATAAAGGTTTCACTCTTTCGGAAAGTTGGTATTGATTATGTTGAGACATTTCTTGTAGCTAAAATGAGTACTGTTATGGCCTTATTTGCAATTGCCACTCAATTTGGGTGGGAAATCCACCAAATGGATAAGAAAAATGATTTTTTGAATTGTGATTTAAAATAAGAACTTTACATGTTTCAACCTAAAAGATTTGAAGAAACTGGTAAAAAAACTATGTTTGTAAGTTGAGAAATCCTTGTATGGTTTAAAACAAGCTCTTAAAGTTTTTTTTTTATTAAGGGAAAATAGTTTTGAAGGGACTATACCCTGTATACAAAAGGGCTCAAAAGCCAGATAGTAAAGAAGAGAGAAACAACCCAGAGAAGGGCAAAACAGTCAACTACGGAGGGCTCAACAGCCAAATATTACAATATAAGTGAAAAAAAGATCTAAACGTACAAAGATCTAAAAATAAGAAAGAAAGATAAAAAAGAAACCAAAAGAGAAACAACATATAGAGCTCCGCCAAAAAATAGCTCAGAATCGCTGAGATGACAAAGCCACATCGCAAAGCAAAAATCAAAGCATCACAACAACCCGTTACTTGATGGCTCACAATCTTGGTCTTGATAGCTTTCAGAGCGACATGAAGAAGGTAATGGCGGTGGCTCGAGAGGAGTCTTGCAAATCCGCTTGGGCAATTGCAATATCCCTTTTCTCTTTAGGGCCCCAAATGTCCTCATTAACCCCACTTAAACTGCAGACAGTATGGACATGTTGTTCAATGAAATTATAAATGCTTTTGAGGGGCATAATATGCAATATCATTGCGGCTTTTAGCATTCCCCAATCTGCCATCTAGGACCTGTAGCTTCTTGAAGACTTCAACAATAACCCCCTCTTCCTCCTCACTTTGAAGGATTCTTTTACCCTTAGCTCTTTCCATGTTTTTATAGCCCCTTTGAGCTCTTGTATCTCTTTTCTAGTCCGGTATGTGAAAATTGTTTCATTCTTTAGACTATTAGGTTTTTTTAATTGTTCTTCTAACAATGATATATTCATTAAACAATAAGGCTCACATATTATCATTATATGTATATATGTTGATGATTTTCTTATGTCTGGTGATAATTCGATTTATTCATAGAATTAAAGAGAAATTGAAGCAATACTTTGAAATGAATGAGTTAGGTCTCTCACATCATGTTATTTATATGATTGTATTTCATTTTATTGTTATTTTTCAAAACACAATATGCAACCATTGTATTGAATTTTTTTCTTATGATTGATTGTAAACCATTTTCTACTTCAATGGAAGTTGGAATAAATATTGATCATAAATCTACATATGAAAAAGGTTGATCCTATTTTATATATGTTGTTAGTTGATAGTTTGATTTATCTAACTATAACTAGATTAGATATTTCCTATACAAAAGGAATTACTTCAAGGTTTATGCAGAACCTTTTTAGAGATCATTGAAATCTTGCAAAAATAATTTTTAGATATTTGAAAGGAACAATCAATTATGGGTTGCATTATAATAAGAATGAAAATGCTATCTTATATGGATTTTGTGATTCTAACCATACTGATGTTGTCTTATAAAATACAATGGATATGTGTTCAAGTTTTTTGGTGTAGGAACTATTAATTGGAACAACAAATACAATCAACAATCTCCATTTCTTCTACTAAGGAAGATAAGTACAATAGAAGAAGTAAAGAAGCCATATGGCTATAACAACTGTTGGTAGAGATACATATGGAAGTTAAAGGAAGTATTTATCTTCTATGTGGTAGTCAGAGTTTTATTACTCTCGATTAAGAATCTAGTTCAACATCAAAGGAAAAATAACATTGAGATACATATACGCTTCACCCATGATAAGGTGAAAAGTGATGAGATAAATCTCAAGTTCATGTTGACTGAAGAGCATGTTACTGACGTCTTCACAAAGTCCCTGAGTTATGTAAAGTTTTTTCACTTTCATGAAAAGATTAGATTGTTGGAGTTTCCATTGAGGGGGAGTGTGTATGACAATGTCACCTCCTAATGGAACTTGGTTTTTGTAAAACAACCTTCGGCCATTTGTAAAATACCTTCGGGCAAGCGTAAAAAGACCTTCGTGCATGTATACCTCATCGACTTATTTTTTAGAAAGAAGTGTAGAAAGATCTTAAAGGGCGAGTCTTTAGTAAACTCTTTAGTGCTATTGAGTTTACTAGTAAACATCCAGTATAAGCATATTGTTAAGGAGGTCCTTGGTTGTAAAAGACTCTTATATGCTTCGGTTCAATAACCTTTTATGAGAACCTATGAGAACATGTAAAACTCACAAATCATACTTAGCCATTGATCATGGGATGATCTTTGGGATTCCAAATCTTTTTTTACCAAAAGGTAAATTGAGTATGATGAAGGTGTTATAATTCCTTCAACCGATATGCTAGCCTAAAACCTTTATGGTTTAAGGATTGTAAATCATGTAGTGTACCATGGGTAGGTAATCTATTGGCATATGTTATGTTATCCCACTTAACATTAAGGGGAGTGTTGGAACATAATGATTAAGTGGTCTAGTCAACCCTTAATGTATATGGGTCCATCACTAATATATAGGTTAATATTTAATAATATGAAATATTTATATTTCTATTATTAAATATGCTAACCTAGGTATATAATTTAGGTTAAATATTTAATATCATGAAATGATTATATTTATAATATTAAATATTATAAACCTAGGTGTATGTGTCAACCATTTTAGGTTGAAAAGGTGGGTCGGGAGACATACCCGATCACCTTATATAAAAAGAACTTTAGATCCTCATTTGATATATTTAGGAAATATATCAAAGGTGTGCAAATAAAGTGATTTAGTTTTACCCTTGGTAAATAGGGTTTCAAAGGAGGAGGTGATCTTACTAGATGTAAAATAAGTTCTCTGAAGTAAAAGGTTATTTTCAAAGTGGTTTTTATCCTATTGGGGTTTTCCACTATAAATATTGTGTCACTTGTATTATTTATTTCATGTAAGTATTTCTTTATTTACTTATGTTATGATGTAATATTTATTTAAATATTTATTGTAACATTATGTAATATGTAAGTTGATTAAATCCATATTTATTAGAATCCTCAAATTTTAACAATCGTCGCAACCTTTGAATTGTTTAAATGTGCTCTTGATAGTTGCTTGGTCCGTTGTCTTTCCCTTATGGATATCCCCACTATTGTATCTCACATTCATGATAGCCTCTGTGGTGGCCATTTCTCCGATAAATCCATGACACAAATAATATTACAAGGGTATTACTAGCCAACAATGGAACATGATTACTGGATTATGCTCAGTGTTGCAACAAATGTAAAAAAATGGTAATATCCATCATGCGCCTACTTATGACCTTCAACCGATCACTCCCTGTGGCCTTTCTCCATTTGGGGATTTTATTTAAATGGCCTTATCAATCTAGAATCCTTCAATGGCCACAAATTCATAATTATCATCACCGAATACTTCACCAAATGGGTTGAATTCACACCCTTATGAACAACCACCAATATCGACATTTGTAACTTTCTTACCACGCACATTATCACTTGCTTTGGTGTATCATCCACCATCATTACCAATAATGGATCCTCCTTAAAAAATAAAGATGTCGATAATTTTTTTTTTCTAATTTTAAGATCAAACAATAATTTTCGATATCTTATTACCCACAAGGAAATGGCCAAGTAGAAGCTACCAATAAAACCATTGTCAAAATCCTACATAAAATTGTTGAATGTAGTGACACTTATTGGCCTAATATAATCCTATATGCATTATCGACCTATAACACTAGCGTGTGAACCCCCAAAAATGCTATCCCTTTCTCCCTATTTTATGGTGTTGAGGCCATTATTCCGTTAGAACTATAAATACCGACTCTTTGAATCTCTCTTAAAGGAATCCTTAAAGATGAAAATTACCGCAAAAATCTTTTACATGAGTTAGAAATTTTGGAATCGTGTCGTGTCTAAGCATTGGAAAACCTACGTGCATACAAAACTCACATTTTGCGCGCCTACAACCACAAAATCCTACCTTGAGACTTCAATATTGACGATCTTGTCTTAAAAGAAAACCAAAAAATACAAAAGTTGAAGTTGCACTCAAAGGGAAATTCAAATCCAATTAGCTTGGCCATTACGTCATCGAAGATAAACTTGGGGTTGGCGTTTATTTCCTTACCACCCTTCTCGGAAAACAACTCAAAAACCCGTTAAATGTGAAGCATCTCAATAAATATTACACTTAAGTGATGTGCTACACTCACCACCCTATGATGTAATTTAGTTCATTGGTCCATACTCGATCGCTGAGGGTTTACCAATAAAATGGACCTTACTTACATGCAACATATCATCCTACCACACTTCTCGGACTCGACCAATGCTCTAGGCTATATCATCACCTACACTCACCATCATATACCATCGTGGAATACACCTTAGGTCAAATAAAAATCTCCCATCATCCATTCTACTTTATCCTGTTCGTCCGATCATCACCTATTCTATTGTTATTCTACTACACCATCCTTTACCCTACTCATCACTTAGTGGTATACCCTTTAGGATAAATCACCTCCCTTGCCTTATTCATCACAAAGTGGTCTACACTTAGTTCTACATTCACCACCTTTTGTTATCCATCGCCTACTTATCTACGTTTCATATGCCCTCATCACCCATCTTGTAGTGACATATTCTATAGGTTAAATCATTAACTTTCATTATTTCATCATGTAGTGATATATGCTTAGCGCTAAATTATCACTTCTCAATTTCAACCAAGTCATGGTCTACTCTTAGGCTATAGGGTACACACATATTTCCATATTCCGTATTCCCATCCATTCATCTTATAGTGATATACGCTTAGGGATAAGTCATCACTCCTCTGATAAAAAAATTGTGATATAAACTTCAGCTATAGGGTTCACGCACATCTTCTCCCCATGTCACATTTCATCACCACTAAACATACATACTCATCACAATGCACTAGATACAACCAAAACTACTCGACCATTTTTCATTCTTGACTACCGAGGGAGAAAATAAAATGAACCTCGATGCATACACTTCCATGCACTTGGGGGCAAATTACTCATATCATTCCATATTATATTCCATTCCATTCATCTAGAGAATCTTTGCATTGTCTTGGTAGCATTTACTCTTTCTTACTAGTGTTTTGCATGCTCATTATATTACACATGTTAGCTTGTTTTCTTATATTTTATTATCATACACACATGCGCATTCATGCCTGTTTCTAGTGTGATTGCAGATACATGAAATTTACATGTGGCATGGCTACTCTCCTTTTACCCTTACTAGACTGGTCACTACAAGCATCCACATCCATCTCATATAGGTGCTATTGTTTTATTTTTCACTTAACATGTTTTACTACTTGCTTCTACATGCTTTGACATATTGGTTTTCTATCGAACATACTAACGGGTGTTCCATTTGTAACATTTATTTTACAAGACTACATGTTTGTTTTTATTTTTCTACGTTGCTTACAATTGTTTTCAGGATTTTACCCTTTGCTTGTGTGTAAACTTGAATGTTTTTTATGGCCATGATGGCCTTACATGTCTTACAACATTGGTAGTGGTGCCCTTTTCTTGAAACCTTCTTTGTAAGGTATTTTTTTTTTTTGTGTTTACACTCTGTACTTGTCAGCTTTTATACATTTTCTATCTTTTACACTTCTTTACATGCATGTATTCAAACTAACACTTGTATTGACTAGCCATCCCTTTTATGTGCACGTTGGTATCTACCAAGTGCTTTCCTTTTCCCCTACAAGGAAGAATTCTATAGGTTAGATTATGGTCGGTCCTATTTTTGGGTTGCATTCTCCTTCCGGGGGTCATCGCATGTGCCTCCAAAGAGGGGGGCATCATTGAGGGTTTAAACTAACATAGCGTATCTACAATGGTTCACACACAATGAGTGAGTTCAAAAAAATCTACAAAATCCATACACAATGGCCCTAATAGGACATGATTTCCTTTGGCCATTCTAAGGAGCGGTTACAGTGGATGGTCTCTCTAAATTTCTCCGATCACCCAAAAACTAGTGCACTATAGAGATCTCTTCAACAAATTTCAGCAGAAGCAGTTAGAGTTAGAGGACATATAGCATTTCCTCCCTACACTTCTTGATCGGGGTAGTGTGAGATTTCCTAAAAACATGCAACACTACATGATATGCTTCTACACCCTTTTTCTCAACATGGATCAGGTGCACATGTTAAATTTTTCCATTTACACTTTTTATAGCATGCATATTTTACACAGTGTTTTTACATACATGCATATTTGACTACTGGATCATTTTCTCCTTTCGGTTCCACCTTATGAGAAACAAATAGTCAAATTGGGGTTAATAATGACAACGATAACGCATCGTGATGGTACTTTACATACTAAGCATGCGGGTACACTACACACATGCAAAGCTACACATGCGTTCTACCCTAGGTTCACTCTCATAAATTTTATTCACATATTTCATCTTTAGAATCCACGCTCCTCCACATTTTTATTTTACTCATTCCACTCTTGAGTCTATTCCATCGACATGTCTCCTACTACACTCTACATAGTTATCGGGTACGTATCTCTATCTATTTTATGTTCCGATCTTTCCACTCACGAACATAAAGTGGGGAAAATGTAGACACGTATATTGCAAATTAGATAATATTTATCCGGTATTATATTGCTATTTAGAAGGTTCTCAAGTGTACAAAGTACTAATTAATCCCACTTTTGGCCACCTTTTTCTTATCCTTTATTGATTCTTTCCCACATATTTCCCGATACTTATAAACCCATTTCATGACCATCCCGGCATTCTATCTTGAAATTAGGCGCCACGATCCCATTCTATATACCCCAATCTTTACACAACATCTTTCACTTATTTCTAGGTAATTCTAGCTATTGGTCATCCTTATCTTCTTCTCGGTGAATTTTTGAGATTAATTATGAAATTAAGCTTGATATCCCTATAAATATAAAGATATAAGACCAAAATAAGGGTCCTAGGTCATCGATCATCGATCACCGCTATCACCCCATCTAGGGCTACATACATTGTGTCGGGTTGCATCCACATAATGCCATGCATTCAAGCTAGAGATCTGCATCACAAACACATTCTTAGAGGATGGATGTAGTGATCGACAAAAATAAATTAATATTAATAATAAAAAGGCAAAGAGAAGTGTCATCAATGGAGTGTGGTAGGCATGGCATGTAATAACGGAGTTCAAGGCATGGGCCTTCCGATAGGGCACAAAGGCCTCATAAATGGCACTCGAGACATATCATTTCCCTTTCATAATAAGTTAAACATTTAATTGGAGTCCCAAAGATGTTAACCAGGCTGAAACCCAACTCCATGTTCCAAATTTAGCAGTAATGGATAGTTGCAGCGAGGGTAAGGTGTGACAATGTTTAACTAATGAAAGAACACGACGATCACCCATTCTTAATGCAACAAACAAGTCTCTAACCTGATCAGTTCACATTTTATACATACTCCCTTTCTATGCCAAAATGTGAGCTCCGGAATAGGTATAGATGTCCAACAAGCATAAAAGATAGAGGAATTTTTTTTGATGTTGCAGTTGCAAATGCTCAAGTTGACATGCATGCAAAATGTGGATAATTTCACTAGGCACATGAACTTCTTAGTAGAGCACCTCAAAGAGAGGTTTTTTCATGAAATGCTTTGACTGCAGGTTATGCACAAGATTAGTTTGTTGAAAAGGCTTAGAAACTTTCAAGAAAATGCGATTGGAAGGTGTAAATCTAGGTTCCATCTCCTTTTCCAGCATCCTCCCATTGTGCATTGCAATGGGAGCTCTAGATCAGGGTAGTGATATCCATCAAACATAATGGTTTGCTAGATGTTTAGTTGTAAGTGCCTGCAGAGTGTGGAAGCATGCACTTGACATGTGAACAGTTCGACTAAATGCCTAAAGCATGGCTTGATGGACTGAAATGATGGCATAATATGTACAAAATGGGTTTGTTAGAAAGGTTGTGGAACCTATCAAGCAATGCAAAGCCAAAATTCACAACCTTTACTAGCATCATCCACCCTGTGCCAAAATGGAAGATTTAGAACAGGGAATAGACATCCATCATAACATAATAAAGAAAGGGGTAGGATTTTTTCAGAGTTGTAGTTACAAGTGATATAGTAGGTAGCGTATGCGAAATGTGGTGGAAAAATATTCATGTTTTGCCCGGTGTTCGACAAAATTTTATAATGTTTATTAGACTTCCTTCTGCATGGTGGACCTTCTCGGTTAATCTGAGAAACTACACAAAGCTCAAAAATTAATTGAGAATATTACATTAAAACCCATTTCTAGTGTGTGGGAATCCTTTCTCAAGGCTTGCAAAGTTCATGTAAAATTAGAGCTAGCAGAGATTACATCTAAGTGGTTTCTTTAGCTAAAATATGAAAATGCAGGAAAATAAAAACTTTTCCATCAATGTATTATGAGTGTGTTGGTTGGTCCTTGAGTAGAATTTACATTGAGTCACTTTGGATACAACAATGCTCATGAACTAGTTGCAAAAATCCTCTTCTATTGCGTAATTCGTTGATTGTGATTGTTGACCTCCTGGAGCCCTTTCATACCCTACTTCACACATCATTATTAACCCCGATATCCCTTACCTTTTCTTTCATAATTTTTGTAATTTGGGTTCTTCATTTACAATATAATAGAAACATTAAACCACTAGATAATCATACAAATGGATATGTAACCAAATTTAAATAGTGTAAAGAAATAAAACTTCACCTTGTGATTGATGAAACTGATTTTTTCAATTTAAACATTAAATGTGGTCGCTACCATAACCTTATACGATGATACTAGAGTATCCAAATTAATTTCTCGTATCTTCTATTATTGGCACGAGTGTTAGATGATGTCGTCAAATCAAACAACCTATTTTCTACCTTGCAAAGTTAGAAAAGTGCAAATTCTAAAGGCTTGCAAAACAACAGTCTGAGCCCCGTAAAAAAGCTTTTTCAAATGTTGTATGTGTTCCTTGCTATGTAGAGAGTCACATCAAGTATTAGTTGAAAATCATGTGACTATTTTTCAATCTTTTAACTACTTCTCTAGGGCCCTCATCACTCCGTTTGTAGTGTTAGGGAGCTTTTAAAATTGAAAAGTTGGCTTTCGTTTTGACCCACCGTTTGAACCCTGAGCAACAAAATGCTTATCCACCTTTGCAAACCCCTAGTATTTTTACTAGAAAATGGCCGGAACCTTCAGTTTTGGAAAACCACTATTCTTGATAGCTTGGAAAAGGCATTTTGTAGGCATCCATTCATAGTTTGACTAGGTCAAACTCGACCAATTACCACCGATGGGTTCAGAAAACTCATCGTTGTTTGAAAAAACTTTCTCCAGCTTATGAATTTTGTTAGCTCATGTGAACTCTTGGTGTGTAGGAGGACAAATAGAAACTTACACATGGTCTGTTTTTCCATTGGAAGATAACGTGTACAAGTGGTTTCTTAGCCTTTGGGCCTAAATTGAACTTTTTTGCAACTAACAGGAAAACGTAAAAAGGAATGTTTTAGGACCTCCCATCGGGTTACCTAACCACCGTGGAAAATTATTGATACTTCTAAATAAATTTTTGGAACTTTATATTGTGGCTTGTTGTGTGAATTTTGACTTTTGGGAAAATAGTGTTTCTCTCTCCTTCCTTTCTCTTTCTCTCCCCTTGGTTATGAAATGAAGTGAAATGAAATAAATGAATACATGTACCTAAACCTTTTCTTTAAAAAGAAAATTATTATTATTATTATATGTAAATGGGAGACTAAAAACATTAATTATGTTAGATATAGGTGGATGCCATGCCATCGATTTATCATTGATTTCATGCTCACATGTTTTTACAGGATGCAAGTAAGATGGAGAAACAACGTGGGTGTGATTCATTGTATATTGTTAGAATTTTTGTATGTTAATAGAAGTAATTTTTCATGTATTGTTATGTTATAGTAAAGTTATTTATTGAAATTTGGTACTATGGATGAAATTCTAGTTTTAGGGGTGCGTTGGGAAATATGCAAATAACTCAAGGTGTTCTTTTGATTCATATTTACATATGGGAAAAGAGGGTGGATATATATGTTAAATGAAACTATAGAGGAAATTTCAACATTTTGAAGTATGAAAAGGTTTATAATTGAAGTTTTATAATATTTTAGATGTCAGGGTTTAAGGGAATGTTCATCCACACATGAGTGTTATTTTGATCCTCAAATTTTGTATTGTAAAAGTTGGATATGTATGTTAAATGAATTTGAATTTAAAATATTGTAGTGCATTTCCAGTGTTCAATAGATGATTAATTAATTAGTGTGTTGTATTCTTACCTTGTAAATGTAATAAAGAGATCTAAATGAAACACTCAACCCTAGTATAGGACTCGTGTTCAAATACCTTCATACGTGAATCCTTTTAGTGTCGAAGACTAAAACCTTAGTATAAAATTCAATCTCTAAACTCGATGTCATTGGTCTCGCATGATATTTCTTAGCCCAAAAGAAATTGAAACTATAAAATGAACTTAAAATTTTGTGCTCGATGGAACCTCCTAGCTTAGATAAATAAGACTCCTAGTTTATGTTATCGTCATGATTGGTATTTTTAGCATTATCGTCGTGAACCCGATGATTAGAAATGACCTTGAAAAACTTTATCTGGAGTAAGTAGAACTAACACCTCCTTAGTATCATAGTCGTCTACCAAGTCTTATGAAGTTACACCTAGAAGTTAACTTCATCCTTGAATGAATTCCATGTGGGATACAGACTACGCACATGGACCTAGTGCAATAGTTGTACTATGATTTAAACTCTTGTTAATGATCTCTTTATTTCCTCACAACTAAATTTGTTACTTTGGCTAGTGACAATATAGCACCTTGATCTTTTATGAAGGGTTTATAGGTAAATATGTTTTCACACCTTAATATGATCTGATAGGGTGTAGATCCCGAGTGCAAACTCAAATTAAACTAAACCTTAGTTGATTTAAAGGTTATCTTGTGGGTAGAATATTATAATTAACTCTTGCAAATGAAATCAATTTGAAATACGTTAACTTAAGAGAAACCAGAAGCTGAAAACTTGGTTCCATAATCCCTTGTTATGTTTTTATGACATTAAGAATAAAATAAATTTCACATGCGGTATCGTGAAATTAGGAAAGATGGGATATCACTTTGAAAAAAAATCACTTGTGGTTTGTGTGTGGTTTTAATGCTTCAAATCATGTACTTCTTCAAGATGTTAGTCAAATATTCTTGTATTCCTTTTGTTATAAAACAATATTAATAATGAGACCATATTACAATGTAAGAGTAAATCATATAAGAGTAAAATGAGATTCGAGGTTAGGAATAATATCACTCTTAGAGTCCTATAACTCAAATAAACATTTTCATGTGTTAGAAACTATATGAATTGCCCTTGGTTAGATGAACTTGAGAAAAAAATATATATATATATATATATATATATATATATATATATATATATATATATATATATATATATATATATATATATATATATATATATATAATTTATTGATGTGGAAATGTTGAATGGATTCAACAAGTTATTGATCTATATTAACTATGGTAGGGAAATAAATTTACTGTGATCAAAGAATGTTTTGGGGAAAAGGTATCTTGAATCTAAATCTCCCTCAAATCCTAAGATTTCTTTCTTGATATCACATCAAATTCACTTATGTAGTAAGGGTAAAATTTAAACATCATATAAACATTTGAGAAGCATAATCTTAACATAAGAATGAGAGAATTAGGAACTTTGTATGTAATTTGAAATATGCCAACTAATTATGTAAGTTAAGGAGATTGTTGTAAGGGATAAAGAACCAACTTAAATGGACAAACTATAAGTTGAATGTGAAATGAATTTTAGAATCTGTAGGTGAAAAATAAAGAAATAGAAAATTATCCTTGCATAATAATGTTCTTGGAATGTTTATCATAACTAAGATGTGATCATGGAAATGATGTGTTGTGGGTTTTCAATCCTTTGGTCTCTTTTTTTGTGGTTGGGTCATTACTAGCATTTGTTCTTTGGGGAAATTGCAACATCGACATGTATATGGTGTTGTCATGTGTCTTTATGAGTCAATTACTTATGTAAGTATCTTATGTGTTATTGAGTTTCCCTACTTGGAGCCCTTGTGGTGTTGTGTAGTGAGAAATGTAAGTAAAAAAAGTAAAAACTATCTTGGTAGTATTTTTGTGTGTAAATTGTGGGCATTACATTTGCTATCAGGTGAAGGTTCATGCTCTCGAACTTCTAGGGCAGATTGGAGTTGTGGTGTTTTTTTTTTGCATAATGGTGGTAGATAATGGAAGAGTAATGTGATATAAGCATGATGTGAACTATGTCATAATTGTGATATTCTTAATGCACATGTTGTGCATGTCAATTACTTCATATTTTTTATCATGTTGATGTGCTTGTGATGAGATTATTCTCTCTCTTTTTGTGGATTCTATGAAGATTTTACATGTGATGTATCACCTTGTTGTGTGTGAATGGAATGTTATTGTTGATTACAAAGTGTTGGATCATTTTGACATTTTGTGATATGTAGGTGTGTTGATATGTTGTATGAAAAGATTGGTGTATAATGAATTGGATTGTATCATGATGTTGTCACCGTATTGTGATGAATCGTGTGCATCACCATGTTGCATTGCAATTGGCTATCTATTGTAATGTTATACATTGTGTTACTCATATGTATAATTCATGTAATATGTGATGGTTCATTTCATGATTTAGGGGCATATGATGAGCATATGATCCTTCTTGTGCAATGATTGCACTTTTGGTACAGAATGTAATAATGTGATTTATCGTAACCTATGAAAGTAATGATTGTGTTATACCTTGTATATATATCATGTAAGATGTTATGGTTAATTTGTGTGAATCACCATTGTGTTAGTGATGTAGTTATGTGTTATGTTGTGAGCCCTACACTAACCAAACCTAAGGGAAATTGGTAAAATGTGTATGTTTGGAGTGAGGAAATGTGTATTGTTGACCAGTCACTCAAGCCAAGTATGAGATAGGAAGTGGAGTCTTACATAGGCTGAAAACCCACTTTTGATCATGTGGTATTTATGGAACTTGCTCAAAAAGTGTCATGCATATTGTGTTTTGCGGACACCTTAGGCTCAGTAGATGGAGAATCATACTCCTTTCTCTCTCCCTATATGGTTATCGTATAGATTCAACCTAAGTGTAGTTATGACTATGTTGAGCCTTGTCGAAGTGGTGGCGAGATGATTCAAACATAGATGATGACAGTTGTATTATTTGATATTTTATTTAATGATCGAGGCTCAATTTCGAGTGCCAAGAACTTGCTAAGAACCTCTTTAGTGTCCGTATAAGGCCACATAGTTATTGTGATGTGCTATTTCACTATATGTATTTTATTCGTAAATTGAACACTTTCCCTTTTCTTGCTAGAATGAGAAGTTTTCTTGATTGACATGTTCTTATATTTTAGGCATTTATTTTTTTGTTGCACTAACATGTAGATTTTTGCACTAACCATGGCTAATTAGCCATTTACCTCTCTTAGTGTTAAATTTGCGTATCAAGTTTAAAAGTTTTATAGCCTAGCCCAAGGCTTGATATTTTTGCCACTTGGCATTTGAAATGGATTTTTATGATTGTTCTAATGTCGTAATGTGTTGGAATAGGTCATGTGATTCAACATGGAGTGGTGAAACCTATGGACCCACTTCGTTGTATAGGGGTACACCCCAAGGAGTTACAGATAACTAGTGGGTTGTTGAAACACGAGTTATTATGTCACTTAGGATAGGGGTGTCTGGACTTTATGTGCCTAGGGCCATATGGTGACCAACCTCTTTTGGGGAGAAAAAGGAAAATTTAGCTTTATTTTATTTTCTGAGGGAGGCATAAGAGACTTGAGGGAGGCATAAGATACTTGAGGGAGGCATAAGAGATTTGTGTGGGTGTGATTGATGCTTTGGGAGGTATATGGAGTTTCCTGTGATTCTTCGGAGGTATATGTATTTGTTTTGTGATGTTTGGGAGCTATATGGAGTTTTTTTGTGATGTTTGTGGAGGTTTATGGAGTTGTTGTTATGATTTATGTTAACTTTTGTGAGTTTGGTTTATGTCTTGTCATATTGGTCCCATCTTGACACTGTGTAGCTATAATTATGGGTTCTAGTTGTGTGAAACAATTGTATGTGTAGATGTTGGGAATTCCATGTGTTATAGTATGTCTATGATACAAGTACATTTGTACCAAGGGCATGTATATGAGAAGTACTATGTGTGTGGATCATGTATGTTCTTCCATGATTTGGTTGATTTCTTGTGATGTTATAGAGTCATAGAAGTATGTAGAGATATGTCTTATGGACAGTTATTGGTGTTTTTGGTTCTTATGTTGCATCATGATGTCAGTTCTATTACACACCCATGAACATAAGAAAACTAAAATATCAAGCAATGAAATACTGAGAGTTGAGGTTACTAAATAATATTAAGGAAAATGACTAAGTAATAAATAAAATAGGGAACTACCAATCTTCATAAAACATTAAAATTAAGGTATTTCAAAAATTATTTTCCTTCCTTGTGGTCACGTCGTATCGACAAGATGGTTTATTAAACGACATGTGTCACTATTGACATTCATGCCTACGTATCCTTTGATATTTGGCATTGTGTCACATCGAGAACAATGTTGTTAAAAGGGGATGGAAATTTTCTGACTGAAAAAACAAAATTAATATTAATAATAAAAAATAAAGAGAAGTGTAAGTTCGGTGGAGTGAGGAAGGGGTGACGTGTGACAGTCAGGTTGAAGGCATTGGCCTTCCTAAGTAGGTTAAGGTGGGGCCTCATGAATGGAAGTAAGAACTGTCATTTCCATTGCATAATAAGTTAAACACTTAACTGGATTCCTAAAGATGTGAACTAGGTAAAAACCCAACTCCATGTTCCAAATTTAGTAGTAATGGATACCTGCAGTGAGGGTAGGGTGTGATAGTGTTTGACCGAGTGAAAGAATGTGATAGTCACTAGTCTCAATAAAAAAATAGGTCTCCAACCTAATAAGTTCACATTTTTCTACATACTCTTCTGCGCCAAAATGTGAGCTCCAGAACATGTATGGACGTCCAACAAGCATAAAATATGGAGGAATGTTTTCTCGATGTTGCGATTTGCAAATGCTCTAGTCGGCGTGCATGCAAAATGTGAAACTTTTCACTGGGCATGTGAAATTCTTGACAGAGCACCTCACGAGATTTCTTTGCATGAAATGCTTTGACTACAGGATATGCACGAGATGGGTTTGTTGAAAAGGCTTAGAAACTTTCAAGAAAATGTGATTGGCAAGTGTAAATCTAGGTTCCATCTCCTTTTCCAACATCCTCGTAGCATGGGCTGTAATGGGAGCTCTAGAGTAGGGTAGTGATATCCATCAAACATAATGGTTTTCCAGATGTTTAGTTGTAAGTTCCCTAACAAATGTGCCTGTAGAGTGTGGAAGCATGCACTTGGCATGTGAAAAGTTCGACTAAATGCCTGAAGCGTGGCCCGATGGATCTGAAATGATGGCATAATATGTACAAAATGGGTTTGTTAGAAAGGTTGTGGAACCTATCAAGAAATTCAAAGAAAGGCTTCACAACCTTTACCAACATCCTCTACCCTATGCCAAAATGGAAGATTTAGAACAGGGAATGGACATCCATCACAACATAATGAAGAAAGGGGCAAGATTTTTTGTCGATGTTGTAATTACAAGTGCTCTAGTAGGTATGTATGTGAAATGTGGTGGAAAAAATATTGCTTACCTTGGTGTTTGAAAAAATCATCCATAAAAATGTAATTTCACTTAGTGTAATTATTACATATTTTGGTATGTGTGGGAAGAGTGAAAGTGTATTAGAATTATTTTTATCAATGTGATATTATGGTATTTAATGTGATTTCATAATGTTTATTGAAATTCCTAGACAAAAGTGGGAAACTACAAAAGATCAAAATTTAATTAAGAATATTACATCAAAAACCATTTCTAGTGTGTGGTCAGCATTTCTCGAGGCTTGCAAAGTTCATGGAAAATTAGAGCTAGTAGAGATTGCATCCAAGTGGCTTCTTGAGCTAAAATATGAAAATGTAGGAAAATAAAAACTTTTCCATCGACGTGTTGTGAGTGTGTTGGTTGGTCCTTGAGGAGCATGTGCATTGAGTCACTTTGGCTACAATAATTCTCGTGAACCGCTTGACGAAATCCTCTTCTATTGTGTGGTTCTACTTTGGTTGTGACTGTTGACTTCACGGAGCCCTCACATACCCTACTTCACTCATCGTTGTCAGGCATGGTCTCCCTTACCTTTTCTTTCATAATTTTTGTAATTTTGGTTCTTCATTTGTAATATAATAGAAACGTTAAACCACTAGATAATCATACAAATGGTTATGTAACCAAATTTAAATAGTGTAAAGAAATAAAACTTCACCTTGTGATTGATGAAACTGATTTTTTCAATTTAAACATTAAATGTGGTCACTACCATAACCTTATACGATGATACTAGAGTATCCTAATTAAGTACTAGTATTTTTGGTTTTAGCGAGAGTTAGAGATGTCATCAAATTAAACAACCTTTTGCCTACCTTGCAAAGTTAGAAAAGTAGAAATTGCAGAGATTTGCAAAACAATAGTTTGAGCCCCACTATATAGTTATCGAATGTCGTATGTGTTCCTTGTTATGTAGAGAGTCACGTCAAGCATTAGCTTGACCTCATGTGATTGTTTGCACTCTTTTCACCACTTCTCTAGGAGCCCCATCACTCCGTTTGCACTTTTAGGGAGCTTTTAAAACTGAAAAGTTGGCTTTCGTTTTGACCCACCGTTTGAACCCTGAGCAACAAAATGCTTATCCACCTTTGCAAACCCCTAGTATTTTTACTAGAAAATTACTTGGAACCTTCAGTTTTGGGAAAACCACTATTCTTGATAGTTTGGAAAAGGAATTTTGTAGGCCTCCAGTCAAAGTTTGACTAGGTCAAATTAGACCAATTACAACCGGTGGGTTTAGAAAAATTGTCACCATTTGAAAACATTCGCTTGTTTGAATTTTGTCAACTCCTGTGAATTCTTGGTGTATAGGTGAACACATAGAAACTTACATGTGGTGTTTTTTTTAGTGGAAGACAACGTTTAGAAGTGGTTTCTTAGCCTCTGGGCCTAAATTAAACATTTTTGCAACTAGCAAGAAAACGTAAAAAGGAAAGTTGTAAGATCTCCCGTCGGGTTAACCTACCACCATGGAAACTTGTAAACACTTGTAAATAACTGTTTGGAACTCTATCTTATGGCTCATTGTGAGAAATTTTACTTTTAAGAAAATAGTGTTTCTCTCTCCTTGGTTACGAAATGAAGTGAAATGAAATGAAATGAATACACATCTCTAAACCTTTTCTTTCTAATACAAATTTGAATTATTATTATATGTAAATGGGAAACTAAAAACATTAATTATGCTAGATCTAGGTGGATGTCATGCCAGTGATTTATCGCTGATTTCATGCTCACATGTTTTTGCAGAATACAAGTAAGATGGTGAAACAACGTGGGTGTGATTCCTTATATATTGTTGGAATTTTTGTATGTTAAGAGATGTGTTTGGACTCTATGCGTCAAGGGCCATAGGGTGACCGACCTCTTTTAGGGAGCAAAAAGGAAGATTAGCTTTATTATATTTTCTTGACGGAGGCATAAAAGACCTTAGGGAGACATAAGAGACTTGAGGGAGCCATAAGAGGTTTTTGTGGGTGCGATTGATTCTTTTGGAGGTATATGGATTTTTCTTGTGATTCTTAGGAGGTATATGTATTTTTGTGATGCTTGGGAGCTATATGGAGTTGTTTTGTGATGTTTGTGGAGCCGTATGGAATAGGTGTTGTGATTTATGTGTACTTTTGTGAGTTTTGTTTATGTCTTGTGATATTGTTCCCATATTGACACTTTGTGTAGCTATAATTATGGTTTCGAGTTATGTGAAACAATTGTATATGAATATTTTGGAATTCCATGTGTTATAGTATGTCTATGATACAAGTACATTTGTGCTAGGGGCATTTATATGAGAAGTACTATGTGTGTGGATCATGTATGTTCTTCCATGGTTTGGTTGAGTTCTTGTGATGTGATACAGTCATAGAAGTATGTAGAGATATGTCTTGTGGACAATTAGTGGTGTGTTTGGTTCTTGTGTCGCATCGTGATGTCGATCGTTGGGCACCCATGAACATAAGAAAACTAAAATATTAAACAATGAAATACTAAGAGTTGAGGTTAGTAAATATTGTTAAGGAAAATGACTAACTAAGTAATAAAAAAGGGAACTTCCAATCTTCATAGAACATTAAAATTAAGGTATTTCAAAAATTAGTTTGCTTCCTTGTGGTCACATCATATCAACAAGCTGTTTTATTAAATGACATGTGTCATTATTGAAATTATTTCCTTATGTATCCTTTGAGCTTTGGCGTTGTGTTGCATCGAGGATGATGCTCTTAAATGGGGAGGAAATTCGGTGACTAATTTTTTTAATATTAATAATAAAAAAATAGAGAGAAGTATCAGTTCGGTGGAGTGTGGCGGGGTGGCATGTGGAAAGTTCAAGGCATGGGACTTCCCGATAGGGTACGTGGTCCTCACAAGTGACAGAAGACCTGTCATTTCCCTTGCATAATAAGGTAAACACTTAATTGGAGTCCTAAAGACCTTAACCAGTTGAAACCCAACTCCATGTTATAAATTTAATAGTAATGGAAAGATGCGGTGAGGGAAGGGTGTGACAGTGTTTGACCAATGAAAGAACATGACAGTCACTAGTTCTCGATGCAACAAATAGGTCTCCAACCTAATCAATTAACATTTTTCGCATACTCAATTTATGTGCCAAAATGTGAGCTCCATAATAGGTATGTACGTCCAACAAACATAAAAGATAGAGGAATTTTTTTGATGTTACAATTGCAAAAGCTTTAGTTCAAGTGCATGCAAAATGTGGAACCTTTCACTAGGCATGTGAACTTCTTAGAAGAGTGCCTCAAAGAGAGATTTGTTCATGAAATGCTTTGATTGCATGATATGCATGAGATGGGTTTGTTGAAAAGGATATACAAATTTCAAGTAAATTCGATTGGTACGTGTAAATTTAGGTTCCATCTCCTTTCCCTCCATCCTCCTAGTGTGCATTGTAGTGGGAGCTCTAGAGCAAGGTAGTGATATCCATCAAACATAATGGTTTTCCAGATAATCAGTTGTAAGTACCATAGAAGATGTGTCTCAGTAGAGTGTTGAAGTATGCACTTGACATGTGAACAATTTGGCTAAATGCCTAAAGCATGGCCTGATGGACAAAAATGATGGAAAAATATGTACAAAATGGGTTTGTTAGAAAGGTTGTGGAACCTATCAAGCAATGCAAACCAGGCTTGACATCCTGTACCAACATCCTCCAACTTGTGCCAAAATGGAAGATTTAGAACAGGGAATGGACATCCATCACAACATAATGAAGAAAGGAGCAGGATTTTTTCGATGTTGTAGCTACAAGTGCTCTAGTAGGTATGTATGTGAAATGTGGTGGCAAAAATATTGTTGTCTGGTGTTCAAAAAAACATCCATAAAAATGTAATGTCATTAAGTGTAATTATTGCATGTTTTGGCATGCGTGGGAAGAGTGAATGTGCATTAGAATTATTTTTATCAAATGCAATATTATGGTAGTTAACCAGATTTCATAATGTTTATTGAACTTCCTTCGCATGCATGGCAGACCTTCTCAATTAAGCTAGGAAAATACACAAAGCTCATAAATTAATTAAGAATATTAAATTAAAACCCAGTTCCAAAGTGTGTAGGGAACCTTGCTCGAGGCTTGTAAAGTTCATGGCAAATTAGAGCTAGCAGAGATTGCATCCAAGTCGCTTTTGAGCTAAAATATGAAAATGCAAGAAAATAAATGTTTTTCCATTGACTTGTTATTAGTGTGTTGGTTGGTCCTTGAGGATAATGTGCATTGAGTCACTTTTCGTATAACAATTCTCATGAACCGCTTGATTCGCTGGTTCGACATTGTGGATCGCCTGGAGCCCTTGCATACCATACATCACTCATCGCTGTTAGGCATGGCCCCCTTACCTTTTCTTTCATAATTTTCATAATTTTGGTTTTCATTTGCAATATAATAGAAACGTTAAACCACTAGATAATCGTACAAATGGATATGTAACAAAATTTAAATAGTGTAAAGAAATAAAACTTCACCTTGTGATTGATGAAATTGATTTTTTCAATTTAAAAATTAAATGTAGTCACTACTATAACCTTATATTATGATACTAGAGTATCCGAATTAAGTTCCGTATGTGTTGGTATTGTTGAGAGTTAAATGATGTTGTAAAATCAAACAACATGTTTTCCTACCATGCAAAGTTAGAAAAGTGTAAATTCTAGAGGCTTGCAAAACAACATTTTGAGCCCCGTAAAAGACTTTTCAAACATCGTATGTGTTTCTTATTATTGAGAGAGTCACATCAAACATTATCTCAACCTCATGTGACTATTTGACCTCTCTTTTCACCGCTTCACTATGAGCCCTATCACTCCATTTGCACTCTTAGGGGCTTTTAAAATAGAAAATCTGGCTTTCATTTTTACCCATTGTTTGAACCCCCGAGCAATAAATGGCTTATCCACCTTTCGCAAAACCCCTAGTATTTTTACTACAAAATTTCTTGGAACATTCAATTCTGGGAAAATCACTATTCTTGATAGTTTGGCAAAGGCATTTTGTAGCCCTCCAATCATAATTTGACTAAGTCAAACTAGACCAATTACAACCAATGGGTTCAGAAATCTCATCGCCGTTCACTAATTCTAAATTCTATCAGCTCCTGTGAATTCTTGGTGTATAGGAGGACATGTAGAAACTTACACATGGTGTGTTTTTCCATCAGAAGACAATGTTTGAAAGTGGTTTCTTAGCCTCCAAGCCTAAATTGAACATTTTTACAACTAATAGGAAAATGTAAAAATGAAATTTGTATGACCTCCCATCGAGTTACCTAATCACAATGGAAACTTTTTGACACTTGTAAATAAATTTTTGGAACTCTATCTTATAACTCGTTGTGTGAAATTTGACTTTTGGGAAAATAATGTTTCTCTCTCCTTCCTTTCTTTTTCTCTCTACTTGGTTACAAATGAAGTGAAACGAAATGAAATGAATACATGTCTCTAAACCTTTTCTTTTGAATGCAAATTTTGATTATTATTATATGTTAATGGAAAACTAAAAACATTAATTATGCTAGATCTAGGTGGATGCCATGCAAGCAATTTATCTTTTATTTCATGCGCACATGTTTTTAAAGGATGCAAGTAAGATGGTGAAACAACGTGGGTGTGATTCATTGTATATTGTTAGAATTTATGTATGTTAAGAGAAGTAAATTTTAATGTATTGTTATGTTACAATAAATTTTTTTATTCAAATTTGGAAATATGAATGAGATGCTAGTTTTAGGGGTGCTTTGGCAAATGTGCATGTAACTAAAGGTCTTCTTTTAATTGATATTTACATATGGAAAAAGGGGTGGATATAGATACACACACACACACACACACACACACACACACACACACACACACACACACACACACACACACACACACACACACACACACACGTACACACATGTGTGTGTGTGTGTTAAATGAAAATGTAGAAGAAATTTCAACATTTGTGAAGTATGAAAGGGTTTATAATTGAAGTTCCATAATATTTTAGATATCATGGTTTAAGGGGATGTTCATCCACACATGAGTGTCATTTGAGCCTCAATTTTTTTATTATAAAATTTTGATGTGTATGTTAAATGAATTTGAATTTAAAATATTGTACTGCATTTCTAGTGTTTAATAGACAATTAATTAATTAGTGTGTTGTATCTTTAGCTTGTAAATGTAATAAAGATATGTAAATGAAATGCTCAACCCTAGTATAGCTTTCGTGTTTAACTACCTTTAATGTGTGATTCCTTTTAGTGTTGAAGACTAAAACCTTAGGATAAAATTCAATCTCTACACTCGATGTCATCTGTCTCGCATGATCTTTCTTAGCCAAAAATAAATTGAAACCGTAAAATGAACTTAAAATTTTGTGCTTGATTGAACCTCCTAGCTTAGATAAATAAGAATCCTAGTTTGTGTTATCATCATGATTGGTATGTTTACCATTATTTGTCATGAACCCGATGATTAGAGGTGACCTTGAAAAACTTTATCTGGAGTAAGTAGAACTAACACCTCCTTAGTATCCTAGTCATCTACCAAGTCTTACGAAGTTATACCTAGAAGTTAACTTCATCTTTGAATGAATTCCATGTGGGATCCAAACGATGCAAATGGACCTAGTGCAATAGTTGTACTATGACTTAAAATCTTGTTAATGATCTCTTTACTTCCTCATAGCTAAATGTGTTACTTTGGCTAGCGAGAATATAGCACCTTGATCTTTTACGAAGGTTTTATAGGGTAAATATGTTTTCACACCTTAATTTGATCTATAATAGGGTGTAGATCCCTAAGTGCAAATTGGAATTAAACTAAACCTTAGTTGATTTGAAGGTTATCTTGTGGGTAGAAAATTATAAGTAACTCTTTGTAAATGAGATCGATTTGAAATATGTTGACTTAAGAGAAACCAGGAAACTGAAAACTTAGTTCCATAATCCCTTGTTATGTTTTTTATGATATTAAGAATAAAAGAAATTTCACATGCGATATCATGAAATTAGGAAAGATGGGATATCACTTTGAAAACAAATCACTTGTGGTTCATGTGTGGTTCTAATGCTTCCAATCATGTACTTCTTCAAGATGTTAGTCAAATATTCCTGTAACCCCTTTTGTTATAAAACAATGCTAATAATGAGACCATATTGCAATGTAAGAGTAAATCATATAAGAGTAAAATGAGATTCGAGGTTAGGAATAATGTCACCCTTGGAGTCCTTATAACTCAACTAAACATTTTCATGTGTTAGAAAGAATATGAATTTCCCTTGGTGAGATCAACTTCGAGGAAACCAAATATATATATATCTATATATATATATATATCTATATATATATATATATAAATCCAAATAAAATTTCTTGATGTGGAAATGTTGAATGGATTCAACAAGTTATTGATCTATATTAACTATGGTAGGGAAATAAATTTACCGTGATCAAAGAATGTTTTTGGGGAAAAGGTATCTTGAATCTAAATCTCCCTCAAATCCTAATATTTCTTTCTTGATATCATGTCAGTTTCACTTATGTAGTAAGGGTAAAATTTAAACATCGTATAAACATTTTAGAAGAATAAGATTAACATAAGAACAAGAGAATTAGGACCTTTTTATGAAATATGAAATATGTCAACTAACTATGTAAGCTAAGGAGATTGTTATAAGGGATAAAGAACCAAATTAAATGGATGAAATGTAAGTTGAATGTGAAATGAATTTTAAAATATGTGGGCGAATTTTTTTTTGGAATGTTTATCATAACTAAGATGTGATCATGGAAATTTTGTATTGTGGTTTTCAATCCTTTGGTCCCTTTTTTTTTTTGGTTGGGTAATTACTATCATTCGTTCTTTGGGGAAAGTGTGTCATCAACATGTATATGGTGTTGTCATGTGTCTATGTGATTTGACGACTTATGTAAGTATCTTATGTGTTGTTGAGTTTCCCTACTTGGAGCCCTTATGGTGTTGCGTAGTGAGAAATGTAAGTAAAAAATAAATTATCCTGGTTTTTTTTTGTTGTATTTGTATTTGTAAATTTTGGGTGTTACAATAATAAGGATCCTAGATCATTACATCCTATCACTACTATGATTCCATCTAGGGTTACATACATTGCATCAATTACATCCACATAGTGCGATGCATTCAAGATAGTAGATCCGCATCACACACACATTCTTAGAGGATGAGGGATTCTATTCATTCTATACTAAAATATAAATCTTCTATAGTTATTATAGCTCACTATTTCAAAAAGTGTGTGACACGAGAGCATCTAGGCCACAACATGCACACACTCACTAGAACTACATCGGGGTATGTAATGTAGTTTAAAGCTCAGCGATAAGTTCACCGATTTTATGGCTGAGATTAGTCTCGATTCATTGTTCTTCTTATTGTCCAAGGCATCATCATGTTCATTTGGTGAATCAAGTGCGGTAGATAGGAAGGGTTTCATATCTCCTTACGACACTTTGTAGAACACGGATCTGAGCTTTTTCATAGTTCCCAGTTCCTAGAAGTAATACTAGAGCACCACGACATGCCCAAGTACACTGTCAGTGCCCGTGTCACTTAAGATAGTTTGTATCTACCCTTTGTAGGGCCCTTAAGTGTTAGTTTGTACTATCAAGTTCCAGTTCAAGTCTGCGACAACCTGCGACAAGTTTGTTATAATCACCTAAGTCATTTCCCTTTTCCTTCTTGCACATTAGGGTTTTATTTAATCTAGAATAGTTTATTTACATTTATTATCATAGTGTTTTAGTTCATTTATAGTGTTTGTGTCCTCCTAATAAGATTAACACTAAAACCCTAAATACTCCATTCAAAGCACTTATTTTTGTTAATCAATATGCACTGTAAGGAATTCATTGGCTCTAAGTTGCTATCTAAATCGGTTTTTGATGGAAAGGTAATTGGCATAAATATATATAAAATTTATAATCCCATACAATTTGAGGAAATATCTTGTTGTGCAGGTTTGGCAAATGTTAGTGGTAAAGGAGAAGTCGAGAGAATGCTCCTAGAAAGTGAAAGCGAGAAAATATTTTGAAAGAAAAGAGCCCAAGTGACTAGCTCTACGGAAGAAACCCATGCAAGGTAATGCAAAGTATTATTTAGGTAAAACTAATGATGATATTATTTCTCGAAGAATGGGAAATCCTCTCATCATGATGGTGAGAGTGAATCAATATACAATCAAGAAGGGAACAACCTTCCAATCATGAGGAAAACACTAAGAAAGAATTCAAGGAATATACAAAGATATATAAACATCCCAAAGGAGGACATAACACATTTTCACCTCATCTTATGTGCACAAAGGCCATTCCTTACAAGCTTAAGTACTCCAATGTTTACTTTGATTATGAGAAAAATGGCTCTATAATACAATGAATTCGGTATACCTATCCATGTTTTATTTGTTGAATGAATAACCATTGTGTGGCTATGTGTTGAAACATAATGTCCATCCAAAGGAATACTATGTCCTTTAAGAAGAAAATGGAAATTTATAAATATTAAACTCCAGTTCAAAATGCGGAGAATGGAAAGAAGGAATTATTTTCCAAGAGAATGGGAAAGAACTATTGCTCTCCGATTATAATACAAGTTTCCATTGGGTTGAAAAATGTTTGAATCTTCATCTAGAACTTCATCCAAATACCAAAAACAAGAAATTTGTGAAAGAACAAACAATATAAGAGGTATCAAATTAAAAATCCCACCTATCCAAAGAAGATACAATCAAGAGGGGGTAACTTTAAGATGATCATCCATAAAAATGGGTCAGTAAGAAATTGTTTGGTTTCATGGATGGTATATTTACATAGCTTAATTTTTTAGTATGATTATGTATCCATTGTTGAAGAATCGTGAATGAATCTAAACCTATTTACATGAGAAAGTGTGGAGGTAGATCACTCATTGAGAGTGAAATATGGAGCATCCATCAAGTTGAAAATCACATTATAAGTAGCCCATTGTAAGGGGTATCATTTTCTATTTTGAATTCTCATATTGATGTTTACATTAGTGTTGGAAATTTTTATTACCATTTCTTGTAGCATTAAGGAAAGATGGGTGAAGAGGCACTCCATTGACAAATAAATTTAAATAAAGGTTCTCCAAGTCCATTTCATGGGTATAAAACCAACCGAGAGACTTGTTGATGCAAATCTTATAGCATGCATATGAGCCAAAGTTTTATTTCAAGTGGAAGATGAAGTGACATGTGATTAAAATAATAAACTCTTCCATAGAGAGTGATACTCAATGGAGAACTATTATTTTACAGATGAATTGTTGCATCCATTTTCCTTCATTGAAATATGTTCTTTCAATGTATGTGCAATTATTTATCTACAATTTTTGTATGAAAAATGTTTGGAAAATATTTCTAAATGAAATTATTTTTACAATCCATGTATGTTGCATTTGATTATAATACCTTAGCAAGGGAAAATTGTGTAAGTGGTAGCTATTAAAAAGCCATTTATCATTCATTGTAATCTTTTTCCTTTTTTGAAAATAATAAATGGAAGAAGAATACAAATAGCATACATTAATAGGAGAGCTTCATTCTAGCCTATAAATAGTGTACTAACATGGCCAAGAGAATCCACAAAGAAAAATACCAAGACAAAAAGAGTGCAAAAAGCTAATTTGGTAGAGATAGGAGGGATTCATGAACAATCTTTATCACATGGGTTTGTATATTCCAGTTTGGGGACAAACAGTCTTGAAGAACTAAGAATCAAAGTACTTCCATACATGCGGAAGTACTCCATAAAAACTTCAAACTATATGAGCCTCTAATTTTCAAGCTTTGAGTGCACCCTTTTGAAGATCTAAAATAAATCCCCTCAAAGAGACAGAATGGAAATACCTCTAGGTGTGGATCTCCCAATAGTGAGGTAAGTCTCGAGTGGGCCAACTTCCATGGAATAACACCTATCCTACTAATCCTAACTCTAAAAATTTGTGAAGTTGAGGGATTAATAAAAATTAATGGTAAATGAGGTGATACACCAAAATTTTGTGACAAGCTACTTTTTGTTATAAGATGCAGAATTTGAAAATTAAAACTAATGACTTACACAACTCACTAAAGAGTAATTAATAAGGTACATTCAATGAAGGCTATAATTTTCAACAAGAAACATTCTAAGGAGGGTGTTCCTATAATATAATTTTTCTACAAAATACTAGTACATTCAAATCTATAATCAAATAACTAATATGAGAAAGAAAATAAGTTTTATTTCTCAAAAACAATTACTTTTAAAATTGGCATCAATTCATTATAGTGGTAGTCATCCCCTTACAATGATCTGAACATGAGTATATATAGAATTTGAGGAAAGAGGAGAGGAAAAAGGAAGTGGAGATGCAATTGGAAAAGGCTTCACTTGAATTCCCAGTTTTCTCCTTGTTAACTTCTTGGTCAAAAGAGAACTTAAGAAGAATGAAACTTGTCTTCAACACTTGATATTCAAAACTAGGAGGTTTTGTTAAACTAATTGCCAACCTGTCTCGAATCATTTCACAACTTGTGAAAGCTTAAGAATTTGATAGCCCATTAACAATAGCTAAACGAGGTAACTAACTCAAGTGCATATCCTTTGGAATTGGATAGAATATTATGTTTCATGGGGTTGACTAAGGATTGAATAATAATAAAAAAATTTTGAGCAATAACCATCAAATGATTATTATAAGCAATGATGCATCATTTTGATATTGTGAACCCTTTTAGACTTAATGATTACCATGGTTGACAAAGTTGACCATAACTATGGTCAATCATTTGGCTCACCATGGTTACGGCTGGCTGAGCCTAACAATCACACACGTTAGTGCAGCCTATTCCAAAATTCGAGCCTATGACCTCTGCGCAATGCCAAGGAACCCACCAACCACTGCGCCATGTTGTTTAATCGGTCATATTTTGGAAAAACTACTATTTGACGTCAGTTGCTAACTTACGTGATAGTTAGGCTGATTGGTTACGACCAACCATGCTAACCAAAACTAGGAAGTCACCCTAAAACAAAACATTATTTCATTTTTATTTGCTCTTATATGTGAGTGTGACCGCATTATTGGAGATTTAGAGGGTTATTGGAGTTCGTTTGGAGGTTTTACAATCTCATATTTCATTATTTTATAATTTTGAAAATGTTTGGTGAGTTTTTGCATGTTTTGGACTCCTCCTTTGTTGAAAAGGGCTCTATCCAAGCCACCATAGGAGCATTGAAAATGTGTTCACCGCCGACACAATCGAGCCATGATTAGAAGCTTTGGAATCATGTTGTTAGAAGAATAAGATCTTTTTTCATCAACATTTCTCTATCATTAATACTTTGTGGAGCTTTGTTCCTTCCATGCTCGATTCTATGGATGAAGGTATGGTTATATTTATTTTGATTTTTCTTCACACTATTTGGTGTTTTGCCAAAAAAAATGACCAAAATCTACTTTTTTTTAATCATACAAATGGCTGCAATGTCTTGGGCATTTTATTTTTACAATAAATTGAAAATCATAAAAGGTATTTTAGTTCTTGTGTATTTCTCACTGTTCATTCAGATAACAAAATTTTCCTCTGGAAATCTGGGTGAACACTCGCCTCTTTAATTGTATATAAGGATGAAAGCGTTGAAATTTCCCAAAATGTTGTTGTTTAGACCTTTCTTTAAGCTAGGAAACTACATTTCCACTTTGAAATGTTGAATGAAAACTTGCAATTTTGGAAAATTTTGAATAATAAATTCATATTGCTTTCATTTAATTTTTAACTTGGAACATAGAGTGAAGACTTTTGCAATTTGATCTATCTTTGAAAGTTTGTATGAGAACTTTTGAAAGGATAAAATGATGAACAATGGATCTCTCTTTTTGCATGATATTTTCATATTTCCTCCTTATTAAGTTATGTACCTGCAAATTCACAGCTAGAAAAGGTTAGAAAGAAAACTGAGGCAAGGTAGTCTCATTCGTGTCCTTGTTTAATTTCATGATGTATGGATATGCCTTGTTGGAATGGTAACTTTTACAATTGTCCTTCCAGAAAAATAGAAAATCTACCTTGTGATGGCTATTATTATCATGTATAGGAGAGGTGTAATTTATCCTCTGTACACACAAAACCTACCTTGATCCTCAATGTGAGTTGCAAGAATTTATTTCTCACCAAGTACTCTTTAATGATGCATATACAATTGGAAATTGCATGATATTATTACTTTGATCTGCACTATGCATATTTGAACCTCAATGTGGTACCTTAAATGCATAATTTTTGAAAGAAAACTATAATTTTATCCTTTAATTTATTTCTCGTAGATGTATGATTTGAGAACTAAGGGAAATATGATTTCACTTTCTTATAAATTCTTCTATGATAATCATTATGCGTTGATGGAATAAAAATGCATTTGACGCTTTTCTTACTAAGACATTAATGGAAATCCCAAGCTCTAACTCATCTTCTTTATCTCTTGTATGTTAGAAAATTAATCCATTGTTTTGATATGGTTCCATATAACCAAGATTTTAGTTGTAGGCCGTTGTCTCCTAACTACTTTTCTCTTTGTATTTATACAATATCTACATTGTAATATTTCATTCAATAATTTTTTGATCTCTTCACGTGGCAAATAGTGGTATCGGCGATGTTAAAGGGGAGTGAAACATCAGATTGTGGAGGAAGAAACAAAATGTGTACTTACATGGAAGTCTGAAGGGAAACGAAACGAGGATCTATGGAAACTGCAGATTCTACGGAATCTATAGAATCTTCCAAACAACAATAGGAAATAAAATACAGTGGATTTAAATGATCCGAGCAGGGAAAATGTAAGGAAAGCTACATAAATTTATATCAGCAAAATAGATAAAACTCTTGGCTGCAAATAACACAGATCTGGGATTGAAATTGCTTGAGCAATACAAATATATTTGTCAATAATGAACAGCAGCTACAGCTGCACACAAAACATTCATTCATACATTAACAACATGAAAATGAAGGAATTCTATCAACAAAACACAGTCCAGACTTGAGCTGGAATAGAGCACTTTTCTCCTTCTCCCAAATCTGATTTTTCTCCTTCTTCTGTCTTCTTCTTCCTTCTTTTCTTGCTCTTCTTACTCTTCTTTCTTCTCTTTTCTTACAAATTACAATAAAACATGATGCATTAATAAAACACCTACACAACAAACTTTCCTTGCAAGTCAACACCAAATCTCTGACAAGAGATAATTAGGGAGAAAGTTTCAACCAAAAATAAATGTGCAACAGTCATGATTAAATGCAAATCTGATAGCTAAATCTGGGAAAGTCAAATAGTAGTTGCACAATAAATTTTGATTTGAATTTCCAACACTCCCCCTTAATTATGAACTGCTGCAGATCATGGAAATATGAATCAAGTTTGTTCAAAAACTGTTGTAGCATTTCCATAGCTAACTAACATTTTCTCGGAGCTGCTAACTTGTGCAAAGTCACAAACTCCTAAGCCACTTCGTAAATACTCAAATGTCTCTTTCGAAATGGTGCTTTTGTAAATATGTCAGCCAACTGATCTTCAAACCTACAAAAATCAAGACAAATTTCTTTGTTGCTTACAAGCTCTCTGATAAAATGATACCTCATATCAATATGCTTAGTTCTCTTGTGAAACACATGATTTTTAGATAATGCTATGGCTGAACTGTTATCACAGAATACTGTAGTGGCTTCCTTTTGATCATGCATCAAATCTTTCAACATCCTTCGCATCCAAACAACTTGACATGTAGCACTAGTGGCTGCCACATACTCAGCTTCAGCTAAAGAAAGAGTCACAATGGGTTGTTTCTTCGATGCCCATGACACAACACCTGTACCAAAGTGAAAAGTATACCCAGAAGTACTTTTCCTATCATCTATGCTGCCTCCACAGTCACTATCAGTGTACCCAACAAGACTGAAATCATCTGAAGTGGAATACAAAATACCAAAATCCTTTGTACCACTTACATACCTCAATATCCTCTTACTGGCCTGCCAATGTGAGTCTTTTGGAGACTCCATAAACCTTGAAATCAGGCTTACACCATACATAATATCCGGCCTTGTGGCTGTTAAGTACATAAGGCTTCCAACCAGCCTCTTGAACAATGTAGAATCCACACATGCTCCATCATCTTCCTTGCTTAACTTCATCCCTGTCATAACCGGTGTTGGGGATACCTTGCACCTTGCCATATTAAATCTCTTCAAAACTTCATTTGCATATTTAGATTGAGAAATAAATATACCATCATTGGATTGATGGACTTCAATCCCCAAAAAATACCTCATAAGACCCAAATCAGTCATTTCAAATTCATTCTTCATTACTGATTTGAAAGAATCTATGTTTAGATCACCGGTAAAGATTAGATCATCCACATACAAGCAAACAATGTTACCTTACTTGTTGACTTTGATGTACAATGTCGGTTCACAACCACTCCTTTGGAAACCATTTTGAATGAGATAGGAGTCAATGCGGATGTACTAAGCTCTTGGAGCTTTCTTCAATGCATAGAGTGCCTTCTTCAACTGATACACCTTGTCTTCATGACCCCATATCTCATAGCCTTATTATGGCTGTTCCACATACACTTCCTCTAAATAACCATTTAGAAATGTAGACTTTACATCCATTTGATATACAGGCCACTTGTTGTGGGCAACAATAGCTAAAATAGTCCTAACTGTATCCAACCGAGCAACCAGAGCAAATGTCTCATTGAAGTCTATATCAGGCTGTTGTGTAAAGCCCCTTGCAACTAGCCTTGCTTTATGCTTTTGCACTTTCCCATTAGCATCTTGTTTAGTCTTATAAATCCATTTGACACTAATTACATCTTTGCCTTCGGAAAATCAACCAACTCCCATGTTTGGTTCTTTTCAATGGATTCAATCTCCTCATCCATGGCTTGTGCCCATATATCACTACTCATAGCCTCTTCAAATGTTAATGGATCATCAATATGAGAAAATAAAGCAAAATCTGAAAATGAATTTGTTGTGTCAACATTATATAACTCACTCAAACTACTTGTTTTTCGTAGCATCATGCTTGCTAGAGTTGGATCCGGAGATGAAGAGCTACTTGGAGTGCTAGATGGTGTTGCTCCAAGGATGCCGATTGATGTAGATGGTGGTGTAGATGCTTGTGAAGTTTTCTATCCTATTGGTGTGGATAGCAGCCTTGAAGATCTCCTTGGTGTGAATGAAGGTATAGCTTGAGCTGCAACTTGTGGTACCATCTCGGGATTGGAAGGAGCTGTTGTTGGAGTTATATTTGGTGTTGGAAACACTTCATCCACCATATTATCATTTGGGACAGTAGCTGCAATTCTGACAGTCCTCTCTATGCTTCCATCCCATGCTTCATCCTCCACAAACTAAACATCACGGCTGATTATAACTTTCCTATTGATAGGATCAAACAACTTATATGCTTTTATTTCCTCTGAGTAACCAAAAATATACATTTTTGTCCTTTATTATCTAACTTCCTTCTCAACTCATCTGGAACATGCGCATATGCTATGCATCCAAATACCTTCATATGAGAAACACTATGTTTCCTTCTTGTCCAAGCCTCTTGAGGGACTTTGTTTCTTACACTCTTTGTTGGGCACCTATTCATGATGTAAACAGCAGTTGCCACTGCCTCAGCCCAATATTCATTTGGTAGATGTTTGGCTGCCATCATGCTATGAGCCATCTCCATAATTGTTTGGTTCTTCCTCTCCGCCACACCATTTTGTTGAGGTGTATAACGGGCTGTAAATTGCTTGTGTATGCCATGAGATCTGCAAAAATTTATAAATTCATTAGATATAAATTCACCACCTCTATCCGTCCTTAGAACCTTGATGTAGTGGCTGCTTTGCTTCTCCACAAGTGCCTTGAATCTGTTGGAAATAAGAAAATGCATTATATTTGTGTTTCAAGAAATACACCCACATTTTTCTTGTGAAATCATCAATAAAAGTAAGAAAATAAGTGCAGCCTCCTATAGACAGTGTTTGCATTTGCCCAAAAATATCTAAATGCACAATCTCAAGTGGAGTCTGTAGCTCTATTTTCCTTGCCAATCGGAAATGACTCTCTATGTTGTTTGCCCATAATACATCCTTCACAAACTCTTTCCAGTTTCTCAATTAATGGCAATCCTTTTACCATATTCTTCATATGAAGTAATTTCAGCGCTCCAAAATATAAATGCCCAAATCTGAAATGCCATAGCCAAGAATCATCCTTTACTACTAATTGAAACGCTGCTGGAGTTTCTACAGAAACATCATTTACCTCTTTGGAGCTGTTCTAGCCGCGTAGCTGTCTTGGAAATTTCCGTAGATTTCTTGAAAATTTCCGTAGAAATTTTGAACCTTTTTGTGACTGTTTTGAACATTTCCGTAGTTGTCTCTGGCTACTGCTGATTTTGTATCTTCTACCTTAAAAGCTGCTCCAGAATTTATAGTATGTGTCTCATGAATAGCTTGAGTTGTTTTTCCTTTCATGGCTGGCCTTATTTTTAATGGAAACATGCGGTTTATAGTCATTTGTACCTTGGCAATAAGCATATTGCTTGGAAGCTTGTCCAAAATAACACATTCATTATTTTCCATGTACACTCTATATCCCTTTTGTATCAGCTGTCCAATGCTCATCAAGTTGTGTTTTAGACCAGCAACATAATATACATCAGGCATAAATTTTGGCTCCCCCTTTTTGGTTAGAATATTAACCGTACCTTTACCCAAAATAGTGACTTTGTTGTTGTTACCAAGTGTAACATCAGTTTGAACTGATTCTTCCAAGCTAGAAAACAAATCTTTATTACCTGTCATGTGATTACTGCAGCCTGAATCTAAATACCATATGTCACATGGGCTTTCTTGAACAACATTGCACTCAACTGGAGAGTTTGTAGGGATTGCTTCAGCAATCTTCATGCATGCAATGAACATGCTACCTGAGGGAGTGCTACTTGACTAATTTTGACCTTGCTTTTGTTGGTCATACTATTTTTCTTGCATTCATGAGCATAATGCCCAAACTTCTTACAATAGTGACATTGAATGTGTGATTTGTCAAATCTTTGGCCACTTGGGTGACTGAAATTCTGATTTTGACCTCTACCACCAGCATTTGCATAACTGCTGCTACGTCCACTTCTAGGAGAACTTCTCCCTCTTCCTCTAGGACTGAAACTCCTCCTTCCTCTTCCATGATTTATAGAAATATGAGATGAAAATGCATTTTCTACTGAACTATTTGATCTATTCAGTCTATATTCATGATTGATAAGAGAGGCATGTAGTTCATCAACACTAAACTGGCTCAAATCTTTGGTTTCCTCTAGAGCCACAACTACAACATCAAATTTAGAAGGGAGACTTCTAAGTACCTTTTCAACAACCTTCCTATCCTCTATGGCCTCTCCATGGGACTTCATTTGATTTATCAAACCAACAACATGAGTAAAGAAAGATTCTACTGAATCTGAGTTTCTCATTGATAAATTTTCAAATTCTCTTCTAAGGAGCTGTAGTTTAGTAGTTTTAACCTTGTCCATACCTTGATATGCAATCTGAAGTGTGTCCCATGCTTCCTTGGCTTGCTTTGCTGCTACAAATCTTGGGAGCATGTTGTCATGCATTTCTTGATGGATATAAAATAGTGCTTTCCCATCCTTCTTCCTTTGTTCCTTCAAGACATCCTTTTGAGCTTGTGTAAGAGCATTGTATGTTGCCTGGTCTACTAGTTCCTAGTAACCATTTTCAACCATTTCCCAAATGTCTTGAGACCGAAAACAAAGATTTCATGGTCAAAGACCAATACTCATAGTTCTTTCCTGTGAAAATCGGAGTTTGCACACTAACCAACGATGCACCAGATGTAGAAGCCATTAATGGCTGCCAAATGAAAAACTAAAAACCCAAAAATGAAATAGAAGAAGGGTTTAGCCAAGCTCTGATACCAGATGAAGGGAAACGAAATGAGGATCTATGGAAACTGTAGATTCTACGGAATCTACAGAATCTTTGGAACAACAATAAGAAATAAAACACAGTGGATTTAAATGATCCAGAACAGGGGAAAATGTAAGGAAAGCTACAGAAATTTATATCAAGCAAAATAGATAAAACTCTTGGCTGCAAATAACACAGATCTGGGATTGAAATTGCTTGAGCAATACAAATATATTTGTCAATAATGAACAGCTACAACTGCACACAAAACATTCATTCATACATTAACAACATGAAAATGAAGGAATTCTATCAACCAAAACCAGTCCAGACTTGAGCTGGAACAGAGCACTTTTCTCCTTCTCCCAAATCTGATTTTTCTCCTTCTTCTGTCTTCTTCTTCCTTCTGCTTCTTGCTCTTCTTTCTATTTTTCTTCTCTTTTCTTAAAAATTACAATAAAACATGATGCATTAATAAATCACCTACACAACAAACTTTCCTTGCAAGTCAACACCAAATCTCTGACAAGAGATAATTAGGGAGAAAGTTTCAACCAAAAATAAATGTGCAGAAGTCATGATTAAATGCAAATCTGATAGCTAAATCTAGGAAAGTCAAATAGTAGTTGCACAATAAATTCTGATTTGAATTTCCAACAAGTCCTCCTTACGGTGTTTGTTTTTTCCTTTGGGTGTCGACTGTTTGGCACATGAGTATGGTTTAACCTATGTGCAAAAATAGTATTATTGAATACATTTCTGCTTTCCTCTCGATGTCTATTATGGTAGTTGTTTTGAATTGTGTGCAAAAGAAAAAATATTGTCCACCGATCTCACCGTGCGAGACCTATGTGAATTGTTGGATGAAAACATCCTACAAATCATTCTTGGATGAGGCACATGTAAGTATTGGAAAATCCTTTATCAACATCAAGATGTGTAGTACTCTTCACCCTCAAAGTTGTTGGAACCAAACTCCTATCACGCCCTTTGTCTTCCGACCATACCGGAAATACATGCTTCCAATGTCGGTGTTTTGAAGGAGGTCATTCGGATAGACAAGGCAACGACAACTTATTCTAATACAGATAAAAAAATATATTGTGTTTGACAATGTCAATGGGAATTGTGATGTCATTTGGGTCGACTAGAAGAGGTTTGTGCACTAGCACCAATGTGATGAGGATAAAATGTGTTATTTATTTTATGAATAACATTTTTTTGTTCTTTGGTGATCAAGCGTGGAGCGTGGAGACCAGTTAAAGCTGCGTGGATCACCTTTTAGAGACATACAAGCCAAACAAAGCAAACACGATTTAATGAGAGAGCTAGAGAGACGGACAAATCATAAATATATGTCATTTTGTAGCTGGGGAGGAAATCTAACTATCCCTTTGTTACTTGGATTTGTGGAGAGATGGATAGCACCTTAAAAGGATATGATCTTATCCTAACTATTTTAGGTTGTGCCTTTCAACCAAGGTAAGAGAACCTATTTTGTAACCTCTGTTATTTGAAAGGAGATATAGGTACCTTTCTTTTGCATAAATTTTATAGAGAAGACCTTGGGAAAATATGATCAACACACCAAATCAGACCCTCATGAGTTTTCACTTCCAGATTATGGAGATATTTTCAACACAAGGCTAAGGTTACTAAAGACATTTGGAATCCTAATCTATTCTGCATACTTTAGCAAATGGATTTTGGTCTTGTGTGGGTATACAAAGAAAAAATAGGGGTAGTATGGGTAGGATTAGATGTTTTTAAATAGATTTTGGTGGGAGGGGAGACAGGATGAACTTGACTCACCCGATCCTTGAGAGCTTATGCAAAATGGAAAGATTCAACCAACAAAATGCCACAAAAGCTAGAAATGTTTCTTCAACTAGAATATGTGCTCAAATGGAGGCCCATATTAGCACTCTTTCATACAACCTATGGGATTCTATCATGAAGGATCGATTTAGAGAACCCAATAAAGCACCAAGATTCAAACCAAATCACGCTGAGGTACACCCAGAGGCTTACAAATAATCTCTGTCAAAAATGAAAGAAAAGTGATTTTAAACCGTTTATCTCACTCCCAAATGAAGGCTCTTTTGAGAAATGAAATTGTAGATGCCACTAAACTATCACAAGGATTGAGACCTATGTGATTGGATAGGATTTGATACAATATTGCAATAGAAACAAGAAAAACTACTTGCATGCATTTAGAGATGAAATAAATACACTTTACTCAAGATTAACATAGAATAACTCAAGTTTGATCAAATTTATCAGCAAGGGAAAGTTTCCAGAACAATATCAAATCTTGTCAATGGTTGTACACTTGCAACCACCTTGACACGATTAAATTTGACACAAAGAGAGATATATAGGCTTCTTAGACAGCTTCTCAAAAAGGATGGGCTCTGTCAAGATTTTTTTATAGAAAAATTAGTCCCTGACCTCTCAAAAACTCCCAACCATTTGCGAAAATTTCGTGCCATTTATAACATTTACAACAAAGTTTCCCCCAAAAATCAGACATTGAGTGTACTAGTGCTTGCCATGATCACAATCGTGATTTTAGGATCCGATCTGCAAAAAGTCACCAAGTGCTCAAGGGCATATCTCTTTGAATATCTCCCGCATTCAACTCCTTCCTCTGGTAGATCACTCTTTCTTCAATTTTCCAACCACTTCTGCCCCTAATATGTCAAATCTAGCTCCTTGCATGCTCGGGAGAAGAAAAATGGAAAATATGATCGAGCATGATAGTCAGACCATTTTAATGGTGAAAGATGTCTTCTAGATCTTCCCACCAAACTTAGATATCAAAATTAACTCCCTCTCTGCTTGGCATGTAGAAAATACCAAGAAATCATGGAGACTTGCACTTCCAAACATGTTTCAGAAAAATGGGGAAAATCAAATTCAAACTCTTAGCTACCATTGATCTTTACTTTGAATTTGGGCCATCCACGTGGAAGATTCAAACTTAAGAACAAACCAGGGGCTTCCTTTGAATTTTTACAATTTTTGGAAAAATGAAAAAAATCATTTTTCTCCACATCTCTCGCCCTTGGGAAATGAGCCTGACACATGTCCTAAGGTGGGCCCCATCAGAACCATGGAAAAATTATGCCATTTGACCCTCCTTTTTTAAAAAGGAAATGTTTCCAAGTTTTCCCCATAGCTCCGCCCTTCCGCCGTTGACCGGGGCAAAATATTGACTATTTCCCTCACCGGGTTTACGGGCCATTTTGACATTTTAATCCATTTCTCCCAAAAGGAAATTTTTTCCAAATTTCCCCCGAGAGTCCGCACCTCCACCCTTGACTGGAGAAAGCTTTGAATTTTTCCTCATTGGGATTGCGAGCCATTTTGATGTTTTTAGTCATTTACATCTCAATGGGCAAAAATCCAAATTTCCCCCAATGGTCCGCCTGAAAGCTCTTGAATTTTCAAATTGCCATGTGTGACCATGGCACACCGTGTGAGATTTTCCAAAAATTTTGATACCTTGAATGAGCGTAGGCTCGCCACGTGTCTGGCCCGAAATTTTTTTCCGAATGCTTGAAGCTCGGCGGAAGGCGCCACGTGTCATGCTCGTGAGGCAGCTCTCCTTTGGCCGTTGAAAATTCTAATAAAAATGCAAAGTGAAGAGGCCTCACGTGTCCTCACGTGTCTCGGTGCTACTCCAAGGCCAAACCAAAAAAATAGATCCTGGGAAGAACAACAAGTGTCGTGTCCTCCGGCACTACTGGACACATAAATTTTGAGTTAAGGATCGTTCCTCCATACAATTTTGAGTTGAAATAGAATTTTTTTGAAGTATTTAGTAAGCCACATCCAACCAAAAGGTGCCAGGATCCCAATGCAAGGATGTAAATTTGACTGGGAGAAATGCCCGTCAAATTGTAAAATACAAAAAAATTACCATTTGAGCTGGAAATGAAATTTTCTTCAAGGACAAGAAAGTTTAGAAATGTTACAAGGCTCAAATACATTCTTTAGGGACACATCAATTCATTCTTCTTCAAGTATCTAGGATAGAAACATCAAGGAAAAAAATCTTGACTGTGGGAAATAGGGAGAATGGGAAAACATGAGTTTTGAAAGAACAGAGCATGGGAGACTCAAAATATAGACCTTTCTAGAGGAACAAAGAAACGAGGAGACAAACATGGACCCATACATGATCTTTGACCAGAGAGTGACTAAAAATAGCAACAAAGACTGACCAAGCACAACACGGGGAAGGAGAAAATGACAGAGGCCGTAAATCAATAAATTTTCAAAGGCACAAATGGGGTGAGACTATTCTAAGCACCAACATTGGCTCGACTCGGGGATGGGCACTCCCTGTGAGTGCCACAAGAAAAATGGTAGACCAAGTGCCAAAAATATCCATTGGGTGATAGAGTCAGTTTGCAGGGAAGAGAAACAAAGCCATCTCTAAAAATGAATAGAGAAACCTAGAAAAACAGGTCACCAAGGACCAGATCGAGAAAAAACACAAAAACAAGAAATAAACAACTGACTATACACTGTACAAAATATGTTTACCTTGATTAGGGAATCAATCCAAGAAATGCTTCAGATGCCTGCCATTAATAGGAAATTCAAGCAATTCACCATCTAAATCCTTCAAGAAGAAGGTGTGTTCACCAATTCTAATGTCAATGGAGTAAGGGCCCATCCATAATGAGTCAAATTTTCCATGCTTGCCCTTATCTTCATGCTTGTTATCCCATAGTAGCACAAGATCTCAATATTGAAAGCTCTGGGAGTAACCTTCTTGTCAAATAGTTTCTTCAGATTTTCTCTGAACTTTATATGCCTATGGTGGGATGCCCTTCTCTCTTCATCAAGCTCAATAATCTGGTTAATATGAGCATCATAAGGACTTACCTCTTGATCTTCCAGTTATTGAATGAACTGATATGAGGATAGTTGCATATGCAGGGGAAGTAGTAGAGGCCCTGAGTCCCATATACCAACTCAAATGGAATCTTTCAAGTGACCCTCTTAACAATGATCCTATCTACCCAAACAACAAACTTCAACTGTTCACCCCATTTTCTCTTTTTCAGCTCCAAGGTTCTTCTGATAATCTTTAGCAATTTTTTGTTACTAGACTTAGCTTGTCCATTTCCTTGGGGATTGTAATTAGAGGCATATGATCAAGTTGATCCCATATTCTTTGCACATTGCCACCAAAGGTTTAGCTCTAAAACTCATGGCATTATTAGTTATGATTTTAACTAGTACTCCAAACTGTAAATGATATGGTTTAGCACAAAGTCCATGAAAATTTGGTGTGTGGCCTTCTTGGTGGGGATTGCTTCCACCCATTTGGTAAAGTAGTTCAGTGGCTACAAGAATCCACTTATGGCTAGCACTTGAAGGGTTTGAAATCTCACCAATGAAATCCATTCCCCATTGCTTGAATGGGGCTTCAATTGATACAGGCTGCAAAGGAAGGGAGCATAAAGCTTTCAACCTTCTAGAGAAATGTTGTAAACTCTCACATCTTCTTACCAACATGGTTATATCCTTGAAAAGAGTTGGCCACCAATAACCAGCCCTCAGGATCTTGTGTGTTGTGACTCTTACAGAAAATTCCCCCCATAAACTCCTCCATGGAGATCAGCAATTATCTTGGGGGCTTCATCTTCAGTGATGCATCTTAAGAGGACTCCCTCTGGGTTCTTCCATGCCAACCCAAAATCAATAATGACATATTTCTGGGAAGCCAACTTAAGAGCTCTTTTTGGTTCTTACTTAAATTCTCAGGGTAGTTTAAATGTCTGAGATAGAATATCACATCCTTGTACCACTCAGAATTCATCAACTTTTCAAAAACACCTACCCTTTCTTCAACCTCATTTACCTCAATATAGTTCTGCAAGTTTCTCTCAGCCATAAGCTTAGCCAAGCCCAAACCTCTCACCAAATTTATGGTTTGGATGTCCATATCATATTCTTACAACTTGTTCACCCATCTACATTTTTCTTGAGACCTCCATCTCTAACAAGATGTCCTTTACCATGGTATGGGGAACATAAGAAACAACCTTTGAACTTAGAATATAAGGCCTAAAAACCTTTGTTGCTACCAAGGAAAATGCTTGCTTTTCCATAATGGTGTACTTTAGTTCTGCCCCTTGCAATGCCTTACTGAAAAAGGAAATTGGCCTCTCAGCCCCTTCATTATCCTTGACAACAGGACAAAAGCAATAGTGTTTTCTAAAGCAAAGGAAAACAGTTGGAAAGGTTTCTTATAATCTGGGGCTGCCAAAACAGGGGCATGCTTCAATGCCTCTTTGATTCCATTGAAAGCTTGGATGGAAGCCTCCTCCCATTTGATGACCTGGTCCTTCTTTAGCATGGAAGTGATTGGGATGGTCAACTCAAGCAAAGTTTGATATAAATCTTCTAATGAAGTTTATCTGCCCAAAGAAGGATTGAATTCCTTTCTTGGTTCTTGGAATTGGGACTTTGTTGATGGCCTCCACTCTTTCTAGATCAATCATCACTCCCTCTTGTGACACAATGTGACCAAGCAACTTTTCCTTCTATACTCCAAAATGGCATTTCTTTGGATTGAGTGAGATGCCATATTCTCTACATCTTATAGCATCTTCTCCAAGTGCAGCAAGTGATCACTTCTCTTCCTAGAAAACATTGTTACATCATCTTGGTACACAACAATAAACTCATTGATATAACCAGAAAAAGCAACATCCATTTCTCTTTGAAAGGTGGCTCCAGTGTTCATCAGACCAAAGGGCATCCTGACATACACATATGTTCCCCAAGGAGTAGTGAAGGCTATCTTGATCCTTTCTAATTCTTTTACCATGACCTGGTTATAACTAGAGAAACCATCTAAAGTAGAGAGAAACTCATAACCAGTCACCAACTGTAGCATGTGTTCCATGTTAGGTAAAGGATAGTTATCCTTCATTGAAGCTCTGTTCAGATTCCTGAAGTCCACACATAACCTGATATCACCATTCTTCTTTCTTACTAGTACTAGGTTAGCAACCCAAGAAGAATACCTTGTGGGCTGGATAATCCCTCCATCTCTTAGTTTCTTCAGTTCCTCTTGCATTTTAAGAGATAGAAGTGGATTGATTGCCTCTTCTTCTACCTGAATGGTCTTGCATTGGGCTCTAAGGGAATCTCATGTTGAAATAGATCTTCTTTGTATGCTTTAATCTCAAGAATAGGTTCAAGCCATGCAATCTTGGTATTTTTCAACAATTAGATGTATGATTGCTTTTCCCCTTTGCAAAGATTGCTGCCTAACCAAATCTTCCTTGGCTTCTCCTTTGCACCAAGGTCATGCTCCTCAATATCCCTTAAGGCTGCCATATATTTGTTAATAATGCAATCAACATTATCAAAATTGGACTCAAGAGCCACTAGCCCTCTAGGGATGGTATTGGTCTTTAGCTGGATGATGCCCTTGCCAAACAAGGTTTCTTTTCCTCTATTGCACATACCATTGGCTCCCAATCAATATGCATTGATCAACAAATTCTCCCTTGTTTTGCAGAAATCTTCTGATTTGAGCATCATCATCAAAAACCGCCAATATTTAATATTGTTGGGGACAAGAGGGTCTTTTCAATACCTCAACCTCATATTCACAATATGGGGACATTATACAGTTGTCAAACTGAGACCCCAACACTGCAATTTTTTCAGCCAAGTCATTGAATTTCCTATCATGATGCACTATGTTGAATGAATCAAACATCTCAATGAAGTCCCAAACTGCATGCTTGTATTGTTTCATTCGTTGATTCTTTGTGGCATACATTTTTTGACTTGTTTGACAACTAACTCTGAATCTCCCTTGACAATAATGTCCTTGACACCATATTTCCAAGAAATTATTAAACCTAGCAACAATGCCTCATACTCAGCAATGTTGTTAGTGCATTCAAAGTTAAGCTTGAAGGAGAAAACAAATCTTTCTTGGCTTGGAGAAAGCAAAATAGCACCAGCACCATTCCCAAACTTGGAGCAAGCTCCATCAAACAATAGAGTCCAAGGAGAGCCTGTTTGTTCAAGACATTTGTATTCTTCAATCTTGTGCTCCTTTCCATCAACAAATCCCACAAAGTTGTCAGGATCAACATTTGTGTACAATACTTCATAGGACACATTGTTGGGATCCTCAATAAGGTGCAACATTTTCTTCTCTCCATACAACCTGACAAGGCTGCCCTCAATTGGGATGGTGGCATAAGACATGTCCATTTGGACACTCCCACCAACACTTATAACCCATTTTCTTGATAGCAACATACCCCACTTGGCTAGGAAATCAACTATGACAACATCAAGTTTTAAATTTTTACCTAGGTAAGCTACAAGCTACACCACTAAACCCTTCACACATCCCACTACTAGAACTTCTCTAGAGTCCATGGTAGTGCACTTCCCATATGCTGCCATTACCTTAATATTCAGCTCATTCATGACTTCCAGAGGCATGACATTGCATGATGCCCCTGAGTCAAACATATAGTTATGGAGCAGCCTATCCTTGATGATCAGAGTGGTGAAGAATGGATCCACATTCAGCTGAGAGTCCACCAAGGATGTCCCCAAATAGACCTCGAGTGTAGTTCTCCTAGTTCCTCTAATGTTGGTGGTGCTTCTAACTCTTCAATGATTGGAGGAGTCTCCACATTGTTTATGTTTCTGCCTAGGGAAGTCTTCTCTTCTTTCAACCCCAAGTATTCAAATGCTCTCTTTTTGTGCTCAGGAATCCTAAGAAACTCAACAATTGGAACAAAGACTTTGATTTGACTCAGCACTTGGGCAATATCATATGGGACATTCCTTAGCAAGGTAGCATTAGAAGGGAAGCCAACACACTCATTAGATGGTACAAGATTTTTGACAACTTGGGCATGGGGAGGGGTATGATTTTTGTTTAGAACTACAGGGATTTTAGCAGGTGCATCTTTCCTAAGAGCCTCTTTAGGAATGTTTGAAAGTAAGGGAGCTTTAGGCTTGGCTTGAGGCCCTACCCTTTGACAACCTTACTTCTTGTGTTATATTCCTTCTCTTGAGCACAACAACATTCATCAGCAACTATCTATCTTCCTCAGATGGGATTCCTCCATCATACTTCTTTATCATTAAAGCCCTTAAATATTCAAAGTCATTATTGGGTAATTCAAAATCTTGTACATCATCTACTTCTAAAGTATGAGAGGGAGGAAGAATAGGTACCCTATGAATGCAGTCCCAAAAAAAATGGCAATGTGATCAGGCACTTATCACCTCAGTTGAATTTGCCCCTTATTGTGAGCTTGTGGAACAACCCATCATCTAAGACATCATCATCATTATCATCACCTTCCTCTTCTTATTTCTGATCTTCTTCATAAGGAGCATGAGGCATGAAACATTTTCACACCAATCAATGACATTTGTCTCCTCCACCACAACAACTCTGGAAACCAAAGGATCAAGTACCATTCTATTATCCTTAGCTTGGGACTGTCTATTTCTAAATCCAACAAGTCCTTTGCCTCTGTCATTAGATATTTGAGTGATTTGTGAATCTATCTTGGCCTTGTTGCTTGTGTTGTCCTTGTGAACTCTTCCCAACTCCTTTCTCATCTTGGGCTAGCTTGTAGGAGATCTCCTTGATAGCCCCTGCCAAAGTCTTCACAACTTCTTCCAAATCAAGTAGCCTTGCTTGTTTAAGGTTTTTTGGGTTAATTAGTTTTACACCTTCCCTCTTTGGAGGCTTCCCAATTGCCTTGATGTTGTTCTCTATTTGCAGAGCCATGGTGAAGGCCTACCTCAAATTTGTGGGGTTCTTGTCTCTTAAGTAATATGCAGCCTTTTTATCAAATGCATCAGTATATTTGATCAAACATGACTCATCACATGGCCTTATCCTAACAAGAAATCTCCTCAAAGTTTTATTAAACCTTGTATTGAAGTCATGTACTGACTCATTGGGATTCTTCTTGATGTTTTCAAACTCTGATAGAAGAAACCTAGGGTCAGTCCTATCACCATATTGTAATCTAAATGCATTGTTCATTTCAGCCCAAGAATCAATAGAGTTATCTGGTAATGCTTTATACCAGTCCCTTACATCCTCTTCTAAAGTGTGAACAAACAATTTGATGTATACATCCTCATGCTCAATCTCAAAGTCTTCCATCATATTGAGAAAGAGCTTTAGATGTTGGTCACCAGTTATAGCATTGTTTCCTTGGAACTTTGGTAGTTTGTTCCTTACATCTTGAGGTACTACATTTGGATAACCAGCCATTCCCACAAAATTTATAGGTCCAAAGGTGTTTACAACAAATGGAGGCCTAGGTTGAGCCATATTGATTTGAGGAGGTGATCTTGGGGGAGAAACAAATTGATGAGGGCAAGGGGTCTCTGAAATATAGGAGTGTAGCTTTCAAAATGGACACCCTCCAAAGGCCTAGCTTCTTGGAAATCCCTATTAACTTCTGAAAAGATAGGGGAAGAATGGGAAGTAAACCTTTCAAAATCAAATGAAGGCCCCTCTCTAGTTGGAGAATTCAATTCCACAAAGAGGCTACTTGATTTAGAGTCACTTGAATGGAAATATTCAATGATAGGCCGTTCACTTTCATCAATGGAGATCCCTCTTCTTGTTTGTTGTTCTCCCACAACTCTCCGGCTCTTCTTCCTTCTAACTTTGCTTTTCCTAACTCAGGAAACAATGTCCTAGCTAGGATCTCTAGCAAAGAAAGATCTTCTTCCTTCCAACTTTGCAAATATTAGTAAAAAATCTTACTTGACAAAGGTTTAAGACATTGGTCCTTATCAAAATCAAATCAACAGGGAGTTGCCACTAAGGATTTCCACCTTAGTTGTGAAAATGCACTAAAATATACTCTGTCAACACTTATAAACTGGAGATGAAAGCTCTGACCTTCCTTTACCAAGATTTATCAGTGAATACCAGTGTAAAACTTGTAGAGACTGGAAAATTTGCATACAACACTTGTAACTTGAAACTTCATATAGGCCCGAACACAGGATAATATTTAAAATAGATTTATGGCACTTTAGAGCATACAAGAAATGTTTACCAGGGTCTGAAAATGAACTACAATCACAATTTCCCTGCAACGGTGCCACTAGTGTTGTGGATGGGCCAAATAGACATGAAGTCTATTTAGCCTCATCGAATCAAAAATTAGTTCTAGCTATTCAAAACAGTCCCTGAAATGGCGCCACTAGTGTTGGTATCCAAATTTGTTCTCCTTTTCAAGCCAAGTAACAACACAGATTTAAAAGAGAGCTTAGAGGCAGCTAGATCATAAATATATGTCATTTTGTAGCTGAGGAGGAAATCGACTATCCCTTTGTTACTTGGATTTGTGGAGAGATGGATAACACCTTAAAAGGATATGATCTTATCCTAATTATTTTAGGTTGTTCCTTTCAACCAAGGTAAGAGAACCTATTTTGTAACCTTTGTTATTTGAAAGGAGATACAGGTACCTTTCTTTTGCATAAATTTTATAGAGAAGACCTTGGGGAAAATATGATCAACACACCAAATTTGACTCTCACGAGTTGTCACTTCTAGATTATGGAGATATTTTCAACACAAGGCTAAGGTTACTAAAGACATTTGGAATCCTGATCTATTCTGCATACTTTAGCAAATGGATTTTGGTCTTGTGTGGGTATACAAAGCAAAAATAGGGGTAGTATGGGTAGGATTAGATGTTTTTAAATAGATTTTGGTGGGAGGGGAGACAGGATGAACTTGACTCACCAGATCCTTGAGAGCTTATGAAAAATGGAAAGATTCAACCAACAAAATGCCACAAAAGCTAGAAATGTTTCTTCAACTAGAATATGTGCTCAAATGGAGGCCTATATTAGCACTCTTTCATATAACCTATGGGATTCTATCATGAAGGCTCGAGTCAGAGAACCCAATAAAGCACCAAGATTCAAACCAAATCATGCCTGAGGTACACCCAGAGGCTTACAGATAATCTCTATCAACAAAATGAAAGAAAAGTGATTTTAAACCATTTATCTCACTCCCAGATGAAGGCTCTTCTGAGAAATGAAATTGCAAATGCCACTAAACTATCACAAGGATTGAGACCTGTGTGATTTGACTGGATTTTGATACAAGATTGCAACAGAAACAAGAAAAACTACTTGCATGCATTCAAAGATGAAATAAATACACTTTACTCAAGATTAACACAGAATAACTCAAGTTTGATCAAATTTATCAGCAAGGGAAAGTTTCTAGAACAATCTCAAAGCTTTTCAATGGTTGTACACTTGTAACCACCTTGACACGATTAAATTTGACACAAAGAGAGATATACATGCTTCTTAGATGGCTTCTCAAAAGGGATGGGCTATGTCAAGATTTTTTGCTAGAAAAATCAAGTCCGACCTCTCCAAAAACTCCCAACCATTTACACAAAAATTTCATGCCATTTATAACATTTACAACAGAGTTTCCCCCCAAAAATCTAGACATTGAGTGTACCAGTGCTTGCCATGATCACAATTGCGATTTCGGGATCCGATCTACAAAAAGTCACCAGGTGCTCGAGGGCATATCTCTTCGAATATCTCCCACATTCAACTCCTTCCTCTGGTAGATCACTCTTTCTTCAATTTTCCAACCACTTCTGCCCCTAATCTATCAAATCTAGCTCCTTGCATGCTCGGGAGAAGAAAAATGGAAAATCCAATCGAGCATGATAGTCAGACCATTTTAATGGTGAAAGATGTCTTCAGATCTTCCCACCAAACTTAGATATCAACATTAACTCCCCTCTCTATTTGGCATGTAGAAAAGACCAAGAAATCATGGAGACTCACACTTCCAGATGTGTTTCAGAAAAATGGGGGAAAATCAGATTCAGACTCTCAGCTACCGTTGATCTTTACTTTGAATTTGGGCCGTCCACGTGGAAGATTCAAACTTAAGAACAGACTTGAGGGATTCCTTTGAATTTTTACAACTTTTTGGAAAAATGAAAAAAATCCATTTTCTCCACACCTCCACCCTCAGGAAATGATCCTAACACATGTCCTAAGGTGGGCTCCTACGAACCACGGATAAATTCTGTAATTTGACCCTCCTTTTGGAAAAAGGAAATGTTTCCAAGTTTTCCCCATAGCTCTGCCCTTCCATTGTTGACCAGGGAAAAGTATTGACTATTTCCCTCATCGGGCTTGCGGTTCATTTTGAGATTTTAATCCATTTCTCCCAAATGGAAATTTTTGACATTTCAAACGAGAGTCATGTGCACCTCGCTTGAGATGGAGCAAGCTTTAAATTTTTCTATTTGGCTCATGCGGGCCATTTTGATGTTTTCAATCATTTACATCTCAAGGGGAAAAATACACATTATGCTCGATGGTCTACTTCCTGCCTCTTTGAATTTTCAAACTACCCTTATCACCATCGCACACCATGGTATGCTTCCCTGTGCTCAAATCACGTGTCTGGCACAAAAAGTTTGAAATGCTTGAAGCTCACGGAAGGCACCATGTGTCATGCCACGAGGCAATATCCTTTGGCCATTGAAAATTCTAAGAAAATGCTAAGTAAACATAGGCCTCCACGTGTCCTCTCGACGCTTACTCCAAGGCCAAACCAAAAAAAATCCTCAAACGAGCGTCCTTCTTCCAGGTGGACTCATTTTTGAGTTGAGGCTTTTTATAGGCTTTTTGAAGTATTTAGCTGAGCATTGTCCAACCAAAAAGTGCCACGTCCCATGTAGATGCAAGGATGCAAATTTGACTGGGAAAAACACCCAAACCATAAAATATAGAAAAATGACCATTTGATCCTAGAAATGAATTTTTTTCAAGGACAAAAAGTTTAGAAATGTTGCAAGGCTCAAATATGTTCTTCAAGGACACATCAATTCATTCTTCTTCAAGTATCTAGGATAGAAACGTCAAGGACAATAAATCATGACTATGGGAAATAGGGAGAATGGGAAAACGCACGTTTTGAAAGAATAGAGCATAGGAGACTCAAAATATAGACCTTTCCGGAGGAACAAAGAAACGAGGAGACAAACATGGACCCATACATGATCTTTGACCTAGGAGCTGACTAAAAATAACAACAAAGACTGACCAAGCACAACACGGGAAGGAGAAAATGACAGAGGTCGTAAATCAATAAATTTTCAAAGGCACAAACAGGGGAAGACTATTCTGAGCACCAATAGGTTCCATTTTTGGGACCTCTTTTGAAGCTATTGTAAGAATAGTGTGTGATGACAGAATGATTTACCTTGGAGAATGTTAAGACTTAGCTTAAGAACACATGGAGGATGAGTTTTCAGCGATTCAACACTGGATCTAGGTTTGATGCACATAAATAGGTAGTGGAGCACATGTATCATGATCTCTATGAGACATCGTTTTGTTGTTTCTTATTATAGTTGTATGAATGGTTTTCCACATATGCATCAAGGAAGAGTTGATATTATAAACATCATGTTTTAACCCAAGAAGAGTATCGAGAGGTTGTATGATGCTTATCTATCCTGGACTCATGTCATTGATAAGTGGTGCAAAGTGGATTATTGACTAGCTATAGATTGGAGTACGTACTCTTTCCTAAAGGTTACTGAGTTTGAGTTATAATGAGAATAAAGAGGATATTTCTTGCATGTTATACCATTATCCATCAAGATCCCGATCACCACTCTGAGTATGGAGGCATTTCATATGGCTGGCTAACTTCCCACTAGGCATAGGGCATGGAAGTTATTATTAACATAAGTGGATAAAGAGGAGAGGTGGATCAATTATAATGAAGAGTGAGAGAGGGAATTAGAAAGATAGTGAGAAGTTGTAACATTGATGGAAATTATGGAGGTATACATTGTAGGAAAGATTTGAGGTTCACGTGGAGGACGTGGAACCTGAGCATTCTATGTTACCCCATATTGAAAAATGTGGGAGAAGAACCCCCTCGGATTTTGGTGAGAGATCGTTGTATGAAGAAAAGAGAAGAATCATAGGCATGCATCTAAACCAACCTTGTAGCCAAACACTTGCGCTTAGTTTCCCAATTTATGACACTAGTATTTATCAATTCGGTTGGCATTAGTAAACAAGCGACATTAGGATGTTATCATTTTACACTAAACCCATCTATGACTATGTCATAATTTCTTGTGTTTGGTGGTATCCTATCAAGCGCATCATTTAGACAAGGTGTGGGCTCATAGAACATGGGTATCACGTCTGGAGGTAGTTTAAATTCATAGATTGTTGGGTATCAATTTAGTACATAATGGGAACACAGGGTAGCACTTCTTCGGACCTTGTTCTAGCTAAAAAGAGGGTATAGAGGATATTTTAGATCTAGAGGGTCAGGAGTAAGTGGAACTAGTGGATCTAGTAGTGGAGGCACTATAGAAGGGAATCAAGGTCTTGGATCTGGGAAAAGGGCCTCAACCCCAGCAACTAGTGTTTTATGAGGTGTCTCTTCATTTTTCAAATTATAAAGGTGTTGAGGATGCTTCATAGCATGTGCATGAGTGTGAATTGATATGGATTTTGAAGGGGTCACTACCCTAAAGAGGAAGGTGAGCCAATTTTCAACTTCATTGTAGGAGCGGGTGCATAGGTTATACCAAAAGTATGACCCCCATCAAATGGAGTTCCATTATACTACACTGCAGGATGCCTTCTTGGAAAAATTTCATATTCCTAATTTTGAGCGAGAAAATCCTCATCACGCTCTAGGATATTCAATAGGGTATGACGGAGAGTGTTCGGGAGTATGATGTGTTCTTTAAGACCCTATTGTAAAAGATATGTTATGATTTCCATCCCTCATAGCATGCTCAATGGTTTATTGGAGGATTGATAACGCCTTTCAGGAGAGTGATCTCCCATAATATTTTCATGGATCGCTTGAGGACTTGGAGGCTTCTCTCGCATGTTAAGGCCATCGGAAGAATTGACATTGGGGTAAGCCCATTTTAGAAAGAAAAATAATTTTCACAAAGCAAAGTAACTTGAAAAATTGTCTGCGAACTCAGCTCATGAGACTCGTAGTGAAATTTGGTGCACAAATTGTGAGTTAGAAGGACACATAAAGGATAGTTTCCCTTGAAATTTGGTGTGTGTTATGTCAATAGATTATGAAATATGTCACGGAGATCATGATCCAAGTAGATGCCCATTGTTGCAATGTGCGATCCATAAGAATGTGACCTCTTATTGTAAAATTTGTACGTCCACTACTCACGACACGAAGGACTGCCAATTGATAGACCAAATTCATGATGTTATTGATACTAGGGTGCGTCAGACTAGCATTGGGAGAAGTTCTAAGAATGAAGGTCATCAATATGAAGGGCGCATAGATGGAGGAGGTCGAGGAAGAGGATTTCACAGAGGATTCAGAGGTCATAGCAGTTCATGGGGGAGGAAGAAGTGAATTTCCCCATGGAACTTGTTACAATTGTGGATCTACTGAACACTACAAGCGCGAGTTTCGGATTTTCTATAGTGCTCTTGGTGCGAGAAAGAAGCATAAGTATGAAGAGTGCCTTGAGCTGTATGAACACATGAGCTAGAACTAGAAGAAGGACAGGGGCACAAGAATGGTTAGTGTGAAGTAGGTTGATCTACTATAGATGCCTATTGTGGTGCATAACCCTAAGTTGGAACCTGTCTTAGTAACTAAGCATGCGAAGTTGTGTCTCACAGGGAAAAACTAAAGGAAAGGCCCCTCATTACATGAGAGGAAGTATTACATGGAAATTATTGTGACCAATGCCATCGAAGGAGGTTTACTAAGAGACCATGGAGGTGATTAGGAGCCTACAAGGGGAGATTCAATGTCTAAAGGAGAAATCATGGAATTTAGAGAAGAAAAAGAGCATTGAGGTCCCCTAGAAGGACATGGATGAGGTTAGGGAAGTATGTCTAATGTTGCACCAAGAGAAAATTATTCCTCTGTTGGGATAATGGATAAGAGAAAAAGTACCACGCATTGGAGGTGAGTGCAAGAGACAAGTCTTACATGTTAATTTGCCTCCTCACAATATTGATTATGACAAGGAAATCACACTAAACGTAGTGGTTGATGGATGGCTATTAAGTAGCATACTGATTGACATATGCTTGAAGGCCAATGTCCTTACCCTAGATGTAGGAAATCAAATGAGGAGGCCTCCATTGTAGCTGTCATCAAATGTGATGTATATGAAAAATAGGAAAAAGGCTATGCCCATCAGGATTTTGAAGGATACATCCATATCCATTCAAGGGGAAAAGTTTACCGGGGATTTTTAGGTTCTAGAACTTTTTGAGGCATACAATTACCCAACATTACTTGGGCACCCTTGGTGTTACATGAATAATGCAAATTCACACTTCAAAAGGGGTACATTATCTTTGAGAACAAAAAGGAGTGCATCATTATTCCACTAACAAATGGGAGGTATGCACTCTATGTGGAACCCTTAGGAGAAGAGGATTTGGAAAGAATATATTTTCTCACTATCGGGGACCCTAAAGTTATTCATCCATCGAGAGAACAAGTCATTCAATGGGAAGATGCTCAATCCATGAGTGATACAATTAGTGTTGCATGTGGAAATCGGGTGCACATAACCTATGAGTTAGCTAGAAGACAATTGAAGGGCACCTTGTGACTCGCATCACCAAGGCACGCTTGGATAGGCACTTTAGTGGAAGGAAATTACCAGTTATAATGTAGAGGATAACCTTGATGTTTTTTACGCTTGCAATGGAAGTCAAGTGGAATTGTCAGATTGAGAAGTGAAATATGCTTACTTATACCTTACATGGGACAACAACCCCTTGATGGGAGACCCATCGATACAACCTTCTAGAGTGGCATGAAGTGAGAATTGTGCTCTCTGTTAGGTTTTTCTCGCAACAATGCACCATCTAAAATATGTAACTATCATAGGAAGGAGTCTATATCTTTCCATGTCCGGGAGCGTGAGAGAACTTGAATGGTAGGACTTGAAGCCATTCCTCCTTCATTATCGATGCATAAGCTATAATCCACCTTGTAGGGTTGTGTGCGTGTATGGTATATCCATTCGAGTTGTTTCATCAAACATAAAATTGGCAATAGTTGATAAAGTGGATATTATTCAAATGTTTGAGTATCTAAATACTCGGGTAATCGGTGAATGAGGCATTATAGGTAATGAAACACCTTACCTTGGGGGATAGTGTCATGGATGAGGACCGAATCCTAGATTTTTAGGGGAACCTGAGTTGGGGGCACACTTCATGGAAGAAGAGGCAAAAGAAGTATAGCTTGAGTGCACCTTCCTGGAAAAAGAAAAGGGTAAGTTGGTATACCTAATAGATGATGAAGAAGTGGAAAATTTGGAAGTTACTCAAACAGAAGATATGCGTAAAGTATTGGACAAAGTAGATGAGAAATCATGTGCCTACCATGAGCCCTTGAAAATAAATAAAGTTAACATTGGTACAAAAGAAGAGCCGAAAGAAGCTATCATTGGAGATTACTGGATGGACCAGGAGGTTTCAAAAATAGTTGAGCTATTTCTTGACTTAAAATATTTTTTCCTACATGATTACCATGAATTGAAGGGATTTCATCACTCATTAGGGGAAATTCATATTAATTTAAAAGAAGGTGTGCACCCTGTTAGAAAGAGGCCATACAAGATGAACCCAAATTTGTGCATAAAGATTAAGGAGGAAATTGATAAGATGATAGAATCTGGAATCATTGAGGCAATTGAGGAATTTGAATGGGTGATCCCAATGGTGATTGTTATCAAGAAGGATGGGAGGATAAGGATATGTGTAGACTATAGATAATTGAATGATGCATGTGTCGTAGATCCTTTCCCAACCCTATTTATTGAGGGTATTTTTAAGGTGTCGCGATGCGAGAAATTTATTATTTTATAGATGGATTCTCAGGTTATCACTAGGTAAGGATTGTGAAAGAAAACCAAGAAAAGACTATGTTCACCACTGAATGGGGAATTTTTTCTTATACGGTTATTCCCTTTTGGCTTAAGAACATGCCTATTGTATTTTCACTCATCATAGTACAAGCCTTTAAATACGTCATCGAAAAATTTCTACAACTTTACTTGGATGATTGGATAGTATATGGGTTAGTAAGGGGTCACTCAAATAATTTAATATTGATGTTTGAGAGGTGTAGGAAGTTAAGTATCTCTCTAAACATTAAGAAATGTGTCTTTGCTACTCCTTTTGGCACATTACTAGGTCACATTATTTGCAAGGAAGGCTTATTGGTAGATCCTACCAAAGTTGTTGGTATTTTAGTTACGGAGTATCCTTCCTATCAAATCGTAGTGCACAGATTCTTAGGGCATACGAGTTACTACAAAAAAATTATCAAAATTTATGCCAGGATATCCCCACCATTAGAAGAGTTGTTCAAACATAAGAGTAAATTCTACTGGGGTGAAGCACAACAAGTGGCTTTTGACACATTGAAGGATAAACTTACTATTGTGCCCATTTTGTGCTTTCCCTCTTGGGATAAGCCCTTTCATGTGCATGTGGATGCATCAGGTATGGAAATTAGAGAAGTTCTAGCACAACCTGGAGAAGGGATTGTTGATAACCCTTTGTGTTTTACAAGCATAAAGCTAACTCCAATTGAGTATAATTACACAACGACGGAGTGCAAAGTGTTGTCTATGATTTATGTACTACACAAGTTCAAGAAATACTTATTGGCTACTCTGTTTATCTTTTATACTGAGATCATATGGTGCTCAATTACTTGGTGAACAAACATGTCTTGCAAGGGCACATATGCCGGTGGATCTTTCTATTTCAAGAGTTCGACATTTTGGTCATTGTAAAACCATGGAAGAGAAAATTGGAACCTAACCATTTATCATAGATTAACTCCAATGATGATGCACAAAGCATTGAGGACACAATATCAAATCCACATTTATTGATTGCAGCCTTTACCCTCTAATTTGGAAGATATTGGTTTTCTCTTATGAATGGGTGTGGCATGTGAAGGAATGAAGGCCTTGGAGAAAAATCAGTTGGCTATATGTGCCACACCCTATATGTTGATTAGCGGAGACCTATACATGCTAAGATAGGATGAGGTTTTGTGTCGAGTGTGGTGTAACATGAGCATGTTATAATCATGGAGGATGCTCATGGCGGCATCATAGGAGGTCACTATGTAGGGAATGCGACCACACATAAGATCCTATTGGTAGGTATTTAGTGGGAGACAATTTATAAGGATATTATATAGTATTTCAAGGCCTCGAACATTGTCAATTCCTTAAGAATCCAAGAAAAAGAGATGAAATTCTCTTAAGACCTATTGTTAGTGCATAATCATTTGAAAATGGGAAATAAAATTTGTGGGCCCTATTTCTGCAACCGCGCGCAAGACAAGTTCACACTATATTATCACTTGTACAAACTATCTTACAAGGTGGGAGGAAGTAGTTCCTATGAAGGATTGCATGACGGAGACAATAGCTATGTTCTTATGGGAGAATATAATCAGCATATATCACACAACTTATAAAATATTGAACAAAACCACTCCTTTTCAATTGGAATTTGATGCAAAGGTGCTTCTACCTATGGAATTCATGTTACCATCCTTATGTATTCCATGCATAGGAAGATTTGATTATGAACAAGCATTAGAGGAGCACATTGATAAAATTATGGAGTTGGATGAGAGGTGAGCCATTCTAGGTGAAGTCGGAAGTTGGGGAAAGCTAGTCGAAGGTATGGTTTGATCTTCATATTAAAAATAAGAATTTTGAGGTTGGGTAGATGATTCTACTATATGATTCAAAGTTTCTTCGCCATCCTAGGAAACTCAAAGTGCATTGGTTAGGACCATTGTTTATAACCCATATACTTGATTTAGTTTCTTTCCGATTCAAGCGTTGGATGGAACATAGTTGCTCAATTACTTCAACGGAGTAGGTGAAGCCCCGCTATAAAGAATTATTCTATGTGTTTGTAAATAAGGTAGTATTTCCATTTAGCTTAGGATTCCCCTTAATGAATTTTCCTTTATATGTGTTTCCTTTCATCATTATTATGCTTTTTCTTTTAGTTTCATTTTTGTGGGAGCACTTATGCGTTGATATTCAAATACTATCAAAGGGGTTTTATGCGTAGAGGACCGCACATCTATTTAGTGTGGGGTGGAGAGTATAAATAATAGTTTAAGTGAATAGTGCAGTAAGAAGCAAGTGTTGGGAGTGATGTTGATTAGAGATCCGAATGAGGAAATAAAACGGTGTGGGTTCATAGGATCATGTGTATCGAAGTGATTATGGGTGGAGATTAGTGTGAAAAACTTTATGAAAACCATGTATAGTGATAAAAGAGCAAAGTGACATGAGGTATGTGGTGACAAGAACTAGGCTTAATATGTAAAAGAAGATTTAATTTGGCACTATGAATGCACGTAAGGTTTTGTGGTCGATGCATTTCTATGCACATAAGGTTTTGGGAGCTTCGTGAGTTCACGTGCAAAGGAAGAGCATTAGAAAAACTCATGGGAAGATAGCGTTTGAAAAAGCTAACTTTAATGCAATTGTATAGTGGTTTGTGGCATGGGAGTTAATGTGGGTAAAAATGAAAAGATAAAAATAGAAGGTTGAGGTAAGTTATTTATTTTACCTTGCGTTGTTCGTTAAAGAGGTATTACGAAGTAGGGTATCATTGTAAGAGAATTTGTGAAGAGTTATGTGTAAAGTGGATAATTTGACAAATTTTTGAACCGAGTTAAATGGAGTACATGGACATGCATGGAGGAGGTTATTTTTGGATTCTCATGAGTGTTTACACTGTCTTGTGGAAGAAGAGTTTTGAGTTAGGGTTTGCAGAGCTAAGGCATAGGTTTTGAAGAAATTTCACGGGAGTGGAGCTGATAGATTAAGTAGCGTTAAAGCAAGAGACAAGTAAGAATTTACAAGGGCTCGATGATAAAAATGGCACCAAGGAAAGGGTCGAATATTTTACTAAAGAATAAAGGAAAGGGTAAGGGAAAACCAGCCGTATCTCGCTAGTTTTAACAAGGAGTGGTAGACGAAGATGCAATAACTAGATAGCATTATATTGGAGATGGATTGGGTGTCTCATGTACGTAGAATGGCTATAAGTGATTATAACCATATGACATATACCATTGAGAGGGAGATGGCATTAGAGCTAGTTCACCTTACATGAGAAATGACATAGGATAAAAACTTGTGTATGATGACTCAACGAAGACCACATTAGAGAAGGCTGGTCGTTTGCATAACTCTATGAGTTTTAATATTTTAGAAAACATAGAAGGTTATACAGTGGCTGATGTCGTGCATGCACGAAGATTATTTTTACTTCACAAGGAGAAGAATGTGCTTAACTACTCAACTGATCTCCAAACATATTAGACTTATCTACACGAGAGAATCGTTGGAGGGTGACTTGGGTGAAAAGTAAACTATCATGGAAACAACCACGAGAATATGAATATAAGAGGGGATCACACTATTTTGATATTGCCAAGATCACCAAACCAATAATGAAGATGGTTGCACACCTGCTCACCAAGTTGAATGGATAAGTGCAATGGATGCAAGTGAACAAGAGTTGGTTGAAAATTTGTAGGAATATTTCATAGGGAACAATCTATAACCTCTCATCCTTCATAGCAGAGGATATCATATATGTCGCACATGATGGGAATAAAATCATGTATGGTATTGTTCTTCTTACTATTGTATTTTTAGAGATTGGAGTCCATTATTGGCCGAATAGCTACATCTGGGAGTACCCGATGATGACCCTACCCCGCTAAGAGGTTTAAAGTAGACACTTGTCATACAATGACTACTACACATAAAGTGCGCTTGGAGAAGTGATACAAGTGAATGCATGATGCATTTGGGGCATAGTGGAGAATTCAAGAACAACTACTAGCCTTGTTGAAGGATGAGGCTAAATTTTTAGTGTACAAAGTAGTTTTGCATTCGAAAATTTACATTGACAGATGACGTTAAGAGCCCATGGTGTAAACTACCCTTTTCCTTCACAATGCAGTATTTTTAGAGTGCAGTTAGTAAATTCAAGGAGGCAAACAAACTTATATTTGATCTAAGAGAGGTAGAATAGGAGCAAAGTGTGTGCTACAAAGAAATTGGTAAATAGAAAGAAGCAATCATATGTGGAGATGTATGTCTCTCATGAAATACATATGCTAAGGCCCATAACATTACTACTTGTAGGAAAAATTGCGATGCGGGTGTACATACACCTAAGGACCAATTTTGAGAAGGGTACATATGTTGCAGATTATGTATCCATCCCTAAAGACATTTCCAAAAAGAAGGGGGTGAAGAGAGAAAGAGAGGAAACTATAACAAGTAGGGCACCAAGCGCACATACATCTAAGATCCTAGGGGCACAGGAGTCAGGTGTGGGCCCAAGTACTTACACACGAATAAAGAAATATCCCATGAAGGAGAAGTCTCCCGAGAAGGAAAGGTCTCCTATGATAGAGGAATTTCTAGTGAAGAAGAAGTAAAAGATGGCACGAGTTTATAATATGAAGAGATGGAGATCATGAATGGTGACGGGTTCGAGGAGGAGAACGAGGAGCATAAATAAGGCAAGAATCCCCGTGTATGATGTACATGAATATGATGAGGAGTAGAATGAATATAAGGATGTCGCTCAGGATATGGGAGGAAGTGAAGATGTGGATATGAATGCATAGAAGACCCCACACTGTCTAGAGTGTAGTTAGATGACACTGTGGAAAAGGAGGTGACAAACATCATCTCGAACTTGGTATAGCATGAGGTGGAGCACATCATTTAAGAAGTGTTAAAAGAGATGGAAGAGAACGTAGACAATGAAAGGAGTCTAGCGGTTAGATTCCTACACGCACTGCGTATAGTTGGTAAAGGTGTGACAATGGTGCAAGGACCTATAATGACTTATGTCAGTGATTCAAGTAAGTTCCTATGTGCATGTTTCCAGAGCATGGTTCCCACAGACAAAATCTTTTGTTGTTCATCATTTGATAGAGGTAGTGTGTACACACACACAAGGATGATGATGTGATGGACCTTCGAATCCCATGATGATGAGCCCAAATTCGAAGTTAATGTGGATGCATTTATAAAAATACAAACCCTTATGAGATGAATCCTATTGTGGATTCCCATTGGTAAACTAATGAGAAGGATTGTAATGTGCTTAACAAGGTATCGGTGGAGGTAGAAGCAAGGTTATTCAAGAGGAATAAAAAATGAAAGCCTTATAGGAAGAGTTGGAGGAAAATAATAAGGAGATAATTGAGAGAGACAAGGATAATAAGGCAAAGGAGTCGATAATTATGTAGTTGAGGGCTAAGTTAAGAGAAGAAAAGAGGAAGGTGTGTGAGGCATACAAGAAAGTGAAGACTATCTCAAACTCCATTATTTTGAAGCACCCATTTATCCCCCCGAGTAGAATTATGAGTCTTCCTTCCACTACCTAGAAGACTAGACACACATGATCATGATGGAAAGGAAACCACTTCCATTGGAGTCTACGGAGGAAGTTTTGTGTGAAAAAGATAATATGAGAAGTTGAAAATTGAGGAGACCATAACTAGCTACTCTAAGCTCCTTGCCACGGTAAAAACTACAACAAACATGGCCAAAGTTGTTTATGAAAACTGTTGAGATAAGAACATGGTGGCAAGTGTATTGGTTGTTACCCATGAGGCAGACCTAAAGGAGTTCCAAGAAGAACAAGGGTAATAGGGAGGAACTTGACAAGATCATAGTAGAATTCGAAAATAATTTTGAGGAAATAAATTTCCTAAGGGTCTCGATTATAAATAAAAATGAAGGAATTATACCCCTGAGTTACACAAAGGATAGACGCACAGAGTGAACTTATCGGGAAAATGGATGGTATTATTGATAAACTAAAGGCTAAAGGTGAAGAGTTATCATTTGATGAAGTCAGCACATTGATAGGGACTTATTTCAACAAGCATAGAGTGAGGTGGATGCCTAGAATAAGATTGAAGCATCCTTGAACAAATACTTCCCAATCCTTATACAAAGTAGTAGAAAAATCTTTTTTAGTTGGCATAAGCCAAATACAAGTTATTATTTCCCTCCATTCTTTATTCTTTGTTGGAGATAAGATTGTTCTTGAGGATGGATAACACGTTTACTATGGGGTAATGTTGGGCCCCGAAAAATGACTAAATCCTAAAGAAGAGGTGAGCGCATGTAGAAGGCACTTTGGAGAAAACTACGTTAGGGAACATGCACGAGGAGATATAGAATTGCACTTGGAAGCGGGAAAGGGTTTAAGGGTGTAAGGACTTAGCCAAATTTTGGTTAACGAAGGATATCACATGAAAAACACGTAAAGTGTGAGTATTTGTAATAATGACAAGCTTGTTTCATAAATAATTGAAGCTCAAGAAAAGAATATTTTAGGGAATCATTATGGTTATGGGCTGAAAAGTGGAGGTTGTTATGAATAGCTTTCATTAGCATGGCTTGGACACTCTAGCATAATAGAATATGATGACATTTGGTATACAGGATTACTTCTAGAATGATGATTAGGTGATATCCTATCCTATTTGAGGAGGCATTTGGATCTAAGAAAGAGGTCAAGTGTGTGTGCATATGTGTGGTGCAATGCACTCAGAAAGGGAATATGTAGTGGTTCTAGGGGTAATATAGGTTTTCTAGATTAAATCCTTGGGGAGGGTAGGATGATAATGATAGAATGATGTAACCGATCCATTCTGAAACTTTTTGATGTAATTTGGCTATTGTAAATATTTTTTAATCAATATATAAAGGATTATTCTGAATATATGTGTTTATGGGCTCAAACCCTAGTTCTCATCATTTTTCTCATGGTTGAGACCCGATTCCTATCTATTGTCAATAATGCTTCTATTCTTTTCATGGTGCATCTATGCTTAGATCTAGTGTTTTTACTTTTGTACTAGAATGAATGCATGTATTCATGTGTCTGCACGTATTTCCTCCATTAATGGAAAACATTCTTACAAGGCTCACATAAAAGAGGGACTCGGCACTTGCGTACACCTCGGGTGAGTGCCCAGCTAATTTTGGGTGATAGGCCTATGACCTTGGGGCTTAAAGGGAGTAACCAAAATGAGAATACAAGTAGAAACTTACTAGAGGTTGGAGGACAATTGGTGTCTGCTGGTGAGTCACTGCGATGGGGCCGCATCATTCTTTATAGTGACATTTTTGTTAGTGTTTTTTTGTTGTGCGAGTGTGGTTTTGTTGTGTGCATTGTGTTTTTCAATAAAAATGTTGAGGATCATTTTCCAGTTTGGTACCTCTGCATTAAGAACATTGTGATTAGAAAAAATCACTAAAGTAATGCTTGGTTCTTGGAAAATGGTTTATGGAAATCGAGAAATCACCGAATCAGTATTGTTGAGACCTCATGTCACCTCCAAATTCATCATCAACCTACATATAGAAAACCATAGGGGTTTGTGGTAATCTAGGAAAAAATAGGTGTTAGAAGAGAGAAGTACTTCTTTCACTTCCAAGTTTGTGGTAATCTTGCAAGGAATAATCAAGGTGTCATCAAGACCATGAAGCCATGAAGACGACATGGTACCTCAAAGGTGATAAGTCTACATGGAGAGTGTAAAATAGTTTTACCATGTATTGAATAAGGGGGTTCCACCATCTATAAATATGATGTGTTAAAATAATTTATTAAGGGGGGAATGTTAGAAAAATTATCCATTGTTTTGATATGGCTCCATATAACATACCTTTTAGTTGTAGGATTTTTCCTCCTAACTACTTTCTCTCTGTATTTATACAATCCCTACATTGTAATAATTCATTCAATCATTTTCGGATCTCTTATGTGTCAACATTCTATAGGTTCCTTGGAGAAAAATGGAAATATAGGAGGTGTTACATCAAGTGATGGAATTTGTTTCCATGCAATGAAGGATCCCTAAATATTTTCTCTATGTTTTGTTTCAAGTGCATTTTTGTTTCATCACTTGCAGTCATATCCCATGGCTTATGTGGGATCTTTTACAAACATTTACTTATGAATAAAAACAATTGTTCTCCACAATGTCTTATCTCGATGTTTTGCTTCCTTTTCAATCTCTTCATTTTACAATCCTATAGCATCGAAATATGATTGTTTAATACAATTGTATATAACCATAAGTAGATTTGAAAATAAATTGTTTATACCTTGTTTGATCATCTGGAACTAAGAAAATCGAATTCAAATTCATCCCGAAACTACAACCTTATTCTTTCTCCTTTGGAACATTTTGTTCGAAATAAAACTTAGCATTTGAATTTTATTCCTTGGTTGCTCCTAAATTTATGCTTCTTATGTATGATTCCCTTCTCATCTCCATTAGAAATCTTCTCCAGTTCTTAGAGGGATGATGCATGATTCTGGTGAAGATGATAAGACACGAAATGGCATCCTATATGGGAAATAGGCATTTAGGAACCAACAATTAGCTCTAAATATGCATGTAAATTTTTTTCTTTTCCCGAGTTAAAACATTAGGCCAATCAAAGAAAATAGTCCAACAAGAAATGAAATTTTGAGTTGACATGGAACACAGTAAGCCCATTAATGAATGAGGTGTGAGAAATGTTAGCATTTCTAGTGATTCTTGTAGGATCATCTTCTTGCAAGATTAAAAGACCCATTTCATATATCATCCATTGGGAATATGAACCTTAGTGAAACCAAAGTTTTACGCCTTATGCAAAAAAACCAAATACAATAAGAGATATGTAAACAACCGGACTACTGTGTAAAATCACTTATTGAGAAAAAAACAAAAGCATCGTGCCTAAGAACTTATTGAAACAAAACCATAACTAACCTAATATAAAAGAAACTTGATTTTTAAAATAAATATGTTTGAGAAACATTCCACTCACGGGAGCGGGAATATCTTCATTGTTCATCCTCGAGTTGAAAATCATTGTTTTAAATGCAATTTTTGATTATGTAAGGGCCACTCCAAATTATATCAAACTTACCCTAGCTTCTGATTTGGCCCTATCCTCATCCCACTTTAACATAATGTCTCATTCTTAACAAAATCTCAATTTTGACCTTTTTCAAAACTTTTCTTACCTTGAGCCTGGTGATTTTCCATATTTTGTTGGGCTTGATTTGTGATCACTTTCAATTCCATTAATTTTTCGTACCTGACTTGCATAGGCTCATTTTCAATCAGCTTCAACTAATGCAATAGGTCTAGAAACAACTATTAAAGGGATATGGGAATTCTTGCTTCCATACCATAGACCAATTTATAAGGTAAATTTCCAACAAACCTCTTGGGTGTCACTCTGTCAACCCAAAATGTTGTATTTAGCTTAGTATACCAAGCTGTTTGATTTTCATCAAGAGTTCTCCTAATGATCCTTAAGATATTTTTGTTTGTAATATTTTCTAATCCATTATCCTGTGCGTAATAATTGGAGGATGTAATCAAGAAAATACCATTATTAACTTTCATTTAGTTACCTTGGCACCGATAAATTCCAAAGCATTTTGTAAAATTATTGTAGCAGAACCCAAATCGCGGAAGACCTTCATAAAAATCAATAATACTTTACTCATTTGCTTCCCGAGAGATTCTTGCTTGATCCAGTGGGTGAAATAATCAAGGGATATTAAAACATAATTATGGCCTTTGGAAGAAAGGGGTTTTATCATACCTATAGAGTGAAGACCTCATTTTAAAAGGGTTGTTCCACCGAGATGGGATAAAGAGGGAGAGTTTTTAATTTATCTTTTCCAAAAAATAATGCACATTTTTGCATTTCTTTACCCACTCATAGCAATATTTGAAGATGATAAGCCAGTAATACCCTAATTTCAATATCTTAAGAGTTGTTTGCCTTGACGAGAAATGGCCTCTTGTATATCCTTCGTGGAACTTTGTTAACAATTGGTTAAATTGGCTCGAATCCAAACATCTTAGTAGAATACCATTAATAACTTTTTTGATAAGAAATCCATCAATGAAAACATAAGGAACAACTTGTAATCTAAAATACCTTCTCTTTGTTTTGTCCATACCTTCAGGATACACTCCATACTACAAGTAATTAATCATGTCAGCCATTCAACTTGAAGGAAGCAGGATCGAATCACATTGTGGTTATTGATCGATGGTAGAGACAAAACCATTTCCTTTTGGATATCCATATGATAAATAAGATGTTCACAAAGTCCTTTACCTCTCACAGTTTTAGCTATTCGGATGTCAACATCATATTCCATCACCTTTGTTATCCATCAAACCCTCTTCTCATTTAATTCTTTGTTTAACAAAAATTATTATACACTTTGATGAGAAAAAAACATGTAACTTGTTATTAGAAATCATATAATTGAAAAATTTTAATCCTCTTATTACTCCAAGCATTAGTTTTTTCAATGAAAGTGTATCTTGTTTCATACTCATGAAGGCTTTAACTAAAAAATGTAAAGGGATGCTCCATGTTCTCATCATTTACTAGAGTAAGAATTTCTGATATGGTTTTAGATTTTGCAATAGCATACATTGTGAAGTTCTTGTTAATATTAGGATTATTCAATGTTGGAGCTTGAGATATAGCCTTTTTAATAGCTTTAGAACCCTTCTTCCCTTCGCTAGTCCAAGAGAAACCTTGATCTTTCTTGAGCATAATAGTCAAAGGTTTAACCAAATATACAAAATCAGGTATAGAACTTCTTACAAAATTTATTTTTCCTAAAAAAATTTGAAGATCCTTATTGTGACGAGGAAAGGACAACAATAAAATGGATTCCACTCTTTGAGGATCAATTTCCATCCCTTTTTAGAGACAACATGTCCTAATAATCTTCCCCAACGAATTTAAAATATAAACTTTTTGGGATTCAACAAGGTTCCATATTGCCTACATACCTAAAATTTTTGATTTAGATGCCTTATATGGTCTTCAACATTTTATAAAAATTAGTCACGTCATCTAGGTAGACAAGAATACATTTATTGTGAAATATTTGAAAACCTATATCTATGGCCCTATGGAAAGTAACACCATCATTGGAGAGAATAAATGGAATTTTATTGTAGGCATAATTCCCCCACATGGTAGTGAAGGTTGTCTTATATTGATCTTCATCTCTCACTAGAACTTTATTGTACCCATCTAGAAGAGACAATATGTCAAACCTTGATAATTTTCTTGAAATATGTTCCATGAGGGGCAACAGATAATGTTATTTAAGTGAGACCCTATTAAGATATTTGAAATCCAAACATAACTGGAATTCACCATTTTTATTTATTACGGGTACAAGGTGAGCCACCCATGACGAATGCTTAATTGAAAAAAAATACCAACTTCAATCAATTTGGATAACTCATTTATCATTAAAGGCTCTATCTTAGGATTGATGGGCCTTTCCTTTTGTCTTCTGAGCTTACTATTTGGTTCTAATTCAATGATATGTTATATTAAACTACGGTCAAATCCTCTAAAATATTTATATTTCCATGCAAAAACATCAATAAATGATTTTCACAGCTTTATAAATGCTCTCTTTTAAAAGTTAGAGCATACTTTTCCAACTTTCAAAAACTTACTATTTTCAATAACGTCTTAGTAGTTATCAACATGAGTAGATACCCTTGGCTTATCTTTCCTCATTTCATCATCACTTTATTAAAGATGTTTTCTAAAGTTAGAATTCATTGAGGTAATTTATTTGATTTTAGATACACAATCTAATATCCATATTGTTTTGTAGTTTTGAACTATTTATTGATGATAATTCAGCCTCCTCTTGTATGAATATTTTTCTTGAGTCTTTATCCTTGAAAACTTTCCAATTCGATCATTATCTATTATAGAAGGTCGACTATCATCTTGATATAGGGCTCTACTTTCTCATCACTAACATTGTGAAGAATGTCAAAACCAGCTCCAATTTTTGCTAGTCTATCTCGCATGGTTATTTTCCTTTCTTGGAATAGATCGTATGTTAAAATCTTGAAAGTTTTCCAACAAATCCCACACTATATGTGTATAATATTTTAAGAATGATTTTTTGAAAAATTCTGCCTCTTGCCTGATTGATCACAATTTCATTATCTCCATAGACTTGAAAACATTTTACTTCTATTATCCTAGCCCATTGTAATCCATAAATCAAGGATTCATAGCTTAACACATTACACGTGCAACCAAATTAGAAACTTAAGTTATAATAATACATTTGTTTAGAATGAGAGACCATTATAAAAATAGCCATGGCTTATTTCTTGTTTTTAGCCAAATCAAAATATAGCTGTCATATTCCCTCTTCAAGATCAATTTATTTTGAAAGTGAGGGTAATAAAGTTCCTTCTTCATGAAAGAAAAATTCAAAGCAACTTGTCTTCTATTTCCTTTGTAAGGATCATAGCCATATTTTTCTTGAGCCCACTCATACATGAATAAGTTAGAAACACCATCCATAGAAGAGAATTCAACTTCATTAGAAAAATTGTCTAGATTTAGAATGGCATAATTAGTAGTAGTATTTTATATATGAGGCTCAAGATGGAATTAGTCTATTGGATCATAAATTATAGTGACCTTTTACTATACCATGTTATGAAGAAAAGATATGATTAATTTGAGGAAATATACCATCCAATTTTTGTAGTAAAGTCTCTTAACAAGCATAGGAAAAAATCCAGAGGCAAGTACACAACTGTAACATCTTAAAAAAAGTAAGAATAGGACATGCATGTAAATTTATTGTTAAATACTTGATCTTACCAACTACATTTTCACTTTTCCCATCAAGTTTCATTACTCCTTTTGTAATTTTCTCATAATTCAATCCCAATTTGTCACCTATAAACTTTGGCATGAAAGTGGCACTAGCTCCATTATCCACCATACAAATATGGACGAAATGATCTCCAATGATGAGAATGAGGTAAAATGGAGGAGAGTTGGCACCATTTTTTATTTATTTTAGCTATGGTTGTAGTAATAGTTGCTGATTTGCAAGGGCGATGCTATCATTCTTGTCGATATTTCTTGAAATATGCAACTTGGTCAATTCTTCTTGTAACAAATCCTCTTGACTAGGAATATTTAGATCACCCCATAGAGAAATATTAACATCACTCTTCTTCATGTATTCTACTACATCAAAATATGCTCAACTGATTTTCATGGGTACATTAGGAGAAGAATCTCCTGCATCTACTAATTTAGAAATTTGAGGTATGAAATTACCATTCAAACTAGGAATTATTTGGATTTCTTTCAGCTTTGGATCTACATCTAAATTGTTTGTATCCATAGGTAGTGAATAAGACTTATCAGGATCCTTAGTTTACAATCTCTCTTTTCAATAGCTCTTTTCTTGGATGTAGTACCAATTGCAAAAAAATATTACTTTTTGAAGTTAGCCATGGCCTATTATGATTTCCCTTGGGTATGATTTTCTTTTGGTAGAGCCTCTATTTGGGGTATTTAAAATACTTGATTGCCCTTGTGCTACAATATTCTTGTTCAGATTTCCATTTAGGCAAGAAGCATGGGGTGTGGTTTTTATAAGGAAAACACCAATCTAAATCTTGAGCAACATGGAACTGAACAAGGGCTCTATATGAAGATGGAGAATTTAGATCATTAGTCCTCACTAATTTTAAAATATATAAGCCTAGATTGGTTGGTAAGGAGGTCTGAATTTTTTAAAATGAGCTTGATAAGGCTTATTAGGTTGATCCATTTGTCTTTTAATAGATAATAACTCATTCCAAATCAATTGTAAAGTTCCTTTCAAATCATTTATCCGATTGGGTTGAATGACAACAGATTGATCTTATTTGAAAAGAGGTGGAATAGGATCGAGTTTTGTAAATATAGGCATAAAAGGTCTAGGGGAAAATTTTCCTCTATAATACAATTGTTTTTTTCTCTTATTTCTATATCAAAGGAAATAGGGAGTGTAACACCACCCATAGATTGGATCATCATTACAATGTCACTATTTAATTCTCTTAAATAATATAGGAATGCATGCTCAGTTGATAGTTTGATAGTTTATGGTATCCTTTCCCATGTTCTTGTAAATCTCAAATTAAAGTTTTCCATAAATTCTTGGGGTTCCCTTTTGATGGTAGTGATCTTCTCTACAAGTGATAGGTGATCTGACTTGTCTTCAAATTATTTGCAAAGGACTATACCTAATTAATCCCATGTAGAAATAGTTCATATGGTCGACTTCTATACCATTGGAGAGCTTGACCTATGAAGGAAGCAACAAGTAATCTTAAGATAATATTTTCTTAGGTAACATTATGAATATAACATATGTTGGAAATATCTCTAATATGCTCAATGGGGGTAGTTTTATCTTCACCATTAAAATAAGGGATACTTTTAAAAGCACTAGGTTTTATGTGATAAAATCTAGTAATTTGTACCAGGATACCAGCATTAAAAGTGACAAAAGGTTGATTTCTAGCCATTGGAAAGATGGGGATTTGTATAAAAAAATTGACTTACAAAGGAAATGTTAGGCCTATTGTAAGGAGTAGTATTTTTCAATCTTTTTCTTCTAAAGAATTAAAAGGAATACCTCTTGTTGAAGACCTTGTAGTTACGTTAGGAATAAAACATATATTGATTTGTAATTAAGTGATGGAGTCGTTAGACATTATTTTATAAAGGATTAATATCTATGAAACAACATAAAACGTCTTATAATAATGCACATGTAGTGAGTTCCTTCTAACAGTAGGAAATATTTACTTCATCAGAGTTGATCTATCAAAGTATTTGTTTAGAATGGTCTATGCACTAAGGACTTGATGATGACTAAGTGGCTCATGAATAATTTCAACTCAAAGATCATCGTTAAATCTTCATGAGTGTTTATCACTACTACAAAAATTATATTAGCAATTTGCACTTTAGAAATGACCATCATGCAATAACATCTTTATACTTGCACCGAGAAAACAATAATATCTTTTTGGTCCTATTGAGTGTGCCGATAAATATTGTAAAGCTTTGAGTACACCCTTTTAAAGATCTAAAAGACCTCCCTCAAAGCAGACACAATGGAAATACGTCTAGGCTTTGGGTCTCCTAATAGTTAGGTATGTCTCCATAGTGGGCTCACTTCCTAGAATAAAACCTATACTAATGATCCTAAACCTAAAAGTTTGTGAAGTTGAGGGATTAAGAAAACATAATGGTAAATGAGGTGATACACTAAAATTTTGTGAAAATCTACTTGTTGTTATAAGATGCACACTTTTAAAATTAAAACTAACGACTTACACAACTCATTAATGAGTAATTAAAAAGGTATATTCAATGAAGGCTATAATTTTAAACAAGATACACTCTAAGGAGGTATTTCCTATAATAGAATTTTTAGAAAAATCCCAACAAACTCAAAACTCCAATCAAATAACTATTATGAGAAGGCAAAGAACTTCTATTTCTCAAAATCAAATTACTATTAAAATTAGCAGAAATTCTATATAGTGGAATTCATCTCCTTACACTTCTCTCTCAACACATGATTATATATAGAATTTGAGAAATTTGGAGAGGAAAAGCGAAGTGGATATGCAACTAGAAAATCTTCACTTGATGTCGCAATTTTCTCCTAGTTAACTCCTAGTTAAAAGACAACTTAAGAAGAATCAAATTTTTCTTCAACTCTTGGAATTCAAAACTTGGATTTTGTGTTCAACTAATTTCTAACTCATTTGTAATCATAACACAATTTGTGCAAGTTTAATAATTTGAAATCCTAGTTAACAATACTTAAACAAGGTAACTAACTTTTGCATATCCTTTGGAATTGGAATGAACGTCATATTTCATGGGGTTGAAAAAGGCTTGAATAATTATAATTGTTTTGAATAATAACCATCAAATGATTATTATTAGTAATAATGCATAATTTTGATAATGCGACCCCTTTTAGACTTAATGATTACCATGGTTGACAAAGTTGACCCTAACCATGGTAAATTATTGAGTTGACCATAGTTAGGGCCAATTATGCCAACTGAAAATAGGGTGAAAACTCTAAAAAAGCATCATTTCAATTTTCTTTTATCTTTTGTGTGAGTGTGGAATCCATTGGAGCATTGCAGGGTTTTTAGTGTGTTTAGAGGTTTTGAAATCTTGTATTTCATTATTTGAGCTTGTTGAAAAGGTTTTTCAAGTTTGTTGTGCATTTTTACTCCATTTTGGTTGAAAAGGGATCTATCCAGGCTCTGCAAATTCGGTGTTTAAAATGTGTTATTCACTACTTACACAAGATGAGCCTTCATTGGAAGATTTGAAACCATGTTGTTAGATGAATAAGCTATAATTTTCATCAACATTTATCCACCATTAATACTTCATGGAGATCTATTCCTTCCATGTTCTTCTCGTTGTGGATGAAGATATGGTTTTATTTATTTTGAGTTTGCTTCACACTATTTGTGGTTTTACAAAAATAACACAAATCCCTCTATTTTATCATATACATGGCTATAACGTATTCAACATTTTATTTTTACAAAAATGTGAAACTCAGAAAATTCCTTTCATTTCTAGTTTATTTCTTCTTTGCTCGTTCAAAACCAATTGCTCCCCTAGAAATTTGAGTGAACACTTTTCCCTCTTTTCATGTATATAAGGATGAAATGATGAAATCACCCAAAGTTGTTTTGTTTACACATTTCTTCATGATGGGAAAATTCATTTTTATTTAAAATACTAAATAAAAACTTGCATTATTTTTAAAATTTTGAATGATAACTTCCTATTTCTTTTAGTTTATTTTTAACTGCAAAAAGAGTAAAAATTTGCAATTTGATGCCTTTGAAAGTTTGTATGAGAAATCTTGAAAGGATAACATGATTAATCGAGGCTCTCTCTTTATTTATGAAATTTTTGTATTTCCTCCTTCTTAAGCTATGTATTTTCATATCACAAATAGAAGAGGTTAGGAAAAAAATTGAGGCGAGGTAGCTTAACTCTTTTCCTTTTTAATTTCATGATGTATAGATATGACTTCAACATGGCTTGTTGGAATGATAAATTTTACTATTATACTTCTTGAAAATAGTAAAGCTAGCTTGACTGAGCTATTATTATTATGTATATGAGAGGTGTAATTTAATCCTCTGTAGACACAAAAATTCTCTCATCCTCGATATGGGATGCAAGAATTTATTTCTTACTAGTGATCTTTAATTATGCATATATAGTTGGAAATTGCATGATATTTTTACTTTTATCTACATTATGCATATTTGAATCTCAATGTGCTACCTTACATGCATAATTTTTTAAAAGAAAACAATAATGTTATGCTACAATTTCTTTCTATAGATGCATGATTTGAGAACTGATGAAAATATGAATTCCCTTTCATATACGTTATTTTTTGATAATCATTATGTAGTGATGGAATGAAAATGCATTTGAAACTTTTCTTATTGAGGTGTTAATAGAAATCTTGAACTATAACTCATATTATTTTTCACTTCTACATGTGTGTTATAGCAAAAATTAAAAGTTGAGAGGTGCTACAACAAGTGAGGGGATTCGTTTCAAGGAAATGATGGATTCCCTTAATATTTTATTTATTTATTTGTTTTGAATGAATTTTTTCATCACTTGCATATTCATATCCCACGTCTTGTGTGGGATCTTATATAAAAATTACTTCGAATACTTATGAATGTTTGAATAAATGTGTATAGGATTTCAAAACTAGGTTCAACAAGACTTTTACTAGATTAAAAACTAATATAAGGCCCAATGACGAGTCTTGTTTAATTAAATAATCTGATTCTTTTGATAAAAATCATCCTATCATTTGAGAGACAAGGCCCCTCAAAATTGTAGGAAATATTTTTCTATGGAAATCGAGATAGAGAATAATATCGAAGCAGAAGAGAGTTAGCCTCTCCCCTTTGTATGTTCCTCTCAATCATCCCAAGATTTTGGTTCTAAATAGATCGGAAAAAAAAGGAACTCACCAAAAGGGAATAAGATAAAAGGTTGCATGATAGTTAAAAATGAAAGTATGCATATGTCATACGTCATTTTTGGTTGTAAGAGGAATATTTTAAGTTATGCAGTGAATTCAGAGGTATATTATTGATCCAAAAATATACCATAACTATCTTAATAGGTCTTGTAAGGTCTACATGGGGTTTGAAACCTATTTTAAAGGTAATCATTGCACACTAAAGTTTTTGAAGTGACTTTATCCCCTTGTACGAGTTGTAAAGTGAAGGAGGTGAAGATTCATTGAATTTGAAGTGGAAAGGAATTTTTAATGTGTCTCCCTTTATGCCATAAATATATTGTATTTGTGAATGAAGAATACTATTGAAGAGAGAGAGAGAGATAACAAGACATGAAGACTAGCTAAATGAGGTGAAGGTGTATGCAATAGTGTGTATGAGACTTTGGTTGATCACCATGCTTTGAAGGAGAAAAAGGACGTGTAAATAAAAGATACATCTAGAGTGTATGTAATGTATTTATGATTGTATTTTTGCAACAAGTTTAACACTTGAGAGAGTGAGTTATTGAAATGATAATTCAAGGGAATAATTATGAAAAGAGTGGGTATATGAGAGACGCCTTGTGCAATAGTATTTTCATTAGATGAAGGGATTGGAATGAGAAGATATAAGAGTTGATTTAGTAGTCACAACTTGTTGTGTGAGAAAACCAATTAAGATTGATCAAAACATTATAGAATAGCAAGTGGTGGCTTTGCAGATAAGGAGTTAAAGCTTCTTGGTAAATTGTAGCTTACATAATAATTAGGTAGAATATTGATTAGAGCTTTGGGAGTTGTTGCTTCCAAGAAAGTAGTGGCTTGGAGAAGGTCAAGTGGAAGCTTGACTAAATCTTGAATTTGTAGCTTAATGTCGAGTGGATGCTCAACTGTGAAATATTTGTACCATTTATAGGACAATTTTCCCGTGTAAGGTCATTGGTTTTAGTGGTTTTTTCTGCCTTGAAGGGTTTCACACATTAAATTGTGTCTTTATGTATACTATTATGTTGAATTCTTATGAATGGTGTTCTGGTTTCATCATAACAAATTAAATCTAATTGAATTGTCTTTCAAATTTTGAATAAGAATTGATTCACCCCCACCCTCTCACCGCTAAGAATTTCAAACACCATATGTTCATTTATGTCTTACTTCTCACCATAGAAGAATTGTTATTCAATTGAAGTGTAGTGAGATTTCTATTTATAATCACCTTACCCCTCTATTTGATGATCATGTTTTGTCTCTCTTTATTTTAATTTTTAAGAGAAATTAATTGGTGTGACCTCCTCTTGTGTTTTAAAAATTCTTCCATCATATACGTAAGAGTATAATACAAATGATCCATTCTTCTATTATAGTTCATCTAGTGCTCACAAAAATATATCAACTTAATAAATTAATGGTATTAATCTATGGCTATTTCTCTCTCCTAATTTTCACTCTTGAAATTTCTAAAATTATTTTCCCACATAGCTAAAAATAATAAAAATGTAAAATCAATGACATTAAATTATCTCATAACAACAAATGTTCATTAATTTAATTTGAGATCGACTGGTTTAACCTACCAATATGTCCATTTTTATAACACCATGTCTTTTTGAAGTAGTCCATAAATTGTGTTTGATCCTTGAATTCTTCCATGAATTCATCAAGTAAAGTAAATATCATATCTTCCCTAACATCTATAGCATACATGATGGCACCCAACCTCTCAAATATATTCATCCTAATTTCTTTACTCGTAAACTAATTACGCAAACATTGTTATCACAAAATTCATATATGAAGTAATATATATTGAAGATTATTTAATTGGAATAATTGAATATATAAATTATTTAACCATGCCCTATGAACATGAAAATGAGAAAGGAATACATCTCAGGGTTAAATAAATCATCATATAAGACAAACGATTTGAAACTTTTTCTATTCTAAATTACATAAACAATCAAGATTCTTTGGATTACATAATAGCTTGTATTTCACTTGTTGCATAGTTCATTATGAATGCATTGATGTTCCAATTGGAAAAAAAAAAATCCCCCATTTTTACAAATTTCAAAAATGTATTCAATCTTATTGTAGGATGAAACAACCCATCTTAACTATCACCCCTACTTTTTTCATTAAATAATCAAAAAGAGTATATTTGGTAGTAAAATAAAAATTCAAATGTTAGAATATATAAAATGTGAAGTCATGTGCATTATCTCATAAAATATGTATGAAAAATTCCTCATTTAAGCCACTTACACAATATTCATTCATGGTGAATGTTGAAAACATGATGATAATACACTTATGCAAATGTCGGACCATCATCTTGGACATCCATGAGATTTGAATCCCCATGATGATTGGGACATTATTTACATTAGACCTACGATAGAAGAAAAAAATTCCTTAATGCAAATAATAGGAAGTTATTTGTTTGGTCCTACTATTGTAATGAATCATTGGTTGGTTATTTTGTCCTATTTTCTTCAAGACCAAACACACACACCAATAGTTTCATGAACCATGCAAAAATATATTTTTAAATGACACCAATCACATTCATGGAAATGGTACAAAAAAATAATTTACTTTCTTATTTTCAACATACTAGGAATATAACTTAGTTGCACGCTTGCCAATGAAACCAAATGTTTCATTGATCCTATGAGTGATGCAGTTGAATTTAGTCTGTACACTTTCAATACATACTTCACCTTTTAAAAAGGCCTCGAATCTACCAATTGGGATCACTTCACAAAGGTCCATCACACATCCTTTTCCAATAGATATGGATTCCATTTTTTTTTCTATTTCAGGATACTACATATGTTCTCCCATTAACTTTTTATTCCCAACCTAAATAATGATAACATCATATGATCATCATGGATAATAGAAAACATTGAAGAGAGCAAATGGAACACATGATTATTCAAGAAAGTGTAAAGGTTGAAAAAATAGTGTGATTTTCAACTTGTAAATGTTAAAATGATGAAAGAAGCTTCATCGAACTAAAACATTACAACATAGTTTACAAATATAATATGGTTTGAAAATTACTAGATTTTTTAATTTCCTCCCTCACTTTCATGGTGGTCATCTTCTTAGCTTCAATAAAAAAATTATTTTACAAATTGAAATTTAATTTAACTCTTGGATCAATCAAGAAACCTACCACTAATGTATTTCAATGGAACTAAGAAACCTACCTTTCTTCGGTGAACATTTTTGTAGAATTAGTATGTTTTTCAATCTCCTCATCCATTCATTATCATCGCCACTTCATAAAAACACTTTAATTTCCAAAAATATATATTTTAATCTCCCCATTGATAAATAAAATGTATACATACATATTTTAAATGAATGCAACTCTTTTTTCTATCCAACCTTTCTCTAGTGAACACTCTTTCTCAAACTTGGTGTGTTTATCAATCTCTTCTTCATTTCACTAGCATGTAATTGACATCATAAACACAATGTAATTTATAATATTCAATATGTTTAATCTCGTTCATTAATGCGTAAATATACTACATACGAAATTGGAATAAATGAAACTCGCTTCTATCAATCCTTTCCTTAGTAAATGTTTTGTTTGAGAATTGGTGTGTTTTTAAATCTGCTCTTCGGTTTCAGTAACATTTTCTCGGCTTCATTAACATGTTGTAATTTCCAAAAATATTTTAAAAATATCCTACATTGATGGATAAATATGATGCATGCCTAATTAGATAGAGTGAAACTATGTTTTTCTATCCATCCTTTCGAAATAATGTTTTATTTCATACTTCTTGTGTTTTTCAATCTCCTCTATGGTTTACTAGCATATTTATAACTTCATAAACACTCTATAATTTACATCATTCATTTTTTTCAATATCTTGCATTAATGGATAAATATTATACATATTTAAATGAAAGGAATGAAACTTTGTTTTCAATCCAACCTTTCTCTAGTGAACATTATGTTTCACACTTGGTGTGTTTGTCAATCTCTTCTTCGGTTCACCTGCATCTTCTAATATTAATTAGAGTTCTATATGTTAAACACTCATTTTGTTTAATATATTATATTAATGGAGAAATATAATACATACCTAATGGGAGATAATAACACTTTGTTTTCTATCCATCCTTTCTCTACATGATAATAGTTTATTTTAGACTTTTTTTTCAATTTCCTCTTGTGTTCACTAGCATATGCTCAGCTTCATAAAAACAATATAATTTCCACTAGTTATTATTTTTACTATCCTACATCTATGGAAATTTTTATTACATGGGTAATTGGAAGGAATGAAACTTTATGTTCTATCCATACTTTCTCCAGTGAAGCGTTATATTTAGACTTGGTGTTTTTTCAATCCCATCTTGATTCAAGTAGGATTTTCTCAATTTGATAATAACACTAGAATTTCCTACATCCATTGTGTTTAATACCTTTCATTCATGGGTAAATCTACTACATACAATGTAATTATATTTTTATCCATCCTTTCTCTAGTGAACACTATGTATCAGACTTGGCATGTTATTCAATCTCCTTTTCAATTCAATAACATATGCACAACTTAATAAACATGTTGTAATTACCAATAGTCATTTTGTTTAATCTCCTTTATTGATGAAGAAAGGTGCTACATATGTAATAGGTTCAACAATTTGTGTATTTCATAGGCCTCTTCACTTTCTTGTGGTTTTCTTCCAAATAGACAAAACACTTTATATTATAGAAACAACACTACATTTTTATCTCCTAGATCAATATTATGTTTTGTGTTTCTCTTTTCAATCACATACTTTCTTCAACAAAATTTCTAATACATGTCTCTATTGTTTAGTTAGTTTTTTTCTTGTAAAACCATATTCACTAAATTACTTTTCCTTTCTTTATATGATACAAGTGAATTTGAGGAATTTGGTGTATTAAATACCACATATCAAACTTTTCCCATCAACATTTAGGTAGAAAAATGGTGAGTAGAGCTCGGAAATGAAACATATATCTATGTTGGCTATAATCTTTACAAAATTCACATTGGGGGATAAAGTCAACAATCCAAGTTGTTCTGTCACTATCGGACTCATGTAAAAACAATCTTTACAAAATTTTGTTTCCTTTTCAATGACCATGCATGTGTTTCCTATGTAATTTGGATGGGGATCAGTGCATTTTATATAGAGTATAGAAAATGTTTTGTAAGAGATGCCTATCAAAATGAAAGTACTAATAAACAATGCACATTGGAGAGGGGATCCGAAATGTGATGATTTTTTTGAAATAAAATTTGCACGAATGTTGATAGGTAGAAAAACAATATTTCAAGAGTAAAAAGTGTTTTACTATGGAGGGTTCTAACACTTGTTAGACTGGTCCCCACCCATTGATCTCTAACTGGAAACACAATTCCTTTTCTCTAAGTGTATTATAAATATCCACACAAAAATTCTCTCTTAAAGTTAGAATCACAACATTTTGAGAACTATTTTCTCCCCATTTTATATAAAACCCACAAATATATTTCCTTCTCGATAAAATTTACCATTAAAAAATTCCCCATTACCCATTATAAAAATTTATTTATAAGAGTGTTTGAGTGTTATGACCCATTTAAGAGATATACTTTATCATAGTTCATCTATTTCCATTCCACCATTTAGTAACTAAGAATTAAAATGTAAAAAAATAATTTTAAAAACAATTCCAAAATTGAAATAAAATAAAATTAAAAAATGAACCTTTACATGTGGCTCGACTTGTAGGTTTCATAAGATTGGCAATACCATGTTGGAAGAAGGGATTTAGGTCATTAAGGAAATGAAATGTTGAAAAATAGAATTGGATGGTATTTCACATTATAAGTGCCCTGATTAATATTGTTTAGAACCTCTATAAAGTAACCAAAAATGTGAGGGGGCAAGCGTACAAAATTCATGTCATTTCTAAATGTTTTTGTAATATTCAATTAGATGGTAATGTCAAGAATACGATGTACATTTCTAGATCAATAAGACCACATGATAGCTACTATTGAAAGAAGGTGAAAATGGATAAAATTATAGGTTGATGGAAAATCCATGATCTAGAACACCACCAAAGAGGATAAGTTACATAAAGTGACTAAAGATTTAGAAAATCATGGAAAATCCAGAAAAGTACATGTATATTTATATGACACATACAATCTATGATAAAATGGTGAAAAACCACAAAATACCTTAAAACATTCCAAAAATCCAATAAACTAATTCATGCCCATAAAGACTACGGATTGATTGTCCCCGAGTGGGAAAAGAAAAGTATACAAATATACAAGAATATTTTTAGAAAACCAAATGGCATTTATTGTCGATCATATGGTTTTGAGGCCTTTTAGATGCAATTGAAGTGTTTTTTCTCTATAAATTATCCCTAAAAATTCCTCTAAAATAGACCTAAACACAATCTTAATATTCTACGAAGAAAACCTACATTGACAAAAATGTTAGACAAAAATGTCTTTAAAATAATGAAATGTAAATTAAAAATATAGATTCAAGAATAAAATATGTTAGCCTTCAACTTAAATGTCGCACCATGGTCGCTAAAATATAGATCAATAAGTAAGCTACCTACAAATGTTAGAGATATCAAATAATTGAACTAAAATCTTGCTGTAAATTAACATGTGATTATTATTTCCATGTATTTGTTAGGTAATTTGTTGGGTCATTTCATGAATTAAGTATTTTAAAACTTTGATCATGAATTTGTAGCAGTAAAATTGAGATACATGTTAGTATGGTTTTATGTATAGTGGATCTTCCTTGGTCAAATCCCTAGCCAAATTTAATGTTGATAGACATAAATGTGAAATACATGTAAACGATCATTAAATAACTACATAAATATACCTATTTATGGCCTTAGGGTACCGATACAAAGTACAAGTTCTATTGCTAGTATATGTTGATGATTGACTATCTTATGATCTTTTTGATAAGTTAGGATCATTTCCCAAACATCAAGTTCCCAAGTGTTTGATCTAAAGTATTTACTCCTTGCGAGATGTGTTATGATGTGTCTCTTATAGTTTTGAAAAGGTAGGGTAGGTGGGTAATTTATTGGTGAGTGGGTGATAAATGGAGGCTATTATTTCTCCACAGGTGTTTCCTTGGCGATCGAGTAAAGTTTAAGAGTTCTTCTTAGTATTGAGTGTGTGGTACATGGAGGACAGTAGTTACTCATTAGTGGGTTTTAGGATTTACATTTTATAGTTTATTATTTTCTTCCATTAAGTGTGTTTAGTAGTGTTGAGTAATGTTATGGTAATTAAGTGTGTTTATGGGAGTTATGTGTTTTTAATTTTTGTTGAGTTAAGTGTTTTTTATTTTTTTAATTCATACTTTAATATGAATTTATGCACAAGGTTAATTTCTGAGTTTCTATACTTCCTTACAACCACACATCTACATCTCTAGTCTAAATATCATTACTATCTTTTAACATAGAAATTCTTACATAAGAAAATCCCTTAGGTTTCACAGGATTGCATATTTTTCCATCAATCACATATCTAATACATGTGTAAAGGTGTTGATGAAACTCAATGAGTATCACCTCATGTAATTCACTATACATTCTACATTGTAGGCATACCTAATTAGGTCTATGATTTTCATGGCCCTTATATCTCACTACAATATCTAAGGCATCAATTTGTAAAAATCCTCAATCCATACCTATGTGATATGATTATCCAATCCATAGCTCATCCACATGGCCACTCCTCATGGCATTATTTATTAATGACCCAATATTAAAAATAAATATTATCTTGGAATTCTAGACCTTAGGTATTTGTGCTCTGAGAAAATAACCTTATATGCATTGTCACTTTCAATAGAGATTTCACTTAAAGGTCTCACCTACAAAGTAGTAAAGAATACATGGAAGCCTTGAACGTTTATATTGACATAAATTAAATAACAATTTAAATAACCTTATAAAAATGAACACACAAAATCTAATTTAAAAAACACTAACCTTCCACATGAACAAAATATACAAATCACCATTCACAATTAGAAATCTAACACAAAAGTCCATAATAACATTTGTTGGTGAAATAATTTTTTTGTGTGGTAAAATTGTTGGTTTTTACCAATGATCATGGGGATAAGCCCATCCTTGTTGTGTATGTGGAGGATCCCATTACTAAATTTAAACTAACCTATATATGTGGGCCACTATTACATCAACGATCACATAGGAATGGTCCACTAGACCATGAAAAATGCTTGTAGAAGGTACAAGGGAGAAATTTATAGAAAGAAAGGTAAGGGGAATGTGGAAATAAGGAGAGATAAGGTTACTATTGTGAGTAGGCTTATATAATTAACATACAATAGTCAGAGTAGGTCCACATTCAATTATAAGAAAACAATAATGCTAATAGTGATAAGACTAACAAATCATAGACAAAAAATTCCATTGATTCATTCATCAAAGGTGCAAACACCTTTCTTGGTTGTGTAATATTATCATGCTTACAAAGTTGGATATTAGATAAAGAGAGAGTAGAGGAACATAAAAAAATTGTAGAAGAATTACATATCTTATAAATCTTAATGTAGAAGTGGTAATTTCAACAACATAAATTCAATAAACAATAACCAAGCCCTTGGAATGGAGGATCCATTCCAATTTATAGCATATAAAATTGTTTCTTCATCTACCCCCACATGAATTTTCACCTACTTACATCACTCATGACTTTTCATATTCCTAGAAGCGGCTCTTTTTCTTATAAATGAAAAAGGACTATTACAATGTTAATGTGGAGGATCACTTAAGTGAATAGGATGAAAAATAGAATAGTACACTCTTAATTGAAAATTAGAATATAGAGATGGAAGAGGGAGATGGGGGGGCATTGATTGATCGATGAAGATGAAAATCTGTTGATAGACCTTTGAAGAAACACTTCAAGAATGAGAATCTTCACCTCACGATCACTGTTGAATTGACACACGAAGGTTACATATGCTTCCTCCTATTGTGAGTTGCGAGAACACTCCAAAGTGTTGAATAAGTTTTTATAAACATTAATGTAAGGAAATTCAAAGTGGCTGGGATGACCATTGGCACCACCCATGATGATCCTATCATTTCATGATTCTCATGACTATTGCCTTAATGACCAAAATTTTTATTTCTCAACATTTGCATATGCTTCTTGATGTTTTTGACCCCACTTGTTTCCTAAGTGACAATTTGTATAATCATAACACCATGGTCGTAAATTAATCATCTTATGAGATGTAGAAATAACCTAAGACATTCAATTAGTGTTGAAAAACACTATTGTGATTAATTACAATGCGAGCTTGGGATGACTGCGGGAATCACTCATGATGGTTCTTTCCTGACCTCATAGTGAGAGTGAGGATCACTTTCTTGTTTCTTAGGCTTTCAAAATTTACCCCAATGATCACAAGAGACAAATCCATGATGCTAAACTGTTTTTTATGTTTTTCCTCCTCTTATTGAGATGCATCTTCATCATGTGGTAGAAGGATTACCCATGAGTGAAATTCTTATCATGTCGCCACTTGTTGGAATGAAATTAGGTGATGGAAATGTTCTTCATTTTTGGGACATGCTCACACCACAAGATTTGAGGTGAGATCTTAAGAACACTACCAAGTGGATGGAAGCAAATGAAACAAATGTCCTTGACCATTTTTGTAAATATGACACTACGAATGAATATCATACTTGTTTTTCCTTTCCTATGTCTAGAATCTTTTTGAATGGAATCATCCTTAGAATTCTCATGCACTTTCTTACAAAGTTTTCTATTATGGGAAAGTTCCATCACTAAGAAAGACACATTTGGATGCCAATGAAGGAGGCAAGGCGGTTATGTACCAATATTACTTGTCTAAAAAGGTTTTATGGGATTTTCATTTATTCTCACCTTCTTACGAAGTTTCCTAACATTGGCAACCTTTGTGAACTCTCTTTTCATTATCTTTCCTTTCACATATTCTTGTTCAATGGTCCTCAATTGCCTTTGAGATGAGAATTGGTTATAATATCTCTTCCCTCAATAAATGGTCACATTACTAGTTTTTGGACTAAGTGTTTAAGAAAACGGTTGTGAATGACATCAAATGAAAATTGGAATGATTCCTCATTCTTGCATACTTAGTGCCCTACATGAAGATCACTTATTTTCCCTTCATGACTCAAAGTACTTGAATGAAATCATACTTGCTGATGCATACATACCTTTGTGCCCAAATTTTCCCCATGGGAGAAGATTCCCATATTCTTCACACATGATGGTTTGAGTACATGGATAGTCTCGGTAGCTCACTTTAACTTTCTTCTTGAAGATATCACCCTTAGTTTGATCTATAGATATCTCTTTTCATTTTTGATCTTGATGACACCATTTCCCATTTCACAATTGACTTCCATGAATAAGATGCTACTTGTGTGAAAGCATTCCTACAACATCCAGACATTCTTTTGATTAATTTGCTCCTCACAAGAGAATAACTTGAAGATGAATCACATGTTTTAACCTTTGAATTGTACTAATATCGTCACCAAGCACTCATTAAGTGTTTAGAATAACTCTCAAGAGGTATGAAATTTTAAGACCATGCAATGATTTTTATCATCACTCACCGTGTCTTTTCTCATTTTTCTCGGCTCCTTGCATCTAGTTGCCTTGTAGAGATCACTATTATCCAATTTTGCCTTTCAAGCTAAATTGGACAATAAGAGAAAATCGAACCGAGCACCCCACACATGAAACCTTGAGTTTCATAGGCAATTCATGGTCTAAGGAACACTTAAAAGACATTCAGAGGTCATCCGGACAAAATCAGTCATCGAGTTCCAACAAGGTGAAACTTACTTTTCGGGGCCCACTTTTATGTAAAAATGAGCAAAAATAGCAAATACGAACTTTCAGGGTCTTCTATGGCCTTCCCATGGTCTCTAGCATCCAAAAATTCAAAATCCACGATGAAATTCTAAAAAATTGGCTAAAAGCCCATAGGGCCTCTAGAGAGTAATCGAGCTAAATTTTAGCTCGCCAAGCAACTCGGCGAGGTGGGAGCTTGTAAGGGCCACCGAGTTGTTTGAAGGGCTCGGTCAAGCTCATTGGAGCTCGGTGGATGCGTTCAGAGTTGGCGGGCATAGAGTTCTGAAATGACGAACTCACAAAGTTCGAACCGGGAGAAGCCCAAAGTCTGAAATTTTGGACTTCGGAGGTGCGTGGATTCAGTTTTCGGGCATGGGGGATTTTCGGAGGTTCGGGGAGTCGGATTTCGGAGTCTTCCGGGGAAAATGACGATGAACAGTGTGCACACGTCCGAAGTAGAGATTTCCGAACCCCAAAATGGAGCAATGTCCGAAATGGCTCGACAGGAGTGGTCAACGTGGAGATTGGGCTCGGTCCTCGAGCTATCCATGAAAAGTAATTCCACGTGAATTTCTTGGCAAGGCAAATCTAAACATGCTGCGTGGAAATGACAGAATTTCGAGTCAATTAGCGAAGGGGCTCGGCGGAAGGGAAACGGTCTTGGTGCGGATCACAAAACATTAACTGATAAACCGAATGGCGTGGTAAAGTAGTCTGGGAGAAGTTCGAGATGGGAACTCGTGATAGAACCTAAAACAAAGAGGCCGACTTAACGCAGTGGCACAATGGGTAAATCTCGGCTCGTATGGCATGACAAATCACGGGGTTCAGTATAATGATGGGCGAGCTCCAAGCCGAGCTCAGTCGGTAGCTCACAGATGGAAAGCTCAGATTCATAGTGAGCCATGGAGGCCGGATTAGAGAGGCTTTGGATAGCTAAGAGACAAACCACGAAGGAGATTGATGCAATAGGTGTCAGGTCGAATAGATTTCGAGTGACCCGCGTTCAGTCGAGTTGACCGTGATCAACAAACACGCATGGTGCAGAACTAAGAAACTCATCCCAGGAAATGAGGCGTAGAGTTTGAATGTAGCGGGCTTGGGATTGGGCTCGCGTTCGTTTACTGGGGTCGAAATACAAATATTAGCTCGCGGAATGGAAAACGCGAGGACTCGAGCGTGGGATCATGTAGATAAATGAAGCCGCATTATGCGAGGCCGAAGACATTTAGCACGGTCGAAAGGGCCTCGCAGCGTGGAGACGGTTGAATCTAGTTCATCAAGCTCGTGGAGACAATGTGGAAAACTTGACGGGAAAGAAGGTTTGTGCACAGGCCCAAGAACTCGATCGCAATGGTAGCTCGGCAAAGAAAGATGAGAAGAGGGCGAGGAGATTCGAGTTTCGACAGATTTCGGGAGTCAATACCCATTTCGCGGACAACTCAGGAAGAGTTTCAGAGTTCCGAAGCGATAACGTAAATGGGTCCGAAAAGGGCGAAGTAAGAAGTCCGAATTTCAGACTTCGAAGATTTCATTCGCCCGATCCCGATGAACAGTAACTCCCTTCCCAAACGTAAAGTTCTGAAATCCCGATCAAACAAAGTCCGAAATGGACTCATCCGGCTTTGGTCAATAAACTCGGGATTGTCACCATAAAATCGATAGGCACGTTGTTCTCCACAAGGAACGTGGAACTTGGCTCACGCATGAGCTCGGAAACATTTCAGTCGCAGGTCGTCCGAGCCGGCTGTCAGCGCAAATGGGAGCAATGTACGTGGGCTCGGGTCGAGCCAATGGGGAACTCGCCAACCGTTGCAGGCGGGGCAGACCATGTTCTAGGATTCGAATATGTAAAACAATGAATTTGGGAGGTAAAACATTTTAGAGCCGAGGTGTCATTCGCAAAGGGCGATAGGTGTAAAACCCATCGATGGGAGTGCAATGCAAGGAGAAGCTCACTTTGGCAAGCTGGTTGAAAGCCCACCAGCTCGGTTTTCGGGAAATAGGTCTTAGACGGAGCAAGGGTGGAGGAATGCAATGGCCGAATCGATGGAGAAGGCCATGTGGCTAATCACAAGAGGGCTCGATGCCAAAAGTGAATCCATGGGTAGCACAGGTAAGGAGCGAAGAGGCTCGGTGGTAAAGTGTGGAACTGTTCACGCAATAAGGAAAATGTTAAGGTCGAAGGACTCGGCTCACCAGTGCACACAGCGGCACAAAGCATTGAACATGGAGGCTACAACCACGAAGAAATCTTCAACATGTGCACAAATAGGGAGTCACTCGGGGTAGTTCGGGTACCAAGTAAGGAGCTCATAAGCACGAAACAAGTAGCTCGATCTTTGGCTCGGCGAGCTAGCTTGCCATGCAAACATTGCATAATAAACCCAGATGAACACCAAAACTCCCCTTCATGGAAACTAGTATAACTCGAGCTCGGAATGCCTGCAAAATCACGAGTCAATGGAGAGGTGAGAATGAGGCAACATGATGAAGACAAGAATAATGAGATTTTCAAAGGTTTTCTAAACCTCGAAATTGAAGAGCCCACAAACTCCGAAATGGTATAACTTTCACCCCAAGAGCCCATTTCTTGTAAATAGCCAATTCTTTGGAATCGTGAGATCAAAATCTATAGCTTGGAAACATCAATTTCAGGATTTGAGAGGTTTTGGACCTCCAAAATTCGGGAATAACCTACTGATACATGGATAGGTGAAGGAGTTATTAATGAAGGCATGTGCAACAACATTTGAGAATGCGGGCCAAGTACAAGACATGGGCAACATAAGTGGATGATGCAAGTAGGGATGGTGTTCCAACTACTCCTACAAACTTGAAATCTTCTCTCTCATGTAGATCTTATTCTATAAATTTAAGGATAAGCTCATTTTCAACAGGTTGGTCACTTGTATACGCCCCTCCCTTCTTTCTTATTTGTAAGAGATTTGTAGAAATTTGAACACGTCCCTATTGAACATTGTAATGCAAAATCTATGCTTTTGGCCCTAAATTTGATGTGTTGTATCAACTTTTAAAGCAATAAAACCATATATGTGGATGTTTCAAACCCTCTTCTGTGTTCTATTACATCTTTTTGATCTTTCATTACATGCGAGGTTATTGTGTGTTTTTGTTTTTATAAAAGTGTTTGGTAGTGTTGCATTTATTGTGCGGAGTTGTTCAACATTCCTTCTTGGTGCATCACCTTCACTTAGAGTAGGATTCATTTTCGTGCATTTTCTTTCGACTCTATCTCCTTGGGAAAGCATTAGTTTAGGGTTACATATGTAACTCTCTGCACTATGATAGGATAGGAAGCCGGCCTTCTCTTGAGAGTTATCTCGATTGCAAATTCCCACACTTTCAAATAAAACCATGATTGAAAAATCACACTTTGATCGCCTCAATCAATCTCTTGCAAGCAATCAGGGGTGTTGTGATTTTGCCATAACAATCACTTTAGATTTGATCATTCTAGAGTTTGCAGAGGTTTTATTTTCTTTTTTGGGCCACAACATAAATTCTTGACCTTCTTTATGATGGAAAAAAACATCAATATAAGAAGAATGGGAGTGATTAAAACTTTTTGGTCTCAAATTAGAAACTTTCTATTTTTAACATGTGGGGTCAAGAGCTGTTATTTTAAGATTTTTTTTTGTAATTTTGAACAATCCATTTTCATTAAAGCTCATAATCCACTTAGAATAATTCCACCAATGATGATTTTCTATTTTTATAAATTTTTAAATTTTGGACATCTCTATTTTCCAACTTGTTATCTTTAGAAAGTTGCACAATTAACCCTATTTTATTTTTCTCATTGTTTGAGGTGTTTTGAATAATGAAGGTTTACTACTTTGAGAAACTAACTATTTCTAGAGTCTCATTGTTTAGAACAAATTTTATTTTTAGTAAGTATACTTATCTGTATCATATTGTGATAAAACCAACATCACTATGTTTAGTTTCGCACTGTGATTTTGTGCTCCAATTTTCATTTATTTTGTCCCATAGAAAATATTGGAAATAAAAAGGAAATTATATATGGTTTGGTTTTCATATTTATGAATAAAAATATATAGAGCATAATAGGCTATGAAACTTCAATTTTACCAAATGTGTTTTGAGAAGATCAACCTAAAAAAATTCATTGCGGTCGGATTTCTGGTTAGAAAGATACTGATGAAAACTTGGTTTTTGAGACTATGGCTGTTATGGAGAAATTTTTCTAGAATATATAATATATATTAGTTTTTTTAAAGGTATTATAGTAGTATAACATGTGGATGGTTAACTTGTGCTAAAGAAATGGTTTTAAAATGAGTTATATTTCAATTTTATGATGTCCTGCAAACTTTGGTTCAACACTGGGTTAGATGAGAGTTTAGGTGAGGTTAAAATATGGTTTTCATGGTACAATGGGGAAACATGGAACAAAGGAGGCTTCCATGTTCCCATTGGATAAATATCGATACAAGTTTCAACATGGAAGTAAGTGTGAGAGAGATGGAGGAGATGGAAAAACACCTGCAAAAGCTAGCATAAGTCACATGAGTGATCACGGGCTTGAGCATGGGCAAGAATTAATTTTCTTATCCCCTCTACCCCTAAAAAGGTACAATGGGGACATAAAATTTCTCCCATGGGTAATGTTGGATGCAAGTGGAAGCAAGGGGGATGAGTGAATGAGTGTGAGGGGTGAAAAACAATCTTTCGAGTAAAGGTAGGTCATATGAGTGTCGTGGGGCTTAAAATGGGAATGCAAAAAAATTATTTCCCTTCTTCCCATTTGGGGACATGGGGAACACAAGAGAAACAATTTTTGTGCAATATGAGGGAGTGAGGGTACAATTTTGTGTCCCTCGTGCCCACTTGTCCCGAGGGATAAACATGATACATGGAAACTTATGAACAATAGAATCTCCAATGTGTGCCTATGAGAAGAGTATGAGGGTGAAATTTTGTGTCCCTCATTTCTCCCGTGTCCTAAAGGGGACAATAGGGAAAAGAGTGGCTCAAAATTTCTCCTTACCATAACTGGAAAGTCTTATTTTATACAAGTTGGCCAAAAATAGTTTGTAAACTTACTTCTTTTACCCAAGAGGCTTAGGATTATAATTTAGTGTCAGAATTTATATGAATTTAACTCTAAAATCCATTTTAAGACTCGTGAAAAATGATTCGAGACCTTGGATCCTCCTAAAAATTTAACAATCATCCCATGTTTCTTTATAAGCTGTGAGATAGACTTGCATTGCATGGACTATCTCAATAACTATACACACTTTATATCAAACATGATCTTACCAACAAGTATAGAATTAATTGATATTTCCTTTGACTACTTTTTTCCCTCTTAACTCCCTATGTAGCTCCTGAAATCATCTGGAGAAGTCATAATTCACTATTAGGATTTGCTCATTACGACATCGAAAGCCCATTGTTGAGAAAAGCTGACCCCAAATGACCAAATATTTCCTAAGGCTTCCTAAACCTATTACAACACATTCAAGTATCCATAATACAACATTTGGATACTTAATACCTTTCAAAACATTCTCGGGGTGCACACCAGCTCCAAAATGATCAAAATTAACTTTTCTATGCTTCCAAGAAAACTAGTCTTCCACTACACTTCTTGAATCAACTTATGAACCTTACCATGAATTTTTGAAAACTTATACATATTCACCCAATATATTAACACTAATTTCAAGGAAAAGGCGACCATAACATAGGAGGAAAGCTAACTAGGAGAGGGATTCAAGAATATTTAAAAGTAAGATTTCACATAGTGGTTTAGTTGTCATGGCTTAAGATTTGATTAAAATAGCTAGCTCCAACTCGGGGACATTGGACCATAATGGTAAATATATAATATAATATTTACGAGACTAATTCCTTATCTAGTTTGGTAAATGTCTAGTCAAATATTCATTACTAACGTTGATGACAAACACACAAACAATAAAACTAAACGAGCACACTAAATGGAAAGGGAAACACACACCACTTAAAGAAACAACGTGACAAAAATGGAAATTATATTACATGAGGGGGTAATTTATTGAGATGGAATAAGAATGTATACACATCAAAAAACAAGCCGATAGAAGTACGTACCATCATGGAATAATGACACTGAATAAAAACTTCCAAAACTTGAAGATAATATTCTGATCATGTCATGATATTGTGATGGATCTACATGGTTTGAGAAGAAGGAGAGAAACCAATATTTTATCCTCATATTGATACTATATAGAAACATCCTTTGAATCTAGTGACTATTTCCTTATTATTATATTTTTCCTCTTGAAGTCTCCACCTTATGCCTCCCGACCATAAGCGGAAATTCTCTCATGTTCCCAAAAATGGAATTTTTGATTTTTTCATTAAAGAATTCATCATCCTTGAGTGAATTTTTCAGCATGGGATCATTTTCAAGGTTAATCGGACATGCGAAGGTAGTGATAACAAGTTGACTCGACTCCATTCACAAGACAATTACACTTTCTAATTCATTTGTTCCACATGATTCTTCTCGTGCCTATCGACTCATCAACGACATTGATATCAATTTGTATAATGAAGGTACTATCTTCGTGACTGAATACATTCATAGGATATTCAAGAATTTATTTTCCTTTCGGTTCATCATGGATTTAATCTTACTCATAAAATGGGAAAGGGAATACTTACCTTCACATTCGTGCTCATCCACCAAGGATTCAAAGAGAGCATTGATCTTACCTATTTTTTCCATATCATTATTGAGAGGTTTTACATAAAAATAAGGATCACAAGTGAATTCATACTTAGATTGCATATTCATGGCATAGGTCGGGATATCATTCTTGAGTTAAGGGTCTTCAAGTTCTTCTACAATCTTCAAGATGTATGGCATGATTCATCCTTTAAATATGCCACATACTCATTTTCACATTCATTTGAAAAATATTTTGATTGGGATTAAAGGAGATGATTAGAAATGAGAGCTTCATATGGCTAAAACTCCTTTGAAAATTTATCCTTATCCTAATCCACATTTTTTTTCATTCGGGGTTACCTTCTTGAAGCTCGAGGCATACCTAATCTTCATCATTTTCAAACAAAGAGAAGAGATTCATCTTGCATGGGAAGGTAACTCCTTTCAATTCAGAATTTATCAAATCATATTCATGATAGGAAGGAGAACACCATGTTGGTGTTGCACTGACATGAGAACAATCTTGGGTGCATCCCAAACATGCTCCATTTTTCCATCCTCTATTGTATCAAGAAGGAAGTTGGATTCTTAAATTTTCTTCATTCCATTATTGGGGATTTGTGCATAAAATGAAGAAAAAAAGAGATAGAAAACTATCCATTATTACATAAAAGTCATCCTCCTAAATAATATGTAGTGCGGAAAGAGGGTTCATATCTTGAACATCTTTACGATTAGTGGAATTATTGGCAAGCATTGAATCATCCATCAAAAGGAAATAATTATCATCTTTGGTGTGCATTTCCTCTTTAATGATCGGTGCCTTGAGCCAAAATTAATATATAAATATAAGTTCAAATTTCATATTTCTTTATTATCCTCTAACGTGATGATTTGAATTCCATAAGAAGGTTTAGGAACTTGGAAGTCATGAGAAACATATAGGATTATTTCAAGAAAAATCACCTCATAATATGGAGAATCATCGAGAATCAACTTCGAAGGATGAATATGTTATTTCCCATCATTATGGAGTGCTACAAGATTCTCATATATTTCTTGCATATCTTCACCATAGTTTAGAATATCAATATTGGTTTTGGAATTGGGGTACTCTTATGAAACACTCAAGATTACTTACATGAACTCTCTTATCAAGGTTGTCATTTCTTCATCTCCATAAGCAAAAAAATAATATAGAGGGAGAGAGACAAAAGACAGGTGATTTGATTTTTAGAGTCAGTGCATGAAGTTCAAAACATCACCTTCAATATATTATTCATCTGCATGCCCTTTATACAACATTTTATATCTCTGCTACATTTTCTCATCATTTCCTTATATTCATCATCATCGACATATGAAATTATCATCCTCTTTCCTCTAGAAACAATCCAATTGAATTGAAGCCACTAGGATTTGATGGTAGGATCTTTATAAGAAGATATTTTATCTATTCTAGATACTCTTTCAATAACTCTTGCAAAAAAGTTACTAACCTTATTCCCTTTTGCTGGTTATGGATTTTTGGTTGAATCAAGTAAACTTCATTTGATGTAGGAACATCTTGTTCATAAGAATTCTTTGATTTCTTAGGTTTTTAGGTGTGTCTTGGGTAAATTTTGATTATCATAGTTAGTACTTGTCCATTTCGAATCTATGGGAAAAATGAGTTCCGACCAATTTGTAAATTGAAATATTTAAATACCTTATAGATAATTGTTATGGCACTAGGAGTTAATATATAGTCATAATTGATGTAATATCAATGATAAGACATATTTTACCACATTGGATTGAATCTCTTTAATCACCCGGGAATTGACTCCTTTCGAGTTAGCTTTATCAAGGTTGGGTTAGTGTGGAGAAACCCTAACCACCTAATTCTTCTTTTCATTTTTTATGGGGATTCATGATGTATTCAAGTTCGGGGAGAAGGGAGAGTCAAGGAGGATAGTTTTGAAGGGTGGATGTTCACCAAATTCCCATAATCTTACTTAGATTAGTGAAATAGTACTAAAAAAATAAGTAACTCCAAATATTCAAGGGTTTAAGGTACCTTGATATGGGATGGTGATGTGAATGGGAAAAAACAAGACATCATTCTCTACGGTGATATAAGTGACTCACAAATAAAGAGAACTCAACGAGAGGATGGATTAGTCTATAGATGGGACGGTTACACGAAAAATTCAGTCCCAAGAAGTGAGAAATTCCTAGCATGGATGTCAAACCTCATTTTGATAAAGATAATTTAAAATATGATATTTATAAATTGGATGTAGCTAAAGAAACAAAATATGAAATGAAACAAAAATACAAAGGAAATGAAGATTATAAAAGAAGATTTGATCTAAATGCATGCAAAGTGAATCAAAATTGTTTGAAAGAGATAGATGAAGAGAGGATGGAAAGGATGAGAAAAGAAAGGGATAAGATAATATATCCCGGATGAGGATAAAAAGAAACAAAAAAATTTAAATAAAAATATGGTGGTGATTTTAGAATCACTTTGGTAGGGAACAAAGTATGGCCTCAATGGAGATGACAGAAATTTCCTATGGACATGTGATTAAGAAAGTACCACTATAAAATAGAGGGAATCAATGGGAATCCAATCGGATGGATTTGCAAGCCGTGGGACCAACGGGTCAAAGGTGGACATAAAATGTGCATAAAAAAATGTGAAAAATGGATGGGATAAAGGTCATGAGATAAAGGATAGGGGTTGGATAGGTAGATGCTTCCGAGGTGGGATAAAAAGATACATAAGATAATGGTGACCCGAGAGAGAACATACGAGGTGGTTGTAAAGGTGAAAATGAAAAATAAAGATACGATGGATAACAAATCCTACGTGGGACAAAAAGGATGGGATAAGAAGAGTATTTAAGGAAAATGTGGAATAAAAGATAATTTGAAAGGAAGGATTGATCAAAGAAGGAAATAAGAGATATGATTAAAAAGGATAAAGTCGGGTTGACATCGGAGGTAGTTGATGGTATTTGGAGGTGGTCAATAGCGACTAGGGTAAAGCAACGATGACCCAATGATGGTCGGTAATGACCATGATGGGTGGGCTATATAAGCCCATGGGTTGACCGATTAAGCTCATTTGCACACTGCGAAGTGACAAGTAATATATATGAGTATAAAAGACAGAGAGATGTTGTGAGATAAATGGAGGCTGGAGGAGTTGTAAGGAAGCTCCAAAGGACCCACACAAGATGGTGATTTCCCAATCCATAACTTTTAAATCATTCTTGTTGTTTTTATTTAATTTTTTTACTTTTTGAAATTTTGGGGTCACCACGTTGGGCGATCTCCAGCAACAGGGACGATTGTCATGGACTTTTCCTAAAAAGGGCATCAAGCGACCTTATATTTGTTGATCAAACTTGGGTTGGCATTCACCGGGGGTAGGATAGATGAATGTTGCTTGATTCAGACCTTTGGATGATGAGAGGTTTGATGTTTGCATGTTGAATTGGTTTTTAGATTGGATGACTAGGACATGAGCAGCCCAGATTGCAGTGGAGGGGACTGAGGGTAGAGATGAGGAGGAGGATGCTTCTATAGGTGATTGGGGAGATGATTGAGGGGTTGTGGAGATATCATGATTACACACAGTATGATTTAGTTCTCTCGGGAGGGAAAACACTCACCGAAGTGAGAGGTAAAGTGGAAGGAGGCCCTAGTCCTTCACTAGGAGAGAGACCAGGCTAGAAAACAACGAGATAAATATAAGAGGCAACACGGGGCCTATGGAGTGAGATTTGGAGACCTCACACCTATACTAGCTATAGAGTTAGAGAGTGGTGTACTAGTTGCATCATAGGGAGCTAGGAAGATGATACCTCCATGGACTATGTCCCTTGGTTTATATAGATAATTATCAGCTACACCACAATACTATGAGCGTATTGTGACTTCAAAGCTACCACAAATATAGAGATATGTTGTATACATGGTTGAGAAGCGGGTAGCGGTTGGTGTAGAGCCATTTGGGAGTTTGGAGAGTGTGGCACAACCACAATGAGAGGTAGGCTAAGATGGAGATGGTGAGGTCAAAGGTTGATATAGGAACCTACCCCGGAAGAGTAGGACTTGAGATTGCTAGATGTAGATTTTATGGATTTTGATGATGTATGTACATTGATACAGGACCCTTAGTGGCCTATGACCGATGTCTTGATTTACTCGAACTTGCGATATATATATATATATATATATATATATATATATATATATTTTATATATGATTTTGTTGCAATCCATCATGTGTTATTTTTCGATTTGTAGTTTTGATGATGCCTTACATGTGGATGTGTAATTATGATATCATGAATTAGATTCGAATGATTATGAATTTTTGATTAAATGTGATGATTGATTAAGAGGTTGGATCATGATGTTACAAATTAGATGAAAATGGTCTTTAGATTAGATGTAGATATTTATATTACAAATTAATTATTATGCTTGTGGCTTATGGATTAGTTGATTTGATGAATTTTATTATGAAGATTTATATATTGATGATTATTATGGTTATGGATATAGATGATATTAGATTGAAAATGTGATGCATTAAGATGAATATATTATTAGCATAGATAGATATATATTAATTAAATATGATTTGAAATGGATGAATATTTTTTAAATAATCGGTGGTAAAATTTTAAATATCGGTGATGTGGATGATTGATGACACCCTTAAAAATACAAGGAGATGGAACAATTAGACTAGGAAAACCATGCTCAATACAAGAGAAGCGAAGGTGACCAAAAATGGAGATAAGAGAAACTTGATCGTAGTAAAGAGCACACGAAGAAACATTTATTCAAACCAAATTATAGGTAAACAAGTAAAGGATCCAATCAAAATGTTAATACATAACCATCGATATTTAGTAACCTGAGTGGTCATGAGGGAAAGTGTAAAAGGTGATCTTATAGACCTAATGTTGAAATGACACAAGGGGTTTGGATTATACTTGTACATGGGAATATATATTCTCCATAGGTGGGTGTTACCAGGTCTATGCCCTAGCTCTAAACAATGAGGCACAAACTAATCAATGCGGGAAGTTTTCTATAGATGAGAAATTTGATCAATGTGGGAAGCTATCTTAGGATTCTTTCTTTAGAAAAAAATTATGCTTTTTCTTTTGAGTACATATAAAGAATTTGATCAATGTGGGAATCTTTCGCTATCATGATATGAGATGATAACCATCCTTTAAGGGATTTGTCTACATTATGCTTTCATTCTTTTGAATTTTTTATTTTAATTTTATAAATGGTAGGAAAAGATACACATGTTAGATGTCCTTTGAGGGATCAGTCTATACTTTTGACAATGTTACTTGTATGAACAACTCTCCTTTAAGGGAGCAGTATGTTTTTAGACATGATAGTATTTTAGATGAGCATCCATGAATTTTAGACCATTTATGGAAGAGTTAGGGATAGTTAGGTAGACCATTTAGGAGGGGATAAAGAATGTACAAGTGACACTTATGGACCCATAGCGTGGTTTCAATAAGTAGATCATAGGAAGTATCTGTAATGATTGTAGAGTTATCACCAAGAAAAATGAACCTATCCATAACAAATATGCTATGAGTAAAGCCGTGGTGCCCATATTCAAGGTCATATATAGGAAAGTGATGGTAGAGCACATAATTCCAAATCATTACAATGAAAGATGGAAGGGGCTAATGATGGATAGATGACCACTGGGATAACTAAGTTCACGATGGTAAGTGTTTTAACAAAAGAAAGGTTGTAAGTGGAATGCGTTAAGAGGTTCCGTTTTTGGTTTACCATTAAGGAAATCCAAATGATAGGCTCCAGACCCATACTTATGCATGATAATGTAAGTTCTAATCTAGTTGGGATAAAAAAATTTGTGTTGACTCCTTTCTAGAGTAGCGACGTTTTGATTTTCTATAAAAAAGGTCACCGATATTAAATTCTCATTCCTTGAGATGCTTGTTGTAAGCTCATTTGATGCACTCTTGATAGAAATGATGATGTTCAAGAGTGAGAAGACGAAATTCATATAATAACTCAAGTTGTGTTAGACATGCTCTTAGTGTTAGTCTTTTATGCAAAATGAAACCATGAAGAGAAATATGCAAAGAATGGATTTAAATTTATAGAGAAAGAACAACCTCAAAGTCGTAGATGAGAGAGAAAGGAGTAGCACCAGTGCGAGATGCTATTCTAATAAGCCCAAAGAGTGAAGGGGTACAAAGATGCCAATTACAACTTTATTGATCGAGTAGTCTTGGAAAGGATGTTGCGAAGAGTTTTATTAGTGGCTGCAACTTATCTTTTAGTCTTAGGATAGTATGGAGAAGATAAGCTAAGCTTAAAGTTGAATGAGTCTCAAATCTAATTGATATCTTTGTTTTTTAAGGACTTTTCATTTTCTGTGATGATTTTATGAGGAGCGGCTGGAGTGGAAAATGATATGATGATAGATGAAAATAATGATTTGATTGGAATTGGTTGAATTGAATGGAATCACTTCCACCCAATTGGTGAATTACTTGGTAGAAGTGCTTGATAGAATTATGGTGCTGCGAAGAGAGTGGATTGATGAAGATGAGGAGGTTGAGACCCGGTTTGATAAAGGCCAAAGATTATGAGCCGGATATAAGGCGACTAGGAATGCATATTAGATTATAATTCTACTAGCATTTGGCACATTTATTAACATATTCACAAAAATATTGATTAAGGGAGGGGCATTAATAACCCATCCAAAGGATGCATTTGGTGACAACCAAACCACTAAAATGTCCACCATAGATACCATCATGAACTTCTTGAATTTCTTGAGAGCATTCATGATATTTAAGGGAATGAAGTAAGATTCCATCAAAGCCAATCTTGTAGAAGATACCTCCAAGGATGACATAGCGGTTAGCACATTGAAGAAATGACCTCCTACCATTCTTAGATAGGTCGGAGGGGATGATGGATTGAGAAATATAGTCAAATATTTGAGAATACTAAATATCATGAGGATTAGATTCAATGAGATTAACTCCGAGGTAACTCGCTAAGATGGGCAGATTTATCAATACGATGAATGATGATGAAGATCTTAGAATATTTGATATACCAAGATATAAAAGAGGAAAAGAAAGCCATAGCATCGAAAAATGATTAGATGAATAAGGGATGATTTTTATGGTGTTAAAATCAAAGTCTCTAAGATGGAATTAATAATGTCCTTATAATTTTTAAGGATCTCATTCTTACATTGATAGATACCTTTGACTTGATTAATGATGAGTTAGGATTCCCGTGGATATCAAGGATTTCGATGCCAAGTAAGAAGGCGGTTTGGAGGCCCAATATGAGAGCTTAATACTCTGTCATATTATTTGTGAATTTGAAATCAAGCTTATAAATGAGGGGAATAGGAGTGTCGAAGGAGGAATGATAATGACACCAACACCTCCCCTTATGGACAATTAGAGCCATCAAAGAAGAACGTCATTTTGAGAGGAGAAAATTCTATAAATTTTGGATAAGACTTGCACAGGTAAAACACACAGAATAATTATATTATTTTCCATATATTTCTGCACAACATATTTGGCTAATATATAGCCAATATAATAGAAGAACTACTTCCTAGAAAATAGGAAGTCAACAAACAACTTACCCGTTTATAACTTTACGGGTACAACAAAACTCTTATAATAATATATTGTTAAAACAATATATTATAACAATTGTAATATCAACTCAACATAATTATAATCTAACTTTTATAATAATGTGAGCACTAATAATAATTCCTAACATTCCCCCTTAGTGCGAACATGGGAAAAACATCCACACTCCTCTGCGGTATGCTCCCCCTGTGGCATGTCCAAATCGTGACTCATGACCTTGATCCAAAAGAAAGGCTCTCTCCTTCCATGGTTTTAAACGAGGCTTACCACAAACCTTGAAGTGGCGGGAACCTCATCAGCTGTCCACCTCGTGTGGTTTTCTGATCCTCCCACAAACCCTTTCAAGATCCATGAAGGCTGACTTACTCGGTGCTACTATTCACCACTATGCTTATACATCGGGAATTATGTAGGAAACACAACATGCCTATCACAAAGCTGAGAATAGAAGATATATTGAAAAATTTCACATTACTTCCTATAAGAATCGTAATGTTCTTAATTGTAGTCTCTGTCTTTGATCACGCCACTCGATCTCGAAAAAGCATAGAAAACTGCCACTACCATTTTGGAAGCTTTCCTTGACTAAGTCGTTTTGGGTGCGAGAATGGGAATGGAACATTGGTATGTATTCCCCCACAATGTGAAATTCTACTCATATAGATCTTGAGAAGCAAAGCGCATCGAAGAACATACTCTGAATGGATCATGCTAGTTAGGTCTTGTTGCACATGGTCACTAATGCTAGTGAACGTATTCTCTAGTGACCATCTTCCAACGAAGTATGGCGAGTCAAAGCACCAAGTCGGTGGAGGATCGCGGCAGGTCATCGTGCTCCAACACAACTTTCTTTCCAACATCCATCTAATACCACACAAAAGCAGAACACTGCAAACGAAGCACTCGAGAAAATGGAAACCACAATGAAAATCATATACTCACACTGCACACCTGTGCCACCAAATCATTACATGCGGCCCGTCGTTGGTCAGTGATCGACGAGAGGTCGTTGTTCGACCTCCTTCCTTTGATGCCTCCATCCTCCATTTTCATGCTGCTAGATCAGCTGGATTTGGATATGAAGCTCTGTTTCCACATTGAGATTATTCTTTTCTTCCTTCCCGTAATGTGAAATACTTTATTTCCAGACGTCGGGTAACACCGAAAATGCGTCTGTAAGGCAATTTTTTATTTTATTTTTGGAATTTTTTACAATAACACGACTTTAACACTTGACAAGACAATAATCCTAAAATCACCTATTTAACATTGACTTTTATGACACAATTATTGACATTTTAATGACAAACGTGTAAAACTTGCTAATGACAATATCATTATATCTTGACTTAACAACTAGACACATATAATGATGAAACAATATAAATGACAAGCTAAACAATAACGTATTGACTACCAACGTTTGACGACACATGACTTTATTTACAATAACTCCTATGTTTTGATGAAACAAAGGTAGTACACTTAATTGAAATGAAATTTTGACATAGAAAAGATGGCAGCGGCCAAGGATTTTGACAATATAGTGAGTAATACAAGGCGGTTGAAAAAACCTATACGTATTAACTGAACATAGACCAAAACAAAACTAAATTTAAACAACTATTAATGACTCTCTAAAAATTTATAGCTACCAGCAGACTCACCATTTACAGCACCACCAAACGAGTAGTCTAGATCTACATAGCGGCAAGTTCGTCTGCGATTGGGACGCAAATCGTACATCGGATTGTTATTCTTGGCTTCAGGATGATCACTTCCGCAAGACGCTTCCACCTCCTGCTCCTCAAGCCCATTATTTGATTCAGTCGCACAGACCCTGCACCTCCTAACGCCATCATCTTCATTAAATTGGGATCCATGAATCCTCATGTTACCACCCAGAGCTCTTCCGCAGGAGAATCGTCTGTTACAAATCTTGCATACGTGCTTGGAACTCTGCACCTCCTGCTCTTCCTCCATTTCAGACAGGCTCGCACCGGTTTTTCCCCTCTTTGAAGATTCTCTCTCTGGACTTAGCGAGAAGCAAAAGTATGAAACAACAGATCGATCATGGCTATTTTGGGGGGTATCGATTAAGACGGCAGAAAACTTGGAGTGAGCAATCTGACAGAGATCAATAAAAAACAAGCCAAACCACTGCTCTGACTGAAATCTGTGTAGATTAAGATTCATGAACGTGCTTCTTGGTGATGCTTCACCTGACATATGATTCACAGATCTATACAAAGCCCTCTCTTTGCTTTTTCACGTCACCTTCAAGTGCTTCAAGAGCGTGACAGATTGTACACGTACAGATGGTCTCTATCTAAGCCTTTTTTTAAAAAAAAACAAATCATATAGAACTAGTATATACTAATTCATATGGATATATCAGTAAATGAGCTCCATACAGCAGGGCAACTGAAAAATTATAATTGCCCTTGTAATCAAATTATTCTTCCATTACAGAACAGTCGCTCTGATACCAAATATAAATTTTGGATCAGACTTGCACAGGTAAAACACACAGAATAATTATATTATTTTCCATATATTTCTGCACAACATATTTGGCTAATATATAGCCAATATAATAGAAGAACTACTTCCTAGAAAATAGGAAGTCAACAAACAACTTACCCGTTTATAACTACGGGTACAACAAAAACTCTTATAATAATATATTGTTAAAACAATATATTATAACAATTGTAATATCAACTCAACATAATTATAATCTAACTTTTATAATAATGAGAACACTAATAATAATTCCTAACAAATTCATGATCAAATTGGTTGATATATTCTTCTAGAAATTTTCGTAAGGAAGGTGATTATTAGGTAGAGGGGCATTAACCAATTGATCTATGATAGCTTGGCCCTTGATTTACTTCAAAGAGATGATATCTCGGTCAAAATCAATCATGAGCATGAGACATCGAGTGATGTAATCACTATGATAAGGATTGGAATGCATGGTCTTGAGAATATGGAATCTAGTGATGACATAAGTCTTTTGATTGAGAAGATAATGGAGAAGATTAGAAGTAGATAATAAATGACTGTAACATAAATTTTCAGCTTCAGTGTAGTGAGTCTCATAATCATGAACAATGTGGTTAATATATTATATGGCCTTCTCCCTACCTTTCTCATCGTGATGTGACAACACGACACCTAGAGCATGATTAAAGGTAGAGACATAGAGACAGAAAGGATCCCCCTCATATGGAGGGGTAAGAACATGTGGAGAGAAGATATACTTCTTGATATCATCAAAGGATATTTGGTATTTATCATCCCATTTGAATTTGATATCTTTACTATAATGGTGATAAAATTGCTAAAAATGATCGAAATATTTGAAATGAACCGGTGAACTAATTGAAGTCGTCTTTAGAGACTATGAAGTTACTTTAGATTAGGAGGGGGAATCTTTATGATAACCTTGATTTTGGGGTTAACTTCAATACTCGATAGAGAAGATAAAGCTAATGAGTTTACCGAGTAAGCACTCCAAACACACACGTGACTAGATTGAGATGGAGAAAGAAGAAGATAAAGCACTCATAAATGACCTTTAGGATGGAATTATGGTCATGTCAATGCTTGGAATTACCAAAAAGGTCATCAATGTAATCCTCTATGCTCTTACGGATGAGATCGTGAAAGATATAATTCATGGCTCAGCGATAGGTGGCTCTGGAGTTTTCAAACCAAAGGGCATAATGCAATAGTAGAAAGTCTACCAAGGAGTATTGAAATAATTCTTATGTTGTTCTTTTGGTGCAATGAAAATTTTGTTATACCCAAAAAAAGCATGCATAAAAGAAAGCATCTCATGGCTTGTGGTAAGGCCTACGAGATGATCGATGTTAGGAAGAGAAAAACTATCTTTAGGGAAAAAAGGTTAACATATCAAAAATAAGTGTATATGCGGAGCTTTGAAAGCTTTGGAAATGGGTACAATGTTAGAGACCCATTATGGATAGTCGGCAGGATGATGAAATTAGCGAGAAAGGAGGTGTTGCATCTTGTCTTTAACAAGGAGTGAAACTCGAGGGTGCATGTCAGAATACTTTTTTAAGCGACTTTTAATTAGCAAAGGTGATGATGTTATGAATAACCAAGGATGGATCGAGGAAGGAAAGGTTCGAAGGCTTGGATTTGGAGAGAAAGGTAAGTGGTGAAATATTCAAGCTCCGAGGATCAAGGGAATGACCCAATTTGATAATGTGAGGTACCTATAGAGTCCCTATGTTAATGTCGATGGTGGATTCATTAAGGAAGGTGGATGTATGCGGTGGTAAGGTATTATCAAGATAGGAATCTTCTACCCGCATGTGAGAAATGATGGTGTCATCATGGGTGTATTGAATAATGTTAATGGTAGGGAATCCTCTTATATCATTTGCAGAAATTGAAGAGGAGGGACCTAGGTTTTCATCACACTAATATGTGACCGACCCCAAGAGGTGATGGTGGAGATATACATGGTGTCATTTGTATCCATAACCTTATGGGATGGAGAAGATGGAGGATCGATGTCCATGAGATCTAAAGATGGTGGGAGAGGATCTACAGATTGTTCTTTGAACCCTAGGCCAAATTTTTCATGGGGTTTGCGAGATTTATCAATGACAAGGTCATGCATACCACTATTCATAATTTCCAATTCCAAATAATTTCCAAGAGTAGTGATGAATATACATGTAGGAAAATGATTTATTGTAAATAAATTCAAATCCATTGGTATATGGTTTGGTGTGTGGTTTAATATCGATGTGTGAGGAAGGAGATTAGATCCACCATAGATTAGATTAATGTGAAGATGAGATGGACCGAAGGGAATGACATCGCTGAAAATAGGTTGATACATTGGATTTTTTCAAGACTACCCTGTCACATGAGCTATGGGGAGAGCATTAAGTTTGAGAAGACAATACTCCCCAGTGTCAACTTATCCATTACTTTGTTTAAGGAGTCATCCTTGGGAAGCTTGGATGTAAAGACGGATTATATAGTGGATGCTTGAGAAGGATCTTGCATGGGGATGAGCACATCGTTAGGTTGATAAGTCATATGACATGTTTTAAATGGAGGAATGTATGCATGGAGAGTTAATATTTAACCCTCATGCTCGTATTTGATACATCGATGAAGGGTGAAAGGAATGCAACACATGAGATGAATCCATGGTTTTCAAGGAGGATATTGTATTAAAACTCTCCTTTTATGATATAGAAGAATTTATGGGGTGTTTCTCCAACACGGATGGGAAGAATAACTTTTCCTAAAGTGGGGAAACAATATCATTAAATGAGTAAAGAACAAGTAGGTGATGGGGTAGTAATATAATTTGGGATCTTTAGCTGATCATTGATATGAGATTAGATTATGTTTATACTAACTCCATTGTCAATCATAGAATGATGAGTGAAGGTTTGATTGATATGCACAGTGAAGAAAAAGGAGAATATCATGATCTTTAGGTATGATGTTAGGAATTTATGTGTTATCAAAAGATATGGAAGAGGAAGAAACAAGTGCTCCCACAAGAGATACGAAGGGTTGAGCCTCATTATTAGGAGTGGGGATACACTTAAGAGATTTAATTAGGGTTTCTTTATGATCGAGTGATTTAGATGATCTCGTAAAGGGACATCTTAAGCGGGCCTGATGTAGTTGTTTCATAACACTTTGTTTGATAACTATAGGCCAAGGAGCAGTTAATATGGATACCTTAGGTTTTGATGAGGAAGGGGATGATGTAGGATTATTGGGATGAACAATGATCATGACTTTAGATTTTAATTGAGTGGTTGATTTGAATCCTTGGGGATGATAACAAGTTGTAACATGAACAAAATTTATGAAGAGAGTAGGAGCCCTTTGGGAGACATCAAATTCGAGAGGTGGGATGGAAACGTAAGTCTTGGATGAGTGAGGAGATGTAGATGTCTTAGTGGATGAAGATTGAGATGAGGATGCTGATTTAAAATATGGAGGAATGGGATGTGTCATCACCAATCCAACACTATGATAATTCTCCATCGATAACTCCTCATGCTATGATTATTTACTAATGCATAGCCTTTATTTTGGTGGATGTAATCTGGAAACAAAAAAACAAACATAACACAAGAATACCATAGACTATGATACGAAGGAATGATGAAAAATATGAAATATAAGTGTAAATTATAATATCAACATGAAATTGTTACAATCTCACCCATGAGGTACTTCAAGTGTTACTGACTTCACTTGCCTTCTAACAATAACTATGGGAGAAACTTCATAATGGATTCTTTAACACACCTTCTAAATGATGGCTTCCTTTACACACTTACTCATACAATATTTCTCACTACTTCCCTCTATCCTAAATGAGGGGGGTGGCCTCTTTATTTATAGGAATTCAGGCTTATCCACCCTATCTCTAAGATAGGATAGGAAATCTCTTCTGACCAATCATATTCCATGCCTAAACTCTTGCCTTTACATGTAGGCTTATCTTCTAAGATAAGATAAACCTTATCATCTCACATGGGCTCCACCTTTTTAGAATTTTCCACAAATAAAATACACAAAATATTTATGAAATCACTCTTTGTCCTTATTACAAATATAATATTTCTAATTCCTAATCATGTAGACCCTATACTGATTACTTACTTACATGACTTTGACATTTTAACATTACGGACCACTTACGACAAATATTTACTTTTACCAAAACATTCCTTTTGTACTTTGGACTATTACCATACTCTACTTTATTGGCAGCATACCGTACCAACGACGCCATTATCTTCTATCGAGACACCACTACTAATCATACTTAACAATATCCTATTCCTAATATATACATAATAAAATAAAAATTACTGAGGAAAATTTTAATGTCGGCAGATTGCCTTCAACAATTAGGTCCTCCTCATCAATAATACTATGGATAATGGTTTGAAGAGATCTAAAATGCTCGGTGTTATGTCTAGGGACATGATGGTATGCAAAAATAGGATTAGATTCGAACCATGAAGGTCTTAGGGACCATGGATTGAAGGGTTTATATATGGAAGGGTGATCATAGATACTTGAAGTAGACATTGAAATATTTATATGTAAAATCCGGTAGGGGTGGTTGAAAAAGGTGTTGTTGTTGAGATGGATTTAAGAATGGTGGATGAAGAAGGTTTTCTTTATGGTGGTTTCACAAGAGCCTTTTATTTTATCTTGGGCTTAAAAGAGGAGAAAGATGGTTGTGTTTTGGATTTAATCTTGATAATCGATGACTTGGATGGCTTGGATACCAGCTTGATGATGGGAGATGTAGGTGATTTGGATGATTTGGGAGAAGGGTTAGGTTGTTGCAACTTGGATTTAGATGAAGGGGCTGGCCCTAAAATGGAAGGTGATGCTCCTAAGAGTGATGATAGAACACTAGATTTCTTAGGAGGCTTAGTCTAGGGAGGTGGGAGATCTAACTTTTTGTGTTGATGTGTAAGTTATTTTTAGATAGGCATGCCAAGGTTCTTAGTCTTAGGTTATGAGGATTTACCTTTGACACAGATGATGAATATTTCAACTAAAGGATCTGTGGGATTAAAATTAAGCGATGGGGATTGGGTTATAGATATTGAAGGTGGAAGTGGATTTTTATGATATGTTTAAGAAGATTTAAAGGAGTGTTAGATTGTGTGGAATAAATAATGGTGGGTGTGATTGGGGTTGTAGATGAAATGAGGTGTAATTTGTAGATGTTGTAGATGTATTGAGTGTTGATGTTTGCATGTTAGATGATTAAAGAGGTGGCATGGATATGGACAAAGATTGACATGTTGATGTAGGTATATTTATAACAATGGATGTGATTGATGTGGGAATAGATGTAGATGTGTGGGATGAAGGTGTTGAGGCCATTGCAGATGAAAGACTAGATGTGATGGATGAAGTCATGGATGATGTGGATGGGGAGGTAGGCATGGTCAAGACCGACATTGATGGTATAGTAGTATTTATATTTGATGTTTATATGATAGGTGTATAAGTTGATGAATTTGTGACTATAGGGAACAACCCCAAGTAGGTGTAGATACGATGGATGGTGAGATGATAGGTATAGGTTATGGTGTTGTTTTTGGTCTATAGTATTAATTGTATGGGAATTAGGTGGTTGTGATGTTGTAGGTGAAGCTTTATTGTTGGTTGGGTGATTAGGAAAGGGTTGTTTGAAGACATTCATGGGTTGATTAGGTAGTGTTGTTGATTGTTTGGATCTCACACCATTTTCCCTGATTTTCCTTTGATCTGTATGTAATGAAATGTTTTATCTCTCAAATTGGATGTTTTGAAGCTTTTACCTCCATTTGAATGCCTTGAATTGTTTGTAGAATCCATTGTCATTCCCTTTTTAAGAAGTCTCCAGAGCTTGCCCTGTTTTTGCCCTAATTTCTTCAAATCCACAGGCTCTTCCGAGCTTTTACTATTTTCCCCAACCATGGAAGCTCAAGAATGATCAATTTATATTTGTATGCCTTTGAAAATACAAATCCATGGTCAAAAGATGCTTGGAACCATGATTCACTTGGTTTTGTTTCAAAAATTTTCATCCTTAGCGAAAAATTAGATTCTGGGCATGAATGGTGAATTTCTATGTTTTTTGTATGCAATCGACGGGTGTCTTTTTGCTGCCAAATTATTCCTTAGCATTCGGAGGTCACGTGGCTTCTTTTGGTTAGTCAGGGGACAACGGGAAAATGTTTTAACTTGTCACTTTCTACATTTTGGCAAAAAGGCAATTTTGGTCCTGTAGCTCCGCTCAATTTTGATTGTTCTTTTGGTACTTACATGGCTTCTTCGATTGGATGAGGTGCAACGGGTCTATTTGGTGAAATTTACCACTTTTGTCACATTTGTAAAAATATCAAATTAGCCACAGCCCGATAACATCTAATTGGTTATTCAACAGATATGAGGCGGTAGGGAAAAAGTCTTACTTTTACCCCATAGAAGGACACGTGGCAAAGTTAAAAGTAGAGATGTGGGCCTTCGAAAGCAAGTTGGATACTTTTCCCTTTTGGAAAAATGGAATAAAGGTTCTAAAATGGAAGCACGCCCCCACCAAATCATATTGAAGCCTTATAAGGTTCTTGAAGTTGTGCCATAAATACACGTAGAGGTTTCCACCAAGGTCTTCCTTAGACTTTTCAACAACTTCTTAAAGGGCCCGAGACACGTGGTGAGCCCGCGCTCATTTAGGGTCTCTAGTTTTGGGGACCATGTCAAGATGTACCATTTAGATGCGTGGTGGTTTGAAAAGTCAAGAGCAGGATCTTTGGCCATCGGGGCAACTTGGATTTTTTGCCCATTGTTATTCAAAATACTGAAATCATCAAAATGACCTATGGGCCCGATAGAGAATAGTCAAAATTTTCTCTAGTCAACAGCAAAGGTGCGGACTTTCGGGGGAAATTTGGAAATTTTTCCTTATGTGGAGAAAGGAGTTAAAAGTGTAAAAAGAAGCATGGTTCCACTGGGACCCAAATCAAAAAATAAAAGCGGAAGAAGGCGGAGGCTGTGGGGAAAACTTGGAAATTTTCCTTTTCCAAAAAAAGACATGAAATAACATTATTTAGCCACGGTTCCTTTGGGACATGTGTTAAGCCCATTTTTCAAAGTTGAAGGGGGAGAAAATTTAGAATTTTTAAATTTTTACAAAAAGGTGTAAGAAGTAAAAAAGAACCCTCGAGCCAATCTTAACTCGGATCTCCCATGTGGACGGTCCATATTCAAAAGAAATATTGACCAAAGCGTGCGTCTATATCTAATTTTTTGCCATTTTTCTCCAAAGCTCCGAGGGATGTGTATTCTTATAGTTTTTTTAATCATTTCTTAGAGTCTCCTACACACCAAATGAAGAGGAACATTAATTTGATATCTTAGTTTGGTGGGAAAAAAATATGAAAATGTCTTTTGCAATAAATATGTGATATAGCCATTGGATTCGATCTAATTTTCTAGTTTTTCCTTCCTTGGCACGCAAAGAACTAGATTTGACAGATTGGAGGAGGAAGTAGTTGGCGCACGAGATGAAGAATGACTTACCAGGTGAAGAATTGAATGTTGGAAATATTTGGAGAGATTTTCCTTTTGCACACTTGATAACCTTTTTGCCAATCCAATTTGAGGAGTCATGGTTGAGATTGAGGTGCTTTGAATGTTTTTGGTTTCGGGGGGAAAACTCTATTGTAAATGAAGTATTAAAAATTGCATAAATTTTTTGTGCAAATGGTTGGAATGTTAGAGGTTGGGACTAATTTTTTCTAAGAGAAAAGCTTGATAAAACTTGTCCTTTTGAGAAACCATCTCAAGAAACCTGTTTATCTCCTTTGTGTTAAATTTGATCATGTCAAGGTGGTTACGAGTGTACAACCATTGACAAGGTCTGATATTGTTCTAGAAAATTTCCCCTGTTGATAAATTTAATCAAACTTGAGTTAATCTGTGTTATTTTTGGAAAAAATTGTGTTTGCTTCATTTTTGAATGTCTGCAAGTAGTTTTCTTGTTCTTGTTGCAATCTTACATTGAAATATTTTTGAATCACACAAGATCTTATCCTTGTGATAGTTTGGTAGCATTTTCAATTTCATTTATGAGAAGATCTTTCATTTGATAGTGAAATAAAAAAATTTAAAATCACTGTGACTCCTAACTTGACTATAAGATTTGTTTTTATCCTTTGAGGGTATCTTAGGCTTGATGAAATAGAGGTTGATAATGTTTAGTAAAGTTTTCCAATTTGAGCCTCCAGTTTGGATCCTTGAAGTTTGTGTGAAAAGTGTTGATCTAGGCCTCTATTAAAGCACATATTTTGGTTAAAGGAACATCCTAGCTATCCTGAAGAATTTTTTTGTTGAATTTCTACATATTTTTAAAAATTCTCAAGCATATGGTGAATCAAGTTCATTTTGGCCTCATCTCCCACCAAAAATTCATTTAAAAACAACCAATCATACCCATACTACCCGTGTTTATCCTGTTTGTGTACAAATGCATAATCTCTGTTACTAAAACATACAGAAGCAATAAGGTTTTCATTGTCTTTAGTAGCCTGAACCTTTCTTAGAAAATATCTCCATTATCTAGGGTGACAACTCGTGAGAGTTATATTTTGTTGTATTGATCATGTTTTCTTCAAGGTCTTCTCAATAACTCTGTAAAGAAGGACATTTCCATATCCTCCACAAATCGCAGTCTACAAAAGGGTCCTCTCACCCTGGTTGAAAGACACAAGCATAAATCGGTGAGGATATATCAAATCCTCTTAAATTTTCTACCCATTTCTCCACATTTGAGTGACAAAGAGAAAGTTTCATTCCTTCCCTAGATACAAAATGACACACAATGTGCTCTTCTTGCCTCTAAGCTTCTGTCAAAATTGTGATGCTACACAACCTTATGAGGAGAATCAATTTAGGTACCAACTCGATTGGTACCATTTCAGGAAAAAATGATTATAGTTCATATTCGGACCACAGTAAACACTTCTTGAATGCTCTAAGTGCTAATACATTGTTTCAAACATCATCTTGTGTTTGGGCTGTAAGAAGTATTCAAGGTTGCAAATGCTGTGTGCAATTCTTTTAGTTTCTACACCTAGTGCACTAGCTTTCATTGATAAATTTGGGTAAAGAAAAGGCAGATCATTCCATTTCCATTTTCTAGTGTTGAAAGACATTTGACAGATCATATTTTAGTGCATTTGTACAACTTAGGTGGAAATCCTTAGTATCGACTCCTGTTGATCGATTCTTGATAAGTACCAGTGTCTTAATCTCTTTCAAGTGAGATTTGTTACTAATTTTTGCAAAGCTGGAAGGAAGAAGATATTTCTTTGCTAGGGATCCTACTAGGACATTATTTCTAGATCTAAGAAAAATAAAGTCAGAAGGAAGAAAATCTTGGAGAGTTGTTGTAGATCAGCAGTCAAGAAAAAGGATCTCCATTGATGAAAGTGATCGGCCTATCATTTAAGACTACCATTCAAGTGCTTCAGAATCAAGTAGACTCTTTGTGGAATTAAATTCTCCAACTAGAGAGGGACCTTCATTTGAATTTGAAATTTTTCTTCTCATTCTACCCTGTATTTTCAAAATTTGATAGGGTTTTCCAAGAAACAAGGCCTTTAGGGGATATCCATTTTGAAAGTTATACTCTTGTGTTTTAAAGACCCTTTGCCCCTTATCAATTTGTTTCTCCTCCAAGGTCACCTCCTCAAAAAAACATGGCCTAGCCCCCACCCAGACCTCCATTTGTTGTAAACACCTTTGGTCCTATAAATTTTATAGGGATGGCTAGTTATCCAAATGCAGTTCCCTAGGATGTGAGAAATAGATTACCAAAGTTCCAAGGAAACAATGCTATAACTGGTGATCAACATTTAAAGCTTTTTATCAATATGATGGAATACTTTGAGATTGAATATGAAGATGTATATATCAAATTGTTTATCCATACTTTGGAAGAGGATGCAAGGGACTGGTATAAAGCTTTGCCAGATAATTCCATTGATTCTTTGATGAAGATGAAAAATGAATTTAGGTTGCAATATGGTGATAGAATTGAACCTAGGTTTCTTCTATTATAATTTGAAAACATCAAGAAGAATCCTAATGAGTCAGTACATGATTTCAACACAAGGTTTAACAAGAACTTGAGGAGATTTCTTGTTATCTTAAGGCCATGTGATGAATCATGTTTGATCAAATATTCAGATGCATTTGATAAAAAATATGTTTACTACTTGAGGACAAAACACTACTAATTTGACACATGCCTTCACCATGGCTCTGCAAATTGAGAACAACATCAAGGCAATTGGAAAGCCTCCAAAAAGGGAGGGTGTAAGAATAATTAAACATGAAAAGCCTCAAACAAGCAAGGCTGCTGATTTGGAGGAAGTTGTGAAAAATTTGGTAAGGGATATCAAAGAAATATCATACAAATTAGCTGGGTAGAAAAAGGTGGGCGAGAGTTCACAAGGTTAGCGCAAGCAACAAGGCTAAGACAGGTTTACAAATCATTATAGAAATGATCAAGAGATCGATGATAGAGGTAAGGTACCTATTGGATTTGGAAATAAATAGTCCCAGGCTAGGGAAAATAGAATGGTACCTACTCCTTTGGCTTTGAGTTTTTTTGGAGGAGACAAATGTCATTGATTAGTGTGACAGATGTTTCATGCCCCATGCTCCATGTGAGGAAGATAAACAAGAAGAAGAAGTTGATGATGATGATGATGATGATGATGTTTTCATGGTGGGTTTCTCCACGAGCTCACAACAAGGGGCAACTTAAAATGAGGTAATAAGTGCTAGAAGGCACTCACGATTATTGGGATTGCATCCTTTGGGTACCTATTCTTCCTCCCTCTCATAATCTAGAAATAGATATTGTACAAGATTTTGAATTTCCCAATAATGAATTTGAATATTTAAGATCTTTAATGATAAAGTAGTATGATTGATTAATCCCATCTCAACGGGAAAGGTATTTGTTGATGAACATTGTTGTTGCTCAAGAGAAGGAGTATACCATAAGAATTAGGGTTGTCAAAGGGATAAGGCCTCGAGGCCAAGCCAAAAACTCCACTACTTTCAAATATTCCTAAGGAGGCTCCTAAGAAAGATGCATCTGCCAAAGGCCTTATTGTCCCAAACAAAATTCATACACCTCCTCATTCCCAAGCTATCAAAAATCTTGTGCCATCTAATGAGTGTGTCAACCTTCCTTACAATGTTGCCTTTCCAAAGTCTATCCCTTATGATATTGCCCAAGTCTTGAGTCAGATCAAGATCTCAGTTCCAATTGTTGAGATGCTTCGGATTCCTGAGCACAAGAAAGGGATTTTGAGTATTTGGGGCTGAAAGAGGAGAAGACTACCTAGGTAGAAATATAAACATTGTGGAGACTCCACTAGTCATTGAAGAGTTAGAGACACCACCAGTGTTGGAGGAACTAGGTGAACCATCTGAGGTTTATTTGGGGAAATCCTTGGTGGAGTCTCAGCTAAATGTGGATCCATTCTTCACCACTCTGATCATTAAAGATAAATTACTACACAACTATATGTTTGACTCAGGGGCATCATGTAATGTTATGCCTCTAGAAGTCATGAATGAGATGGATATCAAAGTAACAGCAACATATGGGAAGTGTACTACTATGGACTCTAGAGAAGTGCTAGTGGTGGGATGTGTGAAAGGTCTAGTGGTGCAACTTGCAGCTTACCCAGGTAAAAACCTGATGCTTGATGTTGTTATTGTTGATTGCCCAACCAAGTGGGGTATGTTGTTATCTAGAAAATGGGCTGCAAGTGTTGGTGGGAGTGTTCAAATGGACATGTCCTATGCTACCATCCCAATTGAGGGCAGCCTTGTCAGGTTGTATGGAGAAAAGAAGATGTTGCACCTTATTGAAGATCCCAACAATGCATCTTATGAAGTATTGTACACAAGTGTTGATGCTGATAACTTTGTAGGATTTGTTGATGGAAAAGAGCACAAGATTGAAGAATGCAAGTGTCTTGAATAGGTAGGATCTCCTTGGACTTTATTGTTTGATGGAGCTTTCTCCAAGTTTGGAAATGGTGTTAGTGTTGTTCTGATCTCTCAGGCCAGGAAGATTTTTCTTTTCCTTTAAACTCAACTTTGAGTGCACTAACAACAATGTTGAGTATGAGGCACTATTGTTAGGTCTGAGGGTTGCTTGGAAATATGGTGTTAAAGACATCATTGTCAAAGGAGTTTCAGATTAAATTGTAAAAGCGAGTTAGAAAAATTTATGCCATAAAAAATCGAGTGAATGAAACAATACAATGATGTAGTTTGGTATCACATTGAGATGTTTGATTCATTCAATATTGTGCATCATGATAGGAATTTCAATGATTTGGCAGAAAAACTTACAGTATTGGGATCTTGGTTTGATAATTGTACATTATCCCCATATTGTGAATATGATGTTGAGGTGTTAACTAGGCCATCTATACCTAACAACATTAAGACTTGACGAGTTTTTGATGATGATGCTCAGGTTAGAAGATTTCTACAGAACAAAGTGGAGTTTTCTGATCAAATTATTGATTGGGATCCAATGGTGTGCATAGAAAATGGTAAAGAAACCTTGCTTGGTAAGTAAATCGTCCAACTAAAGACTAATACCATTCCTAGAGGGTTGGTTGCTCTTGATTCCAACTTTGATAATGTTGATCACATTATTAACAAATGCATAGCAGCCTCAAGGAATGTTGAGGAGTATGACCTGGCACAAAGGTAAACCAAGGAAGATCGGCTAGGAAGCAAACTCAGCAAGGAGGAAAAATAGTCTTATGTCCAATTGTTAAAAAATATCAAGATTGCATGGCTTGGACTTATTCTGAACTAAAGGCATATAGAGAGGATCTATTTCAACATGAGATTCCCTTAGAATCTAATGCAAAACCATTCAGGTAGAAACAGAGGCCAATCAATCCACTCCTATCTCTTAAAATACAAGAGGAACTGAAGAAACTGAGGGATGGAGGGATTATTTAGCCTACAAGGTATTCTTCTTGGGTTACAAACCTAGTACCAGTTAGAAAGAAGAATGGTGACATCAGGTTGTGTGTGGACTTCAAAAATCTGAACAGAGCATCAATGAAGGATAATTATCCTTTACCAAACATGGAAAACATGTTGCAATTAGTGACCGATTCTGAGCTGCTATCTACCTTGGATGGCTTCTCTGGTTATAACCAAGTTGTTGTAAAGGAATCGAGAAAGAATTAAGACATCCTTTACCACCCTTTGGGAACATATGTATATTTCAGGATGCCCTTTGGACTATTGAATCTTTGGAGAAACCTTTCAAAGAGCAATGGATGTTTCTTTTGCTGGTTACATCAATGATTTTATTATTGTCTACCAAGATGATGTAACTATGTTCTCTAGAAAGAGAGGTGATCATTTGCAGCACTTGGAGAAAATGTTGATAAGATGTAGAGAATATGGAATTTCACTCAATCCAAAGAAGTGCCATTTCGGAGTACAGAAGGAAAAATTTCTTGGTCACATTGTGTCACAAGAAGGGGTAATGATTGATCTAGAAAGGGTAGAGGCCATCAACAAGGTCCCAATTCGAGAACCAAGAAGGGGATTTAGTCCTTCTTTGGGAAGATAAAATTTATCAAGAGATTCATATAAAACTTTGCTGAGTTGACCATTCCAATCACTGACATGCTAAAGAAGGATCGGGTCATCAAATGGGAGGAGGATGCCATTCAATATTTCAATGGGATCAAGGAGGCATTAAAGCATGCCCTTTTTTAGTAGCTCCAGATTATAAGAAGCCTTTCGAACTATTTTCTTTTTCTTCAGAGAACACTATTGCATCTGTCTTGTTGTAGAAAGATGATGAAGGGGTTGAGAGGCCAATTGCTTTTTTAGTAAGACATTGCAGGGGTTGAGCTGAAATACACTATTATGGAGAAACAAGCATTTGCCTTGGTAAAAGCAACAAAAATTTCAGGCCTAAAATTTTGAGCGCTAAAATTATTGCTTATTTTCCCCACACTATGGTTAAGGACATCTTATCGAGAGATGGAATTATCAAGAAAAAGATGCGAGATGGGTGAACAAGTTGGTGAGAGGTTTGGGCTTGGCTAAGCTTATGGCTGAGAGAAACTTGCAAACTATTGAGGTAAATGAGGTAGAAGAAGGAAGGGTAGATGTTTTTGAAAAATTGATGAGTTTTGAGTGGTACAAAGATGTAATTTTTTATCTTAGACATCTATACTACCCTGAGTATTTGAGTAAGAACCAGAAAAGAGCCCTTAAGTTGGCTTCCCAGAAATATGTCATTACTGATTATGGGTTAGCTTGGAAGAACCCCAGGAGTTCTCTTAAGGTGCATTACTAAAGATGAAGCCCCAAAGATAATTGTTTATCTCCGTGGAGAAGTTTGGGGCGGGAATTTTCTTTGGAAGAGAAGAGTCATAGCACACAAGATCTTGAGGGCTGGTTATTAGTGGCAAACTCTCTTCAAGGATAAAACTCTTTTGGTTAGAATATTTGAGAGTTTTCAACGCTTCTCTAGAAGATTGAAATCTTCAGGCTCCCTTCCTTTATAGCATGTATAAATTGAAGCCCCTTTCAAGAAATAGGGAATGGATTTCATTGGTGATATTTCAGACCCTTCAAGTGTTGGCCATAAGTGGATTCTTGTAGCCACCTTGTTAACTTCACAAAGTGGGTGGAAGAAATCCCTAGCAAAAGACAAACACACCAAATTGTCATGGATTTTATGTTGAACCATATCATTTGCAGGTTTGGAGTGCCAGTTAAAATTGTTGCTGACAATGCCATGAGCTTCAGAGCTAAACCTTTGGTGGAAATGTGCAAAGAATATGGGATCAATTTGACATATGATTCTAATTACAATCCCTAAGGAAATGGAAAAGATGAGTCTAGTAATAAAAATTTCTTTGAAGATTATCAAAAGAACCTTGGAGCTGAACAAAAGAAAATGGGGTGAACAACTGAAGTTCATTGTTTGGGCTGACAAAATTACTATTAAAAGAGCCACTAGAAAAATTCCATTTGAATTGGTGTATGGAACTCAAGCTCTACTAGCCCCTGCATATGCAACTATCCTCATATCAATTCATTCAACAACTGGAAGATCAAGAAGTTAGTCCATATGAGGCTTGCATTAACCAGATTGTTGAACTTGATGAAGAAAGAAGAGAAGCTCACCAAAGGCATGTGAAGAGAAAATTGAAGGTATTTCACAAGAAGGTCACTCCTAGAGCTTTTAACATTGGAGATCTTGTTCTATTGTGGGATAGTAGACATGAAGACAAGGGCAAGCATGGTAAATTTGATGCACTGTGGATGGGCCCTTACTCCATTGACATTCAAATTGGTGAGCATACCTTCTTCTTGAAAGATTTGGATGGTGAATTTCTCAAATTTCCTATTAATGGAAGGCACTTAAAACATTTCCAGGATTGATTCCCAGAATCAAGGTGAACATCATTTTTATAGTATACAACTTGTTGGTTTCTTTCTTTATTTTGTGTTTTTGCTCATTTTGGTCCTCGGTGACTTAGTTTTGCTTGTTTCTTGATTCAATTATTGGAGGATGGTTATGGTTGTTCCGCTATGCTAGTTTATTCTTTGACTTCATTACCCAATTTTCTGTTCTTGGCACTTGGTTTGCTAGTTATTCTTGTGGCACTTGTAGGGAATACCCATCCTCGAGTTAGAACTGGTGTTGGTTCTCGTTTTGATCTCACACCATTTACCTTGATTATTATTTGATATACATGTTATGAAATGTTTTATCTCTCAAAGTGAATGTTCTGAAGCTTTTACCTCCATTTGAATGCCTTGAATTGTTTGCAAAATCCATTGTCATGCCCTTTTTGAAGAAGTTTTTGATCTTGCCCTATTTTTTGCCCTAATTTCTTCAAATCTATGGGCTCTGCCATTTTTTCCTATTTTACCATGACCATGGAAGCTCAAGAATGATCAATTTATATTTGTATGCTTTTGAAAATCCAAATCCATGGTCGAAAGATGTTTGGAACCAGGATTCACTTAGTTTTGTTAAGAAAAATTTCATCCTTCTCAAAAAATCAGATTCGGGAAAGAATGGTGAATTTATGTGTTTTTAATAGTCTGACGGGTGTCTTTTTCCTACCAAATTATTCCTCAACATTCGGTGGTAATATGGATTCTTTTGGTTAGCTAGGGAATGAAAGAAAAATGTTTTAACTTGTTGCTTTCTACTTTTTTAGCAAAAAGGTTATTTTTGTCCGTAGCTCGCTTTCAATTCGATTGGTTCTTTTGGTACTTACGTGGCTTCTTCTGGTTGGATGAGGAATCATAGATCTGGTGAAATTTTCCACTTTGGTCACATTCGTAAAAAATATCAAATTGGCCCCATGGTCTCGATAACATCTAATTGGTTATTCAACATATATGAAGCGACAAGGAAAAATCCATTACTTTGACCCGATAAAAGGACACGTAGCAAAGTTAAAAATAGAGATGTGGGCCTTCGGAAGCAAGTTGGATACTTTTCCCTTTTGGAAAAATGGAATAAAGGTTATAAAATGGAAGATTGCCCCCACCAAATCATATTGAAGCCTTATAAGGTTCTTAAAGTTGTGCCATAAAGACATGTGGAGGTTTTGTCGGGTCTTCTTTCCTTAGACTTTTAGCAACTTCCTAAAGGGCCCAAGACACGTGGTGAGCCCACGCTCATTTAGGGTCTCTACTTTTGGGGACCATCTCAAGATGCACCATTGAGACGTGTGGCGGTTTGAAAAGTCAAGAGGTGGGGAGGTGGGCCATCGGGGGAAACTTGGATTTTTTCCCCTTGTTATTCAAAAGACTGAAATCATCAAAATGACCTGTGGGCCCAACAAAGTATAGTCAAAATTTTCTCCAATCAATGACAGAGGTGTGGAATTTTGGTGTAAATTTGGAAAAAATTTCTTTAGTGGAGAAAGGAGTTAAAAGTGTAAAAGGAAGCGTGGTTCTGCTAGGACCCACATCAAAACTAAAAGCTGAAGGACAGAGCTATGGGGAATACTTGGAAAATTTTCCTTTTTCCAAAAAAGAGGTGAAATAGTAGAATATGTGTCAAGCCGTTTTTCAAAGGCAAGAGAGGGTAGAAAATTGAGAAATTTTACATTTTTTCCAAAAAGGTGTAAAAGTAAAAAGAACCCCGGGCCCATATTAACTCAGATATCCCATGTGGATGGTCCAAATTTAAAAGAATGATCAATGGAAACTATGCATCTGTATCTGATTTTTTTCCATTTTTTCCCCAAATCTTTTGGGGATGTGTATTCTTATGGTTTTTAATCATTTCTTGGAGTCTCTGCACATCAAATGAAGAGGAACATTAAACTGATATCTTGGTTTGGTGGGAAAAAATGTGAAAATATCTTTTGTGACTAAGATGTGATATGGCCATTGGCTTTGATCTGATTTTCCAATTTTTCCTTCCATAGCACACAAGGAACCAGATTTGATAGATTGGAGAGGAAGTAGTAGGCACGCGAGATGGAGAATGACTTACCAGGTGAAGAATTTAATACTAGAAATATTTGGAGAGATTTGCATTCTACACACCTGACAACCTATTTTACAAATCCAATTCTGGGAGTCACCATCAAGGTCATAACACGCAATGGTGCTTTGAATGTTTCTTGTTTTGGGGGGAAAACTCTATTGTAAATGAAGTATTATAAATTTCATGAATTTTTCATATAAATGTTTCAAGTGTTAGACGTTGGGACTGATTTTTCTAAGAGAAAATCTTAATAGAACCCATCCTTTTGAGAAACCATTTGAAGAAACCTGTTTATCTCCTTTGTGTTAAATTTTATCATGTCAAGGTGGTTGCGAGTGTACAACCATTGACAAGATTTGAGATTGTTCTAGAAACTTTCCCCTGCTGATAAATTTATCCAAACTTGACTTAATCTACGTTACTTTTGGGAAAAATTGTGTTTTCTTCATTTTTGAATGTCTGCAAGTAGTTTTCTTGTTCCCATTGAAATCTTTGTGAATCACAACAGATATTATCATTGTGATAGTTTGGTGGCATTTGCAATTTCATTTATCAGAAGAGCTTTCATTTGATAGTGAAATAAACAAATTTAAAATCATTGTGACTCCTAACATGACTATAAGATTGTTTGTTAGCCTTTGAGGGTATCTTAGGCATGATGAAACAGAGGTTGATAATGTTTAGTTAAGTTTTCCAATTTGAGCCTTCATTTTGGATCCTTGAAGTTTGTGTGAAAAGTGTTGATCTAGGCCTCCATTGAAGCACATATTCTGGTTAAAGGAACATCCTAGCTATCCCAAAGCATTTTGTTGTTCAAGCTCTCCATTTTTGTAAAAATTCTCAAGGATCTGGTGAATCAAGTTCATTTCTACCTCACCTCCCACCAAAAATTCATTTAAAAACAACCAATCATACCCATACTACCCATGTTTTTCCTGTGTGTGTACAAATGCATAATATCTATTACTAAAACATATATAAGCAATCAAGTTTTCATTGTCTTTAGTAGCTTGAACCTTTCTTAGAAAATATCTCCATTATCTAGGGTGACAACTCATGAGAGTTAGATTTTGTTGTATTGATCATGTTTTCTTCAAGGTCTTCTCAATAAATCTGCAATGAAGGACATCTCCATCTTAAAGGTGCTACCCATTTTTCAACATTTGAGTGACAAAGAGCAAGTGTATTTCTTCCCACTACAAAACGACACACAACATTCTCTGCTTGCCTCTATGCTTCCTATCAAAATCGTGATGCTACTCAACCTTCTGAGGGAGAATCAATTTGGGTACCAACACTGATTGACGTTGTTTTCGGGGACAAAATGATTACAGTTCATATTCGGACCACAGTAAACACTTCTTGAATGCTCTAAGTGTTAATACATTGTTTCAAACATCATCTTGTGTTTGGGCTGTAATTAGTATTCAAGGTTGTAAGTGTTGTGTGTAATTCTTTCAGTTTCTACACCTAGTGCACTAGCTTTCATTGATAAATTTGGGTAAAGAAAAGGTAGATCAATCCATTTCTAGTTTCTAGTGTTGACATACATTTGACAAATCATGATTTAGTGCATTTGCACAAATATGGAGAAATCCTTAGTGGCGACTCCTTGTTGATCTGATTCTTGATAAGTACCAGTGTCTTAACCTCTGTCAAGTGAGATTTGTTACTAATCTTTGCAAATATGGAAGGAAGAAGATATTTCTTTGCTAGGGATCCTGCTAGGACATTGTTTCCGGATCTAAGAAAAAAAGTCAGGAGGAAGAAAATCTTGGAGAGTTGTTGGAGATCAGCAATCAAGAAAATGGATCTCCATTGATGAAAGTGATCAGCCTATCATTTAAGAATACCATTCAAGTGCTTCTTAATCAGGTAGCCTCTTTGTGGAATTGAATTCTCCAACTAGAGAGGGGCCTTCATTTGAATTTGAAAAGTTTTCTTCTCATTACCTTTGTTTTTCAAAATTTGATAGGAAGATCAAATCCTCTCACCCAGTATAAAGGCACAACCATGGTTAAAAGGCATAACCATAAAGTAGTGAGTATAGATCAAATCTTCTTAAAGGTGCTAACCATTTCTCCACATTTGAGTGACAAAGAGCAAGTTGCATTCCTTCCCTAGCTACAAAATGACACAAAACTTTCTCTGCTTGCCTCTAAGCTTCTTGTTAAAACCGTGATGCTACTCGGCCTTACAGGGGAGAATCAATGGGTACCAATACGTAGCACATTCAAATTATCCACTTGAAGTTAGCCATAGTCTATGATTTTTGAATGTCTTTAAAAATCTGAAACCTTACAATGTCATGGCCATGAATTTGGTGATATTTATAGTAGTGTCCCTCATGATACCATGTTGGTTTTGGCCATGATTCATTGAAAGGTTTGATGGGAGGAAAACGAATGATATTAATAACCATTAACTTGTCAAATATTGAACTATAAGATTATTGAAGAGGGTTATAGTTAGTGGGATGTTTAGAAGCATGTTTTGGATGCTCTATGTGAGAATTGGACATGGAAGTGAACAAAGATTTAACCACGATGGCATTAACAATGATCTTATGTTTTTCGCCATAAGTGGAAGATTTAACAAACTCAATTTTGGTTTTGTTTGATCTAAGTTTAAGATGGCCTTGCTCAAGGGCGTGGAGTTCAATTTTTGAGCCATAGTGAATGTCTCTTCAAATTTTTGGAAAGATTATATTTAAAGAGTGGATGAGATTTGCTTCACACAAGACCATGAAAATAGTTCAATTAATTTATTTTGTTGAAGGGAAAATGATAATTATTTAATGATGCCACTACATTGTGTAATGAAATCTATGATAGATTCATCTTCATATTGTCGAATAGCGTAGATGTTGGTGATGGTGTTCTTGTGCATAATATTGATCAAGAAATGTTCTAGGAATAGTTGCACAAGTTGCGTAAAAGTGAATAATGAATGTTGTGGGATGCCATTTTACCAATCCAATATGGGACCAGCTAACAACATAGGAATGTACTGAAGCATGTGATCTTGATCATGGGTGATAAGGTAGCATCTATTCCTTAAGGCTTGAAGGTGTTTTTGAGGATCCTACTTGTTGTTAAACTTATAAAATTTTGGCATTTCCCATTGAGGAGGATAATATTTTTCGGGGACGGATGGATTGATTAGTTCATTACAAATTTGACCATATGAGAATGTGGTTTTTATCCTAATGTAGTGGATTCAAGATTATCAATTCTACTCAATAATGCTTGCATGGGATTGTTGGATGGGTGCGATTATGAAGTTAATAGATGAGATTGTGAGGAATAAGAGGTAGATGGGTTTGGTTTTTGGTAAGTTTGATATGTTTGAGGATGTGTGGGTGTTGGTGGAAGTGGTTGATAAGGAGGGACATAATTAAGAGGTTTTATTGAATGGGTTGAGATGAAATGGGGATGTAATTGAGAGTTTATGATTGAATGTGTTATGGTGAAAGTGTTTTTGGGAAATGGAGATGTGATAGGATTGGTTAGATTGAGTCGATTGTTGAGTAATAGAAATATTTCTTTGATTTTCTATGGGATGAGTTGGAATCTAAGTGATGGGTTGTTAGGATACTTAATTTGGTTAATTGGGGAGTATGTAATGATAAGCACCTTGAGGGGGATGTTGATAGGTTTACATTCATTCAGATGGATGGGGTTGTGAAGTGATCACATTTGCATGGATGTGAGAAGTAGAAATAAGGGGTAGAGTTATGTTATGTTGTTTGGATATAGGAGTGAGAAAGTGAGATTCTTAAGATGATTGGATGGGGGCACAAGTGACCATGGTGGATGATGAGCTGATGGGATTGGAAGAGGTGATGATAGTGTTAGCACGTGGAAACTTAATGGGGATGGAGAGCACCAATTGAGTGGTTTGGATATTATGGAGATTTGAGGAAGAGGTTTGATTAGGATCAAAGTCACGTGGGACATAAAGGATGGGTAAGATAAAGGGTATCCATAACATCAATCAGATCTTCATGAAATTTTGTAGATCCTTCCCATATCTAGCATTTTTGTGTAACAAGACCTAACTTGAAGTGCTAATTAGAGAATAAAAATGTACAAATATGGAATTGGTTACTAAAACTTTGGGATCTCCTAAAAGAGAAAAAATGGTACTCATAAAAGTTACTAGTAAATTTTAATTATGTATATTTTGTTAAATACATCAAAATTTGTCATTTTCAACCACCAAGTAGCAAATTGAGAGGTCTACAAGGAAAGTACATGAAGATGATGATTTGAAATTTGGGTAAGTGTTTGATCATGTTTTTCTAAGGGAATTAAGAAGATTAAAAGTGTTTTTATACTTTTGTATAAGCATTTGAGAGAATTTCGTGTTTTGAGAAAGATTCAATCATCTTGGAATATAGTTGAATTGACATAAATCTAGTGTTTTTGAGGGTGATTGTACTAAATTTTGTTTTTTCTATTATTTTGGCATCATTCAATATCATAGAAGGGTTTTTATCTTAGAAATAAGAAGGTTGAAATAAGAAGAAGATAATGAAATTTGAAGAAGAAGATAATTTCATATTATTATAGAATTAGAAATGAAATAGAAAGCGATAGGAAATGAATATGATAAAAGTAGATTTGATCTAAATGCATGTAAAGTAAATAAAACTTGGGTGGGTCGATAGTGGCCCGAATCTACAAAGGGCCGGTTTAAGGAAACGAGGGCTTCGTGAGGAGAAAATATAGTAAAGTATGCCTCTAAGTCTTCCTATAGCTAGATCGAAGTGATACGGAGATAAAAATGGATTTGAGCTAAAGGCATAACATCAGTAGAACAGGCTAGATCCGGATCTAGATAAAAGGATGTAATAAAATTAAGAAAATTGATGATGAATGGTATGAAAATATGTAGATTGAAGGAAAATAAGTGGATTCAAAGGTGGTCGAGGTCTAAAAACATATTTGAGATGGAAGAGAGGCAAGATAATGGGATTTGAAAGCTAGATGGATGTAGAAACAAAAGATGATGATAGAGGCTCTGGATAAAAGAAAAATTGATATAGCATGATGGATGGGTTTACAAAAAATTGGATAGGGTTGGTAGAAGTAGATACTAATTAGGACTTAGAAGAAAATGGATGGACTAAAATGAAGACATATAGATGGAGACATAAATTTGAGCATGTTGATATAGTGTCACGATGATGATGGCTGAACCAAAACAAGATGTTATTGGAAGATATGTATGATAATATTCCAATAAACAACAAAGTATGATAAGATGAAAGAGTTCTCCTTAAATTTCTAAATTTGAGGCATAAAAGTTCAAGGAGACTCCTATATGGTTGTGGTTCTTCCAAAGAGACTCAAGAATGAAAGAAATTTCACAAGAAAGCCTCGAGATTAAAAAAAAATTACATCCTTGAAGAAGGGAGGTGTAAGGACGGATTTATAGGGTCAATAGTGAGTTGTATGGGTCACCACCGATTATGAGGATCAATCCATTAGGGTGGTGGGAAGGTGGTTTGCTCAAGGATGAGGCCCACAACATATGAGATTAGGGTTGTAGAAGGAGTACAACAAGTTAGGGTTACATGGGATAAGTAAATGGGTAGGTGGATTGTATAATTTATTAAATAAAGGCCATTCAGAGGTGAAAACATTAAATGTTGGCATAAGAAAGATAAAATAGAGGATTTAGGAAGGATAAAAAAATTAAATGAGGACTTGAAGATAATATAGGGTGATTATGGAAGATTAATTAAATGGTGGAAAATAATGGTAAGTGGGATAAATTGAATTTAGGAGAGAAAGATAACTCAAAAGAGAAGAGAGGTATGTATGCAAAAATATGATGGAGAGTGAACACGGAGTGAGGGGGGTAGTGGTACCAAAATTTGTGTGTAGCGTGGAAACTCTATAAAAGAGCCTATGGCTCTTGAAGTTGTGGATTATACATGTTGTTGATAAAATGAAAATCTTTTTTAAATGAAATGCAATGTTTATTGGTTTACTATAATGTTTTGCATTGAATGATAGTGATTAATGAATTATTATTATGTGTGGGTATCATTTAAACGTGATCTCAAGTTATGGGAAGCTGTGCAATCATAAAGGAATCATTATTGGGATCTAAGAAGGTGACTAGTAAGATAAACATAGGAAAAGACAATGTATGATTTAACTAATAACATCAGGTAAGAAATATTTTACCATAAAATAGAAGAAAAGGATATAGAACATGAAAATAAAAACATCTTGTGTGCGGGGTCAAATTTTACCCTCTCCATTTAAATTTGTAAGAACAAGCATGTGATTAAGATATTTGTGAATGAAGGATTAAAATATCATAGAGCTATGAAAATGGTTAGCAAGGGTTTGAATATATGTTCAAATTATTAAACCACTATCATGAAGAAGGGACAGAGATACACGTTCCCTAATGCATCTAGGTGAGTTACTAATCATTGTTAAGACATTTAATAGATCATATCTAGGGAATGGGTGAATAAACCATTGAACAATCTCAAAGTACCTTGTTATAAGGGATAAATATTGAAATAATTGGTCTTAACCTAAGGGAAGGACTCAATAAGAACCCAAGAACTAGTTCTCATAGGATTTTAGAAGTGTGTGCATGTATCTCAGGTCTTAGAATGTTGAAAGGAGGGGTTTTAGCTTTATTACTATTTGAAATATGATTAATTTCCTAAGAACAATGAAAAGGGTAAGAAATGAGAGATTATAAATAAAAAATATTAATCAAATATTGATGGAGGATTTTGATTCTTGGATACTATGGAAAAGTGAGTTTAGATATTAATTACCTTAAGAACCATAGTGAGAAGTTAGGCATTGAGTATTTGTGAGGAAGAAGGAAAGAAGGTACATAGTTCTTTTAACTAACTATGACAGTCAATATATGGAAGATGTGATCAAATCTGGAGTGAATAAGTATTGGTGAAGTATAAGACAATCTTGATAAAGGAGTGAAAGGTGGTGAATTCTTTATGACCAATGTAAACTAGGATTTGTGGAGTGTCAAGAGTATCTCAAAGTATAATCAACTAGAAAAAAAAATACAATAGTGTCTAAAGAATGAAATAAAGGATTCATAAAGGATTATATTAAGAATTTATATTTTAAACATGATTAGTAAAGTTGTATGTGGGAAATTGAATCCTAATGGAAGATAACTAAATAAATTGTTATGCCAAAAATTAATATGAATAAGACTTTCTTGAAACCGTGGTCCACTTGGAAGGCTTAAGAAGCATATAAGAAAACAGAAAACAAGTAAGTCAATGTTGCAGGAGACCTAAATGAAACTAAAGTAAGATGGAAAATGAGTTGGAAAATATGAAGGAGTGAATGTGGAAAGTAAGTGTTAAGATGAAATTAGATAAGTCAAGAAGGAAAGGAGTAGAACAAAGTTTAGGAGCAAGGAGGTGTAAAAAAAGATAAGCCCTAAGTAGCAAAACTAGCAAATCTAACAAAAAGATGGATAAATGAGTCAAGGAACCTTCGATCACATTGTAAAATAATAAAATAGGCTATATAAGGAAGTTTAGAAGTTAAAATTAGTGAAAAACAAACAAACCCTTAAAAGTGCTTAGAAATCCAAGCTAGAGACCTAAAGAAGTTGAGGTCATAAGAAGAAAGTTGATTTGGGGGAAGATAAAGTGTATCCATAACATCAATCAGATCTTCATAAAATTTTGTAGATCCTTCCCATATCTAGCGTCTTTGTGTAACAAGACCTAACTTGAAGTGCTAATTAGAGAATAAAAATGTACAAAGATGGAATTGGTTACTAAAACTTTGGGATATCCTAAAAGAGAAATAATGGTACTCATAAAAGTTACTAGTAAATTTTAATTATGTATATTTTGTTAAATACATCAAAAAAATTCATTTTCAACCACTAGTAGAAAATTGAGAGGTCTACAAGGAAAGTACATGAAGATGATTATTTGAAATTTGGGTAAGTGGTTGATCATGTTTTTCTCGAGGGAATTAAGAAGATTAAAAGCATTTTTATACTTTTGTATACGCTTTTGAGAGAATTTCGTGTTTTGAGAAAGATTCAATCATCTTGGAATATAGTTGAATTGACATAAATCTAGTGTTTTGAGGGGTGATTGTACTAACTTTTGTTATTATTTTTGTTTGTCTACGATTTTGGCATCATTAAATATCATAGAAGGGTTTTTATCTTAGAAAGAAGAAGGTTGAAATAAGAAGAAGAAGATAATGAAAGTTGAAGAAGAAACCATTGGATTATGAAGGCTTGAAAGAGAATATAGAAAAAGGTGAAGATTTCTCCTAGGTGAAACAAACCTGGGGTTGAAGAAGAAGAAAAAGTGTTGCAAAAATACCAAGTATAATTCATTGGTGAGGTGATTATAAGAGGTAAACTGACAAAGTGATCCCTTGAGAGAAAAGAAAAGACAAGAAAAGATAAGAGGAAGTAAAAAAATTAGGTGTACAAAAGAATTTAAGTGAGACTTGTAAAAAGGTGAATAATAGTTTTTGGGAAGATGTAATATGGAAGAAGAAGATATAGATATGATGAAGAGATTGATGAAGATAATGTGCTACAAGAAGAAAGAGAAAGAGGAAAAAGAGAGGAAGAGAAAAGAAGAAAAGATGAAATATTTGGAAAGAAAACAAGATTTTGGGTTGAACAAGAGCACAAGGAGCTTAGGAGAGATGTGGAGAAATTATAGGAACTGATACAAGCTACAAGAATGGTGAGAGAAATTAGTGAAGTGGGATTTGTGATGAAAAGAGTTACTAAGTGACATATAGAGATACTTATGAAGAGGAAACAAAAGGGATATCGAGAGAGATGATAATAAAGATAGAGAGGAATCTGAAGCAAGTAGAGAAGAGGATGAGAAAACAAGAAGAATAAGTTTCCAAAGAGGTGGTGTATGAGGAAGTTCAAAAATTGAATGAATAAGAATTGTTTACAAGCTCCTTAGCTTGTCGTAAGGAAGAGGAAGAATGTGATGACGTGGAGAAGTAGAGTGAAGATGAACAAGAGCTCATTGGTGGAACTACTCATGAGGATATATGACCTATAAAAATTTTATTCTAATCTCTCCTTTGAATGTTTGAATATAGGGCTTAGAGATGAAGAGATAGAAATGAATAAAATTTTGAAGAATCAAGATGAAGAAACTAAAAGTGCAAGAAGAAATGAGGGTGATAAAGACTTGACCACCGATGAAGAGATCATTTGGCAACAAATCATGAATGAACCTAATATTTCAGATCCATTTGAGGATAAGGAAGAATATAAGAGAGAAGAGGAAGAAATTTTGAAGATACTACATGATGAAGAATAGGATAAAGACCACAAAGAACAGGTCAAACCAACTTTGGAAAAGATTTGGGATGAAGAATACATTCAAGAACCTAACATTGCAAGGTAGTTGAGAGTGAAATAGAGAAAGAAGAAGAAAAGTGAAGACAAATCCCAATAAAATGAATATAAATCAATCAAGAAAGAATTGAAAATGGAAAATAAAAGATAGAAAAGAAAGAATATGGAAAGAACTCAACAAGGAAGGAAGAAAATCATATCAAGAAGACAAATAAATTGGAAATCAAGGAAGAAGAAAAAGAAAATGAGCTCAAATTTCTCCCCCTTGGGAGTATGATGCAAGTGCATCTTGTAAATAATAATTTTTGCTTTCTTAGGTGTTTTAGGTGCTTCTTGGGTCCATCTTTGATGATCATGGTTAGTACTTGTCCATTTGGACTCTATAGGATGAAAAAGGATTTCCGACCAATTTGTAAATTTAAATATTTGAATAGATTATAGGTATGTGTTATAGTACAAGGAGTTAATATAGAGTCATAAATGAAGTAGTGTGAGTTATAAGACATATTTTACCACTTTTTCTTGACTCTCTTAACTCACCTAGGACTTAACTATTCTCTAGTTAGCTTAGTTAATGTTCATTCAGCGTGGAGAAACCCTAAACACCTCATTCTTCTTTTCATTATGTATGAGGATTCATGATGTATTTGAGTTAATGGAAAAGGGGGAGTTGAGGAGGACATTTTATAAGGGTGGAAAATGTGTAAAATAGCATATGGCTCTTGAAGTTATGGATTATACATGTGGTTGATCAAATGAAAATATTCTTAAAAGGAAATATTATTTCTATTTTTTACTATATTGTTGTGCATTTATTGATAGTTATTAATGAATGATTCCTATGTGTGAGTATCATATGAATCTAATCTCAGGGTATATGAAACTATGTAGTCATCAAGTAATCATTAGTGGGCTCTAAGAAGGTAACACGTAAGGTAAAAATAGACAAAGACAATGTATGATGAGACTAGGAACATCAGGTAAAGACTATTGTACCATAAAACAAATGAAAAGGACTTAGAAAGTGAAAATAAAAACATCTTGTGTGCAACGTCAAATTTTACCCTTTCCATCTAAATTTGTAAGAACAATCATGTGATTAAGATTATTGTGAATTAAGGATTAAAATATCATAGATCTATAAACACGGTTAACAAGGGTTGGAATAGAGGTTTGAAGGATTGAGCCAATCTCATGAAGAACAAAAAGAGGTACACTTTACTTAATGCATTTAGATGAGTTGTTAATCATTGTTAAACCATCTAATAGATCAAATCTAGGGAATGAGTGAATGAACCATTAAACATTCTTGAAGTACCCTATTCCAAGGGATAAAGATTGAAAGAAATTGTCTTAAATTGAGGGAAGGACTTGATAATAACCCAAGCACTCGTTCTCATAGGATTTTAGAAGTGTATGCATGTATTTCAGGTCTTAAAAGGTTGAAAGGATGGTTTTTAGCCTTGTTACTCTTTGAAATATGAGTTGATTGTCCTAAGTACTTGTGAGAAGGGTAAGAAAGGGGTTATTACAATTAAAAAAATCTTAATCAAATATTGATGCGGAGTTTTCATTCTTGTATAATGTGGAAAAGTCTCGTATAGATACTAATAACCTTAACAACCATCATAAGAATTCAAACATTGAGTATTTGTGATGAAGAAGGAAAGACAGTACACATTTCCTTTGACCAACTGTGACAATGCATATATGGAAGTGTGATCAAATTTGGATTAATAGGATATGGTGAATAAATCTTGGTGAAGTAAAATAAAATCTTGATAAACGAGTGAAAGGCGGTGAATGTCTTATGACCAATGTAAACTCATATTTGTGGAGTTTCTAGAGTTAAAGCTCAACATACAGTAAACTAGATCAAAATGGTATAGTAGTGTCCCAAGAATGAAATAAAGGCCTCATAAAGGACTATATGAATAATTTCTAGTTTAAAAATTATTAGTGAAGTTGTATATGTGGGTAATTGAATACTAGTGGAAGATAACTCAAGATTTTTATTCTAAAAACTAAGAACAATAAGATTGTCTTGAAACTATGATAGTGGGAAGGCTTTAGAAGCCTAGAATAAAACACGTGAATATTAGAGGGAGACCTAAATGAAACTAAAGGAAGAAGGAAAATTATTTGGAAAAGACGAAGGAGTGAATGTGGATAGTAAGCATTAAGAGGAAATAAGATAAGTCAAGAAGGAAAGGAATAGAACGTAGTCTACGACCAAGGAGGAGTAAAAAGCAAGATAAGACCTAAGTAGAAAATATAGAAAAATGATGAATAAAGGAGTCAAGGAACCTTGAGATGGAATTTTACAAGTATGTAATAGGTGATGGAAGGAATTCCAAAAGCTAAAACTAGTGCAAAACAAACAAACCCTTGAAATTTTTTAGAAACCCCAACTAGAGACCTAAAGAAGCCTAGCTCATAAGAAGCAAGTTGAATTGGGGGCATTATAAAAAGAGTTAGGAATTGTAAATTTTAATGAAGTAGGTAAAGAGGTTATTCAGATCTACACAACCTGAAACATAGATTATTCTTCACTATATTTAATGTACAATAGATTGGCTATTATATAGCCATGAAGGTAACAAAACAACCTCCTAGTAAATAGGAACGAATACCTCGAGAATGATCACGGGTAATATAATAACAAATTATTTGAACTCAATGTATTAGGCTAGTGGTTAGTTTCAGGTAGTTTGTAATAGTCAACCCAAGTTCCATTCCCATTGACTTTGTTGGATACTTTTGATAAGTGGCCATGGGAACACCATAAGGTAGGGTCAAACTTCTCCATATGGACCAAGTGGAACATAATGGGGTGCTCTAAATGTGGATTGATCGAAAGACATTAAGGATTCAAGCCCTCCCACATGCCCCTCTTAGATAAATTACTCCTCCACCACTCCATTTCATAGGTCTAGAATAATAAAATCATTTAAGGAACCAATTTGTTTTCCAGTTTATAGCTCGGTCAAAAGCGTTTATCTATTTAAAAACATAATAACAAATTATATTCTTATAACTATATAAAAATTTAATATCCAATAGTAAATTAATAATTACTACGGTAAAACATTAATTACAATGTGAAATAGATTAATTTCCTAACATTCCCCTTTATTGCAAACATGGAGAAAACCAACATTTGTACTTGCACCTTCTTTCATGATGATGTCATTTTTATTTCTAGATGACCACAAACCTGATGTATGGTTATCAAATGGTTAACCACAAACTGAAAATGGTGGTTTTACAAGTGGATTACCACAAACCAAAAATGAAGGTTTTCAAGTGGCTTACCGACAACCACATCATGATGTGCCAAGTACTATTATCAACCCTCATTAATATCTCATTGCAGGGAATAACATATAGGAAAACCTTCCCACACATTACAAACTAAAAATTGGAAATGGAACATTGGTTCATGTTCCCACCATCAATGTGAAATTTCCACTTCTTCATATAGGAACACTGTAAACTACAACACACCACACACAACTAGAAGTAAACATAGAAATGAAGAAAAATGTGCCACAAAACCTTTGATGTGGTCCTCATTATGGCCATCGAAGAGAGGTCACATATTGTCCTCTAAACCCTATTTTCCTCCATCCTTTGATGTGACTCTGTTAACTCAATTGTATTTGATCATGATGCTTAAAAAATAACCCCCACAAATCAGATGCTGCATTCCAATGATAATGCATCCATGAATTAATTTTGTTTTTCAAAATTTTGATGGCATAAAATGACACTTACAATAACATTGATCGACGAGACACAAATTTGACGATAAAATAATGACTATACATTGAAAAAGGACTAATATGAAAAGCATAATAGAATCTTAATGACACTTTTGATAAAATATGAGACTCTTGACACTTTACTATTACAATGATAATTTGACAATAGTATAAAGACACAAAAGATAACAAATGATAATATAGAATTTAAACACAAAATTTTAAAAATTAATTTTACTCAATTACTTTAATATAATACTAAAAATGACTAAACCCTATGACATAATGGAAAATTTCCTAACTAACTAAATATTAAATACTATAGACTTTTAGAAGGTAAATTCTTGTCTTATATATATTTTCTATTATTAAAGAAGCAAAACACATATGCCTATATTGAAATAAAGGCCACCTATAACATAGCCACATGTATTAAATATAAAGAATTTAAATCAATGTATTAACAAAACAAATGAAAAACAAATCACTATACCGAATAGAACTTAACATAGATATTGGAGAAATATGGGCTTAGATTTGAAACAATGGATAAGACAAGTTGGGTGTGAGAGAACACATGGATGCTATACAAAAATGCAAGGACATAGATCACGGGTTTGTGGAGGAGTGAGCATGACTTACGAAAGAATAGAATCATGAATAGAAAGTGGCTAGTGGCTAATCTTCACTCAATATGAACCCGTTAATGCCGCCAATAACACATCATGACCATCCATTTCATAATGGACGGTGATGATGCATTGGTGGCATTGAATGGGTGTAGAAAGTGGATGGGCATGAATACATTTATCTTAGAGGTTCAACTTGTCTCCAAGCTTTAATTTACAAACAATTGAGTAGTTAGAGGATCTAAGGAGTGGCATGCCTAAGGAGCAGCCTTCAAACCAGATGGGTATTAACTAAACGAGATGTTCTCCACCGTGTATTTTGAATAGACAGGACCAAACATTTGTATTTCTCCTCAAAATATTTCATTGAACCATTGAAGCATATTTTCTAAACCGAGCTGAGATGAAAAAATGTGCATAAATTAATGGTGTTGAACACACGACCAAAGCGGATCTACAATGCACCAAACTGGGAAGTTCATACAATGATCCGTAGTGAATTTTAGTGGTTACATCGATCTACATAAATGAAAAAGTTGATAAATTGAATGTTAGCATGTGGTGATCTCAAAAACTACGTAAACTTCATGACATAATCTCATAGATCAACATGAGCAACTTGATAGACTTAATTTCTTTAAAACACTCTCATGTTTGAATAACCTCACTCGATACCAAATAAAGAGGATATTCAGATCTACACAACTAAAACATAGATTATTATTCATTATATTAAACATACAATAGATTGGATATTATATAGTCATGGAGGTAGAAAAACAACCTCCTATTAAAAATCAACAAATACCCCGAATAGTCATGGGTAACATAATAATAAATTATATTGATATAACTATATAACAATATAATATCCAATAGTAAATTACTAATTACAATGGTACAAAATTAATTAACCAAGTACTAGATTAAATTCCTAACATGAGGAGCAAGATAAAGGGTATCCATAACATTAGTCAAATCTTCATGAAATTTTGTAGATTCTTCACATGACTACGAGTTTTGTGTGTCTCGTGACCTAGTTACACAACCTCACTTGAAAACATTAATTAGAGGATAAAAATGTATAGACATGGAATTGGTTACTAAAACTTTGGAATATTCTAAAATAGAAAAAAGAACACTCGGAAAAGTTACCGGTAAATTTTAATTTTCTATATTTTGTTAAATACATCAAAATTTGTCATTTTCAACGGCTAGTAGCAAATTGAGAGGTCTACAAGGAAATTATGTGAAGATGATGATTTGAAACTTGGGTAAGTGGTTGATCAAGTTTTTCTAAGGTAATTAATAATATTAAAAGCATTTTATCTGTGCTATAAGCTTTTGAGAGAATATTGTATTTTGAGCAAGATTCAAGCTTCTTGGAATATGGTTGAATTGGCATAAATCTTATGTTTTGCGGGGGTGATTATGCTAATTTTTTTATTGGTTGTGTTTGTATATGATCTATGCATCATCTTCATTGTGCCAACATCCTTGTTATTATAATATTTGGTCTAGAATGATGGATGATTGAAACTTTGCATCTCTTAGTGGTCATATTCTTCTTCATTGTTGTTGTCACTTATTGGTGCCAAACACCAATCTTGAAAATTTATCATTGTGATGTGGGAAATGAACATGAAATGGATTCTTTCCTTGATAGAGTCACCTTAAAAATATGATTTTAACTTTGATATCTGATTTTTCTTGTTTTTGGAATATGTTTTTCTGTATTTTCTAGAAATCAAAGGGTGCACAAGGGTAGATCTCTCCCCAGCAGAGTCACCAAAACCTGTTGGTGAAATAATTTTTCATGTGCTTGAATTGATTTTTTCAACAATAATCATGGGGCAAAGACCCGCTTCTTTTGTATGATGAGGATCCCATTATTGAATGTAAACGAACCTAAAGTTGTGGATGGTCGTTGGGACGACGATCACATAGGAATACTCCAGTAAACTTGTGGTAAATGTTTGTACAAGGTACAAGGAAGGAATTTGTAGGGAAGAGAGGTAATGGGAGTTGGGGAAATAAGAAAGAGGAAGGTTAATGTTGTGAATAGTCCTATAAAATTCACATATAATAACCATATTATGTCCACATTTAATTAGAAGAGCACAATAATGCTAACATTAATAAGACTAACAAATCATGGACACCGAATTCCATTTATTCATTCATCAAAAGCATATACATATTTATTTGTTGTGTAATATTATCATGTTAGTTGTAAAGTAGAGAAAGAGAGTAGAGGAATTACTACTTTTATTACTTGATGTAGAAGTGATAATTTGAATAAAATACATTCAATCAATAATTTCAACCTATTGGAATGGACGAGCCATTCCAATTTATAACATACAAAAATGTTTCTTCATCTAGCTCCCACATGAATTTTAACCTACCCATATCACTTGCGACCTTTCATATTCCTAGAACTGATTCTTTTTCTTATAAGTGAAAAGGGATTCTTACAATGTTTATGTGGAGGTTCACTTAAGTGAATAGGCTGTAATAGAGAAAAGTACATTCTCAATTGAAAATTAGAATATGGAGATGGAAGAAGGAGATAGGGGGATTGATGGATCTGATGAATATGAAGCTCTACCTTGATAGAACTATTAGCACAAAATCATGGCACCCCCAAATGGCCTCAAATCTGAGTGGGGCATCCGGTGTGATCTGCATAACATGGGACCATCTCTCAAGCTGTGGGACTTGTAGACTTGAGATGGACCTTCGAAGAAAGTCAGCTTCTTCTTCCTAAACTACTTGCCACAAGCTACTCTAGTGCAGGAAAACTATCTAATCCTAATCTAACCTTCCAAGGAGATAGGGAGAGAGAGAGAAATGCATAAAAATAGAGCCTACACTAAGCGGTGATACACCAGAAAAGGAAGTGGCTGATCACAAATCCAACTGCCTGAAATGGAGAGAGGTGAGCAATGGAGAGGATGGATAGATGCATCATAGACCAAAGATAGAGTTCACACAGAACACCACTTCAAACCCATTAAACATAGCTCCCAAAACCTGCAATAGACATCAAAAGTATACACAGTATACCCTGCAATGATGAGAGGCAAGAAGAGACAATAAAATAAGGATAGAGAAAATGCATCACAAAATAGATTTTATTGCTCCATAAGTTCACACATTACACCATCAATGGGAAAGAGGTAAGAAAACACCATTATAGAGCCATGAGAGGAGGCTTAAGCTCCACATTCGACCTTAAGGAAGAAAGAGAGAGGGGGAAGGAGGGAAAATATGACCAACCTTTTGAAATATGCCCCTCTTTTACAATATAGAGAAGAAAGAGAGAAGGAGGAATTTGAATCCTAATTTAAGCACCCTAAGATATTTATTGAATTCACCTACTCCAACCACCCCATAAGCATCGAAACTATCCTCCAACAATGATGGGTTCCCTGATAGAGTCCATGCCTTCATGTGTTGTTCCTTATTGGGAAAGAAGGAGGTCTGTCCTTCATTATGGTGGTAGGTGAGAGACTTGATAACCTTGAAATGGTGGACTGAAACATGATGGTGGTGGGTGAGAAGTTGACACTAATAGATTTCCAAAACGCCTTCTTCGCACAAATCCAAGCTTCCAATTGAAAGATATGGATGTTTGAAGATCAAGCTTATGTGCTCGTAATATTTAAAAGAGTACATCTGTATAAGACCCATGTGGTAACCCCACGCACCTTGATATTTCCCCCATCCTCAACACTCTTGAAGTTGTACCGAAGAGACACGTGGCATCATCCGCGGGCCTGCTCTATTTCCTTAGTATTTTACCTAAGTTCATCCTGCTAGCGGAGACGTTCTTCCTGACCCAAGACATGTGGAGGCTTCACGCTCATTTAGAAAATTCCCCATATTTTACCTTTGAAGTTGCGTAGACGAGGCACATGAAGGCTTCCACTAACCCTCGTATACTTAGCTGATTTGTCCTGTTGCCTTTCTCAGTCCCTAACTATGTGGTAAGCTGGCACATGTTTGGAGACCACTTTTGATTTGGCTCTTAAAAGAGCACCTAAGAGACACGTGGTTCCTTCCGTGGATTTACTCTATTTCTTCATGTTTTTTCCAATTCCATTTTGTTTTGGCAGGCCACATGTCTAATGCTAGACACATGGAGGATTAGCGCTCATTTGGGAACTTCCCCTAGAGTTGATCATTGAAGTTGTGCTAAGTCGACTCGTGGAACCTTCCATGGCTTTACCTTCTTTAGACTTTTTAATAGCCGATTTTGCCTTTTCGGGCTCTGGACACGTGGAGGGCCTACGCTTGTTTGGAAATTACCTCTGGATTTTGCCTTTGAAGTAGCACCGAGATGAAACATGGAGACTTCCACCGGCTTGTCCGAGATTGGAACTTTCAATGACCGGCTCTATTTCCTTTTCGGACCTAGGACACGTGGAAAGCTGATGATTGTTTGGGGGAACACATTTTCTTTGACCCTTGAAGGTGCACCATTGAGACATGTGGAGGATTTCATCCATCCTTTTATACTTAACCAATTTGGGCCCACATCCCATTTGAATTCTGTTGGACCATAGACATGTGGAGATTCCACGCACATTTTGAGACCTGTTTGGACTTGACCTTTGAAGGTACATCATTTGGACATGTGGTGGTTTCTGCTAGCTCTTCTATACTTAGCTGATTCAATGGTTGAATCTATCTTCATTTTGAATCTGACCATGTGGTGATCCCGCTCTCATTTGGGATTCTTTCTTAGGGTTGTGCCTTTGAAATTGTGTCGCCGACATGTGGTTCTTTCAATGGCTATAGAATTTTCAATGTATGATTTAAATTTTGAGGCTCGACCATGTGGAGGGTTGACGCTCATTTGGGGTCCTAACTTTGGATTCTACCTTTGAATTTACGCTGGCTAACACATTGCGCCTTTTGCAAGTCATTTGAATTTTGCTACGGTCGTTGCAACCTTTTGAGGTTATGACCATGTGGAGGGATGGCACACGTTTTGGACCTACCTTTTGATGAACCTTTTCAAATTGCACCCGAGTTGACACATGGTGCCTTTCCCAAGTTAGTTTTTTGGCCTCAAGTCAACTCGTATCCGACGAAGTCCGATAAATTCGAGCCCTTACTCGATTTTATTTTATTGAGCCTCTAGCTTCATTTGATGTCGTTGGACTCCTTTCACGACCCTACCTACCGCTCAGATTTGGGATCGATTACAAGATCGTAGGTCCGAACTGCCGCCTTTTGTTTCTCTTTTGTGTGGCATCGTGTTTGATCAATATTTCCATGGGGAAAAATTGGGATAACAAAATCTTTAAGGAAATGCTTCAAGAATGAGAATCTTGGCCTCGATCACTGTTTAATTGACACATTGAGGTTACATATGCTTCCTCCTAGTGTGAGATGCAAGAACACTCCAAAATAATGAATAAGTGTTTAGAAATATTGTTGTGATGAAATTCAAAGTGAATATGGGATGACCATTGGCACCGCCCTTGATGATCCTATCATGTCATGCTTCTTATGACTATTTCCATAATGAACTAATTTTTTATTTCTCAACACTCGCTTGTTGCTTTGTGATGTTCTTAATACCATTTTTCCTAACTAACCATTTTTAGAATTAGAACAACATGGTTGAAAATTAATCTTCTCATGAAATGCAAAGATAGTCCAAGACACTGAATTATTGTTTAAGAACATTGTTATGATTCATTACAATGCAATAATGGAATGATTGCAGGAATCACTCATGATGGTTCTTTCTTGACATCAAAATGAGAGTGAGGATCAATTTATTATTTCTTAGGCATTCAAAATTTACCCCAATGATCATAAGAGACAACTCCATGATGCAAAATTTTGATGCTTGTTCTCCTCTTATTAAGATAAGTCTTCATCATGTGGTGGACGGATTACTCCTTAGTGTAATTCTTGTAATGTGGCCACTTGTTGTAATTAAATTAGGTGATGGAAATGTTCTTCCTTCTTGAGACATGCTCACAAAACAAGGTCCGAGGTGAGTTCTTAAGAACACTTAAGTGGATGGAAGTAGATGAAATGAAGTTTTTTCCCATTCTTGTAAATATGATGCTCGATTGAAGATTGTACCTTTTTCATTTTATGTCTCGAGAATCTTCTTTAAGTGGAATAATCCTTAGAATTCTCATGCACTTTCTCCATCATATGCCTATTATGGGAAATTTTCATCACCAAATAACACATTTTCATACCAATGAAGGGAGAGGGTAGAGATGGACCAATATTACTTGAATCAAGAGGGTTTATGGGATTTTCAATTATTCTCACCTTCTTAAGAAGTTTCCTAGCATAGGAAACCTTTGTGAAATCTCTTTTCATTATCTTTCCTTTCAAATATTCTTTTTCAATGTTCGTCGGTTGAAATATAATGAGGTTTTTTTGCAAAATCTCTTCCTTGAGAAACAACCACATTACAAGGTGTTTGGTGAGTGTTTAAGAACATTGTTGTGAATGACATCAAATGAAAATCTGAATGATTTCTTGTTCTTGCATACCTGGTGCCCCACATGAAAATTGCATATTTTCCCTTCTTGAATCTAGAGTACTTGAATGAAATAAGACTTCGGATGCTTACATACATTCATGATCAAAATTTTCCCATGGGAGAAGATAATTTCATGATTCTACAAAAAGATGGTTTGAGTGCTGGATAGTCTAAATAAATCACTTTGACTTGCTTCTCGAAGAGACTACCCTCAACATCATCAATGAATCTCTCATTTTATTTTTGATCATGGTGATACCCTTTCTCTTCACAATTTACTTCCTTGGCCATGATTTTGCTTAAGTGAAAGCATGCCTACAACATCCAAATACCATTTTGATCAATTTGCTTCTTGTTGGAGAAGAACTTGAAGATGAATCACGTATCGTGACCTTTGAATTGTACCGATATTATAAAAATTATTGATTAAGTGTTTGGAAAAACTATTTGGAGGTATCTTTTTTTTTGTAGCATGATATTATTGCTAACATCACTCGTGGTGGCCTTTTCTCATTTTTATGGATCCTTGCATCTAGTTACCTTACAGAGATCACTTCAAATTTGATTCTTTAAGAGTTTGTAGAGGGTTCATTTTATTGTTAGGGACATAACTAAATTTCTCTACCTTATGATGATGGAAAAAATAATAATATAAATAGAGTAGGAGTTGACACAAATTTCTAGGCACAAATCAGAAACCTTCTATTTTTAACAAGTGAGGTTACGATATTTTATTTTTAGATTTTTTTGGAATTTTACATAATCCTGTTACCTAAAGCTCCTAATCCATGTGAGCTACTTATATTGATGATGATTTTCTATTTTTATAAATTTTCATTTTTGGACATCTACTTTTACACAAACTATTATTTTTAGAAAGTTACTCAATTAACAATGAACATTGGTGTTTCCCACTATTCAGCGTGTTCTAAATGATGAATGTTTTCTATTTTGGGAAAATTTCTATTTTTGAGTCTCAATTTTCATAGCATATTCTTTTTTTTATTAAATAGAATTAATGGCGTCGTATTGCGACGAACCCACCATCATTATGTTCATCTTTGCACTGGGATCTCATGCTCATATTTTCAATATTTTTTCCTAGTGGAACTCTTGGAAATAAAAAGAATTTTTTTATAGAGTTTGGTTTTTATATTGATGTTGTTAGGAAACAAGGGATAAAATATGTGGAATAATCCCTCACAGAATCGCAATAGTAGAAACTAATATGCAGAAAATATTACAGATCTCAAATAAAAGTGTAGAATAAAATAACACAACACAAAGAGACAATATTTAACGTGGTTCACCCAATTTGGGCTACGTCCACAAAGAGTCACCTACTCATATTTTATTACAAGCCACCACTCTCTCAATAAAATACCCAGATCCATTTGGAGCTATGCTCAACAAACTCTACAGAATTCACAGCCGAATTCAAAATACATCTGCAATGTTTTCATCATGTCTACCATATGCACAAAACCAAATAAATAGACAACTACTTAAGTAGTTTTACAAAACCATGGGTATTAAAACCATGGGCCAAAACCATCCCATAAGCCTATGAGTCAAAAAACCTACCCATATGAGAAAATCACATTTCCTGATATATCAGGCACGTTTTACCGCCCCCGGACCCCCGCTCAGGGCCCAACCTAGCCCCAAAACTAGCAAGACATATGTGGAAAGTGTACTTTACTCTTAGTGTATAGTATTCAACAGTTTCTCACATGAAAACAAGCTCCAAAACCTAACAATCTCCCAATTGGAGACTAGTTTTCCTTTGAGCAAGCCTCTAAACCCTTCACTAGTTTCTGTGAAGACCAACCAAAGCTGAACACAGTTTCAGTTTTTCCCTTATGACCACCTTGGTCATCATGTCTGCAGGATTCTGACTAGTATGCATCTTCTCCAACTTCAAATTTTCTTCCTCCAAAGTTGTCCTGATGAAATGGTACCTTAACCGTATATGCTTCATCCTAGAGTGGAAAGCAGAGTTCTTAGCTAGGTGTATAACACTCTGACTATCACTATGAAATTTTTCTTCCTCCTACTTATACCCCAACTCCTCAAGTAATTATTGTAACCAAATCATTTCCTTTCTTTCCTCTGTGGCAACAACATACTCAGCCTCCGTGCTTAAAAATTCCACCAACTTCTGTAGTCGTGAAATCCAACTTTATGTTTTCCCACCTACAGTGTAAACCTAACCTATCATGCTCCTCCTGTTGTCTACATCTCCAGCCATATCTGAATCTACATAACCACACAAAGTGGTGTCTGATCCACTATAGCAAAAAAATTTCCCCATGGTCCCTCTCAAATATCGAAGGATCCACTTTACTGTGTACTATTCATCTCTACCTGGATCACTCATAAATCTACTCACCGCTCCCACTGCATGGGCAATATCATGCCTGGTGCACACCATGAAATACATCAAACTGCCAACCGCTAATGAGTAAGGTACCTTGGACATCTGGTTTCTCTCCTGCTCTATCTTGAAAGCGCATCTTTGATAACTAGAAATGGCCTACTATTATCCTGCAAAATTGACAAGGGGAATTCGCAGAGGGGAATTTCTGAGATAACTATACAAAAATTATATTTTGACCCCTAGGGAAGTTTGATGACATTCGAAATATCCCAAAAATCCATTTCAAAAAATCAAGTTGTTTCAGGACTTAGCTATTTTAGCTAATCCTTCGGCGCAGAAAGTTGTGTGTCGACATGACTAAAACTGCACCCTTTTACACTAGGCACAATTTTACTCGTGTCGACATCAAGGAATTTACACCCCCTTTTTAAAGTCCTTTAGCACTGAAATCATTGTGTTAACATCAAAAAACTTGTGCTATGTATTTTCCTAAGCACGATTTTCATTGTATCGACACTCCGAAAATCGTGCCAAAAGCGGTTGGTGAGGTCATAAATGACAATTTTTTCTATAAATAGGAGTCTGAAAAATGTCATTTTCATTAATTGGAAATTTTGAAAAGTATTTTCTCTACACATGTCATCGTCCTTTGTAAGCCTTCACGTGCTATTTTCGAGCTTGTGGACCCCTGTGTTTTTTGTGTTTTATAAATCTGGGTAAGTGGCTCCTCTCCCAGTTATGGTTTTTGTTTTGTTAACTGTTAGAGTCTGTGTCAATGGTTGAAACCCAAAGAACCTAATGATTTCCCAACCCAGCTGAAACCCTCTTTTCCTCTCCTTCCAGATCTATAAATCTGGAAGGCCCCTGCCACTGAAGTAAACCAAAATCATTTATCCCTGCTTGTTGCCTTGCCAAAAAACCCTCTCTTCCTTGCCATCTGACAAATCAAAAAGAGAGAGGAAGTGAAGATCAAAGATATTTGCAAAAATTGTTAAATTGTTAAGTCCTTGGCACACTATTTTTCCTCGTAGCATCTTCCAAAGATGCACTTTGGTGCACTTTCAAGTTATGCAACTCAAAGTTTTTCAGTGTCTAGCCAAAGAATACTTAGAAATTTTTTCTTGAGGCGCAAGAAAAACTTCCACAACATCAACATAAAATGTTGTCTACTATAGACCCGCACCTGCGCTTTACCCTTTGGCACTAAAATTTGCATGTTTGCATCCATAAAAGTGCACCGAGCCATAAAATCTCCTGTAGCCTACTGAAAACTTGCACCTTGCGCCCTAAGGCTTAAAATCACTCGTTCTTCCTTCCGTAAGCTAAACTTAACTATTTTCTCATGCATTCAAAGGTGTTATGCTATTCTTCAAATTTTCACCATGAATAACATGACAGTTGACATGGCTCTTCTGTTTTGGACCTTTTTGATACTTCTTGCAGAACAACAACGTCCATTCTTGAGCACACATATGTCGTCATCAAGAAAAAGACCAGCCATGACCTTGCAAAAAAGCTAAAGCTAAGCAATGAGAAAGAAATGAAGTATAAGTACAAAAATTCAGAATGCCGGACTCATATGTAGAGTGTGACCTTGACATCGAGACTCTGAGTTGGGTCATATTGACATGGAATATTTCTAGGTAAGGACCACCAAGGTGAACAATGGCCCTTGGATAAATAAATTAATAGGTAGTGGATTGCACTTTGCAATTGGGCTTCCAAAGAAGTGTCGTGAATAATGAATTCCTCATGTTGACTACTTGATGTTATAACAAGAACACTAGATGTGTTGAAAACAAAGAACACAAAGCAATCATAGACCTCACAGCTCGTCACTTTGAGATGATCCTGGGCATTCCTCATCATAGGCAATATGTGGAAATAAGTGTCAAGGCTGAGCAGAAGGCATCGGATGATAAGGAAGACTAGTGCATGCAGATGATGAATGAACTCTATTTAAAGAATAAAAATTCATTGACTAGATGGCCACAAACCATCCACCGTAGTGATTTTAATGAAGAGTTGAGTGATACAATCACGTTCTTGAACAAAGTATTTGGGCTCCCTAATGCCCATTATTTCCATAAGTGAATGCTGAGATATTTGGAGAATAGGAGCAAGAATGCACCTGATCAATACTTTGGCTGGGGTGAAATAATAAGTGACACCATCTCACAATAGCTTCAACAAGTTCTAACAACTAGGTTGTTCTACATGAACTCCTACTTTGTATACGCCACTCGCACGTAAACGGATTTCACAAGGTTATCTCAAAATGGGGTATGGCCCCAAGTAAAGATATATGAGTTCTACCTAGAGCTAAGGTGTGAAGCCAACATCTCCCAATTCTCCAAAATAAATGATGCCTTCTTCTATGAGGTAATCTATTTGCTGAGGCCAAACATGAGAGAGAATCTAACCAGTCCGAGTGTAATTACTGCTACAAAGAAATGGGGAGCATTGTTCACATAATTCCCCACATTCACATACCTCAGAGCTGTGAATTTTGAGGGAGAGCCCACAAAACTGCCAAGGTTTATAGGGCCGAAGCTGGTCCTCCTGGAATTGTCAAGGCAATTAATCACTTATCATGACAGGTGTATGAAGAGAAAGAAAGGAGGAACTCCATTCCCCCTTACAGTTGGCTGATACACCTACCCTACAATTACTAAAGCATGGGAGATGTATGTTGAGTTAGAGATGCTGAATTTAAAACACAACTTCCTAGTAAGTCCAACCTTTGACTATCGAAGTTTCCTCTCAAAGGAAAAAATTGATCCTATTCATGTCCCTAAGATCGAGGACATTTGGATACACCTAACCCAAGAGATAGACATTAGGCGGAAGGATCACTTCTGGATGGCTCTAGAGGAAATCATCCACTACGGGGTTGTCATTATCCCAAAGAAATTCACAGAGACTGATCAAGAAATTGATGAAGTTTACATTGACACGAGATGGGGATAACTAGCCATTCGAGAAGATTGATAGAGCTAAAGCACCAAACACCATTCAAGAAAGGGTCAAACCCATAATGCAGTGCACCAAACATTGGTGCAATAAGAATGGCCTTACATACCTTGGAGTTGACTTCACAATTTCTCCTTCGGGTAATGCACCTCAAGGCCGGGTCTGTGTGTTGAAAGGAAAAGGAAAGGACAAGGTGGGAGAACCAAGTAGATAAGAGGAAACTCCTGAAGACCTTCCTCCTACTTCTGAGAAGAAAGTAGTCATCCTGGTGTCTCATGGTGGTGAAGAAATAATAGATATTCCAACGGATACATCCACCTAGGATGATATCATGATTGTAACTCACCGAGGTACCCAACGTTACTTCTTCCACTCATCCTCCTCTCGTCATTCAAGCATCTATTCCTATGGATGTTTCCTCTCGTCTCCCTTCCTCCCTTCCATCTACCACCTCTTCCATCTTCTCTCTCTCTCACGGATCTGTCACCCAATATTTCCTCAATCTTGATGAAGATCCCTTTCATTTACATGTCCTTCTCTTCACTATCTCAAAGAGGGCTTTGCCTCGCACACTATTTTTAGTGACTCTACTTTGGGGATCAAACTAAGGAAATAACTAAAAACTGTAAAAATCACTACCATATTACAAATTTAAGCCCTATGTTAAAAATCAAAAATTTTGCATAAGTGATCAAAACTAGAAATTTCGTTATGAAAATCCATAGATTTGGACTAGATAGAAATTTTTAGTTCGCTTGGAGTTTTTTACAAAATCTCATATATTTTAGTAGATCTAAGATTCGACATTTCATGATATTTTCAATACCTTGCAAAATTCAAAGTCAAAGATCCAAAATCAGCTTGCTAAATTGACCCACTTTTATCCTTAGTAATATTTGTCAGAAAACCGTAATCAGTTGTTATTAAAAAGGGTAAAATTAAATATTGAAAAAGTACATGCTTCTAATTTTGGCCAGACAAATCAGAAAATCAGCAAGTATAAACAAAAAAATTGTTGTAAATCTACTCCTAATTGTTGCATATCTGAACGGGTATGCTGGCGGGTGAACCATTTACTCATAGCAGAAGAGCTCGTGGAGAATTTGATCCAATTTTTGATCTACTTCGAAGGCAAAATTTTAGTATCACTCCAAAGACGATTCGCATCATGAGCTCGGTTGATCGATCGGGAAGAAGTGCCTCGCCTCCGTGAAAGAGTCGATTTCACAGGGTGTCTCAACATCAACTTGCAGTGCTCTATTGCTAAGTGGAATCACACTCCCTGCTCATGTTCTTTTTCCTACTTTTCAAATGGCAAAAAATCTACCTATACCATGGGGAAACGCCATGGGTCCTCTAGCATTGCCACATCCAGTCAACCCCCTCCCTCATGGAAATCACAAAAATTTCCTGAGATTTGATGGGAGCGGAAATCAAATCACAAACACACATATAGCTGCGTTTATTATGTCATGCAACATTCTAGATGTGACTCATGAAGACATATCAGTATGTCTCTTTCTGGAGACCTTGCAAGGGCCTGCAGCAGAATGGTTCCAGCACTTACCAGTTGGATCCATCACCAATTAGAACACATTACGGACTGCATTTGAAGACAGATACAAACCTTCAAAAGACGCATTTGTGTTATTGTCACCAATGAAACCATGCACGATTTCATCACCCGATTCAATTCACTAATCAATCGTGTGTCGCTTGCCATGATGCCAACATTATAGAATCAAAAGAGTTTATTCTTAAACGTAATGAGTTCGAAGTAAGTTTCTTACTTTTACAGAATAGATACCCACCTTGGCTCTTGCTCAAGTTTCTTATATCTGGTGAATTAAGATGGGAACCATCAAAATCAAAGGGCTCAACTTCTTCTCAAGCTACCTCATCGATCCAAAGATTCCGGAAGATGGAAAATGACTTGCTCTCATTAAAAATCAGTTGACTCAAACATCGTCTACTACTCCATATCAGGATATCCCATGAAGGAACTTCACTCCCAACAACGCTACCTAAAGGCCACATTTGTCTGCTACTTCCAAGGTTAGCAATTGAAGCCCCTCTAGTTAATGCTTTGGTTGAAATTGAAGAAGATGAACCAAATTACGAAGAACCTTCATCACAAGGTGAAGATGATCAAGATGTCGGTGAACTGACTGGCAACTCTACTATTGGGTATATGGAATTCAAAGAAGAGGAATCTGATGAAGAAGAGGGTACCCAAGGGTATGCAAATGGACAATCATATGTAATTTTAACTCACTCGTAAGGAAAAGAAGTAGAGGTTTTGGTAAAAACAAAAGGAAAAGGTTCTAGTAACTCCTCCTCCAATGATCGTTAAAAGAGGTAATCCCCTTCCTACTCAACCTCCTGTTAAACCTTTTGTAAAGAAATATTTTCCTCCTATTCCTCCTCTAATTCAGCCTTCCTCCAGCCCCATAAAGACCAGTAATCCTCCTCTACAAATGTGAAATGAAGGACTCATTCCTTCATTAGTGCAACCCTTGGTCACATTTGATATAGTTGATCATGCCAAAAAGACCAAGATCCAGATGTCTGAAGCTGAGTACCTTCAGTCCAATCAGAGTAGCTTATAAGATTAACTAAGTATATCCAAAGCCAGGCTGTTGTCCCTCCTCCTATTTCCCCAAAATGAATTCTTCCCATGCCTCCTACGTCTCACATAAATGTTGCCTCGACTTCCGCATCGGGAAAATTGAACCTTTTTACCTATCTCTCCTGATCAATGGTCATAAATTAAGTAACTGTATAATTGATTATGGAGCTTCTGACAATGTTATGCTAGCAAAGGTCACCCATGCTTTGGGCCTCACACTTACTAAACCTTTTGGCAGATGCTACTCCATGGAAACCAAGCAGGTACCATTGATCGATCAGATCAAAGATGTGCGGTTTGCATTCGTGGCATTCCCGAGAAAGGGGTAAAAATGACTATTCTCGTAGCTGATATTCTAGCAAAGATATGAGATATTGCTAGGGAGGAGCTTTTGTAAAGAAGTTGGTGGGGAAATTCATATGGACTAGTCCAAATCTAGAATTCCTGTCAAAGGGGTGATGCAGACATTAGAACCAGAGTCACAAAAGAAATATCTAGTCACTAACTCTGATGAACCTAAGGCTCAGATCCTTTTCAAATCATCAGGGATGGGAAACTATTTCTTATCCACAGACTCAAATAGAATGAATGTTCTCATCCAAGAGGAGGATCTCAACAAAATATGGACATTGAAGTTTGATCGCAGTTGCACGACAAGTGGATGTGGTCTTGGGGCTGTTCTTATATCTCCCTGAGGGGAGGTTTTCCCTTTTTCTTTCAAGTTGTAGTTTTTCAATACGAATATCTTACGTCAGTATGAATCCTTGTTACTTGGCATGCAAACTACAAAAGAGAAGGGAATCAAGAATCTGAGAGTGCAAGGTGATCTTTGAGCTAATTGTTAATCGAGTAAAAGGGCTATATCAAGTAAAAATGACTAGCTCAGACACTACCGCAATGCAGTATGGGATAACATCGAAGAATTTGATGCTTTCTCAATCGAACAATTTTACGAGATCAGAATGACATGGCTGATTCATTGGCCATCTCAACCTCTCTCATGCTCCCTCACCCAGGGTTAAAAATGAATACATATACCATTGAGGTGATTTTTCACCCAAGTGTGCCAAATAATTCATGACACTAGTAATTGTTCAATGATGACAACCAACTTATCACTTTTTTGGAGAAAGCTGACAATTTCAAAGAACTCCATTTCGATGGATCAACTTTTACATGTTGTGAGTCTCTCACCGATCAACCACATGAATCTAAAAAAGATACAGTGATACAGCTCAAAGGAAATAATATTCGAAACATTTGGTTTCCTTAGAATGATTATTTGATAATCATGACCATTCTCGTTAAAAAAAGTGACAAGATGATCCTTGCTCTTCTCTGGAATCAATCCATCAATCTAGGTATCTTTGCGGAACACCATCATTCCGTGAATATCGGGAGAAGTGTTATACGCCCTGAGAAAAAGTGAAAATGTGTTAAGTTTCTTTGAAGAAGTACATGGATGTGTTGGCATGGTCTTATGCTAATCAAGTCTTTCAAACCAAGGGACATTCGGCACAAAATTCCACTCAAGGACGATGTCAAATCTTTCGACAAAAGTAATGGCATTATAACCCCAAAATATCAAGTACCATCCAAGTTGAAATTTAGAACATGTTGGATGCAAGAATTATTTTTTCCAATTCATCACAATACTGCGTTGCAAATATTGTGCTGTGCGAGAAGAAGAACGACGAGATACGCATATACATATACTTTTACAACCTAAACTAGTCATCCTTACAAGATAACTATCCACCGCTTGCCCATAATGGATCAAGTGTTATAGGTAGTAACCGGTTCGAAATGCTATCTATGCTTAACGTTTTTTCAGGTTACAATCAAATTGAAGTCACACCTAAAGAGTAGTTCAAGAAAGCATTCACCACTCCTTATGGTACCTTTGCCTACAAAAAGTTTCGTTCGGTTTTATTAACGTCGGTCTACCTTCTAATGAGAAATGGACTTTGCATTTAAAGGTATGATGGGAAAAGTCATCGTGGTTTACCTAGATGACCTTACCATGTTCTCCAAAAGCTGAAGTAATCACTGCAATCATTTGGAACAAGTCTTTATCGGGAGCCGAGAGCATGGAATTTCACTAAATCCTAAGATGTCAATTTTTGGGGTCACTGAAGGAAAGCTGTTGGAACATGTCATCAGCAGAGAAGGAAATAAGATAGATGTCGAAAGATTCAAGGCTATGTAGAGCCTTACTTTGCCTACAAACAAGATTGGCATTCACTCTTTCTTCGGGAAGGTAAATTTTCTTAGACGCTTTATTCCTGATTTTTCTGAAAAGACTCATCATATATATGATATGATGAAAGAATCCCAAATATTCTAATGGAGTGAGAAAGGCAAGACATCATTCGGTGACATAAAAACTCGTTGCTCACACCCCTATTCTAGTGTGTCCTGACTTCAACAAAGACTTCATCATGTATAGTTATGCATTTGCGCATACTATATTAGCTATCTTGATGCAAAAGAACTTCGAGGATATTGAATCCCCGATTTCTTTCATGAGCTCTCCTCTTAAGCCTCATGAACTGAAGATGTCACAATTAGAAAAGCATGCCTTTGCCATGGTAAAAGTAGTCAAGAACTTCCACTACTATATTCTGAATTCTCATACAGTAGTGTTGGTTCTGACGACAAACTGTATTAAGTCTATCCTAACTCAACAAGAGTTATGGAGCTTATGAGGAGTTGGATCGCAAAGGTCTAAGAATACAATCTTGACATAAAATCAACCAAGTTGGTAAGAGGTAAGGGCCTGTGTCAGCTAATGGCTAAAAATAAAGACTTAGAGGTACCTGAAGAAAGATGATCACATTGATGGAGAACAAAATGAATTGGAGAAAGCAAATTCTTTGCCCATGGTTCTATTTTTCGCCACCAACGATGAATGGTATTCTGACATCATGTTCTTTCTCACCTATGGTAAGTGCGTAACTCACCTAACCCTAAAGGAAAGGAAAATAGTGAAGCTCAAAGCCACAAGATATGTCATATGGGATCATGGATTGTATAAACGTGGAATTGATGACATTTTTCTATGATGTGTTGACAAGCCACAATAGGTAAAATTGTTAAAAAGTTTTCACGACTCAGCCTATGGTGGTCACTTCTCCTCATCTGTGATAGCACATAAAATCATTCGGGCTAGGTACTATTGGCTAACGCTATTTCGAGGATACAACCACTGGGTCGAAATGTGAACTTTGCCAACAATTCATTGGCAAACCAAAGCTGGCTGCATTTCCCCTCAAGCCCATCATCATTGATGAACCATTCAAGCAATGGGGAATTGATTTCATTAGATCACTCAATCCTCAATCGAGTGCTTTGGACATAGTTATGTCCTAATAGCAACAAATTACTTTAAGAAATGGGTAGAGGCCATACCTCGCTCAAGCATGCCACTTCTGAAGTTTTTACAACTTCATCAAAGAGAATATTATCATGAGATTTGGCATTCCACACAAAATCGTTGCTGACAATGCTTCCAACTTCTCTTCACAAGAAGTTATTGGTTTTTTTTATGGATATAGAATAACCTTGGCTCATGCCTCTTATTATTATCCTCAAGGAAATGGTCAAGCAGAATCTAGCAACAAGAACCTGGTAACTATCATACAGAAGCTAGTTGATGAAAATCGGTGGTCCTAGCACAAATCATTGACGATGCTTTATTAGTGTATCGTATCACTCCAAAGAGGTCTCTTGGCATTCCACCTTTCTAGGTGTTATATTGGATCGATGATGAAATCCCTATCTCCATAGAACTTCCTGCTGCGATTGGCTTGAGCAATTGAAGATGAAACTTTTCAGAATTCTCTCGAAAAGAGGATTATGTACCGACGACAGAACTTGAGGAAAAGTGAGTGAAAGTGGTTGAAAAGATCACCGAACATCAGAATAAGGCTAAGAGGTTGTTCGACAAGAAAGCTAAGAAAATATATTTCCAAGTGGGAGATATTGTTCTTCTATGGGAAAATGAAGAGAACCAAAAGGTATGCACGAAAAATTTGAATCTCTTTAGAGAGGGATATACAAAATCAAGCAGCTCAATGGAGATAATAGTTTCTATCTCTTATATCTAGATAGAAATGAGCTCCCACTTCCCTATAGTGAGCAACACCTAAAGATCTTAAGGAAGTAGAGCTTGCTCTCTTCTTTGTATAGTTTTCTTGTTCTTTTTCTTTTACTTTCATTGTGTGTTTTCTTTCTATTTTTCTTGTGTTCCCTTTCTTTTTATTATTTTTTTCACCCCTTGGTCACCCTTGTTTTTGACTCTCTATAACCCAATGGATAGGCACATAAAGTTTCACTCAAAGATAGTCCCCAGAAAGAGCCAGTTGTTATCCTGCAAAATTGACAAGGGGAATTTATAGATAACTATACCAAAATTTTGTTTTGGCCCCTATGGAAGTTTGAAGACGTTCAAAATAGCCCAAAATCCCTTTTGAAAAATCAAGATGTTTCAGGACTTAGTTGTTTTTAGCTAATCCTTTGGTGCAGAAATTTGTGTGTGGACATGACTAAAACTGCACCCTTTTACACTGAGCACAATTTTACTCGTTTGACATCAAGGAATTTGTGCCCCCATTTTTAAGTCCTTTAGCACTGAAATCATTGTGTTAACATCAAAAAACTTGTGCTATGTATTTTCCTAAGTGTGATTTTCATTGTGTCAACACTCAGGAAATCACGCCAAAAGCGGTCAAGCGAGGTCATAAATGCTGATTTTTTTATAAATAGAGTCTAACAAATGTCATTTTCACGTATTGGAAATTGTGAAAAGTATTTTCTCTACACATGTTAGCCATCCCCTGTCAGCCCTCACATGTCGTTTTCAAGTTTGTTGACCTGTGTTTTTCTTTGTGTTTTATAAATTTGGGTAAGTGGCTCCTCTCCCACTTATGGTTTTTGTTTTGTTGTGTTAAGTGTTAGAGTCTCTGTGTCAATGGTTGAAATCCAAAGAACCTAATGATTTCCAAATCCAGCTAAGACCCTCTTTTCCTCTCCTTCCAAATCAGTAAATGGAAGGCTCTTTCCGCATTGAAGTAAACCAAAAATCGTCTATCCCTCGCACGCCTTGCGAAAAAAATCCTCTTTTCCTTGCCATCCGACAAATCCAAAAGAGAGAGGAAGTGCGAGATCAAAGATATTTGTAAAAATTGTTAAACTATTAAGTCCTTGGTGCACTATTTTTCCTCGTAGCATCTTCCAAAGATGCGCTTTGGTGCACTTTCCACTTATGCAACATGAAGTTTTTCAAAGTGCCTAACCAAAGAATTCTTAGCAAATTTTTCTTGAGGGCGGGAGCGTAACTTCCACAACAACAACATAAAATGTTGTCTCTTTGTAGACCCACGCCCTATGCTTTACCCTTTGGTGCTAAAATTTACATATTGACATCCATAAAAGTGCGCCTAGCCATAAAAGCTCCTGTAGCTTTGTTGAAAACTAGTGCCTTGCACCCTAAGGCTTAAAATCACTCGCTCTTCCTTCCGTAAGCTAAACTTAACTATTTCCTCAAGCATTCAAAGGTATTCAATTATTTTTCAAATTTTCATCATGAATAACATGACAATTGACATGGCTCTTATGTGTTGGACCTTCTTGATACTTCTTGCAAAACAACAACATCCATTCTTGAGCTCACATATGTCTTCATCAAGTAAAAGACTAGCCAGATTGCAATAAAAGCTAAAGCTAAGCAGTTAGAGCAAGAAATGAAGTACAAGTACCAGAAATTTAGAATGCCTAGACTCATATGCAGAGTGCAACCTTGACATCAGAGACTCTGAGCTGGGTCATATAGACATGGATGATTTCTAGGTAAGGACCACCAAGGTGAACAATGGCCCTTGGATGAATAAGTTAATAGGAAATGGATTGCACTTTACAGCTAGGCTTCTAGTGAGTGTCGTGAATAATGAGTTCATCATGTTGATTACCCGATGTTATAACAAGAACACTAGATGTGTTGAAAACAAAGAACACGAAGCAATCATAGACCTCACAGCTCATCACTTTGAGATGATCTCGAGGCATTCCTCATCATAGGCAATATGTGGAAATAAGTATTGAAGACTGCAGGAAGGCATGGGATGATAACAAAGATTAGTGCATGCAGATGATGAATGAACTCTATTTGAAGAACAAAAATCGTTGACCAGATGGCCACAATCTATCCATCGTAGTGATTTTAATGAAGAGTTGAGTGATACAATCACTTTCTTGAATAGAGTATTTGGGCTCCCTAATGCCCATTATTTCCATAAGTGGATGCTAAGATACTTGGAGAACATGAGAAAGAATGCACTTGATCAACGCTTCAGCTAGGGTGAAATCATAAGTGACACCATCTCACAGCAGCTTCAACAAGTTCTAACAACTAGGTAGTTCTACATGAACTCCTACGTTGTATACGATGTTGTTGCTGCAGAAAGGGATTTTGCAGGGTTAACTCAAAATGGGGTATGGCCCCAAGTTAAGATATATGAGTTCTACCCAAAGCTAAGGCTTGAAGCCAACATCTCCCAATTCTCCAAAATAAATGATGCCTTCTTCTATGAGGTAATCTATTTGTTGAGGCCAAACATGAGACATAATCAAACCAGCCCGAGTGTAATTACTGCTACAAAGAAATGGGGAGCATTGTTCACACAATTCCCCACATTCACATACCTCAGAGCTGTGAATTTTGAGGGAGAGCCCATGAAACTACCAAGGTTTATAGGGCTGAAGCTGGTCCTCCTGGAATTATCAAGGTAATTAATCACTTATCACGATAGGTGTATGAAGAGAAAGAAAGGAGGAACTCCATTCCCCCTTACAGATTGGCCGATACACCTGCCCTACAATTGCTAAAGCACAGGAGATGTATGTTGAGTTAGAGCTGCTGAATTTAAAGCACAACTTCCCAGCAAGGCCAACCTTTGACTGTTGGAGTTTCCTCCCAAAGGCAAAAATTGATCCCATCCATGTTCCTGAGATTGAGGACATTTGGATAGACCTAACCCATGAGATAGACATTAGGCGGAAGGATCACTCTTGAATGGCTCTAGAGGAAATCATCCACTATGGCATTGCCATTGTCCCAAAGAAATTCAAAGAGACTGATCAAGAAATTGATCAAGTTTACATTGACACAGATGGGGATAACTAGCCATTCGAGAAGATCAATAGAGCTAAAGTGCCAAAGACAATTCAAGAAAGGGTCAAACCCATATTGCAGTGCACTAAACATTGGTGCAATCAGAATGGCCTTACATACCTTGGAGTTTACTTCATAACTTCTCCTTCAGGATGTGTACCTCCAAGGCTGGTCCATGTGCCGAAAGGAAAAGGAAAGGACAAGGTGGGAGAACCAAGCAGACATGAGGAAACTCCTGAAGACCTTCCTCCTACTTCTGAGAAGCAAGTAGTCAACCTGGTGTCTCTAGGTGGTGAAGAAACAACAGATATTCCAATGGATACATCCACCCAGGATGATGTCATGACTGCAACTACTGAGGTACCCAATGTTCCTTCTTCCACTCCTCCTCCTCCTCCTGTCATTCAAGCATCTATTCCTATGGATGTGTCCTCTCCTCTCCCTTCCTCCCTTCCATCTCCCACCTCTTCCATCTTCTCCTCTCTCATGGATCTGTCACCCAATATTTCCTCAATCTTGATGAAGATCCCTTCCGTTTCCACGTCCTTCTCTTCTCCGTTAGTAACTCCAAACCCCATAAGCATCGGTGCATTGGACTCCCTGTCAATGCCACCACCGAGTGTTTCTACACACTTCCCTAAGGCCTCTACAATTACTCCCCCTCTCACTCCCATTTCTTCTTCTTCCTCTGTTCCCACTCCCATAAGTCCTCGTTGGATTTCTAACCATCTAAGCCAGAATAAGAGGAAAGTTCCCATTTCAGCCATGGATTTCTCCGTCATTCTGAAGAAGGGAACCAAGAAGTAGAAAGTGATAACTCACTTTTCTAAAGGCACTTCAGGGAGAGAGTCATGGAGATAGCTTTCTGGATCCCACCAAGAGAAAAGAAGATCTGTCTCCCACAGACTTCACGGTGACTCAAGTCACAATGGGGACCTCATCTGAAAGCCTGTAAGGGGAAGCCTTGTCTACTTTGGATGCTCTCTACAAGAAGCTCTAGTAGGCAAAAGAGGAGAAAAGAATACTTAAATAACAAAACAAACATCTCCTACAAGCATTGCAGAAAATGGGCAATGCTCCTCCAATAAATGTCGTTGAACCCATTCAAGTTCCCAGTCAGGAGAAAATGAATGAATATGTTAAGATTGGTGAACAAGACATGACAGTAGCATCCTGGATTGAAGCGATCCTCAGAGATGGTAAGGAAGTACTTAGAAAATTCACATTGCTTTATCAGGATATAATCCAAGCAAATAAGGAGCTACAAGCAGTAGTAGGTTCCCTATCCAGAGAGTTGGATAACACCAAGTTACAATGGAAAATGCTACGAGTAATGGTTAACTACTCAGTTGATGACCTATTGAATGTTGGTGTTATCAATCATGCATGTGTACATAAGAATGATATCGGTGCATTAGATTACCAGGTTGATCGAGATAGAATATATCCGGAGAGAATTGATAAACAAGGATGAAGCCCCACGGAATCACAATACAACATGGAGGATACAATTACAAAAATGGCTCCAGTGATGCTCGGTGAATTAGATTTCTTGAGGGAATTAGAAGAAACATTCCAGCATTTGAAGACTATTGTCACTTAAGATTTTGTGTCGATTTCACTTTCGATTGAGAATCAATCAATAACCTCTTAGTCCGCCATGATTTTATTGGATTTTTGATCAATGCTTGAGAGTTTCACCAAGTTATTGACAAGATCTAGGATGAGAAAGAAACCTATGAAGTCACTTCGACCATTTTAATGGTCCTAACCATGATCAACATCAAGTAATGATTAGTAAATTTTTCGAATATCGAGTGCGTTGTCACCTCGAATCTTTTGATCAAAAGCAGGATACCAAGTTTGAGCAAAGAGATGACGAAGAGTAGTTTCTTCCTTTTTGGGATGTGTTGATCATTTTTTTGAAATATTTAAAAATTTTGTTGGCATACATGATGACCTCATCCATGTTGCACCATGGGATGTTTCCATCCAAAAACTTGCCCAAGTCAAGTGTTGACTTTTTAGATATTTTCTAGCTCTTTTGTAAATATCTTGTAAGATATTTTGTAAGTAGTGGGTTTGCTTTTGTCTTCTTTCCTCCTCTCCTTCTATAAATACTAGAATACTTTTTGTATTCTAGGGGTGAACATTTCTTGTATGAAAAGAGAAGTGAGGAGAGAAAGACTTTGTGTCGTCTTGCAACAGAAGAAATATTAATACACATATTTAGACTTTTTCTTAATGTGCATGTTATTTGCATCAAATCTTTCTTAAGTTAGATCTATGTTTTTATTCTGTTAGATTCATTCCTAATATTGTCATATGTTCATCAGTATTTCTTTAGTTATTTATGTAAGTAAATTTGGATCTGTTTACTACCATCTCAAAGCATAAACCTTCCGAACTTTCCATCTTGGAATTCATTTCTTTTGTTCCTTCGATCTACCATCCTCCGTTCCTTCCTTCCTACCTTTCTCGTTCATAGTTGTAACCACCTCTACTAGGATGAGATCCCAAAACCCCCCGAAGTTAGATTAGTGTAGATTTTCATAGATTTCTACTTGATAGATTAGCAATAAACTAGTTTCACTTCACTGTCTCAAAGAGGGCTTTGCCTCGCACTGCTGTTGGGCTGTTTCCCCATGACTTGCCTAAGCCGACATATTTTTGGACCAACACCTACCAAAGGAGTCCCAACCGGTTTCGCATCCTACATATTAAACCTCTCCAAAAATTTCTTAATGTACTCTTCCTTAGATAAATTCATATTTCGTTCCTTCTTATCTTCATATATCCTCATACCAAGGATTTTTTTGGCTGCCCTCAAATCCTTCATAAAGAAAGGATTCACTTAGTGTTTCTTGAGTACTTTTATTTCTGCATGTTTTTACCTATAACCAACATGTCATCCACATACGTACACATGATAATATAAGCTGTCATCCTCAAATTTCTTTGTATACATGCAATGGTTAGAATGACATCTAATATAACCTTAATCCATCATGAAGCTATCAAATTTCTTATACCATTGACCGGGAGCTTGTTTCAATCCATACAATCTCTTCTTCAATTTGCACACCATCTCCTCTTTACCTATGACCTCATATCCCTCTCGATTGCTACATATATAGTTCCTCCTCTAAATCACCATGGATAAATGCAGTCATTACATCAAGATGCTCTAAGTGTAAGTCTTTTTTACCGTAACTATTCCAAGAATAGTTCTAATAGAAGTCAGTTTTACTACAGGAGAAAAAATCTCATCAAAATCTATACCTTTTTTCTATGCAAACCCCTTGACCACCAACCGAGCCTTGTATCTTTTCTTTCCTCCTTCCTCTTTGACTCGAACACCCACTTATTCTCAGTAATTCTCTTTTCCTTTGGGCAGCTTCACCAAATGCCATGTATGGTTCTCCATGATAACCTCGATGCTCCTCATCCATGGCTTGTTCTCACTTCTTCCTGAAATCTACCTACATTGCTTCATCAAATATTTGGCTCTCCACTATCAGTGAGCAATAAATAATAAAGAGAAGGAGAAAAACATTCATGTTCTCTTCTTACCCTAGAAGACCTCCTCAATATAGGAGTTTGGGGTTCCTATTGAGGAGGTTCCTAAACTGATTCATGTGTCACTTTCCCATCTGGAAGATCCTCTACTACTGCATATTCTTTCTTGAATTCTTCCCTATTTTCCTGCAATTGCTGCTTATACATGACTTTCTCATTAAATACCACATCCCTAGATCGAATGATTTTCTTATCCTTAATACTCCAACATTTATATCCAAATTCATCACCACCATAACCAATGAAAGTACATTTTTCTGATTTAGCCTCTAGTTTTTTCCTATCATTCTTGTCTATATGGACAAACACTTCACATCCAAAGACTCTAAGAAATGAATAATCAAATTTCTTACCATACCAAGCCTCCTCAGGTATGCCTCCATCCAAGGCACTTGAGGGTCCTCTATTTATCAAGTACACAATTGTGCTCACTACTTCTACCCAAAAAGAAAGAGGCAATCCTGCATGTAACATCATGCTCCTAGCACATTCCATTATTTTTTTGTTCATCCTTTCTAACACCCCATTCTCCTTGTGGATTTCCTGGAACCATCTTTTTCCTGCGGATTCCATTCTTAGAAAAATAATCATCAAATTCATTGTTGCAATACTCCCCCTCCATTATTTGACCTAAGAAATTTTAGCTTAAGACCTGTTTCATTCTCTACCAAGGCTTTCCATTTAACAAAAGTGTCAAATACATCCAAATTGTCTCTAATACAATAAACTCAAACTTTTCTTATTACATCATCAATAAAAGTAACATAATAACTTAAACCCCCAAGAGATGATACTTGAGCTGGCCCCCATACATTAGAATGCACTAGCTCTAACTTACTCTCTTTCTTTGTAGGTCCAACCTTGAGAAACCTTACTCACTTTTATTTCCCATATATGTAGTCCTCATAGAAATCTAAACCTATTTCTGTATATCCAAGAAAATTATTTATGATCTCCATGCCTTATGGCCCATATGATGAGCATGTAGTGTCACAATGTTGTATCTACTTCTGAAGCCACAAGATTACAAACATTAGTGCTATAAGTGGTTAAATACAAGGTTCCAACCTTCTTACCTCTTTCCACCACAAGAGCACCCTTGGTAACCTTCCAAGAGTCCACTATAAATATCACAATACAACCATCACTTCCCAACTACCCTGCCGATATCAAATTTTGTCTTAATGTAGGCACATGTCTGACATCCTTCAATAGCCAAGTATTCCCATTCTACATCTTAACTTGAATATAACCTTTTCCAACTATGTTGCAAGGCTCATCATCACCAAGAAAAACATGCCCAAAATCTCCTTGAACATAATCAACAAAATAATGCCTATGTGGAGTAGCATGGAAAGAAGCCCCAAATCTAAAACCCAAGATTTAATAATATTGTGCAAAGAAAGAATCAAAGCATCCTAAAATACATTACCGTTGCCACATTTTCCTCCTTATTTTCTTCATGTTGTTTCTTCTTATCCTGAAGCTCCCAACAGTCCTTCTTTGCATGCCTAGACTTTCCACAAAGTGCCAGCATACTATCTTGCTTTTGGATTTTTACCTTGCCCGATCCTTTGATTTTCCATGGCTTCCTCTATTATTTTGTCTCCCTCTAGTTTCCACTGTCAAAGCATTCCCTGAAGTAGAAGATTCACTAGAGCTTTTTCTTCACATTTCCTTGCTTAGAATCACCCCTACAACATCTTAAAACTTCAACTTTGTGTTAGCTAGAACCGAGTTGCTTACCACCATTCCTAGGTTATTCCAACTCTCGGGTAAAGAGCACGGAACTAATAAAGTTGTAACTTCTTCATTAAATTCTATTGAATCGAAGATAGAATATTTACAATTGTATTAAAATCATTTATATGATCTTCATCTTGAACCATTCTCGGACCATCTTGAACCATTCTCGACATCTTCATATTAAACAAATTTTTCATTAAAAATATCTTATTAGAGGTAGAGGGGTTTTTATACAACTTCCTAATGCATCCATTAGTTTTTTTGCAGTCTTTTCCTTTGAAACATTATATAATACCGAAGATGAAAAACACACCTGGATTGTCCCAAGTGCCTTCCTATACATCAAGTCTCATTTCGCATATGTTATGCTCAAAGGGTTTGTTCACCTTCTCGAGAAAATAGGATATAAAGATCCTTCGATAAAGGTAATCTTCCATTTGTATCTTCCAAAGAATGAAATTCTACCCGTTGAATTTATCAAACCTAGATCTACCATCATTTGCCATAGCTCCCACTCAAGATAAAACTTTCCCCGTGATTCAACACTTCAAAGAAACCAAACCAGGATCTAATACCAATTGTTAGGAAATAAGGGTTAAAATATGTGGAATAATCCCTCACAGAATTGCAACAGTAGAAACTAATATGCAGAAAATATTACACATCTCAAATAAAAGTGCAGAATAAAATAACACAACACAAAGAGATAGTATTTACCTTGGTTCACCCAATTTGGGCTACGTCCACAAAGAATAACTTGCTCATATTTTATTACAAGTCATCGTTCTCTCAATATAATACCCAGATCCATTTGGAGCTATGCTAAAAAAATCTACATAATTCACACTGAATTTAAAACACATCTGCAATGTTTTCATTATGTCTACCATATGCACAAAACCATATAAATAGACAATTGCTTAAGTAGTTTTACAAAACTGTGGGTATTAAAACCATGGGCCAAAACCGTCCCATAAACCTATGGGTCAAAAAACCCATCCATATGAGAAAATCACGTTTCTTGATATATCGGGCACATTTTAAGGCCTAAATTTTATTTTTTAGCGCGCCCCAAACCTCTGCTACCATGGAAAGTGTAGAGTACTCTTAGTGTACAATCTTCAACACTTTCTCACATGAAAATAGGATCCACAACCTAACAGATGTATCAAACAATATATGGAATCATAGGGAATGAAAATGTAGTCTTTCCTAAGGATTTTGGAGAAGAGAAATATGGCAAATTTTCACCGCAATAGGATTTCTGTTAAAGAGATTTGAGGAAAACTTGGTTTTGGGGGATATGGATTTTTGGAGAAATTTTACTACCACATTTGGTATAAATTAGTTATTTTCAAATTATTACATTAGTAGTAAGGGTGGATGGTTTACTTGTGGTGAATAAATGGTTTTAAAATGAGTTATATTTCACTTTTATGATGTCCTTCAAACTTTTTTAAACCTCGGATCGATGAGATTTTAAGTGAGGTTAAAATATGTTTTCCATGGTGAAATGGGAAAAAATGGACATCATAGGATCCCAAGTGAACCTTGGAGAAATATGGAGGTAAGTGTAGGCACGGGAGCAAGTTTGAGTGAGATGGAGGAGTTGGGAAAACACCATCTAGAGCTCTGAGAGGTCACTTGAATGATAGGGAGCTTAAGCATGGGCATGGGTCCATTTTATTTTCCTCTATATCCTCATGGAAAATGGGCACAGTAAGGACACAAAATTTCACCCATGCTGAAGGTTGGATGCAAGTGGAAGCAATGGAGGACGAGAGATGATGAAAAGGGGCTTAAAAAAATATTGTGGAGAATAAGTAAGTTATTTGAGTGTCCGGGGGCTTAAAATGAGCATGGGGTGCACTTTCTTGTCCCCTCTATATTATTTTAGATATGGGGAAAAAATGGGAAAAAAATTTCACCCACAATGATGTAATGAGGGCACACTTTTGTGTCCTCGTGTCCCCCTTATCCGAGGGGACAAACGAAACACAAGGGACAAGGAAAACAGGTGCTTCAATGTGCACCTATGGGATGTGTATGAGTGCACAATTATGTTTTCCTCATGTACTCCATCTCCCTAAGGGGACAATAGGGACAAGAGGGGCTCAAAATTTTTCCTTAACATAACTGGAAAGTCTTATTTTGTATCGCTACCAAAAATAGGCTTAGAATGATCTTTTGGAGTCAAACATTATATGAAGTTAACTCCAAAAGACATTATATGACTAATGAAATAGGTTTAAGACCTTTACTATTCCCTAAAATCCCAATAATTTTTCCTTTTTGTTCTAAACTATGAGATTCACCTCCACTACTTGGATTGTCTCAATAAATATTCACATTGTATAAGAAAATTGATGTTACAAACATGTAGGAAATTACTAAATATTTCCTATGACTACTCTTTTTCCTTCTAAATCCCTATGGAGATCTCAAAATTATCTAGAAAATTAAGAATTCACCGTTATACTACTCATTCATTGCACCTAAAAACTCGTTATTGAGTAAATTGTCCCTGGATGACCAAATATTTCCTTAATATTCCTAAAATACTTCCAACACTTTCAAGGATCCATAATACCGCATCTTGATTCTTAATCAATTTTCAATAATCTCTTGGGGGTGCACACAAGCTCCAAAATGATCAAAATTAGCCTTTTAATGCTTCCACGAAAACTAGTCTTCCATCAGAGTTCACTAAATCAATTATGAACCTAGTTACACCGTTTAAAAAACTTATAAATGTTCACCAAATGTATTAGTACTACTTTCAAGGTCATAGAGACCATGGCATAGGAGGAGTGTTTACAGGATAGGGATTCAAGAAGATTTGGAAAGAATATTTCACATTGTGGCTTGGTGTGTGGCTTAAGTTTTCAATTTTTGGGTTGGTAAAATTGCATGACACTAACATCATACTTCACATAAATAATGTATAAACCATTAATTATAATTATAGTACTAATGATTATGAAAACAAAATGATCACATGTTTAATTCATAAATATATTCTCATGTTATAGTGTTTTATAATATATTTTTACATTATAATAGTTTTGTACATGCATACATTTAAGAAACCCTATGAGAATATGAAACATCTCATTCAAGTTATCTTAGAATCATAATCCTTAGCTATTATATAACCAATCATGACCCAAACACTATTTTCACTCTTGTCTATATTTCAATCCTCATTTTTAGATATTTATTTCTCCTCTTTACAAATTGACTCACGTTCATCATATATCCTTCCCCTCTCAAGAACCTTTGCTTTAATAAATGCATTTAGTAGGAAAACACATTATTCGAATCTCGATGACACATTTTTCAATTTTTTTCACACTTTATCCATTTTAATTTTAATCCATATTTTCTCATAATTCTTGGGGAGTATTCTTACCTGGATGTAAATTCTTGTAGTTTTTCTTACGACTTCCCAATTCTCATTCATGCAGATATCAATTTAGTCCATAAAATAGCCTATTAGAATTATAAGTACAATTATAATACCTTTAGGACTTTCTCAACAATAGAAGTAATTTGTAATCAAATCTATCTTAATTCATACTTTTCATGACATTATATGGTTTTGTTTTATCTTTTGTTGAAATGTAGTGAAATAATTTATGGCGATACGGTCATTTGTATTTTTCATTTGTATCATATCGCATGTTTATTATAAATAAATAATTTTTAAATATATCATTTAGATTTATATATATATATATATATATATATATATATATATATATATATATATATATATATATATATATATAACTTTTCCCATGTATTTATTCTATTTGATATTTATTACAGTAATTACTTTCACATCCGTTATTTTTTATTACCTACCTATTAACACATCTTTTTATTTATAAACTATTTAAACTTTTTACCACCAATTTTTCCATTTGTGTTCATTTTTGTTATTTTTCTTAGTCATAAATTTCATCAATTTTGTGTAAATTATAGAGATGGTATTATATGTAGAACATTGAACTATATATAAAACTAAAAATACAATGAAAAATAATCACATAACACATCTAAACAATGATTCACAAATATTATCCTATATAAATATAATTTATGTTTATAACATTATACATCATACATAATATATACAATCCTATATCTCTTATACGTATAAATTACCCTTTAGAGGAGGAGGTTCCTTACTATGTGAGGACATGATATAAATTTTATCTCATATATAAAGAACTAGGGATGATACTCCAAAATAAGATCCTATAGACTTTCCTTCTACTCACAAAATCAAAATATGTAACCTAGTTATGATATTTGCATCTCATAGTTTTTATTAGCAATTATGTGGGTATAATCTACTATTCTAAAATATGTATGTCTAATGATATCTAGGAACCACCTAGTATAATTGATAATCAATTTATATCTCCCTTCCCTATTATTATAATGGATGCCTCCATGAACTCCAACTCTTATGTTGCTTCTCTTACCAAAGCCCTAAAGGATTTCACATATAATCTTATTGATGCTTTGGTATATGCTTACACTTCAATACCATGACTCACCCCTAGAGAAAAATTTAAAAGTTCACATGGTGTTATCCCTCTATAATTAATTTCTAATTAGCCTCTTTATTTTCCATAAAATAACACGTTTATAAATTAAAACATATAGATTGTAATATAACAACATCCTACTTCCTTGAATTCATCTCTACTCTAACTAGGGAAAAAACTTAACATAATATTAACACAATTATGTGTTGATGTCTTACATGGTCCTTTTTGACCTTCCAATCATTATTACCTCTTATAATGACATAACCATTAGTGTTATATCATATCTTGAAATCTACTAACCGATCACTTCTATCCCTCATATTAATAATCATAACTCGATTACTTCACTATTGTTTAGATATTTAATTTATATCTAACCTAGTCTCTACATCTCCAGTCAAAAATATTTAATTTATTTATGCCAATAGGTAGGATATTTCCACCAAATGATATCTAAAATAACTATGCCTAATTCACATGTTTGGATTTTGTTATATATATCTAACCTAGTGCATATCACTCATAGTTTATCTCTATTTATTTTATGTGTGTCCCTCTTGTTTCTTATTTATCTAATATCCTTTTCTACCTTTGGCCTTATCTACATGATTCTTAACACTTAGTCTATGGTACAAACCATGAGCTCATCTCCTTTTCTTCCTGTACATCTCATCTCTCTAACATTTTGTGAATGATATGGTTGAATATAAAAACATAGAGAAGGATGTGGAAATACATAATTTTCTCTATCACTATATCAATTGACTATCTCTCTACCTAGCACAAGTAATGGAATTTCTCTTCTATCATGACCAATGTGAAAAATATAGTTGGTGAACATGACCATCTATATATCCCATAAATTATCTCGATGATATTTGGTTGAATGTATCTCCCACTATAATAGTCTTCGTAATTTTTACTCTACTTCAAATGGATTTTTTAGGACTATCTATTTTGAATATATCATATATCCATGTAGGTATTTGAATTAATGGCCCAATAGCTAGCTACTACTGTAATCTAAGAACATATATATAATGTTTTGGTTGCACCCATGTTCTTGTCACATAGTTATACATAATTCCCTTCTCCAAAGAAAGCCTAACATGGAACTAAAGAAAAATGTGTGGTGCCTTTATCTAATTTGTGGAACATGATATGTACCACCACCATACTTATAGTAACATTACAAATATCTTGAAAAAATGAGCTATACAATGACCGTAGTTAGACTATTAGTGATCATATATTTTATCAAACCCCGCTATGACTTACTATGTTATCCTTTTCCTCTTAGGATTCATGTAAATAACCTCATATACAATATGTTCCACACTATTAGGTATCCCTAGTACCACATGCACATCCTCTATTGTGGGTGTAGTATAATTTATTTCTCATATAACCCTCCATCTATGAAAATCAAACATGATCTACTAGAAGTTTATAAACATCTTTAAATAGAACACATCCAAAGTGGAATGTGGCATCTCTTCATAAACTCTTTGAAACCTAATGCCACTAACTAGCTCTATCTTGGTCCGATATAGTTATAAAAAAATGAAAACCATGTGAAATCCACTATCTCCCATAGATAGACTTGTATTATTAATTAAAAAATTAAAAAAAAAAAAAAAACATTCAACCATTAGCTAGAATGACAGAAAAAGTGGAAAATAAATTGAAACCTTTATATGTAAATGAAATCCTCACATTAATATCCCATCACACATAACTATGTCTGTGATGTAGAATAAATCTGAATTAATCTACTATATTAGACATGTTGAATAATACAAAGAACCATATACGTATCCTCTAATTTTTGTACAATGTAAATAAATAGGTATAAACATGGTACATGTACTCAAAAATCTAGTGAAATATAGGTACAAACATATAGGTAAAAACATGGTACAGGTACTCAGAAATCTAGTCAACTATATAGATAAGTTATCTTAAGTATGTTTTTTTTTAATGTATCGTAGCAAGTAGAAATTGTTCTAATTATTCTCTTTTGTTAGTTTATTGTGGCATACCATATTTTTGGCCGATTTTATGCATGCATAGTCAACTAAATTGACATTTTATCCATTTTAAAGAATATTCAACCCTTTAAAATGATAGTTCAAAGCTAGAAGAGGTTGGCACAATCCTGTAGAACTCACAATTATACTTTGAAACAACTTAAAACCGAATATATTACAAAACTACAAATCTCGGCCTATGTAGAGACCAGGTATATTTTTGGATAGAAAAATCACCATAAATAAAAAACGGACACACAAAATAGATGAATGGAGATTTTTATGAAGTTTTTAAACATTTTTCAAGTGTTTTGGTGATCTTGATAGAAAATTATGCCCAAAACACACTCAACAATCATGTATGTAAGAGTGTTAGAAAGGATTAAAAAGATGAAAAAATCGTAACTTTGAAATAAATGGTTCAAATGAGATGAAATTTTTAGGAATATTAAATAGGATATTTATAACCTATAAAAGTTGATTTCAAGTTTCACAACCAATTGGAGAGAGAATTATGATCAAAACACATTCAAACTTTCCTATTTGAACCCCTTGTAGAATGTCATGAATATATTGAGTTAGGGTCCATGTTTGAGGGTTTTATTTTCTATTAAATGATGTAAAATATCCATAGATTATATTTGAAAGTGTTGTGAAGAGAAATGTTTTGGAATACCTTCAACCATACAAGCTAATTTAGATTAAGTTATGAGTCTATAAATTTCTTTGTACATGATTAGGTGTTAGATGGACTATTATAAACCTATCCATATAAAACGAATTATTGAGGATCATATATGGTTGGAAGTGGTCCAAAAATACTCTATATCATTAATTAATAAGGGAAATGTTCAAAAATTATCATAAAACAAGTTATTGGGGTTAGGAAAACTTTTCAAGAAAGTATATCTAATTATCCCATTATTTTGAGTTAGAAGAGTTGACATCAATCCTTTGGTATCATATTGTACCACTAAAAATCCATCTTTTTCATTTAGTATTAGAGTTGGAAGTTCCTTAGAAGAAAGAAACAATAATATATTTAAGTGAATAAGATTGAAATTTTGGGAAATGAAAGAGAGGTTAAGAAGGTAATAAGACCAAGATGAAGGACTTGTTTTAGTAGCAAGTGTCATAAGAAGTTGAAGGAAAGTGCAAAGAAAAGAGAGTTAGTTATGGAAAATTAGATTTCAGAGTTGAAGAAGATGGTATAAATTTTGTGGCTTATTATTGAAATGATAGAGGAATATAACTAATGATATATTTAGAGGATGAGAAATAAGGCTAAGTTACCTATAGAGCTACTTGTAAAAGGAGAAGAAAGAAGTTGATTTTCTTGATAAAAGAAGAAGGAAGAATCAAAAATTTTGTAAAGCAAAACAAGAAGAAGGTGATCAGTACCTTGAAAGGAATGAGATCATGATAGAAGAGGATATGGAGACTATAATTTTCTATCCTAAACAAGGAGCGATGTTAGAAGAAGAAGAAAATGAAAACATGAGAGAAGAATCTCAACAAGAAGTAGAAGATGTGAATTAAAGAGCGTATCAAGGGTTAATTGTCTATCAAATTTTATTCTTAATGTTTCTTTTGAGTGTGTTCATGTAGGTTTACAAGTGGATGAGATGAAACCATTAGAGAGTGATTTGATTAGAGAATAATTTGGGTCATTATGTAGGTTCATTGAAGGAAGATATGAAGTAGATAATAAAGTGATTTTGGAGCTGAGACAAAGGGATAAAATTGGTAAGGAATAAGATTTAAAAATTATTATTCTAGAGGATCTATAGCTAAGAAAAGAAGATAATATCTTGGAAAAGAATCTATAAAATAAGAGAACTAGTGAATGAGAAAACAAGGAACATATTAAAAATGATAGAAGGCATGAAGAAGAAAATGAGAATGTAGCTAAGGAAGAGATGATTTGGTAGTAGATCATTAAGGTTTCATATATCTTAGATCTCTTTGGAGATAAAAATATATATCAGGAATAATGAGTTTGAACTAATTTAGATCTTAAGGGAAGATAAAGAAACAAACAAAGAAAATGATTATACTGGTCTAACAAAGAGGAAGCTATGGGAGGATTATAAGAAAATAAAATTTGATCATAATTTCTAGCTTATTGGTGAAATATTTTTTTGTAGTGCATATTATCGGTTTTCACCAACAGTCATGGGGATAATCCTCTCCTTCTTCGGTATGCATAGGATCCCATTTATTTATTGTAAATGAAATAGAACTATGGTGTGGCCATTAGGCCAAAGATAACACAATAATAATACACTAAACCTATGAAAAGTTACTTGTACAATGTACAAGGGAGGAATGATGAGATGGGAAAATAAAGGGAGGGGGTTAATGTTGTCGGTAGACTTACAAAATTTCACACACATTAACAAGATTAGTTCCAAATTCAATAGGAAAAAATAAACCATGTAAGCAGTATCAAGATTAATAAATTAGAGACAAAAAGTTCTATATATCCATTAATCAAAGACACAAAGCTCCTTCTTTATTTTATAAAATTACAATGGTTTCAAAGTTAGAAATTACATATTATGGAAGAACATAAGAAAAGAGATAGAATAAATCTATGTTTATTACTTGCATGAGTGCTGCTACAAATCCCAACAACTAACAATAATCAACAACCGATAACCCCTTGAAATTTATAGTCCATTCTAATTTATGGCTTACAAAATATATCTTCCTCTCCCCCATGTGAATTTTCATTTCACCAAAACTTTTTACATTTCTCATTCGCTTAGGAATGAAATTAACTCCTTTTCTTATTTTTGAAATCAGAATTTCACAATGCAACATTATGTTTCTTAAGTGAATAAGATGAAATATTGAAAAGGTACATTCCCAATGAATAAATATAACGTTAGAGAGAGAGAGATTGGGAGATAGAGAAATATAAAAGGAGAGAATTGGAAATCCAAACATGGGAAAGTTCTCAGTGATGAAGAACCTAATTCGATGGACCTTATAGGAAATGCTTCATAAATGATATCTTTTTCCTTTGACCACCCATAAAACTAGAACACTATATTTACAAATGCTTCCTTCTATGAGATGTGGGCACTTTGTAAGGCATTGAATAATTGTTCAAAAAAATTGTTTTGATACTTGTACCGAGTTGACTTTTGATTACCTCTTAATCCTTTAAACATGACTATATTGGATACCTCGGTATCCTGTGGTTCAAATGACAATATTTTATGCACACTAGTTTATTCTCACATGTTCCTTTCGATAGTGTGATTGACATAATGTCCCCCTCCTCTTTGAAAATTTGGAATTGGAATATGGTGATCATCACCTTCCTCCTTATGAATCCCTTGAAATTCACAATTCACCACCTTGAAAATTATCTCGTATGATTCAACAATTATGACCACCTTCGTGAATATTATGATGAGTTAAATTAGCCAAGATCCTTCATATAAGTATGTCATAAATAAATCAATTTGAGACTATTTTTTTGGGAGCATGTAAAGGATTTCTTTCCTATTTTAACCATGAGATAGTTTCTAGCTTTTTAATATTGAATCATTACTCACTTGTTCTTTTGAACAAAACTCACTTAGTTATTTTGACCATGTTGTTACAGATGTTTGGATCAAAATTTTGGGAACATACCGGGATACATTCAGTACTATGAGTAGATAAAAGATGCCCTCTTATCCTAAATAATATTCTTGAGAGTATCTTTTCCACCACTACCCCTCATGACTCAGTCAACATTCTTCCTTTTAGATCTTATAATTCCATGTGGATGACATCATTTTTCTTCACATTAAAGTGTTAGACCTATAATATTAAGTGTATCATTATATTTAATTTATATTCAACTAATATGGAATAACTTATGTTCTTATTATTTAAATATTAAATTTATATTAGGTGGTTGGTTAATTAAATTAACTAACAAATTAAATCGGGGATGTGTGCCACATCACTTAAGAAATTAATAACCCTTCGGGTATTTAAATATGACCATAGGTCATATTTAGGACATATATCATGTAAATTGGGTGATCTTGGTAAAAACATGGAATAGAAGTGAGGAGGGAGTTACTGGACTAGATGTAAAAAAACATTTCTATGATAGTGGATTAATTCTTCCATGGTTTTTACCCATTTAGGGGTTTTCCATGTTACATGTTGTGTCACTGTGTATTTTATTTTATCTTGTTATTTAATTTTACTATGATGTGCACATTTATATTTCTATATATTAATTAATATTAACTGAACTTTAATAAGGTTAATAAATATTTTTTCCACCCTTCGTCATGACATAAAGTATTCAATGATTAGTGTTGAGATTGGTTCCAAACTTGAATACTTGACCTTCATGATGGAAAAAATAAATGAGATAGGTGGAATGTGAATTGATACAAGTGACTCAAACCCATTTACAAGACTTTCTATTTATATTAGGTCATATCTAGGATAGCTATTTTTAGTAAGTTTTCACAATTTTCACTTTTTGGTGATTTTTACTTGCAAGGAGTAACACAAATGTTGAGAGTTTACTATTTTCAAAAATGATCATATTTAGACATGGAGGACCTAACATAAATTACTATTTTTAGATAGAGATCTAGGTGTCGATTAGAATGAAAGCGCTTCCAAAATATTAGGTTTTGTCTCAAGACCTTCTACTCCAATTATCAAGAAATATTATTATCCAAAACACTTGTAGATCTTAAAAGGCCAATGTATGTGATGAAAATTTCTTCTGGATTCTATAAATTATATAGAGAATAAATTGTTTCACTTTTATAGTCAATATGAATGTGTTTTGGGGAGGATTGCACGAGTAAACTTTAATGGAAATCGGGTGCACGTATTGTGAGTTATGACCAATTTTAAGTTTTAGAGCATGAAGGTTTTGAAATAATTTAGTAGGATAAATAGTAAAAATGTAGTTTTTAGGTGGAAAGGCACAACACCTTGAATTTAAAAAATGATAATGTTTTCATGAGTAAGGAGTTAGTCATATTCATTTGTAATTTTTAACTCGACACTTAACATGGTAGCTCAACCATGATTGGAGGAGGGTTAGCATGTGGTTACACACTAAGAATAGGTAATACGAGGTGTAAGGGGAAAATAGGGAAATGAAGTGCAATTTTAATAATATCATGCTAAGTTTTATCTTCTGGTGTAGTTTGAAGGAGATGTAGGGGCTGAAAATGGATTACAAGAGCCAAAGACTGTTTTTTATGTGACCTTTTACTGAGTGGAAGGATAAGGAGCACACTTTTGTGTCCCCTATGTCCCTTTTTCTATTTTTTAAATTCAAGGGTATACCATCAACTTATAAATATGCTATATAGGGTATGTTCATGAGGAGGGGACAAGGGGTTAAGTGATCTTGCAAGTTCACATGTTTCTATGTGCAAAAGAGATGTGGTGCGAGAGTTGCAAAAAGTGAAAAATCATAGGTTACACCTTAGGGAAAAATTTAAGGGGAAAATTATCCACCGAAATGTTCCGTGGGTCTAGAGAAAACGAGAAAAAATATTGGGTTGAGTGAGTGCGAGTTAGAGGCTACTTAGTTATAAAAATTACAAGTTGTAAGTTGTGAAGAGGGAGATAGCATGGGGAGAAACATTTGGTGTCCCACATGTCCCCCTTGAACCTTAGGGATAATCTAAGGGGACATCACATGCTTATAATTGTGCCATGGGGTCTTCTCATCATGGGAAGGGACCTAGGCACTTAAACACCTCACACACTCCACCTAACACCCCAATTTGTGTTTTAAGTGATGAAACATCATAAAAATATGGTGGAGCACATTTTTTTGTACTCCATTTCCCATTTTCATGTTGGGGACAAGTGTGAGGAGAGATCATGGGTGAAAACGTTCACTCAATACCTTTTAGCAAGTTGATGTCATCTACAAACTCCATTTTATGATACTTGGAGTTCTTTTTAGCTGTGAGAGCATGGAATGGTGTTTTGGGGTCAAACATTATATGATTTTTACTTCAAATCACCCATTTAGATCATCTCATCATTATTATGAGGTAATTATTATGCAAATTGATTTTTAATTCTTGTTTCACTTGGGCACCTCTAGTATCTTGGATTAAATCGGAAGATTTTGAAGTCTTGGAATGAAATTAGTGTGTCTATCATGTGGAGGGTTTTAATATATAACCATTAGATATTCATTTATCTCCCAAATCCTTCCATAACTCCCAGAATAATCCAAACAAGTCATCTTTCTCTATTGGAGTATGACATTCCATGCACCTAGAATGTCCCTATTTTTCTAGTTTAATTCTCGACATAACTTGGCTCGACATAGTTCCACCAAACTACCTGTAATTAATTCAGAATTCCTCTTCAAAAATTCTATATGGGTTGTGTCCTTGAAACCACTTTCCAGAGGGTATTCACTAGTTGTAAAATGGCCCTTTATATGCCTTTGAGAATAATTTTTCCACTTTGGATTTTAGTAACTTCTTTAATCACCTTAGGCATGAATCCTTACACATGAAAAAATCTTTAAAATCATGTTGTCACATTGTTTCTAGTTAAAATATTTATGCAAGTTTGGTTATAATGGCTAGAGGATTGTTTACGGTGATGGAGAGGAATTTTCAAGCTGGGGCTTGGTTTTCATCCCCAAAAATTTCAATTTTGCATACTAGACATTTAACATGAAAACTATTGGATCAAAATTGGGGACATTATATCGTAATGGGTGATCAATAACCTCAGGTATCTAATGTGTAATAAGACTAGTGCGTTTACAATTGGGAAATATATTTATTCCTCCACTAACTATTATAAACAAAAACACAAACAAGTAAAAATAAATCAAACACACCAAACAAAAAGGGAAAAACACAACAAAAGGGAAAAATATGCTACATGGGAAGGTATATTATAGATGTAGGGGAATAATATACAATATTTTCACCAAACCAGAAATGGGCTAAGAAAAATAAGTACCATCATGAAATAGTCGGATAAATTTATACCTCTTCCGAAGCTCAAAAATAATCAGCTAGTCATGACAAGCTCTCATGACAGCTTCAAGAAGAAGAAAGGAATTGAAATTTCCATCCCCATATTGATATTATACAAATAATTCATTTGTATCTAATTACCACTTCATTACTTGTTTGAATTTTCTTCCCTTTATAATCCCCTTCTAATAGCTTGTGACCGTAAGAATCCATTATTTTGTGTTTTCAAAAATGAAATCTCTTCTTTTAACATGATGATATTCACCATCCTATGGTAAAATTTGTAGAATGGATTAATTTAAATAATTAGGATGGAATTTGGAAGTGATAAGATCAATTTGACTCTTTTCCCATTCATAGATTTCTTCTAGATTCTCATTCATTTGTTGTTCTAAATGATTCCTTTCTATGCATACCAGTTCATCCTTGATATGGAAATACTCATATGATGTATCCTCCTCATGAAGAAGGAAAATACACAATATCAGATGTGAAACAAGGGAATAATTATTTATTTCCTCATGAAAATATCATAGAGTGTCCTCTTCTTCATAAGGAAAATAGAAGACTTCATAATCATAATTATGACTGATATCACACTCTTTTTTTTTGATGACAGAGAAGCCAAATCATCGAGATATTTCATGTTCTCTTTTCTCATCAACAAATGTTTTGAGAGGAAAATTGAATTCTTCCATTTTCTCTATTTCACTATTGGGCATTTATGCATCAAATGAAGAGCCAAAATTAGAAAGGAAATCATCAATAATTACCTCAAAATCATTCTCTTGAAGAACATGTTGTAAAGAAGGAGGCTTCAACTCTTGAATGTGTTCATAGTTTTTGGAAATCTTAGAAATAATTGAATCATCTGATATGAGACTATAATTCTCATCTCCCATATAAATTTCTTCTCCAAAGGATTTTGCTTCAGAAACCAAAGCGCAACTATGGATGGAAACTTAACTTCTATGCTAATTTCATTGTATACCAAGATATTGAGTTGAATTTCATCAGGATGTTCTAAAATAGAACAGTCATGAGTCACTCTGAAGTATCTCCTTGGGATAAACACTTTGCATAGTATGGAGACTCATTAGGACCCACCTCCATAAGATAGTTTTCCTCCTCCTAACTTTGGAGAACTTCAAGTTTCTCGTAGTTTTCTTATATGATCAAAACACATGTGAGGATTTCAATATTTTTCGGAGGTTCGAGAAATTCCTTCTACAACTCTTAATACTTTTTACAAATAATCCTTTTTTAAGGCGGTCATTTACTCATCTCTATAAATAAGAAAATATTCCAAAGGAATGGAAACAAAATACATTGTTTTGAGTTTTTCAAACAACAATGTAGAGTCCAAAACATTACATTTAGGAGGTTTTTCTTTTGAAAGAATTTTCTCTTTACTTATGTCATTTAAGATTCATTCTCATGTTATTAATCCTCATATGTATGAATAATTTCATATATATTTTCATCCTACTCATAAAATGTTTGGATTCTTAATCATCAACAGGTGCAATCCCCATTTTATTTCTTCTAGCAACACTCCTTTTAAATGAATCCACAAAGGTTTAACAACAGTTCATTAGATGCAATAATTTCATTGATTTTAGATACCATTTTTAGAACTTTTGGAGGATTATCAATGAATTCCTTTCCTTTTTCGATTGCATATTTCTAGTTGAAATGAGAGATCTCTTTGTTATGTCATGATCCATACTTTTATAATAGATGGACAAGAATGATGGCTGATTTAAAATCTAAATATTTTTATGGTCATCTTCATCATCATTGGTGTTGTCACTAAATGATGTTGAATATCAATCACAAGACTTCATCTTCATGATAAGGGAAACAAACGTTACATGAATTCATTCCTTAATAAATTCATTTTTGATTTTTTTATTTTGGAATATATATAATAGGATTTTAGATATATTTATAGGGTGCATAAGGGAATATATTCCTATTTGAAGTGAATTTTAGTTAGTAAAAATATGATACAATAGCAAAAATCTAAAAAAATAAGTGTTCACCGATACGAGTTGAAAAATGCAATTTAGAGATGAAGGGATGTGGTAGACTCGAGAAAATACTTATTCCAATGAGAAAAGGAACCTACATGTAAAGACAACTAAACAAAGTAAATATTAGATAACATTTAAACAAGTTTCTTGGCAACAGATGATCCTAGGAACCAATGCAATTCCTCAATGGATGTCAACTCATGTTTATAATCAAGTGACGAGGTATGAAATAATATAATGAAATTTTGATTAGAATTTAAGAGGGATGGATAGATCATGATTTGTTTTATAGGTGTCCCAAGAAAGGGATATGACGAGCTTAAAGTCAAAGAATTAGTTTAACCATAATTGTTCTGCAGTTGTCCCATTCTTCTTGTATCACTTCAATATGATCACTAATATATTTGATTTCATGTGTGAGGGAAATTTCCCATAGGCTGCGTTCGTGGTTAATATCGAACTACTCCCACACAAAGGGTTGTTGAACGATTAGAAGATTGTAGATACTAGTAATGGGGTTTGATTCACCTAGAACTGCTATCTATAGGGAATCCCATCTTTGAAACAAAAAGATTAGGTAAAAAAATGATGAAAATATTTGAAAGTATGTAAATGTGGTAGAATGGTAGAATGATAGGAATCATGGGTGATTTAAGTGGAATCATTGGTGATTGCATGAGAATCCCCTGGTGGTTTAGACAAACTTGCTAGTGATTAGTCGTAAAAGTTCATACTTTAATAAAATGTAATTTTGAAAGAAAACAAGGGCTAATATGATCAATATGGATTTTAATGTGATAAGTTGATAAACCAAAAATGAGAATATAGAAACCTTACTCAACTTGGATGATGAATTTAGATGAATAGGTTGTAGGGCTTGTACAACATTTATGGAGCACGGAAGGGTATAACAAGGGTGTTGAAGGCATCTATGTGTCTATAGTGACATCGTCTTAGTCATGAATGTGATAAAGCTTCGTTGCAGATGGTTGAGGATCTAATAACAAGGAGTTTGGTTGCTTTTTATAATCGTCGGTGATTCAGATTATAATCACTAGCATCTCGGGAAAAGTGAATCAACCTACTTGGAAGTTTTTTCAACCACTTCCAAAATGATATTTTGAGTTATAAAGATGAGTGAAGAGGTTACGAAATGTTTAATGAGGTTTAGGGGTTAGGATCTTAGAATAAAAATGGGTTAGGATGGATGGTAGATCAATAGTGATGTTTAGGGTGAGTAAATAGGATAGGTAGATAGATTTTACAAAAGGTAAATGTGATTTAGGATAGGTTTATATCAATGAATGTGAGAGATGTTGGAAGGTTACCTAGGGTGTTGAAAACCCAATTTCTACATTTTTCCCTTTTCTCAAGTGGTTTGTGATAAACGGGCTGCTAGATAAATATAAGTGAAATAATTGGTTTGTTTATATAGGTGGCCCCCCCTCAAACTGGGGGTCATTGGGATGAAGGGAAATGATCCTATGTTTGAAAAGCTACATGGATGAGATAGTATTGTATGATGGTGTGTTTTGATTAAATATGCCCCAAGACTAGGCATAAAAAAAAATCCACAAAGGTGGACTTGGTGCAACCATAGATTTAATTGATAGGGGAACCAATGGGTTTATAACCTATAGATGTATGACTTGTAAGAAGGATCTTAAGGAAATAATCTTAGTTGGGTATGGTATCCATGATGTATTGTGAGATGCGGGCTTAATAAATATATTGCCACATAGGTGGGCTTACATGACCATGAATTCAAATGATAGAAGGAACCAATGGGTTCATGTCTTATAGACGTATGACCAAATAATGGAAGGGGGAAGAGTTTACCAAATGGGTGTGAAATCTGAAATAGATTTGATAAAGGAAGACTTCATATAAATTGATTGATTTTGATTTATAAAGGGGTTTGGGGCCCTAAAAGGAAATAGATTTTTGAAAAAATTGCAATACAAGAGGGGATGATAAAAATGATGGTTTTATGAGGTCAAGGGATGAAAAATAATTTTTCAAAGATAAAGTTAAAAAATTGTTAGTGACTTAGACAAAATCATCGGTGATTAGTTAAATTGTCGACAATTGGATTAGCGGAAAAAAGTCTATATAAAGAGATTTAAAAATATCATTTGTTATATTGACTATTTTGATATTAAGACTTACAGGAGGCCTAATTTTATTTTAAGTGTTTTTGATCGTGATAGAGGCTTCCGGAGAGGTGTACGAGAGGTGACATCAACCCACACATGCTAAGGTATGTAGTGTAGTCAATATTTTGTTTATTTTTCTTAGAATTGATAGACACTAAGAAATCGTTTATGATTTTATAGGAAATCATTAGCAATTATAGATTCATTAAATATTTTCAAAGGGTCGTCAATGATTCAATAAGATTCAATGGAGATTCTAATAAAATTGTGAGTTTTTATTTTCATTATGTGTTGATATATTTGAATTGATTTTGATGGATTGTGGATTAATTATTTATTGTTTTGTTGTTATATGTAGGCTCGGGAGAAATTGAATACACGGGATAAGATCCCAAATATTTTGGATGAGGTCCAAGCATTGTTATTAATTGATGAATGGGCTTATTTGGAGGTATTTTTATTAGGTGGCATGTGCCACTAAAGGATTATCCATAAGAACATGGGCTTGTTATTGGTGTTATTCGATCGATGGGATCATGTGACATGAATATTATGTCTTCCTATAATAGAGATGACATTCATGTTGGAGGATGTGCAACATATATTGCACTTAGCGATATAGGGTGAGTAGATCTATGTTATGGATGAAGCTAGAAGGGGTGAAACTATGAAAACTTTATATGGTGATGATGGGGGATATGTAGTGTAGAATTTAGGTAATTTCTCATATGGGGCCAGATGTTCGGTGATGATGAGGAGGGGAGGGCCTTGGTGATGATGATGAGGATGTGGATCACCTGTTACAACCTATTGGATCATTCGAGAGGGTATTTTCATGAATGTTAACAATGATGGTGGTAGATATGATGGCACACATGACAATATTTTCTTATGCACCTACTTTATTATCAGAGGTGTATAGGGAGGGGTGGTCCTAGAGCACAAGGCATAGGTTTGGATTGGATGTATCATTTTTGTTGGAGTGTTGGTCATATGAGAAAATTGCGTTCTCTTAAATAGGGTCTACCATAGATGAGGTGGGAAGATTTTATGTATCAAGTATATTTCATGAGATGGATTATGATCTAACATTATATAATCTATTTGGGGGAGGACTATTACAGACATCTAGTTACTGGTTTACAGGAATGAGATGTTATTTAGAGGCTTTATATAGGTTTCCTAGTATGAACTTATATAGAGAAGGAGTTGGTGGCTATGCGCAAAGATAGGGTTTTTCGAGGGGATGAAGGGAGGGTGAGTAGGAGTTGATCATATTTTTCTCGTGTCGATGGTGGATTGGTTTACTTCAAGATGTATCGAGAGGTAGAAGTGGCCTACTTGGTGGGAGGATGTAGAGACATATGTGGTACTTCTAACTGTTAGAGGTAGTGGATAAAAGGGATGATGAGGTTTTTGATGTGAGGGTGGATACACATGGAGTGTTGACATGATATGATGATGTTGGTGTGACTAAGGCATTTAGTGCATGGTGGTAGGGGAAGTTTGATGGGGTTGAGAGGTGGGTGTTAGCTCGTGTGGAGGTGGAACCTCCTAAGGGTGGTGAAGATGATAATGGTGGACATAAGGAGGATAGGGTACCGGTGTCAAAGGCTGCATTGGTAGTTGTGAGAGATGGGTTGAGTCAAAATCTCACCACTCTACATGTGAAGATGAAATACACTATAACCGACGGGGATAGATACCGATAGTAGAGATACCTTGAAAATTTGCTATGGACAGATAAGTACTTCTATTTTTTGGTTTGAGCTATAGACGGTGAGAGATTACACTAGTGGTGAGATAGGACCACTTGGTAGTATGGGTATCGCTAATTACCAGTCATTCCGCAAGGAGTTGAGGTATTTTGGGAAGATAGTATGATGAAGGCTATTAAATTAGCCTCACTACGTAGTGTATCTAGCATGAAGATAGGAAGCACCATCAAGTTGTGCTACAAGTGTTGGATATCCACCACAAGGTCAGAGGTAGGTCCAAGTAGCAAACCACACAGAGGTCCAAGTGGTGTTGTGGGGAGTAGTGGGAGTTTTCACTTGACGGATGTACATTTTACTTAGTATATGTATAGATATGATTTTGATGTATGGGTATCTTTTTAAATCTTTTTGATGATGTATATTTTTGATACACATGGTTTTGAGAACTGTTATGATGTAAACACATTTATTGATATGATTCTATCATTTTTAGTTATATTTTTTACAATGTGAAGAATATATATTTTTGTGATGATGATTTGACTAGTGATTTTGTTAACATATGATGTCTTATGGACATATTTATAATGTATGATTTAGATTGTAAATCTATATGTTATAATATGATTTTAACATTATCATAACAAGTGACAATGTTGTTGTATGGTTCATATGTTATAGATGGGTAAGAGCATAAGATGAAATGTTTACATTTTTATTGGCCTGGATATACATACTATATGATGGTGAACTTAATTAAAGCATATAATATAATTCACTTTAGTCCTTATATTGTGTGTTAATGTATGAACCACAATGATTAGTCATACTAGGATCATAGATAGATATGGGGTCATCATATTCATCCTTTTCTAACATAGACAAAGTGTGTATGTATGTAACGAGCACAAGAAAACAGGTTCTTTGTGAGATTTCCCTAGGATTTTCCCCAGCTCTTTGTATTTGAACAAGATTTCCTAGGATGATGTTATTTTTCTTATAATTTTGGCATGAGGGTTGATTGATGCAGGAAGCCTTGTTTTAACAAGAAGACTGATTGATGTGGGAATTCCTTTTGTGGATATTTAATTTTATTTGGTGGCCATCTTTCGAGGGAGTGGTGAACAAATTTTTATTAACTTTCATTGATGGTAGCCATCCTTTGATGGATCGGTCTATATCTTTATTTGATATGATTTATTTGTTACTAGTCTTCATTCTAGGTATCGGTCTATATTTTTAATTCAATACATCCGATACATATCTATGACTTTTTAGTTGAGTTTATTCTAGGTAACCATTAAAAGTTCATAGAAAAAGTGTGTGAGCTACACATATATATTTTTCATGTTTACTGGGTCGAGATATGGGGATGTTGGAGTAATGATAAAGGGGTTCCCTAGCCACGAGAAAGGATTATTTCCATGAGGAATATTCTATGAATAGAGTTGTAGTGCTCATATTTAAGGTTTTGACAGGTATGATGATAGAAGACCACATGATTCCATATCATTACATGAGGGATAGATTATGTGAGCTACTAAGTAGAGATCATAGTTTTACTAAGGTATTATAAGTCGATAGCTTACCAAGAGAAAAAATAAAAGTGTCGTGCCTTAAGAGGATCCTTTTTAGGTTTACCATCAAGGGAAGCTAAGAGAAAATCCCTAGATCCATATTTATGAGTGATAATGTATGGTCCCAACCATTTTGGAGAAAAGCTTCCACATTTTTGTCTTTTCCATGTTAGTGACATGTTAATTTTCTTTTAGAACAATATCACCAACATTGAATTCACATTTTTAAGGTGTTTGTTATAGGCACGTTTGATGCATTCTTGATAGACATTGATAGTTTCAAGTATTATTAGACAAAATTCATCTTACAATTCTAGTTTTGGTTGATGTTCTTGACAATAATCATCAACAAAGATGAAATCTTTAAGGGACATGTTTAGTGATGAGATTGGACATCAAGAGGGAGAGCAAATTTAGTGTCGTAGACTAGAATAAGAAGTGTATAACATCTATATGATTTTTAAATATGGTTTGATTATCCCACAAGATGAAGGCAATTTAGAGATGTCAATCCCTTCCGGTTTGATTGATAGATTTTGTGAGGATTTCATTGTTTCGCTTTATTTGAGGATTCTACTTGACCATTTGTTTATGGATAAAAGGGTGATGAGTAGTTGAGTATGATGTTATAAGTATCAAATTTTTTTGAACTTGTTTATTTTTTATTGACTTACCATTATTTGTGATGATTTTTAAGGAATTCCAAAATAAGATATAATGTGATGATGAATGATGTCAATGATTTTATATGATTTATTAGAGATGATGGGGATATATTCCACCTATTTTGTTAAGTATTGAATTGTTGTGAAGATAGAATTGTGTTGTTGTGATCAAGGAAAATTGTAGTAGAAATTTTTGTATACTCGCAAATATTATGGATTTATGAAATTGGAAATGGTGAATTTTTAGTAGTTAGTTTCCACTCGGTTCATCTAAAATTTTGGCCGACATATCATTTATATGGGTCGGATTCTCGCTACTATTTACAGTTAAAAATTAAATCATGCATGTATTTCTCCAACATTTCTAACCAAAATCTACTCATATTCTCCTAGGTATAATACATAGCCCGTGGGGTTGTAAGGTATAAATAAAGTTTAAGGGGATATGAACATCTATTTTTGAAGAGATGGTCATCTTAACAAAAAAAACATACAAATGAAATACATCCAGCCCACAAGATATGGATGACCAATCACAAGAGATGACCATCCGAGAAAAGGATGATAGTCCAAAGGGAAAGGACAGAGACGTTTGATGGGATATGTCAAACCACCAAGGGATAGCCATCCAATCCAAATAGATGGTAATCCAATATGGTGGGAAAAGAAAAGGGAAGGGTGTCTAATGGGGTCCATCCAAATAGGAAGGTAAGTCCATCCAACACAAGTTAGACAAGTGATCTTAGAAGGACATGGTCAATGAGGTCTATAATTATTCATCCAACATGGATGTTTCATCCTAAATATCCTCCATGACATAGTAAAGAGATGGCTATCCAAAATCTTTCATACATCCATCTCGTGTGAAATCATTGGAAAAAATGGCTCGCAAATCACCTTTTCTCGCAAAATAGTTTTTTTGAAAATTCACCATTGTTTGAAAGTATATTTCAAATATTCCCCACCCATTCTATAATAATTTTTTGGAGGGGGTCTTAAAATGAACCTTGGTTGTGATGAGAGATATTTGATAAATTTGTGACAAGGTCAAGCCCCAAATGATAAAAATTCTATAGGTTTTGTGCTTGTTGATGATCATGGCTAGGAACATGTGTAAGTTTCAAGTGTTATTGACATTTGATACAATTTTTAACATATTCACCACAATCTTGATTAAGTGTAAGTCAAAAATAGCCCATTCATAGACGTGTTTAAAAATAACCAAACCATTGAAGTTTCCACCACATATATCTGCATTTACATCTTGGATTGCTACACGAGCCTCCATTATTTTTAGACACCAATATAGGATGCAATTAAATCCTATTTTGTATAGAATTCCTCTTGAGATGTTGTAATGATGCGTGATTTTTTGGAAAGGTTATTTTCTATTTATGGAAATATCAATAGACATTTTTCTAGTAGATAGGTACTCGTATGTTTGTGTGTACCATGTGTCAGATGAATAATCTTCTATATGATTGTTGATTGGAAGATTCATATTTTTATAAAATGGTTGATCGAGTTTATGTAAAATGAAAAATAATTTGCAATATGTGGGTGATAGGGGAATGAGAGAAGCAAGAGAAGCCATCATGTCTAAAAAAATTTAGATGATCAAGGGGTGGTTCGGATTTTGTAATGGTCAAAGCGGTGTAGCAAGTCTTCAACAATGGTTTTATATTTCTCAAGGATTTTTTTACACTAATAGATTCCTTTTATTTGATTAAGGAAATTTTCTCAATCATTGTAGATGTCAAGAACTTGCACACCTAGGAAGGTAGTGGTCTAAAGTCCTATGATAAGAGCTTTGTATTCTGTCATGTTGTTAGTACATTTAAAATTAAGTTTTAAATATAATAGGATAGGAGTGTCCTAAGGAGAAATTATTATTATCCTGATGCCACCCCTTGTCTGCATTTGGAACCATCAAAGAACAAGTTCATTTTAATCGGGATGTTGTTTTGATCGAGCATGTTAATTGATTCACCAAGGAAACATTTGCAAGGTAATTGATTGGTAGAAAGGGGGCTTCAGTGTAAGTTTGTTAGCAATGAATTTCCCCTTAATTAATTTTTGATGGATTACTTCAAGGTCGAAGTCGGACATAGCGTGAACCATCTAGTAATGTGATCATTATGATACATTTTTGAATGCATGATTTTGAGTGGAATAATATTTATGATGAATTCAATTTTATGATTGAGGAGATAGTGAAAATGCTTAAATTTACAAAGTATAACATAAAACATAACGTTTCGGCTTCAAAATAATGAGTTTCATCTTGATGAAGGGTGTGTATACCATAATAAATACCCTATTCTTTACCTTTTTCATCTTGATGTGGAAACACGGCTCAAAAGGCATAATCTGTCATGGATATATGAAAAGATATAATGACTTCTCCTCGTGAGGAGACATGAGCACAGTGATGATATGAGGTATTTATTAATATCATCAAAGGCCTATTGACAATTATCATCCCACATAAATTGGATGTCCTTTCTAAAAAGATGATGGAAAGTTTTAAAATGGTTTGATAATTGAGAAATGAACTCGAAAAATGGATTGGAGATTCCTCAAGACTACAAAGATGCTTAAGATTAGATGGCAGGGGAATTTCAATGATAGCTTTGACTTTGGCAAGATCAATTTCAATACCCTTGATAGATATGATAAATCCAAGGAGTTTTCCTTTGAAAACTCCAAAGACACACTTTATTGGATTAAGTCGAAGAAATAATTATACTATACCCGCAAATATTGCATCTAGGACAATGATATGATCTCTTAAGTGTTTATATTTACCTAATATATTGTCGACATAGTCCTCTAAATTTTTTATAGCTAAGATCATGGAAGATGTAGGTCATGACACATTTATATATAGCTCCTACATTTTTCAAACCAAAAACATTACTCTATAGCAAAAGGTTCCCCATGGGATGATGAAGGATGTCTTGTTTTGATACTTAGGTGCAATAAGGATTTCATTGTAATGAGAAAAACTATCCATAAGTGATATCATATCATGGCCTTATATAACATTGACTAGCTAGTTGATATTAGTTAGAGGAAAATCATCTTAAGGGAAAGAACGGTTAAGATCCGGAAGTATGCAAAGATACATAATCTTCCAATGGATTTGGTGATAGGTACGATGTTATAAGTACATTATGGATAATCAATAAGTAGGATGAAATTTGATGAAAAAATACATTTGATATCTTCTTTGATTAGCAGCGCGATGCGAGGATGCATTTTAAGAAGTTTTTGCTTCACATGTTTAGCACATGGGATTGTAATGATGTTTTGGATGACTATGTTATGATCTATACCTAACATGTAACTATAGGACTATGCAAAGGCTTAACTATGTTTGGATACGAGGGTGGTAAATTGCTAGAGTTTACATAGGTCTAAGCCTTGGCCAATCTTGACAATATGCGATTATTTAGGTGTATCAATATTAACATTTGTGGTTCATTTGTTAAGAAGCTGTGGATGTGTCGGGGGTAGTGATTTTTGAATGTTTTGATCATCGGCCTCCATATAAGTTAGGATGGTGTCATCATCATGACAATGTAGAATGTCGATAATGGGGGAGTCCTCCTCTATCATGTGTGGTAACAAGAGAGGAATAGTTTCAATTTTTTCATGGGATTGATAATTCAGCAGTCAAGTGAGATAATATTGATTAAAAAATATTAGTAGGGATGGATATGGTATAATCATCATTGGAGAGAAGATCTAATGAAGATGATGAGGGTGTCAAGGGTTTTTAGTGTATGATATTGGATCTTAGGAATGAATCTTGAAGTCGATACCATATTTGTCTTGAGGTATTCTCATATTTTCAAAGGGGGTCATGTGGACCTTATTCATAAGGCCCATACCAAATCCATACAACACATAATGACAAAGGTAAGTTTTTGAAAACCAAGGCCTATCTAGAAATGATAAGTTCAAGGAGAAGGGCTTAGAATGTGGTTGAGTGTTAAGATAAGATGATGGAAGGTCGATACCTCTATATACTAACTATGTGCGGAGGAATGGGGGCTAAAGGAAATGATGTTTCCTATATTAGGCTCACAAAGCAACTATTTATCAGGTATTCCATACATCTTATGCGTAGTAAGATATTTGAGGAATAGAAGGTGATAGTCAACCTAGCGAAAAGTGTTTCATAACATCTTCGAAGGGGTTATTGTCTAGTAGTCTTTATGTGGGGATAGAGGAACATGTTGAAGCTTGTTATGGAGACGTAGAATTTTGTAGTGGAAGTAGTACATCCTTGGGCTTGTAATTCATGTAACAAGATTTGAAATTATTTACATTAGAGGAAAAACTAAAGGTTTAACCCTCATGTACATACTTTATAAAATGATGTAGTGTTGATGGGGTGTAGTGCATAGTGTGTATCCAAAGTGTAGTCACAAAATCAAATACTTACTATTACATTTATATCACCAAGTATGTTATTTTGTATATAGATCTCACGTAAGAAAAGTATTCATTAATGACCTACCCCTACGGTCCTTTTATAAGTTAATTGATTGTCATTTTCATTTGTCTAGAATAGTCGTTCATTGTTTTCACATTTTCGGTCCTCTCTTGGGGAGTCTCAAGTGTTGTTATTTGGTCATTTGTCATCTCTAGTTTTACTAGGGCACCTAGGGTAGAATTAGAGTGCCCATGGATGCCCTTAGTCCTTATTTTAGGTGTCATGGTTCTAGAAATAATTACATCCGATTTAGATTTTAGAGGTCATTATTTGTAATTTTCCCTCTCATACCCCTAGGTACTAGTCAAGCATGTCATGTCATTAGTGTCGAAATTTGAGAAAAATATCCCAATATAAACATAACATACTTACTATCTTATGGGCAGACTATTTATCACTAAGGGCTAGCTATCTAGTAAGGAACAAGACTACATTTGGGACATCATTGCATCACACACACTACATAAGAAAGGGAATTCTATTCTATTCAATCCATCATTTTGCATTACATCTATTTGTTGCCCACTATATATTTGTCATTGGTGCTAGGGAACCCTAGGCACATCATTACACACACAAAGTGCACAAAACTACATTGGGTCTAGAATATTTTGCAACACTTAGTTTCAAGTCCACCATTGTGGCCACTAAAGATAGTTCAACCCCTTCATATGCATCTTCTGTTTTTATGGGTTTGATGCATTGTATGGGGTTTTTCAGTGAATCTTCATTGCAATTTTATGTCATCCTAAGTGAAGTTATGCATGCAATGATAGAGACATTTTGAAGATCTAACGACAACTGTCGATTCATTTGTTGAGTTGTTCCATAGACCAAAGCACCCATACAATAGACTAAGGTTCCCATAGGCTCCTTGATCCTCTTTGAGGTGCCCCAGTCTTTTCAAATCTTCATCTATTGTAATTTCCTTGGTTAAACCATCATACTGCTTCGTGCACACATAGTCTTGTTCGATCCTGAATCTCAAAGCAAGGTAAGTCATTTTATGGTTAATATTGCATCCCTCCTATTTCAATTATTTCATTTCATTTAAATATAAAACAAAATTTCTTAGCATTCATATTTAAGTTCATATCAGTTATTATATTTGTTTTACTTGCTTAGATTAACTTAGATAGATAGGAATAATTTCTTATTTTAGTTAATCATTTTGGTGAACTCCGTACTTTAGAATATTTTTCCCTAGGATCCATTTCAAACCTTAATGGCTATTGATAGTTCATCTTCTTCACCCTTCATGTATCATTTCATTGTTATCCCTCTCTAAGATGAGGCTTTCATTGTTGAGCTCATAGGTCTTTATGGAAATCCTACTCCTATGTTAGATCATATCAAACAATGATTCTAGATAGTTATAAATATGTGCTTACTCATTTTGAGGATTCAATAACCTTCAATCATTTTATACCATGTTATATGGCTACTTATGATCCTCCTTTTGATCTTTCTAACGAGATTTAATATGATTCTCTTATTGATTACGTGTTTGGTATTGATCATCATTCACATGTACATATTAATTCTCATTCTACTCAAAATACCTCTATAGTTTCCTCCCATGACTCTCCTACCTCTGATATTGCTTCTCATGATACATCTCATAATAGTTCGCATCCTCTTTTATAATATGGTGATGATCCTATTGATATTATCATTAGTGGCATTCTAATTTCGAGTCTTTATCTCGATGTCGAGGTGGTAGTTGATAGCCAATTTTCTCCTTGTTTTCATATGGCCAAGTGTAAATCTCATACGCCATCATTACCTTCTTCTAAGATTTTATCGAGCACTATAAATGAGTCACCTCCATCTATCACTTCTTCTTCTCCTATTGTTTCATCTCCTCTTATTACATCATCTACACCCATTCGTTTGTCTTCTCCTATAGATGTATCTCCATCGGTCACCTTCCTATTAGGGATGTTTTTGATGCTATTCCTACCACTGCTATGGATATTCCATCTACATCATCTATTATATCTTCTTTAGCACCTACTACTAGTGTGCCTTTAGCATCAGAATCTCCTTTGTCATCTTTAGATATTCCTATGATCACTCACAATGGAAAATTACAACCTCTTAATACATTATTTCCATCTTCCACTATTCCTTCATAGGATATCATCTCTCTCATGCATGCCATAGGTCAATTACAATATCAGGTTTAGTCTCTTACTTTAGAAAGTAGGGCTTACTATGCTTCTATTGATAACAACTCATTACATGGTAACCCTATTCCTAAGAAGATTCATAATTCAGCATTCCCTAAGGACTTTATCATGCCTACATTCACTTTCTTTGATGGTACTAGTGACCCTCATGCTCATCTTCTACATTATCGCATGGCTATGACCTCTTATTCTAATCATGGGCTATTATTTAACGCTTTCTGGTACAGTCTTATTGACAAGGCATTGCAATGGTACATTCATCTTCCATTTGGGTCCATTAGTACTTATTATGACATGGATGATGCTTTCTTCTATCGTTTCAGCCTCAACAATGGCCCTAAGGTTATTTACAACCATTTTCCAAATTTACATCGGGCTCATCGAGAATCTATTAGGGATTATATATTATAATTTAATGCTTATATGCATCAGTTGGCATTCCAAGCCATATACCTTGAGAGGCAATTCAATGTATGTTGTGGTTTGATTCATGCACTCAAATAGAGATTGCATTATGATACATGTGAGTCATTCATTATTCTATGCTACAAAGTCCTAGATCTAGAGAAATATCTTATTTCATAAAATGTCATTGACCCTCCACATACATCTACTTTCATTATATCATCTACTCCTACATATAAATTGGTTGATCATCTTACATAGTCTCCACTTTTTCCTCAAAAGAAAAGAAAACAAGCTCAACCTACTCCATCATCACAACATACTTTTTCTCCTTCTCGGCGACATGCTATTTCTCCATCCACTCCATCTAAGTTTTATGATCCATTGCATTTCTCCCTTCATGTTAGACTGCATGATGTGTTGTTTACCCTACTCGAAAATCATCTAATTTACTTACCATCTAACCTGCATCATCCACAACACAAGCTACAATTTTAACATGACGAACCTTATTGTAATTATCATCACATAAATGGCCATGGGGACAATGACTTTCTTCCCCTTCATAATAGATTACAAAAATTAGAAGAAAATGACATCATATCCTTTGGCTATTGTTCACATGAGTGATCCATCTCTCCTCTACCTCATTAGAGAGTTTCTACTACATTTGAGTCGATCCTCCATCTGGTGCTTAGGCCATGGTATGTCCACCATTGGTGTTTGTTACCCATACACACTCTCCACCTCATTCACACATCACTACATTATCACATCCATTACATTCACTTCATCCATCTCATCCATTGCATTCACATTATCCACCGCATCATGCTACTCTTCACATTGGTTTCCATAGCCATCTTCCTTTGCACATCCCACCATAGCTCCATATGAAATTTAGTTTGTCACACTTATTCACATGTTGCTTCCACCACTTCACACCAGCTTGGTCTCTAGTAGGTGTTTCTAATCACCTTATCCCCCGATGATGCACTTGTGTTCTTATGGTTCTTATACAAATATTGATGGATTTTTTCTAATAACCTCTCATCATGTGCTCTATCATCTCATTTAGTGCACTCAATCATTTCTTGATGACACACTCTTGTTTACACGGATAATCCTTTACTATTGAGGGATCTTAACTAAATGATCCTATTCCTTTATACGCTAGGGGCATCGCTAATCTCCCATCCCTATTTTCATCATACTAACATTTTATGATTACATCACATTATTATTCATCAAAACAAATTATCTTTCCAATTATACATTTTTGCATTTATTCTACTATCAACATTACACTAATTATGTGTTACAAATTTCATCAAATTTACCACATTGCACTTGTTATCTATCATCATTCACATTACACATTTTTTCTACCATTATCAACATTATACTCTGAGTCTACATCAATAAAACATGAACAATATACAACACATTACATATACTATGACAATAAACATTCAATCATACATCATCGATCATATTCTAACATCAATAAACAACTAAGTAGACTCATCATTTACAAATAAAATATGCCTATATATATATATATATATAATATAATTATAACCATCTCTTTACAAAAATGTTTTCATCACTGGGGGAAACTCCCCTACATCATATATAATAACACAAATCAAACCTCATCATCACTATCACTCTTAGGTACCTTTGTGAGAGCCCTATAAATAGATACCTCACCACTAACTCTACATTGTTGTTCACAACCTCGATACCTCTAAAATTTACTACATAATAAGGTGTTATCCTTAGAATTCTCTCGCAAACTATCATTGCAAATCTACATATCCTGCAAATACATGATATGCTAAGTGACCACCACCTACCGCCTCTCTAGCTCAATGAGTCTCTTTGTGTGCCTCATCCCTCTCTCCTACTAATATAGTGCACATTATTGTTGCTATGGCCACTGGCTCAAATAAATGTGCATGCTCACATCTGCCTCTCCATATCCTTTAATGGCATAACATGTACTCTCTCTCTAATGACTAGTAACCACAATATTCCATACACATCCTCTAATGTAACAATCATCTCCCCCGTAGGTAACCAAAATGGAGTCATATATGAACACCACCTCTCATATAACATAGTCAACATGGGCATATTTTTGGGCACATCCCTCATCCATGTTATGTGTCATAGGCCGAATGCTCCATAACATCCCAATTATTGTCCGACAGGACCAATCCAAGAAAAGTACTCATGTGACGCCAACTTCAAAACTCCCTTAAATGAATATCACTCTGCATAACATAAAACGACAATAAACACGATGTCAAAACACCTTAAAAATACAAATTCACTTGCTTATCACGTTCATTTACATTATAAATCTGATTTTTCATCATTATACACAAAATACACACATTATGGACTAGGGTGCCTAGATGCAGGATTGGGGTACCTGGAGTAGGACACTAGTGCCCAGATCTAGGTGCTCCTTTCCTAGGGGTCACTAGCACCCTCACCACTCTTGTCCAAGTCTCAAACATTGAGAAAATTAAAAATCTCAAAATTGTAAAAATTCAACTAAAACAACTACTACACCATACATTTTTCAAAAAATGGTGCACTTACCAACTCCACAGTCGTGTGTGATACTACGGCGAGTCACAAACCTCTCAAACCTACTAATACACATTGCTCTCACTTGTGGAATTTTCACTCACTTTGTGCTCAATCTCAAAATTACATAAACAACAAATGAAGTGACTAAATACTTTTTCACTTCACTATTTATAGTTACTTTTTCATCACCTACTTTACTATAGTCATTATTTTGTGCTTATTACCACAACTAATACACATTACACCGCTTTTTTGTATCTTGAGCATTTATACTTTGATTTACAACCTTTTTGCAAAATTCATTTTAGAATTATGCCTACCACCGTACTATCCACATTATATGTGTTTTCTCTCTTCAAATTTGTCTTCCATCCAATTCATACACATTTTTGGTGATTTCTATCACTTTCTATCTATTTCGTGCTTACTTTCGACTTAACATTCATTCTTATCATCACTTCCCCTTTCACCGAAAGGGGGAATATCATTGGGGTCATTCTATAATCCCCCTTACATTACCATGTGATCAATAAACACTACTAACTCATCATTTTCAAACATTTACTAATTCACTATGTGACATCTCACTATTAATTCCCCCTAATGACCTAATCTGGGGGCAAAAATGTATAATTCTTCTATGTAACATTTCATCACTTCCCCCTAATGACCTAACCTAGGGAAAAAACATTAAAAACTTTTCATGTGATATTTCACCAATTTCTATCGATTCCCCTAATGACCTAGCCTAGGGACAACTAGCATAAAATCTCTCTATGAGTAATAAATCAAATTGAATCAATCAATCAACATGTTTAAATTTCTAACAATTGAAATCCTATCATTAATACAAATTCAACACAATTGGCCTCCCAGATGGCCTAACTTGGGAGATTACATTCATCACTTTCCTAGATGACTGAACCTGGAAAGTTATTCTATCCATTTGGTGTTTTCTTCAAGATGACCTAACTTAGAAGCCATCATACATTATGAATTTATGTCAAGATGACCTAACTTGGAAGCCATCACAATATAGTGACACTCGTGGAGTGGGGGAAATAATTCCATTCTTATACCACTCTTATATGGGTCAACTATTTGATCAAAATCGTTTGGATCCAAAAATACAAAAATTTGATCCGAGTCCATTTGTAACAACTAGATCTTGAGGATGTATTCATAGATTGGAGAATAACATGATTTTCTCCCTACACTCTTCCTATAATAGTAGGACACCCGGGGATAATTTTAGTGGTGAATATTCGTAATATGGTGAAAATTTCATTTTAGGAAAATTTAAAAAGGTGATTTTTCGGAGCAGGTCGGTGTCCTGTTCGCCTAAAATATATAGTATATTTTTTTTGGGGTCAGCTTCACCTTCATTTGAAAACATCTCCTATAAAAACCTAGGTGATTCGTCAAGTAGTATACCATAAGTAGCTTACCAAATTACCAATACCATGAAGTTTAAACTCACATCCTCTTAAGTACCAGAGATTGTTGTTTGTTAGGGTTAGTTGTGGCGACGCAACGGGGATATAGTTGATCACAAAAAGAGGTATTACAGACATGTGACGAGGACCTATTACAGACATGTGATAGAGAGAGTTGATGTGTGACAAGGCATAAGTAGTTGACGCGTGACAGGGAAAGAGTTGATGAGCAACAGGGCATAAGCAGTTGACGCATGATAGGGCATAAGTAATGGCATGAGCAGGCATAAGCGGTTGACACCTTGGTGGCGTGCAATAGTTTGAGTTGATGCCTAGTTGACGTGTGAAAAGGATTATTGATGTGCTTTTAATGTGTGATAAAGGGGTAGTTGTTGACGCTCAACAGGGAAGTTGTTACTTGGTTCTTTTGCTAACGTAGGACTCTATTCAAAATAATGGAAGGTGCTAGTCCTAAGAATGTGAAGACCCTAAAAGTAACTAAGAAATCTCATAAATGATTTTTCAAGTATTTTGGAAACTCTATGGATATAGATATTGAAAATACCAACAACCATAAAGATGCCACCACAAAGAATCAGAATATTGACTATGTGGAAGGTATTATTGAGGTGGACATGCATTCTACATAGTATCAAACAAATGAAACCTACGATAATATGCCAGATCTTGAAGATATTCTTCATGTTAGGGTGTAACCAGAAGTGCGTCAAAATATCACACATACAACTACTCAACAAAATCGAACACGAAACCAAATTCAAAATCCAATTCATGAAAGAGGAAACTAGGTGATTGTGATATTGCTCAAAATTCTACTCAAAAAAGTAAAACATTGAAAACGAACAAGAATATGTGGACCATTGGTAGGTCATACAAGTTTGATTGGGCAGCTAAATTTCTATTTATCGAACCTGTATAATCATCTAATTTACGAAGAGATCCCATCTAAATGTACATGTACAATATGTACGTGGAAATTGGCAAAGCAATAAAAATGCAAATGAAGCTAGACACTATAGAAAACATTGTGGAAAACAATATTTAAGCAGAATTGAGGGTGGATGGCGAGAAAATCAAAACAAACAGGTGGAAAACTAAAAGAGAATGCATGCATGTTAGATATGCAATGGAATATGAGGCAAAGTAGAAAAAACACAAACATATTTTGAAAACAAGAGGAACAATCACATCGCATATTGGTAAGATGATTCAAACAAATCTACATGCAAAACTCATACAATTCTCTACTCTATTTCACATACTAAAAAAAAGGAAAACCGATTTTGGATTTCCTCATTTTCAAAGTTTTGTATCAATATAATGGAATTTTGAACGCGTACCTCAGTCCCATTGGTCTGAAACTAGTGGATGGGGAAATGGAAAAATGCCTTTTGATGATAGAGAAGGAATATTTGAAAGAGAATGAAAAAAATCAAAGTTTATCTCTCTTTCAATTGATGAAGTGACAATAGTTGACAACACTACATGGGTATGTATCCACATCTATACTTTAGAAAATCATATAAGGACACCTCATCTGTTGGGTGTTATGAAAATGGTTGAAAACTATAATGTCAAAAACCTACATAAAATAGTTGTTTCTCATTTAAAAGATATTGCTGGAATGACTGATTATGAAATTGCTACGAAGTTGGTATATGTTGGATTATATGGTGCATCTTTCATGCAGGGTCACCGAATAGGTCTCGTGTGTTAGATTACAAACAACAGTTTCCCCATATATGCTACCAATTCATTTTATGGCTCATGAGACTAAATTTAGCGTATAAAATGGTAAGAAACCATGAAAATGTTGCTAAATTAGAAAACCTTATAAGATAACTTCATGCCTATATAGCAAGCAGCCCAAAGTGATTTCTTGAGTTCCAAAAATTTGCAATTGGAATTACAGGATGGCAAAAACTTTTGAAAGATGTTAAGTCTAGATGAATCTCTTTGTATGAACCTACATGCAGAGTTCGTGAGGAGTATCCTGCGTTGGTTGGTTTCATGCACAAATACCATCATGAAGTTGATAGGGTGAAGGACTTCTTGTTCCATTTAACTGATTTGGAGACATTGCTTACCTTTGGTTGGTATTCTTCCAATGTTGTAGGATATCAATACACGATGAAGCATGCATAAGGAAGATTAATCTATATTGTGGATTTTATACGGATGAGAAATATGGTATGTCAAAGTCTTGATATCTTGTACTATTCCCAAGATAGTTTTGATTCACCTATTTTTGAGAAATGGAAAGCTTTATTAGATCTTAAAATCCCAAAGAACTATGTGAGACTTAATATCCATGATCACCTCTCGCATCATCTTTGTTAATGGGAGGGACATACCACTGCAAATTTTGCAAAAACATCAAGATATTATAGGATCGAACGAGAAGATGTTCCGTGACACATAATCTCTTTGAGTATGTTATAGTTGAAACAAGAATAAAGCTTAAGAAAATTTTAGAATCCTTATCATTAGAAATTAGAGAACGTTTCTCCAGAGATAAAATTCTTGAAGCCATGGGTGTGATGAATCCTAATTTTTGCAATACTGAAGGTGGTTGTGTTGACTTTGTAAGAAATCATTTCCATAAATCCATGCGTACAATAATGGAACATTTCACAAAGACTTGAGTTCAAGGATATTGAAATCAAAGGTATACTAAATGGTGATTTATTAAAATTTTAATAAACAAATTTTGCAACAACAATGGGAACCAATATAAAAATTTAGACGAACCTTCTGAAAGTGGTGCTATTACAAGGTTGTGGCGAGGAAGCTATCAAAGTTCTATCTTACAAGAAGATATGAGTGAATATTTCAGATTATATGAGTTATGCCAAACAATGATTTTGGGATCTGTTGAGGATGAAAGGGTTTTAAGTGCACTATCATTTATAAAATCAAAACTAAGGAACAAGGTTGGATAAAAATCGGAAAGTTGCATGAGGTGTTATGTTTCTCAAGACTCCATGGAAACCTTTTCTTTCGGATGAGTAATTGTGCATTGGAATTCCCTTTGTGAAAGAAGAGGTGTGAATAATAGAGCTACAAGTATAATTGTTCCCAATGTTGAGAGTGGAATTGACGCATTGTCACGGTCTACAAAAAGATAACATCGAGTTTGAATAAGCTATTGATAATGGATTGTTTCAACTTTAAATAGGTATCTTCTTCACCTTAATCTTATTGTTTGTCACTTTAAAAAAAATTCAGCTCTTGTTATCATTAAAGATGTTACAGGTCTATATATTTACATTTATTTAAATACAATATTTTTCTTTTTTTTGAAAATGTGGGTTGACATCCATCCGAGGAAGCTGGTACTTCTCGGGACTAACAATGTCAGGAAACTCACCCATCTATCTACTAATCCATTTCTCGTGTTGAGTTTTCTTAAAACAAAGATCTAGCACATTACCAGTGATGATTTCACAGCAATCTAAAACACTAGAGGTAAGTTAAACCCTATCATATCATCTTTCTTGATTTCTTACAATTCTGTTTAATTTATTTTTTATATTTGCAAAATGCTTTGATATATTTTTTAAACTTTGTGGGATAAAATGACACAATTGAATTTTACAGAGGAAGATATTTCCATACTATACAATTCATAATCCATGATCCATTATACAATTCGTCATCCACAATCGTGCTAGAAGTTAAATCTACGTCCACATAAAATTCATCATCATCAATATATATCATATCATTATCATAATCCCGACACTAAAATTATTATTAAAACAATTATTAATCTATTTTTAATTTAAACAAATGTCTCTATCCTAACACATTCCATTTTTTAAAAACAATTCATGATCATATCATTACAATTATATCTGTTCTAATGTCATATATATCCATTCTAATGTCATCTATATCCATTTTAATACATTCCATTTATTTATCATCTATATCAGTCTAATGTCATCATGATCATATCATTACAAGTATAGAGAATAAGAATTATCTTAAAACAAGTTTAAATGTCTAGAGAAGAAGAATTATCATGCTTGAAGCTAAATCTACGTCCACATAAAATTCATCATCATCCATATATATCATATCATTATCACAATCTTGACACTACAATTATTATTAAAACAATTATTTATCTATTTTAAATTTAAAGAAATGTCTTTGTCCTAACACATTCCATTTTTTTAAAACAATTATCCATTATCATTATTCATCATCATCTATATCCATTCTAATGTTATCATGATCATATCATTACAAGTTTAAATGTCTAGAGAAGAAGAATTATTGTGTTTGAAGCTAAATCTACGTCCACATACAATTCATGATAATCCAAGTAAACAAGAAACATACATCATCATGATTCATCCCTATCTAATGCAATCACCATTAAGAGTAAACCAATAAGCATAAACTCAATAAAATTTAAAAAGGCTATCAAATCCAGATAATAAAATTCAAATACCATGACCACAACATTCAATGTTTCAAATTTTCAAATATAGACTCAATATTTCAAGTTTCCACAATAATAAAAATTTTCAACCCTCTTTTTCTGTATCCAATTCAATTCTTATGCTCCTTTCCTCAATGGTTTCATCTTCGTGGCTTTATTCCTTTCCCCAATGGCAGAAATAACCCCAAAACTTATGAGATCATTCGCAACACTGTCCAGATTTTTTAAAATTATTTCTTCTTGCTTTGTCACATCTCCATGGGACAGAAAATTTGGATCAGTTGTTGCCTTACCTTTGAATAATATTTTAAGGTTGAAGCCATGCTCTTTAATTATCTGCTTGTGTATTGTTTTGTTTGTTAACCAAAACAATATTTTCCTTCAAATTCTTTGCTGCAAATAAATTATTCTCGTTGTTTCCAAGTGAACTTGGAAAACCTTTGCTTGACTCTTCAAATTTTCATATTTCAACTGCACAAAAAAAGTAATGTCAATTCAACATATTACTAAAATAAGAAACTTTCAAATTAACAAAAAATATTGTTTGAAAGTGATAATACTTACAACCGCTCTATCTCTCTCGACATTTGCAACTGCTACCAAATCGTTGTCCTTAGACCATTTGTTAAAATATGCCTGGGCCTCAGAACTAATATTTTCCAATTTGTTTAATGCCTTATCTAAAATGTCATCTTTGTAGTTGTTATATGTGACAGTCCCACTTCTTACTTGGGTAAGTAAGGAATCCATCTTCACAGGTTGATTCTTGAATGCAAAGTGTATAAACTATCCCTTTTCCAATAATTTTCAAAAGGACTAATAATCTCATTGATAAGTACTTTAGCCCTTCTCTCCCATTCTATGAGCTAACTGATATGATGTAGAATAAACTCACTGACATGGGATTGACAACCATAACCAATTAAGTTATCTAAAGGAAAAGGTAGCAACTGTTCACCATCTGTATCTGATGAAGATGATCTTGCTGGAGAGGTATGGGGGCTTTCGGGCTGATCAACTGCTACTTGTTTCTGCCTTTGGGTGGCTTGATCTTGTTTGTGATAAAATTAATCAAGATTCAGACAAATAAATTTAAATCAAAATGTAATTCAATATGGTAAAGACTAAAGTATGTTGAAATTGAAGTATACCTGCTAGCCTTGAATCATCTCACGGGTATTGAAAAAACCAGTTGGGTCATTGCTATCAATGCCAAAATAATATTCATCTAAATTTATATTATTCAAACCAATATGCCCATTGCACTGGGCAAGCCACCAAGTGATAGAGCTAGAATTTTAAAGAAGGAAATGTTTAGTGTCTCGCTAGGGGCCGGAGCAATTGGCATGCGTTTACCAATGTTCTTTTCCCATGTTCCTCTAGTTGGCATTTTAAATATTATTGGTTGAGGGGGGGTCGGTCTTTGTTGTTTGAAAAAAGGATTGCAATGTGCTGAAAAATTCAAGAAAAAACATGAAAAATAGAAAATAATCCAAAAACTACGAAATTAAATGTAGTATTCAAAAGTTGTACCTTATTGTTGAGGGGTAGTTTGTCACAATGCTAAGGGTGGCCATGTAGGAGTAGTAATTGGTGGTTGTTGAGAAGATACAAATGCATGCGACTATACTGAGTGAGTTGGGGAAGATGGTTGAGTTTTGAAACACACGTATGGTCCAAAGTCCCTAGAATGTCATCAAAATTGAATTGTATGTCAATTCAATTGGTTAAAATTTAAATTGGAAAATAAAAATAAAAATTTGGAATTTGTTAATAATATATGAGAAGGTATTACTTCTTTGGCATTTAACGAGTTCAAATTGTTGAGGGTTCGGAGAGGAGTGAGCTCCCATTTCAGATTGGGAATCTCTTGAAGCCTTAGCATGTTGTTTGCCTCTTCCTCTTGATAACACCTTTTTTCAGGGAAGGCCTTCAATAAATCTTCTTTGCAAACTATAAAGTGTTAATAATTGTGCAGTGTAATGTCAAAATACAAACTTAATAGTTTTTACCTATTGTTCTTCAAATGGAATTGACAACTTCATCAACTCCTCGTCAGTGCAAGTAGGAATTGGCTTATCTTTTAAATTTAAAAGAGCCTCGTAATAAAGGCCAAGGAGATAGTTTGTGGAATAAATGACAAGTTTTTCTGAAAGCTTTGCATTTGTTATGTCAGTTCTTATTTTTTTATAGATAGGTGCACCAATCAAATTTTTGTTTTGCGATAGTGGCAACTATGTATGTAATGGCCCAGTTTGGTATATCTGTTTGCCGACCCTACAAAACTATTCTGGATTGAAAAAAGGAAATCATTGCAGCAAGAAAGTGGTGTGTGATTGCTTGCATATCCACACCATGCCTGGATTTATTGACATGAGCTGCAAATGCCAAAAACAATGGGAATTAATATAACATTAAATTGTATCAAAATCAAAAATAGAATAAAAAATGATGAATGAAAATGAATTATACTTACAATCAACATGGAAACCGAATGTTGATTCGAGATATTTCTTGTCATCTTCCACAAGTGTTGCCTTCATTGTAACAAAGGGTAAATTTCTGAATGGAAGGCCTATAAACCTATGGATGTTAGTTGCGTCGAAATCTTGAGTTGAAATAATCATTTGTCATTTAGAGTAACATAAAAAGATCGTCCTCTGTATTATAGGACGAGAGAAGGTAATTCAAAATATCTGGGTTAGTTTCGAATTGGGGCATCTCAACGAGCCCACTAAACTCACACGCATTGATCAAATCTTTATATTCGAGAAGACATCTTTAAAACAAGTATGGATGTGGGGGCACAAAGGATTCCTATAGATGATCTTGCCCATGGATAGGACTAGATTTTCTTCTTGATTTTTGTCTTGAGCTTGCGGTTGGGAAGCACTTGAAGTCACCATCATAGTTGTGCTTGCGTCTTTGACAATGATGGATTCCTGTAAATAAAAAATCGAGAGCTGGAAAGTGCAAATGAGAAAATGACCAACGGGAGGCTATTTATAAGCCAAATCAAGTGTCAATAGGGACCATTGATGTGCGTCAACACAACCTTGTTGATGTACGTTAATGGTCCCTATTGATGTGTGTCAACACAACTTGTTGATGCACGTTAATAGGGTATTGACACGCGTCAACAAGGGTCATTGACGCGCGTCAATAGGGACCATTGACACATGTCAACAAGTTGTGTTGACACACGTCAATGGTCCCTATTGACGATGCATCAATGACTCTTGTTGACACACATCAATAGGGGTATTGACAGTGTCAATGAGGCTATTGACATAATGTTGATGTGTGTCAACTATGGTCATTGATGTTGTGTTGACACGCGTCAATGGTACATCAATAGTTGTAATTCGTAGTTTCTCGGCTAAAAAAAACCGGCAAAATTTAGTTTTGAAATCATCAAATTCACCTTTCACTGAAACTAGTTCGAGGATATTTGCCAAGTATTTTCCATCTACAATTTTTAGAGGTGTCTTAACTAATCACTCCCTACCCCATCTCAATTATTGATATATACATGTTCGGTCAAGAATTTATCACTTCCTACCCCATCTCATCATCATCATAAAACGTTTAAAATCATCAATCTTATAATATTTCTATCATCACTCTCATTTAGTACACCTCATCATGACATTACGCTTTTCACTATGTTGCATGGATCAACAGGCTAATCCATGGTTTGGCATGTTATATGGCTATTTTAGCATGCTTTTACTACCACATCTACATGTTTTACTACAACATGGGCTTCTCCATATTTCTCTTAGGTACACATCTCTATCTACTTTATATTACCAAGCTTTCCACTTACCAACATAAAGTGGGGGAAAATGTAGTCACAAAATCACACACTTGCTATTACATTTATATCACCAATTATGTTTTTTTGTATATCAATCTCGTATAAGAAATGTATACATTGATGACCTATAATGTATTCTTGTCACTAGTTAATTGGTCTTCATCATTTTTCTTACATAGTCATTAGTTGTTTGCATAGTTCTGGTCATCTCTCAGGGAGTATCAAGTGTCGTTATTTGGTCATTTTTTGTCTCTAGTCTTTGACTAGGGCACCTAGGGTAGAACTGGGGCACCCATGGGCACCCCGGTCCTTATTTTAGGCACACTAGTCTTGGCAGTAATTGCGTGTAATTGAGAGTTTCAAGTTCATTCTTTGTAATTTTCCCTTTCATTCCCCTAGATACTAGTTAGAATTTTGGGTTATTAGTGTTGGAATTTGAGCAAGAGATCTCGTATCTAAACATAACATACTTACTATCTTATGGGTGTACTATCCACCATCAAGGGCTAACTATCTACTAAGGCAAGGGAATATAATTGGGACATCATTTCATCACAAAAATTGCATAGGAAAGGGAATTATATTCTATTCCATCCACAATTTTGTATTACATCTAGTTGTTTCCCACTATCTTTGTGGCATTAGTGCTAGGGCACCCTACACACATTATTGCACAAATAAAGCACAGAACTACATTAGTTCTAGAATATAGTGAAGTGTGTAGTTCTAAGTCCACCATTGTGGCCACTAAAGATAGTCTAACCCTTCATATGAATTTTTGTTTTTAAGGGTTTGATGTTTCTGTGGATTGTTGTGAGTAAATATTCATTGTAACTTTACAGCGTAATTAACAAAGTTCTTGTGAAAATCACATGAAAAAGATCAAGACATTGCAAAGATCTAGCGACACTTCCAGATTCAGGTACTGAGATGTTTCATAGACCATAGCACCCATACTATAAACTAGGGTGCCCACAAGAAGCTTGATCCTCTTTTAAGTGCCCAAATATAGTCAAATTTTCATCTGTTGTGATTTGTTGGTTTGTACCATCATACTGCTTCATCCACACATCATCTTGTTCAGTCTGAAATCTCAGTGAGGGAAGTGATTTTCAAGTTAGTACCTTATCCCTCCTATTTATATTATTTCATTTCATTTAAATATCAAACAAAATTAATTATCATTCATATTTTAGTTCATATCGGTTATTATATTCGTTATACTGCTTAGATTAACTTAGATAGATAGGAATAATTTCTTATTTTATTTAATCAAAAGGGAATCCTAACATCGTGTTATAGTAAAACTTTTCTTTAACGCCTACTTTGATGCATAAAATTACCATGCCTTATTTAGGGAGACGGTGTCGTTAAAGCCATGTAACATAAAGGTGGACTGGATGACGATGGTATCATGTAATCGAAGCTACTTGAATACATGCGATGATATGATGTTAATATTGACATTATTTTTTATCATAACTCTCTTGATAAGAGCATTGTTAATACATGGGTGGTAACAAAGAACATAATATCATCGTATTCGGGGTTTAAGGATGGGATTTTAGAAGCATCAAAGGATATAATATCATATATTTTGAGAGTTCATGTAAGGTTGGTGAATGTTTTAAGGTCATATGATGGTACATATATGGATTGAAGAGCCTCAATCATTTCTTGTCATTGTTGGAGATATTTTTGAATAAACTCATAAAGAGACATCTTAATAAGAGCTTGGTGTAGTTTTTTTATGATGGTTCTTTGTATGGGTGTGGTATATTAGGTGTGTGGCGAGGTAATGATAGAAACCTTGGCCTTGGAATATGACGGGTTTAGTGACTTAAGGGGAGCATTAGAGATAGAGACTATGGTCTCGTTTTGATTTGGGGCCTTCACATATTTTGCACGTGCACTTATATTTATACAAATGACATTTATCTCATGGAGTGGGGTTTTTTTGGAGGAATCCTCACTTTTTGATTTGGAAGTGGTGTTGGGCAATGCTTTGGAAGTATCATATTTGAGTATTTGACAAATTGGATTTATTTGATGGTTATGTTTGATTATATCTAGATGTTTTAGATCTCTCGAGAAAAATTCTTTTGCTAGCTTTGATTCAAATCATACCATAGAGGGATTTACTTATTGGAGTGTCCTAGTACCCAATGGTATGTAAAAAAATGCATAATATCACCAAAAGGTCTTCCATCCTTGGGATTACTATGATAGATGATTGGATAATATTTTCATGGATTCTAGTATATAACCCTATCATAGCTATCTCGGATGAGGATGAGGGTGAAGGGATCTGTATATGGTTTGATGATTTAGAGGTTTGAGATAACAAGGTCATGTTCTGTATGGAAAGATTAGGTTCTAGTCAAGGAACAATCCTGTATTATTTTAGAAAGGGCTACGTATTTTTTGATAAGGTTGTTTTACGATCATGTGCTACAATTTTTTCTTTTTGGGATGGCTTATTTTTTTATTATTTAGTGTGGTTGTTGAAATTATTGATGTGGTGTCAGGTGATGTGTTATTCAAAAGAGATTTTTAAAAATTTCATCACAAGTTTCTTTTTGAGGCTCTTGAAGGCACAATAAGAGATTTTTAAGGGTACATGATAGATTTTATGTGTTGTGATGTCGATGGACTTGTGGTTTTGGGAGTTAAAATCTTTGGAAGAGTCAGTTGATTCAACTTGTGTTTGTGTCATAGAAATATTGGGTTGTGATGGTGTACGAGGTATATTTTTTACAAGATTGCTAGTATTATGAGAATTGATTGTGTTGAATTGGGGTTGACTTTATGACGGGATTTATTCGAGAAAGGATGTTTAAGCACGTCCATTTTTAATTTGAGGTGTGTTTGTATTGTCAAATTATAAGTCACCTTTATCAATGAGATCCCAAAGGAAATTTATGAATGAAAGACATCTTTTGATATTGTGTCCTCAAACTTGATGGTTCTTACAAGAATCATTATCTCGATACCATTATGGTTTAGATGTGGATATATCAACAAGGAAGATGGGAGGGAGTTTAATCATGCAAGAAGATAGAAATTTATCAAAGATAATGTTATAAAACTCCCTATAGGTGTGTAGTTATGTTGAGGTCAAAATTTTTAGAATCCAACCAGTTTTTAGATGTAACTTTCACCACAACCACATTAGCCGATCCTTTAGTTTTTTTGTTCCCGAGAAGAATTTTTAAATGAATACTCGGAGTTTGGGTTTCTTAGACTGGGTTTAACCTTACCATCATTAAAGGTGCAAATCTCTTGTTTTCGGGCCATGGTAAAGGCTTCGTCGAATGTCTAAAAGAATTGGATATGGAGGACGTATGATATATGCTTCCCGCAAGATTGAGTGAATAAATTAATTAACTCAGTTTGTAGAAGAGAGAAGGATAATTGACTGATAATCCTTCACCATCTAGTGATGAAATCTACAATAGAATCATCTTATAATTATTTAATAGATTAGAGATGAGTGATGGAAATCTTACAAGCAATGTTGATGGATAAATTTTATAATAAAAACTATGTCATTTGTGTGAAAGAGAAGAGGTAATATTATAAGATGTTATTGTACCTGTCAAGGGATGGACCTGCTAAGGACATGGTAAATGTCCTTAATATGAGATCTTGGCCATGGGAAATGAGATAAAACAAATGAATATAGTTTATAATGTGTTGCTTTGAGTCCTCCTTATTGTATAATTTAATGAATTTAATAATTTTCTAGTTTGGGGGATAGGCCTTAAAAGGTATTAATGAGTGGATGGGTTCATAGAAAAAAATTTGTATGAAACGACACTCTTAGGACCTATACTTGATAGCTTTAATGCTTGTAATACTATTGACAATTTTTGCACTTGTGCAAAAATGGGCAACTGAAACTTTGTTACGATGGATAACATTGGTGAAGTATACCTAAGCTATGGGAGATTATATTAGATTATGTCATAACTGTAGATTTATTTAAAAGATTACATGAAATATGTAGCTATGTGTGTTGTTACAAAATGTAAAAGATCATGTAGTCTATAATTTCATGACCATCCTCAATAAAAGAACACAAGCCCCAAAGGACAGTTTTGTTGTCTTTATGAGGAAATCTAATTACAGAGTAGGTGAAGTGTAAAGTTTTGGAACAACAAACCTAAGTGCAAATCATAGAAAATCAGAGTTCATTACTAAATGTTACAAGTTCTACTCAATGTTTTTCCTTCATGATTAGGACATTCAATTATGTTACTTGATTTGTTTAGTTCATTATATAATCCATACTGTAAAGCGAGAAATGTAGAAAGAGAAATATAGCTCATTTACTGAGTAATTCAATGCTTTATTCACAAGAAGAGTCAAATGTTTCCCACAAGTCATGGGATGTAACTGAAAAGTAAAATACAACTACTAAAAAGAAAGATACACATGCATGAAATAGAAAGTAAAGGAGTACGATTGAACCCATCATTGCCTTGGGGATTTTTTTGTTCTTCAATTGAAGTATCTTCATCTCCATCTTTTGTTTCTCCTTCATCTTCATATGGAAGCCATTGTATCTAAAAAGGAACAAAAGAATTGACTATCAGTTACAAGCTTAGAGATCAAACCATATTCCTACACTATCCTACTTCATGCATATGAATCTTCCCCTAAGCAGGAGATGTATTCTACTTGAAGGAAAAATTGCATACATGCTTTATTCACTCAGAAAGAAAAAAGTGAAAAGAAAGAAGAAAACATGGACATAAGAGAGGCCAAAAAGCCTAAATATTTTCTAACTATTTTCCTAAGTGTGCAGGTACAGTTACTGCCCAAGGAGGAAAATAGACAAGTCATAAGTGCATGCAATGAAAAGAAGAATGTAACTAAAAGTTCCAACAATTGTTCTGAAATGGAAGAGGTTATAGTACAAAAGAGAGAGTGGAAGATAGAAACACTTGTTTTAGTTGCAGCAGAAGAGGGATAATCAGATTTCAAGAAGCTGAAGCAAAAAGTAAAAAGGGATTACAGCCGAAACATGATGAGAGAGAAGATTCTAGGAAAATTTTGATAGGGCTTCGCCATGTAAATTGATATTTACGACTTTTCCAGCATGCATCAAAGCTATAACAAAGGAAATAGATCATATAAATGAAAAAGATAAAGGGAAATATACTTTCATCCACTAAATTGAAGTATTTCAAAACATTTATTATAAGCCAACCATTAAAAAGAGATGAAGTTACAAGATAAATATATACAAGTATAGTTTTCAAATTTATCAGGTATCAATTGCACGAGAATGCTATAATATAACTTCAATGATAAAAATAAATACAAGATTTATAGTTTTACATAAGGGATGTCGCATTCAAGGCATTCAAGGAACCGTAGGGTATTTGATATACTCCTAAAAAAACTGAAGTTGTAATAACTCGGTTTTAAGCTCAAGGTGGTGAAACAATAAATCCCTCAAGCTTCAAAAAAAGTACAGAGATCAAGTCCGAGTATGCAAAACCATTTTATAGAGCTCTCGGGTCTAAGACACATCTACAAGTAAGTATCAAGATGCCAAGTACCAGAAAACATAAAAAGAACTCGAATAGAGCATGTTTAACTCAAGAATGACCAAGGATGCGTAGGAGATCTTCAAAGGAGTTCAAAAGAAAATGGGTATCAGTTTTTGAAAGTTGAAGTGGTAAGAACCAAATACCAGCGAAAACTCAAGGATCGAAAAATTACCAAGCTCATCAAATAGTGATACTAGACCAACATAAATGAGCTCCAGGAGAAATAATCATGGTGACCAATAGATCATAGAAAGCTAGACACAAAACATCACACAGAGATCCCCAAATCATAGAATGACCGAGTTTCAGAACTCACGGTGGTAACTAAAGGAGGAAACCCCTTACCAGCTTACACATAAAGCTTGAACAGAGTGAGACAAAGGGATACAGACCCAAATGAGCAACCAAAAATGAGTTTGAAGTACAGGCCGAACTAGAAAATGACCAAAGTATTGCAAGTAATCCTTCAAATGAGACAACTGTGATACAAACCAGGCTCCAAAATCTCATACACTCAATGATTGCAGAGAACTCATGATTCAGAAGAAGGATAACAAGAACTGAATGAAATGTTTGATGAAGACCTCCATCAATAAACAAAGATCCAAGTTGTTCTAGATGTCAAAATCTAATAATGAAGCAGAGATACCAAGTCCTTACCTTACGTGAATGGTCCTATGAACCGTAACAGGAGAGGCAACCATTGATGCAAAAACAAGCTTCCACAAAATAGAATCAACTTGGGAATGTGAATCCAGAGGCATCAAAAGCATGAGCATCAGAATGAAGAAAAATGGTGGCCATTGTGAAAAATAGAACTCCACAATGGTCAGGTTTCATGAGAAATCTAGATCAAAACCCTCACAGCCATATAGAGTCGAAGGATCAAATGGTGTCCACAAAGAAACCTCAAAGAACCCCATAGAAGGTAGAAAACCTTTTCATCAAAAAATTCGAGCTCTAAGACATTTCAACAATGGTGGTAGCATCCAAAATCACCTCTCTTGGAGAGCTCGAACAAAGAAGAACAAGAAATCAAATGCAACAGAGCTCAGAAGGCCAAAAGAAGCAAAAATGGCCAAGTTTCGAAAGGAAAAATGGTGTCCAAGAAAATTTGCCAGGGCTTCACCACTCTCTGTAAGCAATCCAAAAATGATCAAAATGAAAGGGTTTGAGCATCTTTACTCGTTCACCTCAGGTGAGTTAAATGAAACTCAACCATGGTTGAGAATCGATGATCAAGCTTCATCAAGTATGAGGATCAATGGCCTAAAATCAAGCTCATAGATCAAAGTGATTAACCACAGCTGATTGCCACCGACCACATTAATTACCAGTTTTAAAACCCTAACCACAGTCACAGATCAACACCACCATGGAAAAGGTATAGAGATCGATGACCATCCATTAAAGGAAGTTTGAATGTAAACCAAAGGATTCGAGAAAACCTAACTTGCATTAGGTCAGCATTAATCAAGATCCACTAACAATATTTCTAAAGGGTGAGTCACCATGGGAAGGGCCATCCCACGTGTCCACATTTTAAATCATTGCAAAATACTTTCAAATTCTAAACTATAGTCCATCCAAAACAAACAAAGCTGACCAAATTATGCCACAATGATCACCGAAAAGGTGAGATATCAAACTATATACCATTTGAGCATGCAAAGCCGACTATGTAATTGCCATGTAATATTAATCAAAGGGGGTCGAATGACCAAGTACTGATTATTTTCAAACCATGGTCTAAGAGAGCCATGTGTGTTATCAAAGGTGGTCCCCTCATCCTATTCAAGAACCATGGTATATGCTAAGTCCACAAGGTGGCAAAACCAAGTATAATGCAAAAGTGGTCCCCACTCTAGAGATGAGCTAGAATTGATTGGTAGTATGTCACTATTGTGACCTTTTGGAGCCAAAAGAGATGTCAGCATCAGAATATGTACACATGGCAGGTGGCCCCACATTGGGTGTTTGTTTTGCAAATATTGCAAATATTTTGATTTATTTACTCACAGGCATAGAATTAATTTTGTTGCATGCTTCACAAGAAGACAGTAACAGAGAAGAGACAGAGTTGCATGTCATGGAGAGAGACTTGCCTAGCAAGCAATTTTATTTTTGGAAAAATTATTCACCCACTTTATTAAAAATAGAACAAGTCAACTTTAGTTGACTGAGATGTAATCAAAGGCTATTAATGCCTCTTGTACTAGTTTGTATTATTTTATCCCTTTATTTATTATTAAATAAAGGATAAAATTAGGATGCATGGGTGAGTACAACCTTAGTCTATTTTTAGGAAGGGTGGGAAAATTTATTTTGCTATATATTGTGTGCCTTTGCAAAGCACAAGATTTTTGGCTAGAGGACTTTTGGATATATGAGTACTGAAGCAAATTTTTCCAGTTTTTCCCTCTGAGTGTGAAGTATTTTCTACCTTTCCAAGTTATTTTGCAGTCTTGTGTATGTTATATTAATCTTGTGAATGAAAATTCCCTGATCAACCACCTTACCCTACTGCAAATTCAGTCCTTCTACTTAATTTTAATGTGCATGTTAACTTATTAGTATTGTTGTGATTCTCCCTCAGTATAATCAAGTGTTTTCCCTTAGATATTCTACGAGAAAAACTATTGGTTCATGCATCAAGAATCCTTCATAGATTAGTTGTGCATATACTCAGTCAAATCCCTCATACAAATTTGGTGTATCACCTTATTTTTAATCATTTTTTAAGTCATATTTTACTCTCAAACTCCTAGAAAGTAGTCTAGGATACACCAATAAGGAACTGCCTTGATACCGAAGACTTGCCTCAAAATAGGTATACCCACAGACCTAAGGTGTTTCCATTGTATCTATGAAAGACAGAGATCATTTGTGCAAGCTTAAAAAACCTATAGCCATCTCTCTAGAGGGTGCACTTTAGAGAGAACAAATCCTATTCATTAGCACTTGCAAGGGATATTTTTGGGATGGTTGAATTCTTGAAGACAACGAGCTAGGTTGATTGTAGATATGTGGGTTGGATGGATGATAGGGTGGAGTGTAGTGTTGAAAAGGAGGGATTCTCCTTAGATGTTGTGAGTCTATTGAGAGATCAAAGGTTATGAATAGAATTGAACATATAGATAATGAAGAAGAATAGATTTGTGGATGTAATATTGTGTGGAATGTTGTATATATTGAGAAGAAATGGTGTTATTTTGTAAGATAGGCATAGTAGATGTTGGTTGTGAAATTGGATGGACAATGGCAATGGCTCTCATATTGATGAGTTTCATGGATATGGGAATGGAAATAACTAAACTTTAGATAACAAACGTAATTTGTGGTGAGAAAATGAGTTGTAATGTGATCAAGGGACTAGTAGTGAGAGGGATAGTAGCTATGATGGTCTAAGGGGTAAGATTCATAGAAGCCACATGAGTGGACATTGGTGGTGGGGTAGTGGTGTGGATAAGTGTAGTCTGTGAATGAGATGAGAAAGCTGGTGGTTGAGGTATTTTTAACTAGTTATGTTTTGTGATGAAATTGTGTTGAGAAACTAGTGACAAGGGCGAATGAAGTGGGGACTTATGTTCCCAATTTATTGTAAGTTGAATAGGGGTTGTTTTTGGATGAAATACTTGTGATCAAGTTCAATGAGTGTGGAATGATCGAAGATGACAGTAGTAATGCAAGGATGTTGTTCTAGATCTAGACATCGAGAGGGGCACACCTCAAGATGCAAGGTAACGATTAAGAGCCATCGGGTTTAATTCTAGAAATTCTATAAAGATTGGGTGACCACTTTTGAGGAACCATAGGCTAGGTGGATCTAGAATATTCAATGTATCTTACAGGTATTAGAAGAATTTTTGGTTCTTGATCAGTCTCTAAACATCGTTGAAATTGATTGATTATGCTTGGAATTTTTTTAATGTGGGACTGGAGAGTGTATAGGGATTGATAAAGAGGGTTTATCATATCATTCATGTTTTGAAAATGACATTGTTATCTAGTTAAAACTATGAACTAATAAAAAAATCAACTAAGAAAAATAAAAATGGTGTTTTAAAATAGCTAAAAGCAAGACACAAAGAATTTAATTATCTTGATTAATTTTACAAAAAGTGTGAAATGAAAAAATGAATGAAAGAGGACTAAGAAAAGGTCAGCTAAGGTTGGTTTCAAGTGAGTTTAACATCGGATTCCTCGATATACGAAGATATGTGAGGACGTGATATATGGCGTAGGTATGATGCGTGATATTGGGACCCAAACCCACAAAGTTCATAGTCCTGTAGAGATAAGAGTGTCAGGTGCTTATCTAATATACAACCCACTAGATTGTTTATACTTGGTGAGAAAATTGAGTTAGATTTTCCTCTTGGTGATAAAATCCAAGTAGGTCTACCTAGGAAGGATTGTTTAAATGAGAATTTGATGTGATACGTGGTTTGGTTGTGTATGAAAGGAGTTTTGTGAATGTAATTTGTTTAAATCATAGTTAGACTATATGAGAAAGTAGATAAGAGAGTTCATTTTAAGATCCCAAAAAGTAAATTGTTACTTGATGAAAACAAGCCAAAATAATGAAATGTTGAAAGAAATGAAAACAAGGGGTACATATGTTCACTATTTCCTTTTTTAGTTTACTTATGTTATAATTTTTTACAGAATCAAACGCAAAGGCAATCAATCTTAAAAGTTAAGGAATTTGACAAGAAAACTAAAACAAGAAAATATGGAATCTAATCTAAAGGGAACTAAGGGTCCCACCGGCATCCCAAAATGTTTGAGGTGAATTATGATTAGTCAATAATATGATGAACCACTAAAAACACTAAAAAATATAGGGTTTTCCGATACCTACACTAAAAATGTGAAGTCAAGATTAAGCGATGCAATATACTCGAGAGACTCCTTCTTCCAAAAAAATGGGAACCTATGTGTCACGATAGCTAGACAATGATAATTTTAGATAAAAATTAAATGATTTTCTCGGCAACATATAATCTAGGGATTCAATGGGATTCCATGAGGGATGTCAAATTGTGTTTTACAATCAAGTGATGCGATATGAAATAAGATAATGAAAATATTATTAGAATTGGAGACAGATGGAGAGATCTATTATGCTTGATAGGTGGCGGGAAAGGGATACAAAAAGCTTGAATTTGATGAATTAGTCTAACCAAAATTATTCCATGGTGTCATGTTATTCTTGTATCACTTCAAGTTACTCCCAATATATTCAATTTCAAGTTTGAAGTAAATGGCACACATGTTGATTTCATGGGTGATATCGAACTTCTCCGACACAAAGGGATTTTATACGATCGAAATATCGTAGATCTTTGGTAATGGGTTGTGATTCACTTCAAATTGTCATCTATGCTAAAGCACATCTTGAAACAAACAGATTAGATAAAAATAGAATGATGAAAGTAATTGAAATTATGTAAATGTGGTAGAATGATAGAATGATAGGAATAACATGTGATTCAAGTAGTATCAATTTTAATTGAGACACAATCGCTAGCGACATCTTGTGTAAAAGTTGATACTTTAATAGAATATAATTTTGACAAAAATAGAGACTAAGATGATTAACATGACTTTTAATGTGATGCATTGATAAACCGAAAATTATAATATATAAAACTTACTCACCCCATATTTTGAATGCGGATGGATAGTGTTGTAGGGATCTTACAAGTTTTATGAGGATTGTAAGGATGTAAGTGGGGTGTTGAAGGTGTATGGATATTTGTTGTGACATCATCTAGGTCCTCAATGTGATAGAGATTTTCTATAGATGGTTGAGGATATCCAAACAAGGATTTAGTTGGTTCTTTTATAATCGTTGGTGATTCATTTAGAATTGTTGGCGAATCATAAAAACTGGATCAACCCACTTGGAAGTTGTTTCAACCACTTCTAAAATGGGATTTTCTGGTACAAAGACAAGGGAAGGGTTAGGAAAGGGTTAAGGAGGGTATGGGGGTTAGGATGTTAGGAAACAAATTGGTTTGGATTGGTGGTAGATAGTTAGGGAGGTTTAGGGTGAGTAAATAGGATAGGTAGATAGATTTTATGGAAGTTAAATGTGATTTAATATAGGTTTAGATTAATGAATGTGAGGGATGTAAGTTGGTCACCTAGGGCTCCGAACACCCAGTGTCTACAATTCCCTAGTTGATTTGCAAAAAATTATTGGTGAAAGAATTTTTGTAGTGTAGATTATTAGTTTTAACCAATGGTCATGGGGATAAGACCCTCATTCTTTGGTTTTAGAGGCTCCCATTTATTAAATTTAAACTAATTAGAACTATGGGGTTGACGTTAAAGCGGGGATCACATAGGAATAATCCACTAAGTATGTGGAAAAAATCTTATTCAATGTAAAACGGATGAATTTTCTTTAAAGAGAGGTAAATAATAGATGGGGAAATATAAAGAGGAGTTTAATGTTGTGAGAACACTTACAAAATTCACATGCATTAACCATAATAGGTACACATTCAATAATAATAAATCAACCATGTAAGAAACAACAACACTAATAAATTAGAGACACAGAGTTCCTCCTTGGTTGTACAAGATTGCAATACTTGAAAAGATGGGAATTAAAGAGGATGGAAGAAAATATGTAAGGATATAGAAGACATGTAGTTTTATTGCTTGCAGTACTAGCAATACAAATACCAACAACTAATAAAAATTGAAGATTGTTAACCCCTTGGAATGAATAATTCATTTAAATTTATTGATTACAAAATATCTCTTCCCCTCCCGCCATGTGACTATTAATTTCACCACATCTTGTCAATTTTCACATTCCCTTACTAATGAAATTAAGTCTTTTTCTTATTTTTGAAAAGGTACTTTTAGTTCATGCAACATTAAGTCACTTAACCGAATAAGATAAAAGAGAGAAAATTACATTCCCAATATAGAAATAGAATGTTAAAGAGAGAGGGAGGGGGAGAGAGAATAAGGGGGAGAAGTGGAAATCCAGAGATGGGAAATATCCTACCGACAAATAATATTCTTCTTATGGACCTTTGAGGAAATGATTTATGAATGAGATCCTTGACCTCTCACCACCCGTTGAATCGAAACATTATGATTGCATATTCTTCCTCCAAAGTGAGATGAGGAAACACTCCAAGACATTAAATAAGTGTTCAAAAGAACTATTGTGAGACTTGCACCAATTGGAGTTATGATTCTTGTTTGACCCGCAAACATAATGGTATCGGGTACCTTAGTATCCTGCAGTTAACACTTGACAATATTTTACACACATTTTTTTATTCGACATGTTTCTTGCCATAATGTGATGCACATAATGTACCTCCTCTTTGAAAGAGATGTGAACACAAGGTTAGATTTAGAATATGCTAACCATCACCTTATTCGTCATGAATCCATTGGACTTCACAATTCACCTCCATGACAATTGTCTCGAATGACTCAACAATGATGACACCCTTCTATGAGTATTACAATGAGTTGAATAATCTAGTTTTTACATATAATTATGTCATACATAATTCACCTTGATACTAATTTTTTGGGATTATGCGAGGTATTTCGATCTTATTTTAATGATGTGGAAAGTTCCAAGACTTACAATAAAGATTCATTCCTTGCCAATTCTTTTGAAGACAATTACTCGGTTATGATGACAATGTTTCTACTAGTGTTTGGATCACAATGTTGTACACATACAAGGAAACGTTTAATACTATGAATAGATAGAAAGGTGGCCTCCTGCATTCAATAATCCACTTGAGAGTATATTTTCCTCCACCACCCATTTTTAGTCATTCAACATTCTTTCGTTTAGGTCTTCCAAGTCCACATGGATGACATTATTTTCCTTCACATTAAAGTATTTTGTTATTAGTGTTGAAATTAGTTCTATTCGTGAATAATTGACCTTCATGATGGAAAAAAGCAATGAGATAGGTGGAATGTGAACTAATACAAGTTACTTTATCCTATTTTAAATACTTTCTATTTATATCGGTCCTATCTAGAAGGGATATTTTTAGGAAGTTGTCACAATTTACACTTTTTGGTGATTTTTACTTGCAAGGAGTAACATGGATTTTGAGAATTTACTATTTTAGAAAATTAGCACATTTAGACATGGAGGACATAAAAACTTATTATTTTTAAATGGAGGTATTTTGGGTGTCGGATTGGAATGAAACTAGTCTCAAAATATTAGGTTTTGTCTCAGGACCTTCTACTCCAGTTTTCAAGGAATTTTATTCTCTAGAACTCTTTAGATCCATTAAGGTAATGTATGGGATGAAAAATTATTTTTATGATGTAAATGTTATAGATAATAAATTGTTTCAATTCTATAGTCAATCTAAAGGCATCTATGGGAGAAGTGTACTTTTAAAATTTGATGGAAATCAGGTGCACGGATTGTGATTTATGAGCAATTTTCAATTTTGGAGTATAAGGGTTTTGAAACAATTCGAAACCATAAATAGTAAAAATGGAATTTTAGTGGGTGGAAATCATAACACCTTGAAGTTCAAAAAATTATTAAGTGTTCATGATCTTGGATTTATCCATATTCACTTGTAATTTTTAACTCAACACTTAGCCCGGTAGTTAATCAATGGTTGATAGAGGGCTGACATGTGGTTGTATCCTAAAAAATGTGGGACATCTATTGAAAGGGGGCACAAGTGGAAAATACATTTTATTTTCATAATATCATTCAATGTTATCATCTCGGGTGCAGTGCTTTGTGAGGGAGATGCACGGGGCTAAAAATGGCTTCCGGGAGCTAGAAATTGGGTCTTCATTTGACATGGGGCTAAGTGGATGGATGGGGAGTGTACTTTTATGTCCCCCATGTCCCATTTTTAATTTTTGAAATATAAGGGTACACCATAATCTCATTAATATTCCATGGGGTATGTGTTCATAAGGAGAGGACAAGGGGTTAATTTATTTTACAAGTTGACATATTCTTAGATGTAAAAGATATACAACGTAAGTTGTAAAAAGTGAAACCTAATGGAAGAGGAAAAGTTTTTGTCCCTGTGTCTATTTTTACATTAGGTACAAGTGAAATGGTACGCTCAACCTCCAAAAATGTATCATAGGTCTTAGGAAAATGAGAACAGAGGCTGGGTTGAGTGAGTGCAAATTAGAGAATCCCTAGGTGCAAAAGTTTCAATTTGTAAGTTCTGAAGTAGGAGCCATTATAGGGGTGGAAAATTTGGTGTCCCCCATGTCTCCTTGCATATTTTTTTAATACAATATGACATAACATTATTATAAATTCACCATAGGGTCTTCTCATCATGTTAAGTCGATTTGGGCACTTTAATACCTCATATGCTCGCCTAACACCCCAAGTTGTGTCTTAAGTGAAAAACATCATAAAAATATGGGGAAGCAAAATTTTATGTCCCTTATGTACCATTTTCACCTTGGGAACATTTTGAGGATACCAAGGGTGAAAAATTATGCTCAATCCTTTTTGATATGTTGATGTCATCCACCAACTCCATTTTAGGACACACAAAGTGCTTATTCAGCCCCAAGAGCATGGAAAAGTGTATTGGGGTAAACCCTTATATGATTGAGACTCTAAATAACCCTATGAGATCATATAATCCATTATTGGGATCCAATTATATCTTTATATTGATTTTCATGGAATTTTACACTTTTGACTCGAAGGGGCACTGCGGTGTCTTGGATTAACTCTAAAGATTTTAAAGTGTAGAATAAAAATGGTGTGTCCATCATGTGGAGGGTTCCAAAATATTTCCATTTCATATATTTTAATCTCCCAAATCCTTCTATAACTCACAAAATTTTCCATACAAGTCATCTTTCTCCACCGCATACTATGACATTCCCTCCACCCGCAATGACCATATTTTACTAGTTTTATTTGTAACATCACTTAGCTCCACAAAATTCCAACAAACTACCTCGAATATATTCAAAACACCTCTACAAAAATTCTAAATGGGTTGTGTCCTTGCAACCACCTTCCCGAGGGCATTCACCATTTGCAAAATGGCCCTTTATAGACCTCTGAAAATAGTTGTTCCACTTCAGATCTTAATAACTTATTCATCACCTTATGTATGCATCCCCGCACATGAAACACTCTCAAAAATTATGTTATCATGTTCCTCTTATCTATATTGAGGATGATATTATGGGTAGGCCTACTAGAGGAAGGGTTTACAGTGACTGGGAGGGGAATTTTCAATTGGGGGCTTGGTGGTCATGGCCAAAATATTCAATTTTGCACGCTATAAATTTAGCATGACAACATAGTTAATGAGTGAAGATGAAGAGGAAAGGAATAATAAAGAATACAATGAGAAAAATGAATACCAAAGAAGCATACAGTTAGATAAGAAATTAAAATAGCAGTATGAAGAATCAAGTGAACCTATAATTGAGAAAAAATGATTCGTAAAGGGAGGCAATCTAAAGAAAAGCATTGATTGGAAGAAAAGGAATAAGAAAATAATTAGAGATGAAGCTCAAATCTTCCCACTTGAGGAGTATGATGCAAGAACATCCTATGGGATTCAAGTTAATTTTTATAACTATGAATAGGTGTAGAAGATTATGTATTATCTTATATAATGTGTGTGTAGTTCTAGAATTCAAATTTTAGGTTACATAAGCGTGTTTTCAAATTTCTCACCAAAACTACCAATTTGAAAATTTGAAGTTGGAAAGGAATTTTGAGGGATTTTCTCATGTTTTTATTCAATTTAATGAAGTAGGACATCATAAATAAGTCTATGGAAATTTATAAAAGTATGTGGAAGGACTCTCATGTCCTCATATGTCTTGTATTGGACCATCTTGGTTAAATTCCAGGAATGAAGGTAAAATTTTAGAAGGTGAGGAGTAATGAGTAGTAAGGAGACAAAATGGTATGCCAAAAAAATGGTATTTAGAAGGTCAAGATGAATGAAGAAGATTCATTTTAGGATTCAAAACCTCTACATATAGTAGTTATATGTAGGAGATAGGTAGAGTAGAAAGAGAGTAATAGGTCTTAGCAAGAAAGTAGGGGAAAACACATGTTGAAGCCATTCCAATAAGAAATAACAATAACCAATACTTTTAAAATTATTTTCATGTGATAAGGTATCTTAATTATGTGTTTTTGATGTATCCTAGTAAGTATAAATTGTTCTAAGTATGTTTTTAGTTTTTTTACAAACCATGTTTTAGGCCATTTCTATGCATGTATAGTCAACTAAATTTGAATTTTCCCCATTTTAAAGAATAATTCGAGACCGATACTTATAGGGACTATGGAGGAGGTCAGCACACTATTGAAGAACCTAAAATAATCCTTTGACATGACATAAAACTCAAGTTATGCTAAAAATATAGCTTTGACCAGCTAGGGTTTTGGATACAAACATCACCATAACTCAAATAATAACAAACTAAATATCCCAAAATTTTAACGATAGATGAATGGAGATGTTTATGATGTTTTAAATCTAGTTACAATTTTTTTGGATGGAATTTAGAGAAATTTATTCCCAAAATATAGTCAGCAAGCATGTAAGTGAGAGTTTTATAAAGGTTTATAAATACGATTAAAGCATAACTTTGGGAAAAATTTAAGGACCCCCTCCCGAAAAAATTTTGTATAAATTCATTGGTGAATATGTTAAAATTTTATTTCACGTGAATGGTTAATATGAAGACATCATGACATCGGTATTAAATTCTACCAAAGGGTAACTTTGATATGTTAGTGACTTGTAGAATAGTTTATGCTACGATCAATAACATATAGTATGATGCTTGATCGATAGCATATTTTGTGCTACTAGAAAAATTGTATAGTTTTTTGTCAGTCGGTAGCATAAAATATGCTATCGGCTGGTAGTATTTTTTATGCTACCGATTGACATCATAGTATATGTTGTCGGCTGGTAAAGATAAAACAATGCTACCATTGATCGTATTTAGGAAAAAAATGAATTTCTATTTCATGGGAATGGCGAATTGACACCGAAAATTAACTTGTACTCGAGAAAATTGTGGCGAATTGGTCTTAATTCCTACCCTAAAATTTACTAATTTCAAATTTCAAATTTTGGATTATTCGTGAATTAACGAAGATTCGCCACTAAAATTTTCCTCGCAATTCTTTTTAAATGAATGATTCAAATGACATTAATTTATGTAGTAATATATAATAGGATGTGTATGACCTATAATAGTTAATTTCAAGGTTTGGAGGTACCTAGAGAGAGATATAAACAATATTCATTCTCACTATCATGTTTGACCCCTTGTAGCCTCTTATGAATATATTGAGTTAGGAGCCATGTTTGAGGGTGATATTTGTTGGAAAATTTTACATACTATCCAGAAATAGATAGTTGAAAGTTTTATGAAGAGTAATGTTGGGAAATACCTTCAATTTTACAAGAAACTTTAAACTAAATTCATAGTAAGGAAACCTCTTTGTTCGAATTAGGCATTAGACATATTATCATAGACCCATCCCTATAGAAGGACTTGTATAGGCTCATAGCTATTTGGAATGGATATATAACTATAGATAATTAGTTGAGAAGCATTAAGTAAAAAAATTAACATCATACTAGTTAATAGGGTCAAGAAAACTTTTCAAAGGAAGTGTAGACATGAAATTATGTACTTAGTACTATTATATCACTCCTCTAGTATGTCATTATATGTATGATTCCTAAGATAGAAATGAAAGAGTGTTAATGAGAATGGATACAAAATCTGTGCACCATGATGCATTTTCACTCTAATGGTAATGTGATAGCTCCAACGTAATCAACAATATTTGAGTAATAATGAAAAATCATGCAATAGAATAACAGTATAAAAGGACAACGGTGTTTTCGACATGCTCATAAATTAAAAAAGGAGCTTACATATGGGAGTGTTTTGTAACTCTCATGTCTATAAAATATTTTCTTTTAAGAGGGAAAGAGGAGTTACGATTCCAAATAAGGAATGTAACTCCTATGATGTCACCGATGCATATGAAAATGAAAGATTATATGACAAAAGTTTGTCATATAACTCCTCGAGACCTATAAACCTAGAAAGGAAAGATGACTCACCACATGATGTGGACAATATACTTAGGAAGAAAAGGTAATTCACACACACCAACACCCCCTTAATTAAATCTGATGTAGAGTTCATGGTAAGTCAAAACATAAAGATAAGACTCCCTAGACAATTAAGAAATATGTTCATCATTGGGGCACTGAAAACTAAATGCACGATAAGGTGCCCATGCACAAAAAAATCTCTCTAGAAATAATAAGACAATAAAAATGAATAGATAGCCCGAATAATATGGGTGGTTACAACAGACCTCACCATAAGAAGAGACTGCAGTGAAGAAACTTTGCCTCGGTGAAGGGCTTGGTGAATATGTCTACAACCCGATCAGTTATTTGATAGTATTGCAAGTCGATCATGCCTTCATGTATCAGCTCCTGATGAAGTGTATGTGTATTTCAATGTTCTTCATCCACCGATGTTGAACCTGAATTTGGAAAATTGAGATGGTGCTCATGTTATCACAAAGAGATAATAGTATGTTGTTGAAAATGGATGCCAAACTCGTCAAGATACCCTTCAACCAAACAACTTCCATGGCACCATTAACTACTCCTTTGTCTTCTACCTCTATAAATGATATGGGAATGGTATTTTTCTTCTTTCTAGACCAATTGATAGGACATGAGCCAAGACAAAAACTATAGCCTAAGGTATATTTCGGATGATCTAATACATTGGCCCAATCAAAATCTATGGATCCAACCAAGTCAATCTATTTTTCTCCTAAGTAGTGAATGTTGTCTATTTGAGTGCCAAATACATAATAGAGGATCTACTTCAATACTTTCCAATGCATCTCATGATACTCTTGCATAAATCTGGACATAATCTACACAACATACGATATATCCGGTCATGTGTGAGTAAGGTAAATCAAGCTCCCCACCAAATGTTGATAAAAGGTACCATTAACCAAAGGAGTAGAGAAATTAGAAACCAACTTAACCATGGAAAGGTAAGGAGTAAAAGATAATACTTTTAATCAAACATGTGAAACTGAGAAATAAAATCAAGAGAGTACTTAGGCTATGAAATCATAATTCTCGAGTCATATTGTGAAATCCGGATCCTAAGAAAGTAATGAAGCAATCCTAAGTCAAACATGGAGAATGTTTTGGCCAAGTAGATCTTCATAGAATCAATGATAGAGGAAGATACTCCCATGATCAAAAAATTAATGAACATATAGAACAATAATTTACATGGAGTCATCATATTATAGAATGTAAATATTTGGGTTAGAGTGACACCGAGTGAACCTTGATGTAAGTAGAAAGGATTCCATCATGGCATACCAAGCCCAAGGACCTTCTTTGAGGCCATAGAGGGACTTATTTTACTTGTGAATGAGGGAGGGATCATGTACATAACCTGTAGGTTGTTCCTTGTAGATCTCTTCCTCTAGGTACCCATGAAGGAAGACACTCTTGACATCCATTCGGTGGACTTCCCATCTATTGGTGGAAGTGATGGTGAGGATAAATTGAATGGAAGTAATCTTCACAATCGAGAAAAGTTTTCGAGTAATTAACCCTAGCTACCTAGGAGAAACCCTTAGCAACATGTCATTTTTTTATTTCTTGAATTCTCTATCAACATCATAATTTATCCTGGTACACTCACTTATGCCAAACAATTTTTCTTTCTTTTGAAAGAGGAGTGAAATTCATATTATTATTATTCATGAGTGAGGAATACTCCCCATCCATAGAAGAATCCCACTCAAGAATTCTAGAAGCCTCCCAAAAAGACTCTGGGATTAGAAGTTAAGGTGAAGAAGGAGTGGGGTCTAACAAATTCGAGTGAGTATGTATCTCATCCGAAGGACCTCCAACTAATTCTCCAACACTCTCTAAATGTTTCTTATCCAAAAGAGGACCAAGAGGATCGGACAATAATTAGATGATTCTATACTCAAGTGAGAAGGGACAAAGTCCTCATCATTACTATTGTCGAATCAAAAGACTCAAAATTCTTAGGGTTGGGAAGATTTAGAGGATCAATAGGAGGAACTCACTCAACAACATCATCATATGACGAGTCGAATCTAAATCAATAGGAAAATAATAACTGAGAGGGTGGAGAATTATAAGTTGAAGATGACTCATCAAACTTGAAACTTCCCTCAATATAAATTTCATAGTTTGTAGGGTTAAACAATATATACCCCTTCATGCCATTAGGATACCCTACAAAATTACAAGGTTTGGAATGTGGTTTTGAAGCCTTGTGTTTATTAGTGGGAATCTAGGCCATAACATTGGATTCAAAGAAACAAAATTTCTCTACATTAGGCTTGCGTCCAAACTAGGATTCAAATAGTTTCATCCATCTTACGGCCTTACGTGGAACACAATTTAGAATGTAGCAATCAAAATTCACTACTTCAATCCAATAGTGTAGAGGAAGGGATTTCAAGTGAACCATACAAGTGGCCATCACCTAAAGAATTTAGTTTTTTTCTTTCTCCATCTCCATTTTGTAAAGGGATGTAAGAAATTATATGTTGCAAAATAATCCCTTCAGAGGTACAAAAATCTTCAAAAAAATTTCTCACATATGCACCTCCATTGTCAATTCAAAGAACCTTGATAGACCATTCCACTTGTTTCTCATCAAGAGCCTTAAAGTCCTTCAAATGCTTGAAGACTTCAGACTTAAGCTTAAGAAAATACACCCAAGTGTAACATGAAATGTCATCAATGAAGGTTAGTACATATAGAGCTCTAGTAAATGTAGGAGATGGGAATGGAAATTTGGGAATGTCACTATGAACAATATCCAAGGGACGAGTAGCTCTCTAGAATTTTCCTTTGTCAAATATTTTATGAAGGTGCTTATTAATGGCACAACCCTCACAAAGACCCTTAGAAAACGTGACGGGGGGTAACTCGTTGATCATTTCATTTTTGGCTCAATTATTCAAGGTAATGATAGTGAAGATGCCTAAAACTCTCTTGTCATAGCTTGCTAAACTCATATTTAGGAGTGAATAAGGAAGTGGGTGTTGAATCTGAAGTAAAGTGGGAAAATGTATACAACCATGAATGGTGATGTGCCTTTTGTCATCCAATGTGAAGTTAGAGTTAAGCTCACAAATTATCACCAAATTATGATAAAATTCCATTCGCATTACCTCACCAAGGTGACTGATTTCATAAACCGATAGGATATTGGTAGAGAGATTGGGAACACTCAACACTTGGTTAAATGTTCCACCCTCCATCTCTACCGATCCCTACCAGAAATTGACATTGTAGTGTCATCACCCAATGTGATTTGGGACATTTCATATGGTTTTATGCCGGAAAATGCAACATCATAAGAAGCCATGTGATGCAAGGCATTGAAATTGATGATCCATGTCGATGAGGGAGTTGATCTAGCTATAAGGGCCTTTCCTTTCTTCTTTCAGATTTAGAATCCTTTTCTTTGGAGGACTCACCTTTCTAAGAATTTTGTTTAATAGATTCAAGGACACTTATTTTTTCTTAACGAGTAAATGAGTAAAAATATCAACTGTTTCCACATACATTGATGCTCTTTATAGCCATTATTCTTAAAATAGAACACTTAAACTTTTCCTTCTTCAATTTAAGCTCACAATTTGAAGTGTTTGTGTTAGGATTCATTTGGGCTTCATTAGTCTTGGTTTCCTTCTTGGGATGGTCCTTTTTCTCTTTCTTCTTTTCATTTTTATTACCCTTACTTTCCTCAAGGGCATGTGACTGGATTTTAGAGTCCCCATTTGATTGAGTTTTTCATGTTCTCAAATGATATGGAATGAAAAATTGTCAATGAGGTAATTTTCCAAGAATTTCACAAGGTAGATTTCATTGCATGAAAATTCAAAACGAATACAAATTATTTAGTACCTAACTTAGCAAAAATTGATAATATCAACCGAGAGTATTTCTTCTCCACTTTACGTTCCTTTAAAATAAATCTAGTGTGGACAAACTTTAAGAATAAGGCCTATAGGTTTTCAAATTCACTAGTAATTAACCCTAGTAGTTTATTCTCCAATTCATGTGATCTCATGTCATCTTACTTCCTAAACATCTCGTTGAGCACTTTCCACACTTCAATGGGTGTTGAAGAAGTTTCAATGTTGAAGAGGAAGTTGGGAGAGATGGACATACAAAGAAGACCTAAGGCTTCATCACAATGGTTGAACCACTTATATTTTTTGGGTTCATCATCAAGTTCAAGTATCTACTCCCATGGAAACATGGAATAACCCTTTACTACATAGAACCATAGAAATTTTAGATCTCCATTTGAAGAAATTGAAAGGTGTGAGAAAAGGTACTTTATATGCATCCATTTAGAGAGAGAGAAAGAAGGAATGTGGATAGAAAGAGAGAGAAACATTACCCCGAAAAATATTAACCCCTAATTTTTGAACTTTATAGTTTAGTGTGTTGATTACAATCATATGTGATTGTGCATTGAGAACCAGTTGGTCACTCACCTTGAAATCAACATAATAACACACAAGAGTGGAGACCACAATATAGGAGTGTTGATCGTAGCAGTTCAACACCATAAGCAATAAAAAATGAGAAACATAAAGAGGACGGAAGAAAAATATAGTCTCGTGTGAAAAATAGTGTCTCACGTCACAGTAGAAACCCACTGCTCACAAGACTGTGGCATACACGCTCACTAGTCTGCAAGCAATAACAAGGGTTACTAAAATGCTTAAGACAACTTAAAAAGAGTCTAGATGACCTCCCGAATACAAAGAAGGATCATAGAAGGAAAAAAAAAATCTATCCATGCTATAAAACACTCTAGCACATGATTAGAGAAAAAACAACCAATAATTCTTAAAAATCTACCTTTTTGCAATGTCAAATTTAGCTAATTTTAGAGCAAAAAGGACTAAAAGATGATAGTAACGTTAAATGTGACTATTTAATTACACATATCTAAAATGAAAAATATATCAATTTACTTTAGATACCTAAACAAAAATTTAAAGCCCTTTAATTGCATATTAAAAATTTTAATTAAAACATGATTAACAAAAATAAGACCTAAATGGGGTATTTAGGGTTTTTGTGTTAATATAAATAGGAATAAAATGCTACAAATGAACTAAAAATTATGAGAATAAATGTAAATAAAATATTTTAGACAAAATAAAACCTTAATGTGCAAGAGGAAAAATAGAAATAACTTAGCTGATTATGACAAACCTGTCAGCAGTTGTCGTAGACTGACACTAGAAGTCGGTAGTGCGCAGATGAACACCCGGGGCCCTGCGAAGGGTAAATCTAGACTATCTAAAGTGACATAGACACTGGGAGTGTAATGGGGACCCTAGGGTCCCTTGATCTAAATTATGTGCTCTGGGAACCTGTGAAAAATGTTAGGATTTGTGTTCGGTAGTGTCGCAATGAGATTTGAAACCCTACACTGTCTATTGCACTAGATTTTGCCAACCGAATGGATGACGTCCCTGTAAAATAAGAAGAATAATGGTTGAGAATGACCTCATCTACCAAACTAGTGGACTTATTGTTGATAATTTCACTACATTATGGACCCTAATATAATTCTTGTGAGTGTGTGCATTTCATGCCCTAGATGCTCTCTTTCAAATCGTAATTTTTGGAATAGCGAGTTATAATAGTTATAGAAGATGTAGATAGTAGAATATAATGAATAGAATCCATCCTCTAATAATGTGTGTGTGATGCATATATCCTAGCTTGAATGCATGGAACTTTGTGGATAAAAGCGATGCAATGGATGCAGCCCTAGATGGAGTGATAGTAGTGATAGGATGCATGACCGAGGACCATTATTATGGTCTTATAACTTTATATTTATAGGGCTCTCAAGATTAATTTCATAATTAATCTTAAAAATGTGAACTCAGAAGATGATAAGGATGACTAACAACTAGAAGTGACCCAAAAATAAGTGAAAGAGGTTGTGCATAGATCGGGGCACCCAGAGTGGGATCGGGTCATCCCGAGGTGCCCGAAGAGAGGCTAAGGTACCCCGATTTCAAGCTAGAATTTCGGAACGGTAATGAAATGGGTTGATAGGTATTAGGAAATATGCGGGAAAGAATAAATAATAGATAAGAAAAGGTTTCAAAAGGTGGGATTAGTTAGTACTTTGTACACTTGAGAACCTTCTAAATTGTAGTTTAAGACTAGGATAAATATTGTCTAATGTGAAATATTTGTGTCTACATTTTCCCCCACTTTATGTTGGTGAGTGAAAAGCTTGGTAACATAATGTAGATAGATATGTGTACTTGGTAACCATGTAGAGTGTAGATGGAGATGTGTCAATGAACTAGACTCAAGCATGGAACACTAAAAGAAAAATTTTCGAGGAGCGTGGATTCTAAAGATAAAAATGTCAATAATATTTATGAGGGGAACATAGGGTGCAACATGTGTGTAGCTACTACAAGTGTGTAGTGTACCTACATGGTGAGTATGGAAATTACCATCATGGTGTGTTGTCATTATCATTATTGTTCTTTTTTCCCCTAATTTGAATACTTTTTCTCATACTTCGGACCTACAAGGAGAAAATGATCAAGAAGTAAAATATGTATGCATGTAAAAATGCATGTGTGAAAATACGTGAAGGTAAAATATGCTAGAGAAGAAATTGTAAATAGAAAAATTGTCTAGAAGGGTATCCTATAGTGTTGTGAGTTTTTGGAGTAATCTCACACACCCTATTTGAAGAAGTGTAGGGAGGAAATTCTCTATGTCCTCCAACTCTAACTACTTTGACTAAATTTTTTTGAAGAGATATCTGTACTATGATGTTTTTTGGGAAATCCTATGCCACTTGACGAATAAGTGTAGAGAGGCCACCCATTGTAACCCCGAGTCCGTAACCACTCAAGTATAATTTCCAAAGGACACCATGTCCTATTAGGGCCGTTGTGTAAAAATTTTGAGACTAGTCCGAACTCACTCACTATGTGTCAACTAGTGTAGATACGTTGTGTTAGTAGAAACCATTAATGATGGCCCCCTCTTTAGGGCACATGTGATGATCCTTGAAGGAGAATGAATCCCCTAAAGTGGACCAACACACACGGAATATAGAACTCGCCCTACATGGGGAAAATGAAAGTTCTTAGTAGATACCAAGGTGCACACAAAAGGGGATGGCTAGTCAATACAAGTGTTAGTCCCAACACATGCATGAAAATAAGTGTTAAATATGTAGACAATGTATAACAACTACCATGTACAAGTAGTGTAAACAAGCAAGAAAACAATCAGATCAAAAAATGGGTTTTAAACATGGGACATCACTCACGATGTCGTAAGACACACAAGGCCATCATGGCCACAAGATGTAGAAAAGTGTGCACACAAGCAAATTAAAAATCCCACAAATGATGGAAAGTAAGGTAGACAAGTTAATTGAAACATGTAGTCCTACAAAACAAGTGTTACACATAGAACACCTATTAGCATGTTAGAGTGATAGTTAATATGCCAAAGCATGTAGCAACAAGTAATAAAATATGCTAAGTACAAAATGAAACAATAGCACCGATCAAATGAATGTGTATTCCCTCAAAGTGACAAGTATAGTGAGGGTAGAAGCTGAGAATCCATGTTGTGTGTAAATGTCTTGTATTTATGATCACACTAAACAAAGGTGTGAATGTGCATGTGTGTGTGATAGTGACATATAAGAAAGAAATATAACATGGGCAATAGAATGAGCATGCAAAACACTCGTAAGAAAAAAATGAATGCTACTAAGACAATGCGGTATGTTGTGAATGGATGGAATGGCATGTAATATGGAATGTCAGGGGCAACATGCCCCCGAGTGTATGGAAGTGTATGTAGTTAGGTTCATTTTTTTACCCCCATAGTACTAAAGCATGAATCGAAATGAGAGTATGTCATCGAGAAATTGTCTAGTAGTGTTGATTGTATCTATTGTGTTGTGATGAGTATGTATATGTAGTGATGATGAAATGTGACATGGGGAGAAGATGTGCATTAACCTTATAGCCAAATTGTATATCACGACTTTGTTGATCAGAGGAGTGATGATTTAGCCCTAAGCGTATATCACTACAAGATGAATGGTCGGGAAATATTTGCATGGACCCTATAGCCTAAGCATATACTATGACTTGGTTGAAATAGAGGAGTGATAATTTATCCCTAAGCATATATCACTACATGATGAAAGAATGAAAGGTGACGATTTAGCCTATAACATATGTCACTACGAGATGGGTGATGAGGGTGTATGAAGTGTAGATAAGTAGGTGATGGATAATGAGAAGGTGGTGATTGTAGCACTAAGCGTAGACCACTATGTGATGAATAAGGTGAGGGTGGTGATTTAGCCTAAAGCATATACCACTAAGTGATGAGTAGGATAAAGGATGATGTAATAGAATGATAATAGAATAGGTGATGATCGGATGTAAGAGGATAAAGTAGAATGGATGAAGGGAGTGGTGATTTAACCTAAGGTGTATACCACTACAAGATGATGGAAGGTGTGATAATGTAATGGAATAATTTGGAATTGGGAAAATGTAAGAGGAGATAATAGAAGATGATAGAATGTAATAAGATGATGTAGAATTGATGAAAAGAGTGGTGATTTAACCTAAGGTGTATACCACTATGGTAGGTGATGATGTGTGTGGGTGACGATATAGCCTAGATCATCGGTCAATAGTATGAGGAATGTGCTATGATGATATGTCACATGCAGGTAAGGTCCATTTGATTGGTAAACCCTCGGAAGTCAAGTATTAACCGACGAACTAGAGTTCATCATAGGGTAATGAGTGCAGCGCATAGAAGAAAACGAAGTGTATACTATCTCGATAGGTGAATGTCTGGGTGTAGGAAATGTAATGTAGAGTGTGTAGTTGGTATGGAATTTAATGTAACATGTGGGTAGGTAGAAATAAAATGTGTAATGATGATAAATAAAACTAGACTAGAGTATAAGGAAATCTAGTGTGGCATGTAGAATGTATAGGATGTATGGATGTGGTATGGGTGTAGAATATATCGTAATAAGAATAGATAGAAAATAGAATGTGTAGTTGTATGATATAAATTTGGACTCATATATAATGTACTTCTAGCATAAATGTAGACCGTAGAGATGGAATAGAAAACAAGATGTATATGTAATGACAATTAGTGTAGTATGTGGATGATGAATGTTATGAAGATACGTGATGCATAGGTGTAGGATATTAGAATGTAAATGTATAGGTTCTATAGTGCAAGATGTGGGCTTCAGTGTAATAGTAATCCCTCAACATTCCAGTGTGAACCAAAGAACTAGGGTGCGTCATCGAGTAAGGAGGGTGTGATAATATGTGATGAAAATGTTGATATGTGAAGAAATGAAAATTTATGGATGCATGAAGTATTAATGTGAGAGTGTGAGAGGAGGGGGAGTCTAATGGCCAAGCCCCCACAATTGGTTAGGAAAAAAATAATCACCCAATAAGGTCAAGGGACAAATTTTGTAACATTCCCATTTTAAGACTTTAGAAACAAGGGAATTTTTTTTTTTGAATAATAATGTTCTTTTTCTAAATAAAAACTAATTTAGAACACACATTCCATGTCAATCAATGTCATATGAGATAAACATCTGCAGTTGTAATGACTTGGTATGCTTTTGATCTCTCATTCCATGACTCGGTTACCAACTGATCTCTCATGTTGACTTAAAGTATAGAATAATTTATGTATACTACGTATACTTGGTTCTCCTACCCTATTTTGGGTACTGAGTGATCTGTTTAAAGAACCTATCTAAATATTTTTTACCAATATTCATCTGACATCATGTTGTTTTAAACTAGGTGACATAGGAAATGCAACCAACAACTTGTGATACTTTGGCCAAATATTTTCAACATATTGTTCATGTTACTATTCCTAGACGACATATTCGTCATTTCAGAATACATCCTTCACCTCACTCTACTATTATCTAGAATGGTTTTTACTGACTACCATCAGTCCACTTGCCCAAGGTTTGACCCTAGCTCAAGTTAGCAACATAATTTGTTATAGGAAGACGCTCATGATGAATTAGGATATGGGCATACTCAACCGACCTAATTCAACCGAATGTGCCAAGGTACATTGAGTCATAGAAATCTACTCCCTATTCTAAACATGCTACTAACTTGACCTAGAGAGAAAACTAAGTTCAAGTCTAGATGTGTGTAGATCTAGATGAACAATATGGAAGGGTGTTGCCACATGTCAACTACAACATTGTATCCTCGAGAAGTCCTTGGACTTCTCAAAGGTATAGTCCTATAGTTGGTATGTGCCAACATCCTTTAGGACTGATTCATCACAATGTACATATCCCTTAGTGGTCATTAGATTAATAATTAAATTGGATTAAGATTCAGATTGCAACAATCATGCCTAACCCTAATTCCAACATTCATTAAGTTCTATATACATATTTAACCTGATTTGATATTGATAACTTCATTAACTCATGTTTGCATTAATGTTTACTAATGTGGAATAACAAGCAGTCATCCCAAAAATAGGACAACAAACATCAAGCATTTAATTCTTTACGCAACCTAGCTATCCAAATCAAGTGTGTCATCCACCTAGATTCAGCTAGTGTTTACTTCTTATAAATGAAGTACAAAGATTAAAGATCATAACCACTATTCCTTTTTATCTTTCATTCTTTTGAGAGAGGAAGAGTCTTCCTCTACATGATTAGATGTTAAGGTTAACTTAACCTTTTTACCAATCTTTACTCATATAGTTTAATTGTATGTCCAAAGCATATTTCATATTAAACTTTAGTTGTGTAGATAAAGAACGACATATTTTGTAGTTTAACAAGTTCATTATAATAAGGGGGATCGTACTATCCCCTTAATACAACTTATTACATGATAACAACAATAATATACAAAACAGATATAAAGAATACCACCAAGATATCGCTACTATTTCCATCATACAAGTACAAAAGAATTCACACCACAAATTAAAGTCCAACTCAAAACCTTTCATTTCAAGGTGATAAATATACATTTACAAGACTATGCATTTCAACCATACTACATGTCAATCATCATTAAGTTCATAACAGAACATCGTTTCTCTTTTCCAATACAACTCAAGAATGAATCAAAATTCTTTACATAAGATCCAAAACTAAATAAGCCAATGCATCATAAAAAAATTTCCTTCTTTTATCACTTACAATGTCCATCTGCAAAAATTTCTAGCACGGGTCAGTTCAATGAACTGAGCATGATAAGCACTAAGCATTAAAATGAAGTGCATTCCACTAATTGTTCCATTAAAACAACTCTACTTTAATAAAACAATTAATATATATGTCATACAAATAAGCATAAGTAATATCAACCAGAAAAGAAGTGCAATAATGAATCTGAATTCACTTTTAAGAAAAGAGCATAATATAATCCGCAACATCTGCATTATAACATATGGTTTAATTTATCCTATCAATTACTTCTAGACAAACAACAAATCTTGTCACCCAATTGTTTCATAATTCTATCAGAATAGAAATACAACATTTATCTTTACTATGTAGCAAAAGAAGTTATTCACAGCCTAGCTCATATTAGGATGTTTCATCCTACCACTTAAGCAAAGAAGAATCAATACATACTAGTTTCCCTTACACTAATCATCTAAAAGTCAGAAGCAGGTTCAGAACACACAAAACTGCTTCAGATCAAAGATAACAATATGGATTTTGTATTAAAGAGACAACATTTAAACAAGAATCCCAGTTCAATCCATGAAGGAATAGAGAATCAACACAATCTAACTGCAAGTCTTACTAACTTCCACATGTTAGAAGATATCATTCAAAGATCTGAAACCAGGCATTCCACAGTCAAAGCTAGACTCACATAGGGTTAATTTCTTCTTGTGTCCATCCAAAAAGGGTTCATAATAAGATAGAGTGCAAAAAGAGGAAACCTTCCAATATCAAATCCAAATGAAGTATGACTCAGTCAAATAAAGCAATCGGTCTAAGTATGTTATTATTTTCTTTTCAATAGATCGACTCAGCTATTCTCTTTCCACATCATTACAACAAATGATTAGTACAAGTAGACTAACAATCCATGAAGAAATTCCCATCTCAGAAGAGAATCAAAATTTAGAGAAGTTCCATCAAGTGAACTCATCTTTACAAAAGTAAAAGGATCTCAAATAGAAAAGGGTCCAAATCTATAATTCATTTCATTTATACTATCAAATGAATTCCCACTTCTATTTCAAACTTAGAAGTTCATTAGCTAGTTCCCAATAGGGAACACAAAACCAAACCAACAGTTTAAAGAAATCACACTTCTAGTTTTCCCTTACTAATCAATACAACCTGGTTTATATATTCCAATTCATTAAACACAAGTTTGAATTCATTTCCCAGAAAGGAATACCCAGTATAGTCCCAAAAATAAAGTATATTGTCCACAAGAGAACATATTCCTTTCTCTTTAAAAGACCCAGAGATTCATTCAATGAACCCAACAAGGAATAGAAAACCCAAAATAGTATAAGATAAACAAGATTCAATAAAACTCACGAACTTAGTAAAAACTGTAATCCCATTTACAAAGCTTCAACAACTCAATACAAAAGAGCAAGTAGTTCTTGATCCAATAAGAACAGTTATACAAAACAATCTGAACTAGAGATAATGTATCCTTCCATACAAAATTCAGTACACTAGGGTATTCAACTCTTCTTTCTAATAAAACCTAGAAATCAATTAAATGGATCTGAAGAGAGTAAGAAAACCCAAAATACGTTTAAGTCAAGTAATGTCCCAATCTTACCTCCAATGTGACTGAAATAGAATCACAACAAAGACTCTCAAGTTCCACCTAAAAAGATTGCGACAAGGAAGGTATTCATTTCAAACATTGATCACAAGAAGGAGAATGCATACTGCATTTCCATAAACCTCAAAATTGTTAACGACTGTTCCCAACAAACTCTATATCAAACCAAACCCACAACAAGATATAGTTCTAGTCTATTAACACTTCAACAAAATAGTCAAGCCTTCCACAAGACACGGGTTTTCTCAGAGCAAAGGAGAGAATATTATCCTCCATATTTGCATGCCTTTACAAGTTCAAAGAAGGTGGTACAGTCTCCAACAATGAAGTACCACAACCAATCCAACAGAAGCTACAAGGAGAAGATCTCAAAAGAGATTACCAAATCAACTTCAAACCAAAATTAATCTCTCAAGCCTTTTCGAGCAGACAGTCCATAAATGAGTTCAAAGCATTTCAAATCCTTGAATACAAGTAAAAATCAAGCTCAGAACACAAGTACAAAACCAAACACCTTGACTCGAATACTAGTTCAGGACATGCAAGTATTGAATATGAGTACAGTGTCGAACACAAAGCTTCAAAAAAAGTTTAGAACAACACAAAGTTCCAATACAAGCTCAGAACAAAACACGAAGCTCTAATACAAGTTCAAACTAAACACAAGGCTCCAAATAAAATTTTAGAATGAAACACAAGGCAATGAATGCTAGTTCAGAACAACACCAGCCTCGAACACATGTTTAGAATGAAATACAGAGCTTCAAATACAAGTTTAACATGCATGTCAACACTGATCTTGCACAGAGAGAAAGTTCCCAAAGGCTAACATTATTTAGCAATGGATTTATATCTAAAAACTACATAGATTCATAAAAGCATGAAAGTAATTAACCAGAAAAGTCATGCAAACATTTATCTCATGAGAGTAGAGTTGTTTTAATGAATCATTTAGAAGAAAGCAAGAAATCTTAATGGGTAGAGCCTATCATGCCTGATAGTGCCTCTTCCAATTCGAAGGAGACTTCCAGTCAATCTTACCACTCTTTTTCTTCTTCACGAAAGATCAACAACCAAACAAATTTTCTTCCAATGCCTCATATACATTCCCTTGATCAAAAATAGACTAGAGAAACCAAAAATAGCCACAAAGTAGAAGTCAAATTGCTGGTTTGAAGAACCAGATAGCTCCATGCTAGAGAAAAATTTGTGGGACATGCAAGACCACACAACCTCCCACAAATCCACCTCCCTTGTTTCCAAGATGGTTTGCACGTAAAAAATGAGGTCCATAAATGTAATTACTACCAAATCTCTCACTTATCTCTCCTTTCCACTACCTCCCAAAACTAGTAAATTCCATTTCTAATTTAACATGCATTTCCATCTTTAGTGAAGCCTCCACGTATGCCTCCACTAAATTTTATTAGCCTTTGCCAAAACTGGTTGTACCTCCCTTCAATTAACCCAATCAAATCAATTAAATGCCATTGGAACTATCACCATAGTGCCATGTGACCCCTTAGGTTCCCTTTTAATAGTTTAGGATAGATTTCCCAAAACTTAGGTTAGTCTAACAATAATTACCTTAGGTCTTAAAACATTGCCATAGGTAATTTCCACCTTAGGTTAGGTCAAATTCCCAACCATATAGTATTAGGTCTTAGATCAAATAGCCTAGCATTACTTTAGTAATTTTCTCCCTTATTCATTTAGCACAAGAGCTTAGGTTAGGACGTCATCCAAACACAATAGAAATAAGAATCTTAGGTTAGATTATAATCCAATTAAGTAGACATAGCTAGGAAGTAGGTGATTTTTACCTAGTCTAGGACACTGTTAGGATAATCCTTTAGTTTTAGGATTCTGATTCCCTTTGTAGTCATGAAGTAGACTATATTTTATTTAAGTTGATAATGTCCTGAAGAGATCAATCCAAAATATCCAAGCACAATCATACAACCAAATGAAGGCATGCCATACAAGACCAAAGAATTTGTAACATACAAAGTTCAGTCCACTATGTCTCTCAAACTAATGAATGTCAATTTATCATTCAGTCTGGTAAGGAGATTTAAAACATTCCTTGGATCACTAGAATTGATCCAAGGAGGAGTCAATAAAAGAGATAAGTTTGCAACTCCCAAAACTAGATTACAACTCACCTACAAGAAGTGAAGAATGGATTCTTGCAAGCCATATCATTTTAGTCTAATGAATCCAAGAGCAGAAATGATTTATCCATAACAAGCATGATTTTCAACAATCAAGGAAACACACCTCATTCAAGAAAATCACATGCCTATGCTTGTAATGCAAAAGAGAAATATAACTAATTGTCAAAGGTGTTACAAATTTCCATTGACCCATACATGAGAGGACAACAACATAAAAGGATGCTCTAATAATGGTGGTATAGGAGATAAGCATTGTGCAGAAGAGAATGAATCGATATGCATATGAGGGGTGGATGTAAGTCGAATGGCGGGGTGTAGTAAAATACTTAGGTGAGGGAGATCGAGGAGGTGCTTGGCATAAAGAGGAGGATGATCGACATGGGATAAAATGAGGTGGTGATTTACAACGAGAAGAGGTAATAGGTTTAGGAATAAATAGATGTCGGTGAGTGATGGGATGGAGTGGGAATCAACTGTGGTGATGCAAGAGGAATAAGATGTGGTGTTGGTAACAAAATAGGAGTTGTGTAAGTAGGAGGAGAGGCAAGGGTAGTGGAATGAGAAGGTGACAAGAGTGGAGGGCTAGGAGGGACTCCGTTAATGGTGATAACTTGATTTTTGTAAATAAATTTGAGACGCAAGTGGGTCATAAAGATGATATCTTGGGATTTACAAATCTAATTGAGTCCCAAAAGTAGGTCACATCGTGGACTGCTTAGCTAACAAGGCAAGGGATGAGAAGAGTAAGAGGGCCAACAGTGATATACAACTTAACAACACCAAATGGTCTATTGAATGGATAATTGATTTGCAAAGGAGATTAACCAATACAATGCAAAATGGAAAAGGAACATGTGTTAAAGGAGGAGGATGGATCAACCCTAGTATGATTTATAGGAGTTGGGCCAAGATATGATTGTATATGTAAATGATCGGATGTGAATTTAGCATGGTAGTAGAAAAGGAGATAATTGGTGTCACAGAATAGTGTGAATAATGAGAAATTCAAGAGGTCCAGGGGAGGAAGGAATTGTATGAGAGACGTAGTTGGAAGAGGAATCGATGGGTTTGGTATCATGTTTGGGGAGAGGTTATTAAAAATTTGGAGTTTATGGTTATCATGGGAGAAATTGTCATGGGGGACTCGGGAAGCTCAATATGGCCATTGTTAAGTAGGTCTTGAATGAGATGTCGGAGTTTGAAATATCAATCGGTGGGATGCCCCGCACACTAGTGATAGTCACAATAAGAATGCTTGTCAAATTTACACCCTTTAGGTTGGGAGGGTCGAGCTGCAAAGGTGAAGGCAGGGTGATGAGGTTACTATCAATGAGTTATGGTAATAAGATGTTGAGTGGCATACTAAGTTTAGCAAGAGGACATCGATATGGTTGAGGAACAATTCTCAAGTGGTAGAAACCACATTAACAAAAGCTCGAGGACTGCTAAGTTTATAGGAAAGGACTTTTAAGAATGTTTTTTTGGGAGTGCAAGTAGAGGACGAAGGTGAGTCCTGATATTTGAGCTTACCAACAGAGACAAGTTTAGTCTCACAGAGCTTAAGAGCATGAAAAATTTGATCAAATGAGGAAAAAGTATCAAAGAGGACACTATCTTACACAAGCTGGTAATAGATTATAGATAAATAAATTCTGAAGTTCTGAATCGGCAAGAACATTAGTCATCTTGGCAACATTATTTTTGTATCGTAAGACATAATTGGGGAATTATTCATCGGAGCATTGTTTAAGCTGGGTGAGCTGTAAATAAGATAAGGTGGAACCAATATTGATGGAAAATGTGTGAAAAAGCCTCAGCCAAATGGATAAAATACATTACTGAATGGACTGGCAAGTCATAAAACCAACGCATTGCATAGTCCTATAGACTACATGGAAATAACTTAGCAAGGATAGTATGATCATGAACTTCACTAAGAGATGAGACATGAAAGGCACGAAGGTGCTCTTCAGGTCACAATTGCCTTTTAAATGGGAAACTTAGGATTGGTGAAGTTATGTGGGAATGGGTAAGTAGCGATACATGGTGCAAAGGGGGAATGTAGCAAGGATGTGGAATCAAGCGATAGAGGTCCTTGAGTGTAGTAACTTGTAATTGTCAGATTTGATTTTAGAGATCATGGTATAATGATGTTAGATCAGGGGTACGAGATGAGGAGCCAAGTGGTATATTAGAAGCACCATGGGGAGCCGGAGGGACAATAGTCGTAATAGGGGAGTGGATATAGGAAGTGTAGAGACCATAGGGGCAGAAGAGATGGGGAGTGATGTCACATAGACTCACCGAGTAGTGAATAGAGCATGCAAAACATGAGGGAGATGAGCGGGATTTTCATGTAAAGCTTGGTGAAAATCAATAATAACATCAAGCTGCTCTTGGTCAACATTAGTGTCCTCATCATAAGATTTCTCACTAATGGCAATTTCAATTTCATGCAAAGGAACTTGGGTAGAGGCATCTAAGGGGTTTTCATCCATAGAGGCGCGTATATCCATCATGGATCTAAATGGATTTTGAAGAGGAGAAATAAGTTCACAATAGTGAATAGGTCTAAAGCGACAACTACGAGTAATGGGAATAAAATAAAGAGGTACGAAGGAGGCCCTAACTAAATAAGAAAGGGGCAAGGGAGGAATTGTCACATCGGTTTCACCAAAATGATTAACAAAACTAGGACCTAAATGGGGTATTTAGGGTTTTAGTCTTAATCTAAATAGGAGGAATAGAATGATGTAAATGAACCAAAATAGTATGATAATAAATGTAAATAAAGAGTTCTAGATAAAAAAACTCTAGTGTGCAAGAGGGAAAAGGGAAATTACTAAGCTGATTATGGAAGACTATCACGAGGTTATCGTAGATTTGGAGGCCGGAACTCAGTAGTGTAGATGAACACTTGTGTGTAATGAAATTACTTGTATAATTCAGATTATGAGCAGCAATAGAACACCAAATAACACAATATTTTAGAATAATGATTTCAATATGTAATTAAAATAGCTTTGCCACTTTGAGGGGGCAACCTCCAAACCATAAAATAAGACTCAAATGCTCCAATGATCATGAACTACTACCTACAATCCCCTATATATACTATTCATATGTTATGGCCATCACCAAGGTTGACCTACTAAGCATGAGAAAGTATAAATGATATAATAAAATGATATGGTAAGCCACAAGTCGACTACTCATATCCTAATACAAGCAATAGGTTAAGGGTGTAGCATGCCCTTCCCCTTCAAAGCAACATCATCCCCAATGTTGAGAAGATATGGGTGTTGTGTAGGAATTTCATATCTTCCCATGTTGCATCTCCATTATCCATATTCTTTCACTTGATTAAGTACTCGGTAATAAACCATGTCCTCAATCTTTAAGTGCATGTTTGAAGGATGCATTCAGTTTCCAAGATGACTCTCCCATCCTCATTAAGCTCTGTAACACCTTGTTTGGGATGATACTCTTTGTCCAATCACTTTCTTCATGCAAGAAACATGAAAGACTAGATGTATTCTGGCTGATTGTGGAAGTTCTAATTTGTATGCTACATTACCAATCTTTTTTAATACTTGATAGGGGCCGTAATACTTTGGTGAAATTTTATTATCATTTTTTTGTTGTTTTAAATACATTTGCTTATATGGTCAGAATCGCAAAAAAACCTAATCACCGAATTCAAAATGTCTTTCCATTCAATGTTGATCAGCTTGTTGCTTCATGCGGTTTTGTGCCATAGCCAAGTTCTCCTCAAGACTAGATAGGACCTCTTGTTGATAGTGAATGTGTTCTTCTCCTACTCTAACCGATGGTTGTCCTTGCAATGATGATGTGATGGATGATAGATTGTATCCATAGAGTGCCAAAAAAGGAGACATTTTAGATGAAGTATGGAAGGAAGTGTTATACCACCATTCTGCAAGTGGCAAAGCAATTGGACCCATCTTGCTTGTTTACCTAACGCGAAACAATGGAGATATCCCTTTAAACACTTATTTACTGATTTAGTTTTCTTATCGATCGGGATGATAAGAAGAGATACTGAGCTAACCGAGTAGCCAAACATGAGAATAAATCAGTCCAAAAATTACTAGTAAATATAGGGTGTCGATCACTTACTATAATCTTTGGTGTCCTATGAAACTTCTGAACTGTGTCCATGAAGTTTGTTTCTACCGTGCTTGCAAACAAATGGGTGTGACAAGGCAAGGCAAAAATGAGCATATTTGGTGAGTCTATCCACCACAACCATGATGAAATTTTTTCCTTCATATTTAGGCAATCCTGTGATAAAGTCCATGGAAACCTCTTCCCACTATTGGCTAGGAATAGATAGAGGTGGTAGAAGACCTGGGGATCGAACTGTTTCACCCTTATTTTGTTGAAAAACCATGCATTATGCCATAAATTTTGGACATCCCCTTTGATCCCTTCCTAGAATAAATATTGTTTCACTCGATGATAATTCTTCAAGAATCAAGAGTTCCCCCATTGGAGAAGAGTTAAGCTCGTATAGAATCCTATTTACAAGAGTGGAGTTCTTACATAGGTATAATCTATCTTTATACCATAAAGCATCCCCTTTTAATACAAATTTTCAGACATGCTTGGATCATTCTTGAAATTATGAAAGAGGTTTTGTGTGGTTGGGTCATTTCTCCATTCAGATCTTGCCTCATTTATCCAATCCTCATATAATATGGATATGGCACAAAACAATGCTCAGCAGATTGAGTCATCTTTCCTCGACACAGAGCATACGCAACTACATTCTCCTTCCCTTTCTTATAGATAATCTCAAAATCATATCCCAACATCTTTGAGACCCATTTTTTTGTTCTTCGATGATAAACGCTGCTCCAAGAAGTATTTCAGATTATCGTGATCTCATCGTCACTTTAAAGTGTCTTCCTATGAGGTATGGTCTCCGTTGTTTTTTGCATGAAGTATGGCTAGCATTTCCTTCTCATAAGTTGGCTCCAAAAGATTCTTACCTTTGAATTAATGGCTAAAAAGGCAATAGGATGGCCTTCTTGCATGATAATTTCCCCCATACCCACCCTTGATGCATCACATTCAACAATGAATGTTTTGGAAAAATTTGAAGTAGTCAAGATCGGAGTGGTGCACATGGCCTCCTTTAGTTGCTCAAATGATTTTGTGGCATTCTCACTCGAATGGAAGGAGTCCTTATTTAATAAAATTGTGAAAGGTGATGTTATTCTTCCATAATGTCTTACGAATCTTTGGCAATAACTCGTAAGCCCCAAATATCCTCGTAGAGTCTTTAGGGTTTTGGAACCTTCCACTCTATCATGGCATTGATCTTATTAGGATCCATTTAACCCCTTCATGAGAGAAAATTTCACCCAAATATTCAACCTCTTTGAGTCCAAAAGAAGACTTAGACGGATTTGTATAAAGTTGATGTTGCTCAAGGGTTTCCAAAACCTTATTTACATGATGCAAATGTTCCTCCCATGTTTTTCTATAAATTAATATATCATCAAAGAACACTAAAACAAAATTCCGCAGGAATGGATTAAAAATAGAATTCATCAAACTTTGAAATGTAGAAGGTGTATTTATGAGTCCAAAAGGCATTACCAAGAATTCATAATGGCCTTCATGTAATGAAATTACTTGTATAATTCAGATCATGAGCAAAAATATAACACCAAATAGCACAATATTCTAGAATAATGGTCTCAATATGCAATTAGAATAGCTTTGCCACTTCGAGGGGTAGCCTCCAAACCATACAATAATACTCAAATGCTCTAATGATGATGAATTACTACCTACAATCACCTATATATAATATTCATATGTTATGGCCATCACAAGGCCAACCTACTAAGCATGAGAAAGTATAAATGATATAATAAAATGATATGGTAATCCACAAGTTGGCTACTCATATCCTAATACAAGAAATAGGTTAAGGGTGCAACATGCCCTTCCCCTTCAAAGAAACATTGTCCCCAATGTTGACAAGCTCTAGGTGTGTCAGCAGGAATGTCATATCTTCCTTGTTGCATCTTCATTGTCCAAATTCTTCCACTTGATCATGGTACTCAATAATAGCCCGTGTCCTCAATCATTTAATGCATGTTTGAAGGATGCATTCAGGTTGCAAGATGACCCTCCCTCCTCATCGAGCTCGGTGTAACACTTGTTTGGGCTAATACTATCTATCCAATTACTTTCTTTAGGCAAGAAACATGAAAACTTGGATGTATTCCAAGTTGATTGTGGAAGTTCTAATTTGTATGCTACAGTACCAATCTTTTGTAATACTTTATAGGGGCCATAATACTTTAGTGAAAGTTTGTTATCCTTTTGTTTTTGTTTCAAAGACATTTGCTTATATGGTTGTAACCGCACAAAAACCCAATCATTGACTTCAAAATTCCTTTCCGTGTGATGTTGATCAGCCTGTTGCTTCATGCGGTTTTGTGCCATGACCAAGTTCTCCTTGAGACTAGAGAGGACCTCTTGTTGATACTGAATGTGTTCTTCTACTACTCTAACCCATAGTTTTCCTCTCAATGATGATGTGATGGATGGTGGATGGTACCCATAGAGTGCCAAAAAAGGAGACATTTTAGATGAAGTATGGAAGGAAGTGTTATACCACCATCCCGCAAGTGGGAACCATTGGACCCATCTAGCTTTTTTATCTAACATAAAGAAATGAAGATATCCCTCCAAACACTTATTTACAAATCTGTTTTCCCATCGACTAGGGATGATAAGAAGAGCTACGAGCTAACTCGGTACCCAAACATGAGAATAAATCATAAACACCTAAAAATTACTAGTAAATATAGAGTCTCGATCACTTACTATAATCTTTGGTGTCCCATGAAGTTTGTGAACTATTTCCATGAAGGCTATTGCTACCATGCTTACATCAAATGAGTGTGCCAAGGCACAAAAATGAGCATATTTGGTGAGTCTATCCACCACAACCATGATGATATTTTTCCTTCGATTTAGGCAATCCTATGATAAAGTCCATGGAAACCTCTTCCCACCGGCTAAGAATAGATAGAGGTTGTAGAAGACCTAGGGATCAAACTGTTTCACCCTTATTTTTTGACAAACCATGCATTCTGCCACAAATTTTTGGACATCCCCTTTGAGCCCTTCCCAGAAGAAATCTTGTTTGACTCAATGATAAGTTTTTAAGAATCCAGAGTGCCCCCCTATTGGAGAAGAGTGAAGCTCAGATAGAATCCTATTTTTAAGAGTGGAGTTCTTACATAGGTATAATCTATCTTTATACCATAAAGCATCCCCTTTCAATACAAATTTTTAGACATGCTTGGATCATTCTAGAGATGATGAATGAGGTTTTGTGTGGTTGGGTCATTTCTCCATTTGGACCTTGCCTCATCTATCCAATCTTCCTGTAATATGGATATGGCACATAACAAGGCTGCAGTTGAGTCATCTTTCCGCGATAGAGCATCCACAACTACATTCTCCTTCCCTTTCTTATAGATAATCTCAAAATCATATCCCAACATCTTGGAGACCCATTTTTGTTGTTCTTTAGATGATAAACACTACTCCAAGAAGTATTTCAAACTATCATGATCTGTCTTCACTTTAAAGTGTCTTCCTATGAGATATGGTCTCCATTGCTTTACTGCATGAAGTATGGCTAGCATTTCCTTCTCATAAGTCATCTTGGAAAGATTATTACCTTTGAATTGACGGCTCAAAAGGTAATAGGGACAGTCTTCTTTCTTGAGAAATGCCCCCATACCCACCTTGATGCATCACATTCAACAATGAATGTTTTGGAAAAATTTGAAGTAGCAAGACTAGAGTGGTGCACATGGCCTCCTTTAGTTTCTTGAATGCTTTGGTTGCATCCTCACTCCAATGGAAGGAATCCTTCTTTAATAAAGTTGTGAGAGGTGCAGCTATGCTTCCATAATGCCTTACAAATATTTGGTAATAACTTGTAAGCCCCAAAAATCCTCGTAGATTTTTTAGGGTTTTTGGAACCTTCCACTCCATCATGACTTTGATCTTATTAGGATCCACTTTAACCCCTTCATGAGAGACAACGTGACCCAAATATTCAACCTCCTTGAGTCCAAAAGAACACTTAGAGGGCTTTGCATAAATTGGATGTTGCTAAGGGTTTCCAAAACATTATTTACATGATGCAAATGTTCCTCCCATCTTTTGCTATAAATTAATATATCATCAAAAAAACTAAGACAAACTTCCACAAGAATGACTTAAAAATAGAATTCATCAAACTTTGAAATGTAGAAGGTGCATTTGTGAGTCCAAAAGGCATTACTAGGAATTCATAATGGCCTTCATGTGTCCAAAAGGTGGTTTTATGAACATCCTCATCCTTGATTCTGATTTGGTGGTATCCCGAATGAAGATCAAGATTTGTAAAATAAACAACACCATGCAACTCATCAAGCAAATCATCAATAACAGGAATAGGAAACTTATCTTTGATTGTGTACTTATTAAGTTCCCTATAATTAGGACACATGCGCCACATGTCATATTTCTTCTATACCATCACTACTAGAGAAGAATAAGCACTCTGACTATGGCGGATGATTCCTGCTTCCAACATCTCTTGTACAATCTTCTCGATTTCACTCTTTTACACATATGGGTACCTATAAGGTTTAATGTTAGGTGGTTGATTTCTGGTAATAATTGAATAACATGATCATGATCTCTCTTTGGAGGTAAGCCCTTTGGTATATTTTCAAATATAATAGAGTGTGCATCCAACACTGCTTGCATATCTGATGGTATAATTTCCTTAGAATGATGAGCCTCCAATGAAAAGAGTTGTGCCACAAATCCATCTGCACCCTTTTTAGCATTTTGTGCATCTGATGAGAACTTATTATTTGTGGAGACTTTGTTCTTAATCCTCTTAGCTCAAAATTCCTTCCTTGAGTGAAATCGTAGGAACAAGTCTTGGAAGTTCATCTCAATGGTTCCCAAAGTGGTAAGCCATTAAACCCCTAACACAATGTCTACTCCTCCCATAGAAATGGCATACATGGGACTATTTAGTATGTAATATCCCATGGAAAGCTTAATGCTATAGAATTTTCTAGAATAAGTAACAGTACCTCCATCAGCAATCATTACTTGACATTCAGGAGTTGGATAAATGAAATAGTTTAAGCACACTGCTAACTTATGATTGATAAAGTTGTGAGTACTTCTTGAATCAATCAACATTGTGACCCTCTATTTTTTAGGAATCCAACCACCTTTAGGCTTTGGGGGGTGCTAATACTTGAAATTGCATGGCATGAGATCATTGGTTGAGGATCTCTTGACTCCTCCTCTGGCTCAACCAAGACCTCTGACTCTACATCTTCATTATTCTCTTCATCTTCACTAGGCCCATCAATGTAGAACAACTTCTTTTCAGCACATTTATGTCCGGGTCCAAATTTACCGTCACAATTAAAACATAACCCTTTTTCTATTTTTTCTTCAATTTGTTGAGGTGTCAATCTAATTGGCTGAGGGAGTGTTGGGGCCAAGGTGTTGTAATCTCTAGTAAAAGTGAAATGTTGTCTCCTACTTGAATAAATTTGTTCCTCTGCCCTTCTTACCATAATCATCGAATCAAAAACCTTATGAGGATTAAACATACGCACCTCATGCTCAATGTGATCCTTAAGACCCCTAAGAAATAGGTCATTCAGATTCTCTTCAGTAATATTTTCCACCGCAGAGAAAGGTTTTAAAAGTGATGAATGTAATCCTTAACAAATCATGTCTTCCTCAACTTTGCTAATTGGATGAAGTAATTATCTGACACACTAGAACTGTAGTGTAATTGCAACTCTTCAATGAAGACTATCCATGTAAGATTAAGACCACTCTTTTTCATTTGAGCACATAACCATCGATACCATATGAATTGGTCAGGTTTGAGATACAAAGATGCCATGGTCACCTTTTTGTCCTGATGGAATCTGATGTAGTTCAAAGAAATTATCCATTTGGTTGATCCAATTGAGTGGATCCTTTCCATCAAACTTGCACATCTCCACTTTTGGAAACATATTACGGGCCTGCAGAGTGCTCGTATTTGGATTTTGCACACTCGAAGATCCACTCTGGCTCATGTGTCTATTATGTTGACCTAAGGATCCACCTTCATTGACATAAGTATGATTACCCATCATATGCGTATTGAATTTTTGCATGAAATCCTCCAATCTATGTCTAATCCTATCTACATCTTCTTTGCTGACCACCCTAGATTCGAGGTCTCTCAGGTTAAACTCAAGTTGTCTTACTTTATGGTCTATCGAAGTAAACCCTAACCCTGTGGAATCTATAGTTATATCTTCGTCTCTAAATCCTCAAATAATATCTCATCCTTTTCTCGGTGTTTTACCTAGAGTGATGGAATTCCTTTTTCCTTGTGGAAGACCCCGCCATGATTCCCCAAAATAGTAGGAAGTAGGGATCATGGTCAAATTTTAGGGTTTTTGATTTTGATAAGAATTATGCCAAATATAAAAACTTAAAGAACAAACCCAAAATAAATTTTGTTTTTCTTCGTAAAATTTAACGAATTTGAGAAAAATCCACAATTTGCACCCTAGGGAGTGATTTTCTAAAAACCCTAAATTTGTAATAACGTTTGTAAAATAAATCCAAAAAAATTATGAAATTTTCAGGAACCTTACTAGAAATGTTTCATAATATATGGCGGAAAAAAAAATTAGGTTTTTGCCCTAATTTTGGCCCAGATCACAGCTCTGATACCACTTGTAATGAAATTACTTGTATAATTCAGATCATGAGCAGAAATATAACACCAAATAACACAATATTCTAGAATAATGATCTCAATATGTAATTATAATAGCTTCGCCACTTCGAGGGGGCAACCTCCAAACCATACAATAATACTCAAATGCTCCAATGATGATGAATTACTACCTACAATCCCCTATATATACTATTCATATGTTATGGCCATCACCAAGGCCGACCTACTAAGCATGAGAAAGTATAAATGATATAATAAAATTATATGGTAAGCCACAAGTCGGCTACTCATATCCTAATACAAGCAATATGTTAAGGGTGTAGCACTTCATGTGTCCAAAAGGTGGTTTTATGAACATCCACATCCTTGATTACGATTTGGTGGTATCCCGAGAAAAAGATCAAGCTTTGTAAAATAAACAACACCATGCAACTCATTAAGAAAATCATCAATTCTTGGAATATGAAACTTATCTTTGATTGTGTACTTATTAAGTTCCCTATAATTAGGACACATACACCACATGTCATCTTTCTTCCGTAACATCACTATTGGAGAAGAATAAGCACTGACTATAACAAATGATTCCTTCTTCTAACATCTCTTGTACAATCTTCTTTATTTCACTCATTGCACATATGGGTACCTATAAGGTCTAATGTTAGGCGGTTGGCTCCCAAGTACTAACTTAATAACATGATCATGATCTCTCTTTAGAGGTAAGCCCTTTGGTATATTTTCAAATACAACAGAGTGTGCGTCCAATACTGCTTGCATATCGGATGGTATAATGTCCTTAGAATGATGAGCCTCCAGTGAAAAGAGTTGTGCCAAAAATCCTCTACACTCTTTTTAGCATTTTGTGCATCGATGAGAACTTATGATCTATGGAGACTTTTCTCTTAATCCTCTTAGCTCAAAATTCCTTCCTTGAGTGAAATCACATGAACAAGTCTTGGAAGTTCATCTCATTGGCTCCCACAATAGTAAGCCATTGAACCCCTAACACAATGTGTGCTCCTACCATAGAAATGGCATACATGGGACTATGTACTATGTAATCCCCCATGGAAAGTTTAATGCTATGGCATTTTCTAGAAAAATTAACAAGTACCTCCATCAACAATCATTAATTGAAATTTAGGAGCTGGATAAATGAAAAATTTTAGGAAGAGTGTTATCTTATGATTGAAAAAGTTGTGAGTACTTCTGAATCAATCAACACCGTGACCCTCTCTTTTTTAGGAATATAACCACCTTGAGGGTTTGGGGGTCCTAATACCTGAAATTGCATGGCATGAGATCATTGGTGGGATCACCCTGATTCCTCTTCTAGCTCGACCAAGACCTCGACTTTGCATCTTCATCATTCTCTTCATCTTCAGAGACCCACCAATGTAGAACAACTTTTTTCAGCACATTTATGTCTCGGGTCCTAATTTACTATCATAGTTAAAACATAACCCTTTTTCTCTCTTTTTTCTTCAATTTGTTGAGGTGTCAATCTAACCGCCAAGGGAGTGTTGTGGCCAAGGTGTTGCTATATCTCGGTATAAGTGAAATGTTGTCTCCTAGTTGAAAAAATTTCTCCTCTGCCCTTCTTTCAATAATCATAAAATTGGAAACCTAATGAGTATTAAACATACACACCTCAAGCTCAATGTGATTCTTAAGACCCCCTAGAAATAGGTCATTCAGATTCTCTTCAGTAATATTTTCCACCCGTAGGAAAGGTTTTGGAATTGATGAATCTAATCCTTATGAGATCCTGTCTATCTCAACTTTGCTAATTAGTGAAGTAATTATCCAACACACTAGAACTGTAGTGTAATTACAAATCTTCGGTGAATATTGTCCATGTAACATTGAGACAAATCTTCTTCCTTTGAGAACATAACCATCGATACCAAATCAATTGGTTAGGTTAAAGATACAAAGATGCCATGGTCACTTTTTGTCCCTGATGGAACTGTTATAGTTCAAAGAAATTCTCCTTTTGGTTGATCCAATTGAGTGGATACTTTCCATCAAAATTTTGCATCTCCACTTTTGGAAACAAATTATAGGCCTGCAGAGTGCTCATATTTGGATTGGGCATGCTCAAAGATCCACCCTAACTCATGTGTCTATTATTTTGACCCGAGAATCCACCTTGATTGATAGAAGTATGATTACCCATCATATGCATACTAAATTTTTACATGAAATCCTCCAATCTCTTTCCAATCATTTCCACATATTCTTTACTAGCCACCCAAGATTTGAGGTCTCTCAGGTTAAACACAAGTTGTCTTACTTTATGGTCCATCGAAGTAAACCCTAACCCTAAGGAAGTTGTAGTTATATCTTCTATCTCCAACTCCTCCACTACTTTCTCATCCTTTTCTGGTGTTTTACCCGAGTGATGGGATTATTTTTGCCTCTTATTGAAGGCCCCGCCATGATGCCCCAAAATAGTAGGATGTAGGGATCAAGGTCAAATTTTAGGGTTTTGGATTTCAATAAGAGTCAGGCAAAATATAAAAAATAATAATAAAACCCCAACTATTTTTTTGTCCGTTTCCAAAAATGTTATGAAAAACCCTAAATTTGTAATAACATTTGTAAAATAAATTTAAAAATTATGATATTTTCAGCAATCCTTACTTGAAATGTTTCACAACTATGGTAAAAATATCTTCCACAAATGCGCTCTAGTTTGAAATATATGGCGGAAACAAAACATTATGGTTTTTTCCCTAATTTTGGCCCATATCGCAACTCTAATACCACTTGTATAATTCAGATTATGAGTAGAAATAGAACACCAAATAACACAATATTTCAGAATAATGATCTCAATATGCAATTAGAATAGCTTCGCCACTTTGGGGCAACCTCCAAACCATAAACTAAGAGTCAAATGCTCTAATGATCATGAACTTCTACCTACAATCCCCTATATATACTATTAATATGTTATGGCCATCACCAAGGCCGACCTACTAAGCATGAGAAAGTATAAATGATATAATAAAATGATATGGTAAGCCACAAGTTGGCTACTAATATCCTAATACAATAAATAGGTTAAGTGCGTAACACTTGTGGGCCCTATGAAGGACAGATCCGAATAGTCGAAGTGACACATTCACCTAGGAGTGTATTGGGTTGCCCAGGGACCCTAGTCTAAATTTTAGGCATTGGAAAATGTGAAAAATCTTAAGATCTCGTGTTCATGAGTGTCGCGAGGAGATCTCGAAACCCTACCTTTCGTCGCACTAGATTCGCCGAATGAACTGGATGACGCCCTACACAAGAAGAAGAAGAATAGGTCGGATGACCTCACCGTAAAACCGATAGAATTATCATTGAGTGTTGCACTACATTATAGACCCTAATGTAGTTATGGTGAGTGTGTGCATGTCATGCCCTAGGTGCTCTTATGTGAGTCTCACTTTATGGAATAACAAGTTATAATAGTTATAGAAGATGTAGATAGTAAAATAGAGTGAATAACATCCCTCTTATAATAATGTGTGTGTGATTTAGATCTCCTAGCTTGAATTCATGGCATTATGTGGATGCAATTGATGTAATGGATGCAACCACAAATGGATTAATAGTAGTGATAGGATGCAATGACCTAGGACCCTTATTATGGTCTTATAACTTTATATTTATAGGGCTCTCAAGCTTAATTTCATAATCCCCCTCTCTCTATATGGTAAAGAGAGGGCTCGGCTCCCAAGGTCAACCGAGAAGAAGATAAGGATGAAAAATAGATATAAGTGACCCAAAAAGAAGCAAAATAGGTTAAGCATAGATCGGGTGCCTACAGTGGGACAAGGGAGCCCTAGGGTGCCCCATTACATGCCGGGCGCCCTTATTTGAAGTTAGAATGTTGAAACGATCATGAAATGGGTTGATAGGTATCGAGAAATATATGGGAAAGACGAAATAAAAGATAAGAAAAAGGTGGCCAAAAGGTGGGATTAATTAGTACTTTGTACACTTGAGAACCTTCTAAATAGTAGTATAAGACCGAGCTAAATATTGTCTAATGTGTAATATTTGTGTCTAAAAACCTAATTATATTTAAAAAAACCTTTTAAAAAAATAATTAAATCTAAATTTAAATAAATATAACTATAATATTAAAAAAAAGATACCTAACATATAATATAAACACCCCTTTTAATAAACCTAAAGCCAACGGTTACGCTATATTAAGCCCACTTATTCGCGGTAAGATGCCATTCTTTGGAAAGTGTCAAATTCCGGCGCTATTTTAACTTTGAGATCACCAGATTTTAGATATTTTCCTATAGTATTAGATATTTATTTACAATATTAGATATTTATCTACAGTATTAGATATTTATTTACAATATTAGATATTTATCTACAGTATTAGATATTTACTTTCCTATATATTCGTGATAAATCTGTCACGATTTAGAGACAGGAAGGGTGAATTGTATACAAGAAATTGGAGGTATGGTGACCACCATTTAGGAGTGAGGGCATCAAGGGGGGTCTGCCGTTTCTCTCGATGATCTCTTTTAAACTCCCTGAACCAGTGCTCCCGTGACAGATCTTCGTGTGAAACATCGCTCCTGCAAAACCACAAGAAAAACAAAATATTTCCAGCCTGAATTTATTAGACTGTCAAATGGATTTTTCTTTTGGGGACGGATTGAAATTGATCATGTTTTTACCAGTCGAGATACAGAGAAGATAACAGGGTCCTGATAAATCGCTCGCTTTCACCATGTTTTTACCAGTCGAGACAAAGAAGATAACGGGGTCCTGATAAATCACTTATCCCCTCTCAGCTCAAATTCTGCTCTGAGGCTCTCACACAACTCAAGCAGACGCTGAGCAACCACACCAAGGTTTTTAAGGAGTTCGAGGCCTTATAGGTATTCCGACTTCCACGTTCTCTAATTCTCATAAATATATGGTTATTTTCCATGGAACAACCAGGATTCGAAGCAAGGACCTTCTGTCAAATTCCACAATGTTGTTCATAATCAATATTTTAAAGATCTACTCGCTTATCAAGAGCAGAAAGACCATCTGGTATACGTTTTGAGAGGATGGAGGATTTTGTAGCTTCATGGGGACATTAAGATGCATTCATATTACCTATAATGCGTTTGTTTGACCGGACATGATCTTCTGCTTGAAGGGAGACAAGGAATAAATCACCACCTTCATATGCATTGCTTCACCTTCACCATTTTTGTTGTCTGTTGTGCCCGTAAGATTCAAAACATACAGTTTTCTATGTAAATTACCAAGTGGCTTCGTTTATATAGGTAGCGATTATTGATGTCTTGCTTGTTGATGATATATTCTCAATTCTACTTAATTTACTATTCAGATTTTATAACTCACTCTGGAAAGCCTAAGAAAACATCAACATCAGAGTGGTAAATGAGGTGATATTTGGGTCCCCATTATTGGAAGGGGTATCCAACTAGGAAAAACATGGAACACGGTGTGGACATCCATCAAAGCATAAAAGATAGAGGAATTTTGTCAGATGTTGTAGTTGCAAATGCCAAAATGTGGAACATTACACAAGGCATGTGATGTGTTTGACAAAATGTCTCAAAAATGTGGTTTCATGGACATCGTTGATTGCAGGATATGCACAATGCAATTGGTAGGTGTAGAGTCAAATTCCACATAAACCTATGGGGTTTATGTGGAAGTGTTTTCTTGGTTCCTCTTGATCACATATGAATATAGGCTTAGGAGTATTTACATCCGTAATGCATTTTGATTTAGATCCTTAAAAAGATACAGTTTATTTTCTTCTCCCAAACATCTATGCAGAAGTGGACAAGGCGAGGTGAGGCTCAAATGATACGGAGATTGATGAAAGATAGAGACATTAAGAAGATCATTAGATGTAATTGGATTGAAGGCCATGAGACATCATAAATCATAAATCACATCTAATACATAGGAGGTATATGCAAAGTTAGAGAAAATGGCTTGAGAGACGAAGGCAACAAGTTATTTTTCATATTAAACACATTTACTTAATGATGTGGAAGTGGAGGAAAAGAATTATTTCTCTACCACCATAGTAAAAAGTTGGCAACTGCATTTGGTTGGTTAAACACGCCCCCTGGAACAACTATTACAGTTGTCGAGAACCTTCGATTATGTGCTCATTGTCACACTACAAACAAAATTAACTCCAGGGTTGTTGCAAGAGAAATTGTTTTTGAGAAATAGGAACCATTTCCTTCATTCTAAAAAGAGAGAATGTTATTATGGTATCTATTGGTGATGCTAAATAAAGCAATCTAAAAAATTAAGCTTGCACTATAATAATGTGATATGTGCTTGATTATTCTTAGTTTCTAGAAAGTTTTTTTGTTTAATTTTAAGTTTGCATACACTTCGCTGTAAAATACAACCCCAACAAACTTACATTGTTATCCTCACCGACGTAATTTGCAACTCATTTGCAATTGCTAGTTAATAAACTCACCCTTTATAAACTAGCACACACTTCATATATTAAACCACCCCACTTTTAAAAGAAACCCCGACCACACTTTAATATGCCACCCACATTTTTAAAAAGACAACATGATGATGAGAAACCACTTTTTAATTTAAAAGGAATGACTTAAATAATAAAAAGGGCTTCAATTAGAATGTTCGGGACAAGGTTGACTAATAGTCAAGGGGGTCGGTGGGTGGAAAGATGGGTGGAGCCAATGGATGCATGGAGAAGAGCCATGTGGGCTCATGGTAGAAGGTAAGGAGCAGACCAGTAGCACAATGTGGAGCAAGAAATTCCTTCAACGACAAGAGATAGGGGAAGGAACGGTCGGGGTAGTGCGAGAATCAAGTGGATGTACATAGAGAAATGAACCAGATGTGAAAACAAGGTAATGCATATGCAGGGGTAAAGAAAATCCCAAGGCAACGGAGCTTGACTTGTTAACTAACTGAATAACTCGGTGAAATCCGTAGCAAAATAGGAAACAACAAATGCAAGGGGAAAAATAAAAAGGTGAGCACAACAAGGAGGGAGAAACATGGCTAAAATGCATTTGGATTGACCATGGAAGAAGGAAAACAATGAAGCCAATGGTAAAATAAGAAAGGCTAAGCAAGGAGGGTAGTGTAAGGCACAAAAAAACTCATTTGGAAAAAAAAATCAATACAAACAAGTCAAATAATAACCCGAAGAGATAAGGCACAAGCTCGGCTAATGCAACAAACTGAAAAGTTCATGCAAGGTTGACATAAAGTGCAAAGCTTGAGACGGATGGGAGGGGATAGGACAAGAATTAGATTTTCAAAAAAAAAATCTCTTGCATTTAAAAATCGATAAGAACGAAAAATGAACCAACCTCAAAATAACGCTTTCCCACCAAATACGACTATAACTAACGAAATCCAACGGTGAAAGACACAAACCTACACATGTGTACAAACCCTAAAAATGCTTAAACTCCAAGAGCAACCGTTAAAAATAGTTAGCATGATTCCAATGAAAGTAACAAAATACGTACACGAGGAAGGAAAATAACAAAACCGGAAGTAATCAAAGAACCCAAAATGACGAGTGCATATTTACCAAACGCAAGCTCTGATACCATGAAAGAGTGTTCATGGAAATCAATTTGGAAACTATTTACCATGATGAAGTTGCATTCCAACGGTAACTTGATAGATCCAATGTAATCAATAACATTCAAACAAAAATGAAAAATCATGCAAGAGAATAACGGGGACATAAGGACAATGATGTGTCCTGCATGCTCATAAATGTAAAAATGATGTTAAATATGGGAGTGTTGTGTAATTCTCGTGCCTGGAAAATCATTCCCTATAAGAGGGAAAGAGGAGTTATGATTCCAAATAATGAATGTATCTCCAATGATGCCACCGACACATATGACAATGACACATTCTATGATGTAATCTTACGCTTGTCATGTAAATTCCTAAGACCTATGAACCTCGCTAGCCGAGATGACTCACCACGTGTGATGTAGCCTAGAATCCACCATGAACAACCTAGGCACATTGGCACATCACTCAACTTGAGCTAAGTGCTCACCCAAATTGCACAAAGGTACCAATCCCTCTTTAGAGTTGCTTGTGCAGGATGTTAACATGTTGAAGATAGAGCATATTCAGAACCATAATAAGCACAAACATTCCATAGAGCACATTCCAGATCTAGATCTTAAAGAATCATGAATTAAACAATAATCATAATGAAATCAACCATACAAGAACTAGTTACAATCATGTTTAACACCTTTATCCAGCCAATATACTCCATTATATTAAACACAGTAAATATAAAAGCTTCTTACAATAAATAGTATCACCCTAAGTCATGCGCGCATCAAATCCAACAACATAACTTTACAATAACTCATACAAATTGTCTCTCCTCAAACTAATACATACTTATAGGGGTGGGAAATTTTCCTACACCTCTTATGCACTTCCCAAAATAGGTCGCATGTTGAAAATATTCATGCACCTTTACAATATTATGCACACATGCAAGTGTGTTATTAATAGATCTCCTACTATTAACTTGCAGTAGTAATCCTATTATTATCCTGATCTCATTCATGGCACTTAGTAAATGCTCATCCCCAAAATAGCATTTTTTTGTATACGAGTCTTTATCCCATTGTGTGCTCCACACGCTATCTCCAAAAATAGTTCATAACTATGAAAATAGATAAGTCCCAAATAAGTTTTTCCTTGCACATGTTTCCTTTCCTATCCTTTTGTTCCTTCCAATGCACCTTGTTCTTGCATGCGAATCTTCGTGTGCCATCTCCTTATTGTCATACTTTTGTCTGCTCAACATTACCCCACACTAATGTACATTTGCATCCCGACAATGGGTTTCCTTCGATGTTCTTAAAGAATAAATAATAAGAATGGAAAGAATGTATACAATCACTATATAAAGACTATACTTCTACTCTAAAGCACCCTCCTATTCAATTAGGAGGATTTAATTTGGATACTCTATTTTAATTTCAGCCTCTAACTTTTTCCACTCATCTTGCATTGTTCTTGTATTCTCTGGAACATATGTGGTTATGGATTCCAACTCGTCCTGGGTAATCTCTCCTTTCTCATTCTATAGTACTAGGACAACATTGGCCATAATAGACATCCTTCCCTCTAAAAGATCCATCTTTTGTGCTATGAGCTTTCCAATCTCATCTAGACTCTCCTTATGCGGGCTTCACGCTTTTGTTTCACTAATGCCAATCTTTCTACATGCCCTAAAGTCTCATCCTTCATTACCTTCAAGACTTCATTATCTTTTATCATAGTCCTGATCCGGATCAATGCTTATAGTGTTGCACATATGTTCAGAGATTGATCTGATTTCTTCATCTCATCCTATAAAGTTTGTAGTAATTCCTCGTAAGAAGAAATCTTTCTAACCACGAGAGGCCCTTACCAAGTTTGATTCCTATTTAGGATCCTTTGGCATTGGCATTCAAATTGGTCCATCCTCAAGCACCAAATCAACTAATGTGCACACATAATGCATAGCTAGAGGAAACTTCTCAGGTGCCTTAGACTCCGGATGCGGTCTTTCTTTCTAACATAGTCACCAATCTCTTACGCCATGCGATGGAGGCCTCATTTTTTTCTTCTCTAGATCCTTCTCTCCTTTTAGACGCATTATTTATGTAGTTTTTAACTTTTTATCTTCAAGTAGCACCGTAATAGTGGAATTCTTATCAATATTTCTTCACACCACCTCTGTAGATACCTTAACTAAGACATTTCTCACTGCTCATCCAACATGAGAGTGGGCTTTATAGTCATGTTCTTGTTCTAAGGTGCCTTCTTCACTCTTCTTAACACGCAAGACTCCTCGCATACATCAATTTATGGCTCGTCCATGTGAGTCTGCATGGACTAGGAAAACTATTTTCTTGCGCACATAGTTACCATGTATCGAGTCCATCGGCTCCCACCCATATAACGCCTTCAGTCCACTATGCTTTGAAAATGTGCACGAATAATTTTTCTTGTGTCCTCCGCATATCCCATACTCGGCACAATGTATTCTACACTTGTTCTCTTTCTTCTTGTCCCCTTAGGAATCGAGTGCCAAGGTTTGGAGTTGGCACTTTGACATCTGAGTAGTATCATGCACGCGAGGTTACTCATTCTCCATTTCTTCGCATCCTTTACCCCTTCCTCTTCATCCTTCATGTCCTCATCCTAAGGCTCCTACACATCTTACGGAGCCACTAGGGTCCCAGGACGTGCTTTCTATAGACTCCTCTGCTTCTTCATTCATCTTTAGCTTTCTCCTCTTCTTCTTAGTTTCCCCTTTTTAAGGGGATATTCGTAGTGATCTCCTTACGGACACCCGGAGTTCCCACACCTTGGGTCCTTGTTCTTCTGAATACCCTCTTAAAGTGGTGCTCTTCATGGAGTGCTTCCATGTCCAAGTCCTTGTCACCTTCTTGTACCTGAGGTGGAGTATCCATGCGCTCAGTGTCTACTATGTCTTTGGGCTGAATCTAGCCTCTATGATCCAAGCCTCCACTATCTTCATGTTCTTCTTCCTCCTCATCTACCTCTATAGTCACTGCAAGCATTAGAGCTAGCACATTCTCCACTGTATGTTTTCCCTTAGGTGGCCTTGGGAGCATGAACTCATTCTCCACATACTTGTTATTCTCCATCCTAGGCTTAAGCTGAAGATATACGAGTGCGGATCCATTGTCCCCAATAGCCAAGCTTATTGGCTTCATACTTATGATATCTGAAATGAGCCTCTCAATGTAGAAAGATTGTCCTGGATACACATATGTCTTCCTAAGGGTGTGATAGTCACATTCTAAGTTGTCTGCATTGAAGTTCAAATGGTTCGCATCAAGTAAATTTGTGAACCGAGGCACAGAAGTAAGCACATTGTGAAGGCATAGGGAATTTTGCAACATGGGCTCCATGTCTCATCCCTCATAGAAAAATGCATGATGTAAAAGTGTTGCTACACCACAAACTGTACTACCTTACCTACTAATGAACATAGCTCCTTTGGAATGTGCCACCCCTCCTCAAACGTTGTGCAAAGTCGTTCATACCACATTTCTTCCCCGCTTAAACAACCCACCCATTGATCCTTCACATAAATATTTTTCAACCCACTCCATGAGGGAATTATTTTCCAAGGGTAATCCCAGATCTTTTCTTTGGCCTATCGGGCACTCCAATTTCTAAAAACACAAGAAAAAGTAGAATAGTGCCAAAACATATCTTTTCTCATGTGTGTGCTTCCTCAACAATGGTGTCTACAATATAGCCCACTAATTTATATACTACTCCCTGAGACATTTTTCATGCAATATGAATCCACATGGTGTTTACCTACAACCATCTCTCTTGGTCATTCAACTTGGTTAACGGATGCACGGCTGCTGCGCACCACAGGAAACTTTGTTAGTTTATCTATGGCCATTCTACATGGTCCTTGGTATACCCAAACTCCTTTCTCATTTCTATTACCGTTGCTTTATCAGTCAGATCACTAACAAAGTTTACCCCTGTGCCCTTCAATCCTTTTAGTGGAAAAACCAAGGCCTCTTTGATCTTAACCCTTCGTCCGGTGAAATAAAAGAAGTCCTCATGGACTCGGATCATCTTCCATTGGTATAATGATTCATATTTCCCAAAATATGTGAGCTCATACATTGAGAAACTCCTACTTGCTTCAGTAATTTTTCACCAACGTTCTATACATTGGCATATCATCCACTGTGCACTTGTTGGTCTTTTTATTTAGCAAAGTTTCCAAGTATCCCTTATTTTCAGTCATATGGTGGTCATAGTCACTTATTTTTCATTTGAGGATGGGAGTCCCACTCTTGTCCAACTATTACACCTTTTAGGTACTACATCTCTAAAAAATTGCTCTCAGGAGTATTTTCAAATTCAACTTCTACCTTCTTCTTTTCCTTCGTACTGTTGCAGTTGATTTCTTCAATGCCATCATAAAAATTATACCTTTTTCATCGTAACATGTAGACTAAATCCCTAGCTCCAATTTACGTTCTCTAGCTTGAAACCACGTGCCCTAGCTCCTTCTCAATGTTTCTTCTTCATTCAAACCCTTCACCAATGGGGATGTAATCCTCTTCCATGTAATATTCTTCTCTCCACATCTGGTTTCACAACGCTCTACACCACAACAAAATTATCTCAGCTCGGTCACACTTAGCTCGCTCAAACAATTGTGATCACAAATGTAATAATGAACCCGCATCACATCCTAATATATATTTTCAAAAATTTAGTGCATTTATTGCTCCTTAAACTACTTACAATCCTCTCATTAATTGACCATTTTCATAATATCTATGCGGTACATCTTCCTACCTAAGCTATAACCTTCTAGTATGCCTTCCTACCTTCGGCTCTGAGACTTATCTTCAATGTGCTTCCATGCGCTCGAGTACCTTTCCATTGTGCCTTCTCTGGTAGTTTCCATGACTGCTACTTGCTACTTACCTTGTGTTATATTTTTCCCTCATTTATCTCAATCTATGGTCATTTTTTAGAAGCAATCTCTTTCCTAATGACTCATTTCCACATTGAACTAGCACGTGTAATAGTTTTGTTCTCATGTATACCCAGTTGTGAATAACCACCCCACACCAATGGTATGTGTAGTCCTCTATGCATAAAAATACTTTAGATGGTAATTAGCTTCCAACGTGTAAACGCGCTTATTACACAAAACACCAAACTAAATTGACAAAGCATAGCGACGAAGAAGGAAATACAGAAAGGAAAACCTATTCTAACTGGAAATATTGCCTTATTACAAACACCAAGAAGACTTATTTATAATAAGGCTTCAACCCACACCCATTGAAATAATCACGTAATTGTATTCCATCAAGCGTCTCTAAGCTGGAAAACATTAGATTCAAGTATATGAGTGATAACATACAGTCCCATCCAATTCTCTTTAAGCTTACGGATGGCACAAAAACTTAGAATCATAGAGAAATACCATCTATCCAATCTCAATATTTTTTTCCATGATGTGCCTATCATAACATGACTTTTGCCTAGCCTTCTCCGCTTCTAACTCCAACATGTTATGGTGCGCCTCTCATCTAATCTGTATCAATTTATCAATTCTTTCTTCTAATGTTTTGTTATCAACTAGACCTCCAGTGCACGTAATACATAAAGAAGGTAACATGAATTTCACGGGAAGAACTACTTCTTTGAAAAACACCAACTGAAATTGTGAATCTTTGTTCAACCTTTGTATTTTGTTCTATACGCCAAAGCATGGCATAAAATTTATCATCCCAATCTTTCCTTCTAACATCACAATTATCTATCAATGTCCAAAGCTCAAAATCTTGTTAAAGGTCTCGGAGTTCCATTTGCACGAGGATGATAGGTTGTGGTCTTATGATGCTTAATCATAAATTTATCTAGTAGTATCATGATTGTCTCATTCAAAAATGTGTACTCCTATCACTTGTCAAGATTAGTAGGAATCCATACCTGTAATAACATTTTTTCATAAGAACCTAGTTGTTTTAGCTCTTTGTAAAATCCTTGGTAGGTGTTGCTTCTTCCCACCTTATAAAATAATCTGTGAAATTGATGATGTAGCGTGATCTAGCTCTATGCGTAAGTCTATAGCTCATTTATCAAATGGCACTACACTAGGAATAGGTCTTTAAGGCATTTCATCTCTTTGCCCGGGTTTACAAGGCATTGTTAGTGATCACACACCTTACAATATATTTTTACAATCTTTGTAGAGGGTATCACACCATAATCTAACGAGTAGAATCTTGCATGCGGTGGCATCACTGTATAGTTCCCCCCTGTAATACCACCATGAGCCTCTTCCATGATATTTGTGCACTTGTGCTCTAGTACACACTGGTGCAAGACTTCATCTCGGCCTAATTTGTATAGGTCACCACTAATCAATATAAAAGGTTCCACGTGAATTTCAAGTTGTTTCTTCTCTACGGATTTCATTGCTTCTGGCACCATACTTGTACATAAAAAGATAGTAATATCCTCCATTACGAAGGCTCGCATTATAACTTGTATAACTATGCATCGGCATTGTATCTTCAATTTTTGTGTTTCCTCCCTAACTAACTTCTTGATAAATTTTCTAGGCGAATTACTTTTACCTGGTTTTACCACAACTATGAAATCAAATTCTTGGAATAAAATCACCCATCGACATATGAGCCACCTTTGTAAAACAAGCTTGTTTACCAAGTATTTCAATGTCATGTGATTAATATAAATTACAAATGGTGTTCTTAGCATGTATTTTCTAAATTTACTTTGGTCATAGATCATTGAAAGGCTTTGCAGACTCAATAATTATATAATTCTATTGCGTAAGAGTCAACTTTCTACTAGCAAAACAGATAGGATGATCTATAATTCCTTCTCTAGCTTGAGCTAACACTACGCCAATGGCCATGCTAGAGGCATCCACATGTACATGAAACAATTGGTTACATGAGGGAAAATGTGGAATAGGCATTATAGTAAGTCTCTCCATCAATGCCTTAAACGCAATTGTTGCGAGTTCTCCCCAATAGAATGTTCCTTTCCCTTTACTAACTCTTCCAAGGGTGCGGCAATCCTAACATATCCTTTGATAAATTTCCTATAATATTCGCAGTGTGACCCAAGAAGCCATGTACCTCACTCTAACCGGTAGGGTCTTCGATCCTACAATAATTGTAACCCTATCTAGATCCACTTTGAAAAACCTTCCTTGTAGATGATGTGCCCAAACAAAGTGGCAAAATGTGTAGCAAACACACACTTATTGATGTTTAAAGAGATGATTAATTTTCAACATCTTTAAAACATTAAGCACAAATTGTCACAATGATCCTTAACAAGTCCATACACCATCTAATCATCCAAGTAAACATGTAAGAAGTTGTGAATAAAATCATGGAATGCTTGAAAAACTATGTGCAAAAATACAGCAAGCACGTTTTTTTAGATCAAAGGGCATCACAATATATGAAAAAATTCCCCATTCAATGGTGAAATTATTTTCTCTTGGTCCTCTTATACACTGCGAACCTAATGATACCCGGACAAGCCATACAGTAAAATAATAGATTTTGTGCCTGCTACGCCTTCTAATATCTCCTCTCTGTGAAAGGTGTAGGAAAAGTATCAATGAAACATGCAGCATTCGGTTCCCCTCGTAATCCACACAAATCCTAATCTAACCATCTTTCTTTATACTAATGACCATGGGGCTAACCCACTATGATTCTTTTAGGGGCTTGATGATGCCAGATTTCAACATCTTGTCAATTTCTTCCTTAAATTTTACGTGCATGTAAGGTTCATTCTCAGAGAGTCTTTTTCTAACCGAGCGTGCACCTTCCTTAATCTTAATCTTCATCTCTCCTAATGATTCATGCACTCCTTTTAATTCATGGTATCCCTAGGAAATAAGTCCTTAAAATGACGTAGTAACTCAATGATTTTTTCCACTTCAGAATCAATCCAATAATACCCAATTGTTTCCTCCTTAGGCTCAGGATCTATGCCAATGTTTACATTTTTGGTCTTCATAGGTTCATGATAGGCATGAAAATTTTTATCCACACTATATACTACCTCGTGCATCGATTGAATGATATATATCCAAATCTTCTACTTCCTCATCATCCACTATGTAGACCATCTTTCCTTTTTCTTTCCCAAAGAAAGCATGCTTAACTATTGCGGCATTTGTCTCTTCTTCTTTACCAAAGTGCACTCCTGAATGAGATCTTCTCCCTTTGCACTATCTCCCATAGTCAAGTGCTTGATAACCCTTAATGCCTCTTCCACTAGAGGTTTACTAGAGAAGTAGTCAAATGTCCAGACCATTCTGCAATCAAATCCTTCTAATTTCCAGTCTCTCTATGTAGCTCCGCATATACATACCAAGCACGTGTGCAGCCTTGTAAAGTGGAATAAATTTTGTGCACCCATAGCGAAGGTGGTAAAGCTTCCTCACCCTTTATCTAGAGCCTATCACGGTGTTGAATGTGGTGATGAACGGGTTTATTACCATGATACATGCATATTTGATTAGGTGTATTGCTCTTGAAAAACTAAGTTGTGAGAGAATTCTGATTTCATTCCATTCTTCAAGATTATCCTTATGGACCACCCACCAATGCACTATTGTCCCACATAGGGTATATGCTAACATATTTCTTCTTTCAACCTAGTTTGTCAACTGTTCCTCCATGGTGCGTAGGAATACCGTAGGGTCTCCCTCTCTAGTGTACTGAGGTACAGAGTTGTTGCCTATCCTCTTAATATAACGAGGTCTATTCTCTACGCAAATGCACTCCTTACTTTGCGCCCAACCATGTCATAAGTTTCATGAGCCAAATTATCATAAGAAATACTTGTTGTATCACTAATAGATTGTGTATCTTCCCATTGGAGAACTCCTTCCTTAGATGGCTTGAGTACTTCAGGGTCCCGAATGATGCGTACATAAATCCTATTCAAATCTTCTTCACTCAAAGGCTCAACATAAGGCACAAATTTCCCATACGTTAAAGGGATAATAAATCTTTCCTCCTTATTCTCAGTACTTATATATGCCTTGTTGAACCATAGATCAACATTATTTACGTAGCACTAAGGGCACCCAAGGATATTTGGAAAACTGTCTAGTTCTGCAAGTGCTAAAACCTCAAAGTCCCCAGTAAACTTGGCCCCTTGTATAGTAATGGATGCATCTTTTAAAACTTTGATGGGAGTGGCCTTAGTTTGATTGGCCATGAATAGTACATTAGGAGATGGCTGCAATGGAGGTCTCCCCATATATACCCATGCATCCAAAGTAAGCACATTTACCTCCATGCCTGTGTCAATCAATATATTACTCAAGAGCCATGCTTCCACAAAAATAGTTAGAGTGATCTCCTTGTCATAATCTAAGCTATGAGGGGTGAGTATTTTGCATCAAGGATCGACTTCCATTTTCAATACCCATGTGTGGGGTGTTTCCCTTTAACCAATTCCCTAGTAATGGAGTGATGTTCTCTGGCGTAGCATTTTTCATAGCTCCTTCAAGTCATCAATATTTGACTCGACCATCTCTCTTTGCCTTTTTATGTTCCATCTTTCATGATTGCTCCTTTAAACAATGTATTTCACCTTGAATATTTCTGAGTACCTCCATGGTCTCCTGATAAACATCCTTCGATACACGGGATCCATATACCTTGTATGTAAAATTTCCTCCTTGGTGATGTTAGGATTCTATTGTAATGTTTCACTGGCATGCGCAACTTCGGTGCATGTAATAATCTTCATAGGTAATACCTCTGGTTTCAGTGCCAACTTTGGCATCCACTAATTTTCCACAACGTGTTGTATCCTAACCATCCTTGTGCCCTTGTTTTCATGTTTATGCTTCTTGTTAAGATGCTCATATAGGTCCGGGAATTCCTCATAGCTATGACTCTTCCCACAAAAAGAACAAGTAATATTTTGAGGACATTTGCACCTATAGTGGTCAAGACATTTGCATGTAAAGAACGTCTACAAGGAAACTCACGTTGTCTACCACCACAGAATTGACCATTGAATCCACCATGGTATCCTCAACCTCTGCCACATCCTCCTTCATAGTGCCCCTCATTCCAATCATAGCACGCTTGATTGTGATCTTGATCATGTTACTCGATACTCCTGTCTATCACACACCAATATCTATAGCATCATGGATCTGACCAATCAACATACTGATCTTACGTATCATGAGTCATGGATCGTAAACTCTTATAATAACAAGATACATTCTTTCTTATCACACATTCTAATAATGAGAAATGGCTGGTGTCATGGTTTAGATGACATATCTCACATTATAGAAATAATGAACGCACTAACTTACGAGGAAAACTATCCTTGGTGTGCACTTTTACTTCACATTCTCGTACACCAAATTCCAGTGTGCATCTCATGTGTTGAATTCACCGATAGTTTCTCCAACTACTTTTCCATAGTTGTAATCTATGCTTCCAAGAATGGGCTAACTCCAATATCTATACTTCTAACTGCCTCAACTTGAAAACTTCTTCAAGTGCTTCACCTAGATTAGTGTATGTCTTATGTGACGACGACCTTATAAAAAGCGTGATCGGACCTTCAACAAACCATTGTGCATGATGGATTGCATGAATATCATAAGAAATCTTAAACAAAAGTTTTTAAAACAAACATCATACTCCTGAAAACTCTCAGTAGTGCCCTACTTAATATCCTTGAGTGCGCTTATACTCTTCTACTCAAATTCATGGATATAGAACTCTTTAAGGAAAGCATATTTTAATGTTGCATAATCTATGCAAGTTTGATCAGGTTCAAACTTCCTATACCAACTATGTGTGCATCCTTGTAATGTAGTTGCAAATTGACTTGCCTTGTGCTCAAATTTCGTGATCCCTTTTTTGCACCACAATATCTCACACATGTGCATGTCTTCAGCAACATCTTCTATGCCCCTATACTCTGGAAGATGGAGATACATCTTTCATAAATATTTGATGGTTGGTGACAACCTTGTCCACCGATCAGAACCTCCTATGTTACATTTTCCTCTAGTACCAAGAGAAAATAGAACTAGAGCCACCTATACCCCGATCCTCCACCTATAGCCGGAAGTAGACCAGAAAATGTACTTTCCTATGTCCCAACATTAGTACTAAACTGAACTCCTATAGTTTGCATGGTGGTACTACTCCCAAAAGTGAGTCCAAAATTCTACGTGCTCAAATTTTGTGTTGATGATGCACCTAAAAAGGTACCTCCAAAAAAAAATGAATACATTTTTCGTGTCATGGATGTACTTGCTATGTGACTTACTCCTAATTCCCTGTTGCCCAAATTAGCTTGTTGACTATTGGATGTACTAGATACTGGAAAACCAAGCACAAAGGCTAGGTTTCCAAGTAGATTGATTCTTGTCTACGTCCCAGGTAATCTCTATTGGCACGCTCCTTGTGAGGTTGAGGAGGGTTCCCTGTCATGATTTCCCAAATGGGGGAGTTCCAGATGCTCTAGCTCCATGCCCTCTACATGAGCTCCAAATCCTTCATGAGCCATCTCTTTCCTCAATACCATCTACTCTACAATATCCCACTATTTCTCCATCTCCCTTTTGTGTGCCTCATTATACGTAAGCTTCCTTTCTTCTCTCTTCCTTTCTTCTTCGCTAGGTCTGCCATCTTTCACCAAACCTACTCCTTCCCCGTGCATGATGGAGTTTAGCTAGCCATCGGTTTTCTTCCAAGTTAAGGGTCACCATCAAGATCTTGACGATCAGCGGGATGCCTTATAAGTAAGTTCCCCAGGATAACGTAAAAATTGGAACTCGGCCTACCTTCGGGCAAGAATAAGTGGAAATTGAGTACTCCAAAGTATAGTTGTTCAAAACACCATGGAAACAAGTATCCAAAGCGCGTGTCCAAATCAAATCAGCATCATAAAGGGCCTAAAATTCCTCCTACATCTAGATAAGTGTGTGATACCTCCAATTCTATTTAGATGCATAAGTAGCTAGCCACTAAATGCGAGTTCTACCCGAGAAAATAGCAAAGAAGCTCTCGTATAAATAGTCATATAGATTTTGTTCCATAGACGTGTGTGCATCAAACTTAGATCCAATGTTGAACCTCCATGTGTACTCTTCTTCTAGATCTTTTATCCACTCCTCAACACTTGCTAGGGTCAACCGGTATGTCTTCATCATGAACCATCCTGAAAAAAATGAAAAAGAGGTCTTGGAAACAAAACCAATGATGTAGCCTAGAATCCACCACAATCAACCCATGCATGTTGCCACATCACTCAGCCTTAGATGAGTGCTCACCAAAAGTTCACAAAGGTACCAAGCCCCTCTTTAGAGTTGCTTTTATAGGATATTAACATGTTGAAGATAGAGCATATTTAGAACCATAATAAGCACAAACATTCCAGAGAGCAAATTCCAGATCTAGATATTAAAGAATCATGAATTAAACAATAAACATAATGAAATAAACCATACAAGAACCAATTACAATCATGTTTAATACCTTTATCTAGCCAATATACTCCATTATATTAAACATAATAAATACAAAAGCTTCTTGCAATTAATAGTATCACCCTAAGTCATGTGTGCATCACATCCAGCAACATAAATTTACAATAACTCATACACATTAACTCTTGTGAGACTAATACATACTTATATGGGTGGGGAATTTTGCTACACCACTTACGCACTTCTCAAAATAGGTCGCATGCTAAAAATAGCCATGTGTCTTTACAATAATATGCACACATGCAAGTGCGCTAATAATAGATCTCCTACGGTGGTGACAAAAGTAATCCTATTATTATCTCAAACTCATGCATGGTGCTTAGTGAACTCTCATCCCTAAAATAGCATTTGTGTGTCGCGCAAGTCTCCATCTCGTTTTGTGCTCTGCACGCTATCTCAAAAAATAGCCCGTAACTATGAAAAGGGCTAAGACACAAATCAACTTGTCCAAATGCACATTTCCTTTCCTATCCTCCCGCACCTTCAAATGTGCCTTGTTCCCACGCGTGAATATTTTGTGTGCCATCTCCTTAGTTTCATACTTTTTCTTCTCAACAACGTGGTGTGGAAGAACCTCCAAAGATGACGAGAAAAATACACACCAACAAGAAAATTAGACATTACCAACACTTGGTTTCCTTTACATTGACATTGTTTTTTTGTTTCATATTATCATTCTTTTTATTTTGAGAATTATCCCTTTACTTTTGAACATTACACAATGTGTTACTCAAATCATTATTTCTTGTTTTATCTTTGTAGCTCTTTGGACATTAGCACCCAACAAGGGATACGAGTGCTCATGTGTTATTGACCCCTCTGTGTGCTTTTATCCTTTCCCCTCTTTTTCAATGTTTAAAATTCCACATCAATTATCATCTTTTATTGACTTTACTTATCACTTTGGGTCATATTTTAGGGTTTTAGTGATGAAATTAAATAAAAGGAATCATATATATGACCTACTATCTATTTTAAAGGGCAAGAGGACAACAATGCAATTTGGGCTATTCTAATTCCATCACATAACATGACTTTTGAGGGTGTGCTTCCCTACAAAAACCTCATTTTGTACATATAATATATGGGGAAACCAGTTTCCCCTTTCCTTAGTCATAGTATTTCATATTCTAAAAATTCAAAAACATTCAAATATTATTAAAAATACAAAAATATTATCTCGGATCTTGGTTAGATGTATCCTTTCTTTCTTATATTTTATGTTATGTTTTTTGTGTCACATAACCTTGATTCATAGTATGTTGTATAATTTTACACAAGCACATTCACATGGTCCTTTGAGGTCAATACTGATCTATCTATAGGTTATCTCAAATGTATGATGTTTAACACTATTTTCTACTAGTCGACTTAGGCTCCTGAGGTCATCTACCTTTCCAAACATTTTCCATATTCAAGTGGTATCATTACAATATATACTACTTTTATGTCTATTTTCTGATTTATACATTGTGACAAATTATCATTTCATCTAACATGTTAATGGGTACTTCATGTGTAGCATTTGTCTTCTAAGCTCACTTCTAACCATGGTTATCGATTTTCTTGTACATTTTATATGTTTATCTCTTGATTGGCATTGTTTGTGGTCTATACCCTATGCATGATTATTTTTTCTAGTATGTCCCCTAAGGATTTGAGTTTCTTTCGACATCCTAATGGGTGTCCCATGTATTCCACCATCTATATGTTATATCTTTGTTATGTTACTCCGTGTTTTAACTAGTTTCTTTTAGGGTAAGTGCATGGAAATGGGGGCCAAAAGGGGGTCTTAAGTGGACACTTTTTATTGAAAAATAAAAACTTCAACTTGTATGAGTTATTTGAGATAGTTACACTCAAAATTTGAAGATGTTATAAGAACATGAATTATAGCATTTTGAGTCTAGTTTTTAACTACTAATGTTTTATGAAAATTGTTAAGTGGGTTAAATATCTAAAATGTCAATAGGTGCTCCTGTTTTTGTAAAAAAAGTAATAGACAGTCATTCGTGCCCCCTCATTTGTGAGCACTATTTAGTATTTTTGAAAACCCTTTGGTAGAAAGATAGATAGGAGCATCTAGTTTGGGATAGATTTTTTTAGATTTTTTTAGTGAGTATTTATTTTTTATGATTTTTCAAGTACAAAGATTTTGAAAATTAAAAATAATGGATTTCAACCGTTCTCCACTAACTACCTTAAAAATATCAAAAATTAGAATTTTTTTAATATGTATAGAATTAGGCCTAGTTTGGGACTATATAATTATTTTTCAATTTGGAGAAGTGAACAAATATATACATAACAAAACATAAGCGTTTATTATCAATAAAAATATAGGTAAAAAATACATAGCTTGAAATAAATATAAATGGAAACCTTAGAATAGACAAAAAAATATAAAAAGTATATATTTAGAAAGAGGATAGTTTTCTTTACGTTGTAGGAATATTTTTAAGAAAGATAGAAAATGTTTTTGTAGGATTTATCATGGTGGAAGGTGAGTTTTTGCATATTTTTTCAAAAACATGTAGGTTGTTGTGTTGTTACAGGTCCAAGGCACGGGTTTAGGAAACCAAAGCAATTCCAAGCCTATCTGATCTTGGTTAGTGTGCATAATAAAGGGATCGCATACGTGTTAAAACATATGTGTGTTATAATGTGTACATATTCATTAGAGTATATGCATTATATGTGTTTTTGGCAAGCTATTATTTACGAAATAAATGTTTAAGTGTAAGAGAAATATTATACTTTAAATTTATTTTATTAAATATGAGACTTTAGGGTCACTTTACACCTTATTAAACTAGTCTCAAATCTCCATGAGTCATGGTTTAGGAGATAGTATTTTATAATCTAATTTGGTCAGTACATAGGTAATTTTTCAGGATTTTAGCATTCAACCTAAATCTTTTAGCATTTAAATTCTACAATCAATGTCTATATTGAAAACGAATATAGTCATTGTATACGTTTTGGGGCCTTTTATATTGAACACTAAAATTTGTAGGAGTTTTGGATGTGCTAAAATTATATTTTACAAACCTCAAAACTATCAAAGGAAACAACAAATTCTCAAATATATGCACTCATGAAATGCCTTATAATACATAACAAATCAAAACACATGTGTTGGACATAGTGTCATTGGTGTTTTCATTAATGTCAAGTTACATTGATGGAAAAGGGTGTCCAGGTGGCATAGGAGTCAACATGAGGTTTCAATCATCAAGAAGCATGAAGGTTGATTAGTAGTGCCCTATTTTGGTGTCATGAAGTGTTGCATTGGTGAAGTGGCATGGTGTCTAGGAGTGAGTGTATGTTCTTGATGCATGGTTTAAGAAATTAAGGTGTTTTTATGATCTCCAAAGGTGGTCAAAGGTTGATATGGTCTCTAACTAGCATGGAAACTGAAAATTTTCAAGCATGACAACTAAGCCCTTAATTTAAAATAAGTATTCTCAATCATTGTACATCCTTCCTCTAGTGATGTAGGAGGATCTTTTTAATAATAAAATTTTGCTTTCTTAGGTGACTATGGGTTTCTTAGGTCCACTTGATATGGTCTTAGATTGTACTAGTCCATTTGGATTCCATATGCAAGAATAAGGAATTTCCCTCCAAATGTATAATTTGAATAAGAGCATAAGGATAGAGTATTGAGTGGTTAGTAGGTAAAGGAAGCAATGTACAATCATGTTTATTTCTTGTGGTATCGGGACTAACCATGAGAAATGGTTGTCTTAGGAAAATTTTTGATAAGGAAGTTGTATCTATCATTGAGGGAGTGGTGTTATAATGTTTTGAATCCTTGAGGAATAGGGGAAAATTCTTATACAAATTTAATCAAGAAGACCTATTGATTGTCTTGCATAGTGCCATAAAGAAGCCTAGATAGAGTAAGGGTTTGTATGAAAATCCTTAAGTGAAAGAGGAATAGTTGAGTGATTTGCATTAGTGATTAGGAGAGGGGTAAGCACACTAAGAAGAGTGAAAATAATATTGAGTAAAAGTCAAGGTGAAGATGAAAAATAGAGTTGAGAAGATTGTTTAGATTTTGAGTAAGGAGTCTTACAAGGCCAAAAATTAAAAATCTAGCAAGATGATGGATAAAGGAGTAACGCATCATTAAGGTGTGCTTGAGTAAGGTGTATGGGTTTTTTTAAGTTGAATGTAAGGTTAACACATGTAGTAAACCATTGAACCATTCATTTTTCTTTCAAACCCTAACTAGACCTACTTGAAACAATGCAAAAGGATAAAGTTAAATTGGGAAGTTGTAGTTTGAGTTGAAGTTATATTAAGAGGATTACGGGGTACTCTGCATCATCTAGCCATCTTATCATCATTTCAACCTTTACCTTGCCTGGAAGGAAATTTCTAAAAATATCATTCAGTGTGTTTCACCGTGTAGGGAATAGTGTCTAAAGTGATTGATCAACTCATTTATTTTTTATGAGAGACTACTTCCTCTTAAGGCCTAAAAGGCTATTTTTGGCCATTTGTAGCTAATGAAAACCCTCTGGAAGTGTTTAGATTTAAAATATAAATCATATGAGGGTGATTTTATATAGAATTGAATATGTATAAGTAAATTTAGGAAACTTTAGGAAATAAAATCTCATTCAGGAGCAACTTGTTTAAGAAAAGGTTTTCGAGATACGAGGAATGAAAAATAAAATGATGAAAGCTGATTTCTTTGGATGATTCCAAAATTTATGGAAATATTTAGGATGAAAATTGGAAATATATTATATTACTCTACAATTTTAAATAATCATCATTGATTCAATTCTTAAATACTTCTTGAGGTACTTCAAAACTCTATAGGTACCCTCCTAATTCAATATGAAATAGGGCCTAAATTTTGAGTTACTGAGTTTAATTATATTTTTAGAATAGTTTTATTGATCGTGAAATGTGATTTAAAATGTTTTGGGAAGTATGGAGGTAAAGAACATGTAAATCATCCTAAAATTTCATTCAAGGATTCATCCTCTATCTGCAGGAAACCTATTTCCATGAGGAGAAACTTGAGAAAAAATGTATCCATGTACTATAATCACACTTCCACCCAGGTGTCATCTTTGTCAATAAATTGAATTGTGAAGGAGTCATCATGTTAAAAGGTGAAATGTTGAGCTCAAGGAGTGACTTGATGATCATCATATCCTGACTTTGTCATTATACCCAAATCTCTCCAAAGAATAAGATAAAATGAGCTAGTCGGCCACCAGAGGTATTCGGGACCATAATGTGTGAAGTATTAAGGCATAATCTATATCCATGAGAGACATATGAGAAAATAAGTATATGAGAATCATGAATTTGATTCCATGAAAGGATGATTTTAGAGCAAGGAAAGGTGAGGGGATGATCTTCATATGGAGCACCATGTTTCTAATAATCGAAATCATCCGAGTTCACTTGATGCAAATCACTTGGTATTATTCGTAAAAAAACTAATTAAACACCTAATAGTGTGATCACACCTTAAGAAGGGGAAAATTACAATCAGCTCATTTTGGCCATAGGTTAGGAATCCCATTCAGGGAGAAATCCTCTATCTACAAAGTGAGGATCTCATTTTAGTAAGAAGTAGAAAAACATCATAGAAATGATTCGTGGTCACTAAAGTGAATTATGGACCAAATTTCAAAATTAGTACCAATTCAAGCAGTGGTAGGCAAAAAATCCAATCTAGAAGATCAAAAAACCTAAAAAATGACTATGATTTAACAAAAATTAAATAAAGTGTGGATTTAATTTGTTAAATTATTTTTATGATCTGATAAGAAAGATGTGACAACAAAGTACATAAATTACTCAAGAAAATAAGAAAAGGAAGTAAAACCCTAAGTGCAATAGAGAGTTAGGCTACTTAGCTGATTTTTAAAATATCATGGCAATGTGTGAAGGTAGAAGACTAGTAGAACGGCGGTACATGACCTCAAAACAGAACCTAGAAAAGTCCGGGGAATCTAGGAGAAGCAGGGGACCAAGGTGATCCAAAACCATTGTTGTTTATTTCTATATGGTTGCACTTATGATCGTTGATGTCCCCTGATAACCTACAATAAAGAGATCACCTACAAAACCCTCAAAAGAACATCAAATCCTTTAAAATAAAGATGTAAAATGAGGGTTTAGATTGTTCTTGGCTTTCAAGAAATTGATCTTGTGATTTGAGAACTACTCTACATCTCAAACTCAATGTATTTTTGTGTATGTGTGCCAAATCGTGGCCTAGGTGGCTCTTGTGCATGTCACACTTGATAGCAAAAAAGTATATAGATGTAAAAGATGTAGTAGATGTGTGCATGTAATAAAATTAATTTCCATCCTATGTGTGTGATGATGAGAAAACTGCCATGTTGTCCTTTGTAATGGTTTTATATGAATGCAAATATGCTCTTGAGTTCTTGTGAGATGTAACCTTAGGTGATAGTATAGATACTTAGAGCTTGGTCCCTTAATTTGGTCACATAAATTTATATTTATATGCTTCTCTTCTTCAAATTTCGTAATTGATCACTAAAAGTCTGAACCTTAAGAGATAGGGATGCCCAACGGCTAGAAAGGACCCAAAAATGAGTGAGCAAAGTACAAAGAGGTCTAGGGCACCCAGAGGGGATGAGGGTGCCTAGGCATCTGGCATCCTAGCTGGCCACTTGTGTCAGCGCTAGAAATGGTGAAGTATGAAAGGTCATATTGGGCGGTGAGATTTGTAATGTCAAGATGGAGGATATAAATAAAACTAAGAGGTGAGTATAATGATCAATTAGTACTTTTCTCTCATAAGAAGCATATGAATAGTAGTATGTGATTAAGACCTAGTAATGTACCCAAAGTGCATGATTTAGTGTCTACATTTGCCCCACTTTATGTTGGTGAGAGAAAGCTTGGTAACATAAAGTAGATAGAGATGCGTACCTGATAACCATGTAGATTGATGTAGAAGAGTGTCTTTGAGATGAGAAAAGCATGAAGTGATAAAAATTGAAGCGTTGATGCTAAAGAAAATGGAGTAAGAAGAAAAGTTATGGGAATGAACCTAGGGTGAAAAAAACATGTATATGTGATGTTGTAGCCATTGATGATGTTCTTGGACCGTGGTGGTTGTGTGTTGATGTTGACTACCGCTTCCCATAAGGATGGACCTACAAAAGAGAAGAATGAACAAGTAGTCAAATATGTGTATATATATGTAAAAATGCATGTAAAAAGTGTGTAAAAATGTGTAAATAGTAAAAAAAGGAACATGTGCACCTGATCCATGATGAGAAAAAGTGATAGAAAGGATCCTGAAGATGTTGATGAAGAGTGATTTTTTGGGTGATCTCATGCCACGACAGAAGTAGTGTAGGGAGAAAGGTCTAGTATTTTTCTCCAAACTTCAACTACTTCTCGAAGTAGAAACACCACCGTATATGGTGTGTACAAGTATGATCCAATGTGATTAAGTACAATCAAATGTGATTGCCAAGTGTTGAAGGACAACCTATCCTATGAAAATCCTCACTAATGATGTTAAAAATTATCTTTGAATTGAAAAATGTTGTGTATCTGCCCCCTGGTCTCAAGTTCTCGAGAAGGGAAAGAAGCACCTAGGCACCCAAGTATGATTCTTGGCACTAGTTTTTGTGATCAAATAAGGACCCAAGTCTAATTCTGAGCCCTATCTGAGTCGGTAGACTGTGTTGAATCTATGTTGTATTGTATTGAACTATGAATGTAGACTGTTGAATTGAATTGAATCTGTAACTCTTTGAATGGGGTGACAGATTCATCAAATAGATTGTCCCCTCATTTGGGGTGCATGTGACATAGTTATGAGGATGCATCCCAAGAGAGGACATCATGCTAAAGTGATACTACTATGTAGGATGGAATTTTATTTGTAGAAACCAAGGAACATGCAAACAATGGCTAGAAGATAAGTGTTAGTGTAGACAAACATGTATATAGAAAACAATGTAAGCTACCAAGCAAGAATACAATGTAGACCATGAAAATCAGATTACAAACATGGGACACCTCTTACAATTTCACAAGACAATCAAGGCCACAATGGTCAAAAGCATACAATGTGCACAAAAGATAAAGCATAGGGAAAATCCCAAAAATAATGGAAAATAAGAGTAAGCAAACATTAGATAACCATGGTGAAAAATAGGTCCTACAAGGAAAATTCTGCACATGAAGCACCCATTAGCATGTTAGAAAGATATAAAGTATGTCAAATCATGTATAATCTGATATAGTAATGTGTTATGTATAATAATGAAATAATAGCACCTGAAATGTGTATGAATGTGGATGTCCCTAGAGCCCTTTGTGAGACTAGTATGAGGTATTCCCATAAGCATCCATGTTGTGTGTAATGATCTTTGTAAAGTATGTTATCACAACTAGAAAGAAATTGAATGTGTATGTGTATATGATAAAGATAATGACATACAAGATATCTATCTAGCATGTGTAATAAAGTTTACATGTAAGCATAAGTGAGTAAGAACTATGTGCAACCAAGATATGCAACATGTTATGGATGAGATGAAATGGAATGCAATATGAGTGTGATAAGGGCAGCGTGCCCCCAAGTACAGATGTAGGCATGAGTGGAAGTAGGTTCATTTATAAAAGATCCCTCAGTTGTCAAGAATGAACCATATAGGAAAAGTGTGCCATCGGGAAAGGTTTGAAGGATGTGTTGATGTGACCTAAAAAGCATGGGGCATACAATGGATTGATGGTGAAGAATTTTGTGCAGATTACAAAAGAGAGATACAAATGAAACACTAGAAAATATTGATTAGGAAGACCAAGCATGATGATGTAGCTTAGAGTGTAGATCATAGAATGTGTGAATAAGAGGTAAAAATGTATTGTTTGTGAAGCGTGGAGCATAAATTGTAGAATAGCATTACATGATGGGATAGCTAGAATGATGTAAGTGTTAGGAAGTGAGGTTAAATTTAGGTTGAGACCTTCACTAGTCAAGTATGAACCATGAGACTAGAGTGTGTCATCATGTAGTGTGCGTTGTAAAGGTTTGATCATGATTCGTAGAGTGTAGAATAGATTAAAATGATACGTAGGTAGAATATGTTAGAATGATGTAGATTGTAAGTGTGTAGGTTGAATGTGTCCAATGTAGAGACATATAGTGTGCAACACAAGATATATAGAGTGTGTAGAATGAGCAGGTGTAGAAATCACAAAGTGCATATGATGTGTAATAGATGCAAGAAGAGGATGTTGTAGATGTGTAAAATATCTAATATGTAGAAAGTGCAAAGTGTGTATGATGTGTAGTAAGAAGATGATGTCAAAGATGTGTAGAGTGTGAAATGTGTAAAAAGAAGGATGTGTAATAGATCAAAATTATGTAGGAAGCGCATAATATTTATGATGTGTAGGAAGAAGAAAATGTTATAGATGTGAAATGTGTAGTGTGTGAGGTTCATGTAATTATTCCCTCAATAAAGTCAAGTGTGAACCATACCACAATGGTGCGTCATTAGGAAATGGTGATACTAATGTATGTAGATGTGTATGCTGAAGTGAGAGACTAGATGTGAAGTGATGATAATATAATATGTGTGTTGATGCTAGAAGGTGTGATAAATAAGTGTGATGCCCCCAGAATGTGTAAGTGATTGAGATCTAGTTAATGACGCTAAGTGGAGCAATGTAAGGAGTAGTTTCCTTAACATAAGTAATTGGGCATAGAGGTGGTGATGCTTTAAGAGATGTGCATGGTGGTGGCTTATTTTACAATGCTATAGAATACTTAAGTGGAGGCCATGATGAACTAAGATTTAGAGGAGTTTTATTAGAATGACTTGGTAATAATGTAGATGATTTATCAATAGGAGGTGATGGATAACAAACCCCGAGAGGTGGTTTCGTAGTTTGAATTGGTAATGTCGCGAGATAACATGAGTGGAGGAGTGAGACCATGCTTAATAGGAGGTTAAGTCAATTGATTAGGCGAACTTGGTGACCGAAGAAGCTACGTAGAAGTGGTAGAATGATTCTCATTAGACATAGAAGGAGTAGAATTAAGAGTCCATTTGAATGTAAAATTTGTAGATGGGCATGCAATATAATGTTGTGTTGTGAATGAGTGAAACCATTGATGCACATTATGTTCATTGATTCAATGTTAATTACAATATGGATGACCTTGATATTTTACAAGTTGGTAAGGAGGATAGCCTTGAGTAGATGGTAAAGTAATCAACTGATGAATAAGGATATCATTTAGAATTTCATGTCTCTTAGCATTGCGATCAAATGTGAGTGGCTCTAACAATGATAAGACTTGAAGCTCACGATATTAACACATGTAGAAGACATAGAATGAGGATGAGATGTAGAAGGAGAACAAACATGATCTTGAGAAGCATCTTTAAGCTGTTGGATTTCAGATTTAAGAGATATGATCATGGATTCCATAGCAAGAAATTTGTCGTAAATAAAGAATAAAATTATTAAATTGACTCCAATATGGGTTGATTGAATGGAGGATCATGAAAGCTAGGGTCGTCATATAGACAATTGAAAATTGGACTTATTTTTTGTGTCCGTGTATCTTTAGGAAGATAAAAGGAGTCTAAGGATTTTTAGAGAACAGACTGGAAGTCGGGATGCATTTTAAGTAAATTAGACAAAGGAAATTGAGGAAATTTATGAACCATGATATAAGAAAGATGAGGTTCCAAGTGTATTTGACTGAGACGGGTTCACCAAATGATTTAACAAAAATAAAATAAAGTGTAGATTTACTTTGTTAAATTCTTATGTATGTTACAACAAAAAGATATGATAGTAAAGTACAAAAATGACTTAAGAAAATAAGAAAAGTAAGTAAAACCCTAAGTGAAATAGAGAGTTAGGTTACTTAGTTGATTTCGCAAATATCCTAGTAGTGTGCAAAGGTGGAAGACTGGTAGATCGATACTACGGGGCCTCAAAATAGAACCCCTAAAAGTGCGGGAGTGAGGAGGAGGAGAACGGATTACAATGGATGGATTTGTCTTTGGGACGCCACGGTGCTAGGATCCCTTCCTAGGTGTCGAGGTTTGCATATGAGCTCCAGAGATGAATTTCATAGGGTCGTTGGTTGATCTAAAACCTTAATTGTTTGTCGCTAGATGGTCACACTATGATCATTGATGTCGCTGATAACCTGTAATAAAGAGATCACCTGCAAAACCCTCAAAATAACATCAAATCCTAAAAATAAATATGTAAAATGAGGGGTCAAATTGTCCTCAGCTATCAAACAAGTGATCTTACAACTAAGTGCTACACTACATATCAGACCCAATGTAGTTCTATGTGTGTGTGTGTGTGCGGAATCGTGCCCCAGGATGGCTCTTGTGTGTATAGCACTTAATAGAGACTAAAGTAAATAGATGTAAAAAGATCTAGTAGATGTGTACATTGAATAAAATGAACTTCCCTCCTCTCGTGTGATGCAGAAAATTATCCCCTTTCCCTTGTAATGGAGCTAGATGAATGCAAATATGCTCTTGAGTTCTTGTGAGATGCAACCTTAGGTGATAGTATAGATGCTTAGAGCTTGGTCCCTTAATTTGGTCACATAAATTTATATTTATATGATTTTCTTGTTCAAATTTTGTAATTGATCACTAAAAGGCATACCCCTAAGAAATAGGGATTCCCAAAGGCTATAAAAGATGCAAAAAGGAGTGAGTAAAGTACAAAGAGGTCTAGGGTTCCCAGAGGGGACAAAGGCACCTTGGTGCTGACATCCTTGTTGGGAACTTGTGTCCACATCTAAAAATGGTGAAGTATGAAGGTTCAAACTGGGAAGTGAGATCTATAAGGCCAAGAGAGGCTATAAAGGAAACTAAGAGGCCAAGTATAATGATCAATAAGTACTTTTCTCCCATAAGAATCATATGAAATTTAGTATATGATTAGGACCGAATAATGTACCCAAAGTGTGTGATTTAGTGTCTACATGAACTATATGTTTTCAAAAACAAAGATGAACTACATTATATATACCATGAAAGTTGTAGGTCCTTGTTAAAATCTTGAAAATGAGTAAGTACTAACTGATTAGATTTTGAAAAACTATCTTCTAGATTATAACTGTTGGAGCTACAGGACCACTTCCATCAGGTGCAGAGTGACCCTAATTTCTTATATTTACTAAAATAAATTTAAAGAAATAATAAATTATAAATAAATAATAAAATAAATATTATACTTAAAATTTATTTTAGTAAATATGCCCCCTTCCCACTTTCAAAATCATATAACTCAAAACGCGTCGTGTTCCATAACAATAAACGTGTAAACATTTCCTAACACTAGAAACATAGATGTTTTAGGTTTGTAAAATACCAAACCTTACAAAAATAATGCATACACGTTATTTGAAAATGTGTATGAATTTTGGCTAATTTTGAGGTTTTGTCCACTTTTTGCCCCAGTTGATGCACTTATTGATTACATTATGTCGTGCTTGTTTGTTACTAACACTTTTTCTATCTTTATTCCACTTGTTTTGCATGTACTATGGTTATTACAATGCACATTCCCTACCCCTGTAATATTTCTCCTTGAGATGTGCACATGATCTTTAGATTCCATTGTTTGGGCCATGCACACATTTATTAATGTCACACACCCAAAACAAGGGGTGGAAATCATCGAGTGATGACTTCTCCCTTTCAAGATTCTAGAAAACAAAATACATAATGGTACCAAAAAAATTGGTCAAATAGGAGCTAACAAAGTGGTTAAGAATGAGAATTAGACCAAACACATTACAAGGGCAAAAAAATAGAGCAAATAGGAATGGTGGATGCTAGTGTCCCACTAGGAAATATTGTCCTTGGAAAACTTGTATTTTACAAATTCAATAAGTTCTTAAAGAATAGGTTTTCTCGAGAATCCAACAACAAATACTCAAATACAATTTAACTATCCAGTAAAAGGAAAAAAATAGTTTTATGGTTCACACTTTGAGAAAGGGAACAAATTATTATTCTTTCTTTGTTTAAATATTTTCTACCGGTATCAAATAAGGAGTGGAACTTAGGGCATATGCGGGAAATAGATATACCTTGAACAATGTGTCATCAATTACAAGTTATTGTTGGGTTGATGACCATCTACATTAACATTTATCCATGGGGAAGTGTTAATGGATGGAGGGAAAACCTGAAAACTCTCCCAACAATATTACTCTAGTGAAAATACACTTAAATACTTAGTATATTCACATCATTTTAGGAATTGATCACTCTCAACTCTTCTAACAGTCTCCAAGGAATCAAACACATAGGAACAAGTCTTTCTCTCATGATATTACGGTGTATTCTATCCTTGATTAACCTTTTCATATGTATTTCTCTAAGTTAAAGTTAAATTTCATTTATCATGAGCATTGACTATGATTCTCTTCTTTTTGTAGGTCCGTCCTTATCTAAATTAAAGAAAATACAAATGGAACAAGGAGTAATCTCAAGAAAAAGTTCTCAAGAAAAGGCAATACTTAATTACAAACACAAGTATCATTGCACTATGCACATAGGTAACCCCTAGGGTTTTTCATCCCCTTTTAGACTCCATGATACACATACTTAAATTCCCATTTGGCATGTTATTGGTTACAACCTCCTTTGGCTCTCCACAAGGTACACTCTTCTTATCTACTTTATGATACGAAAACTTCATTCACTAGCGTGAAGTGCGGACAAATGTAGATGTGAAATTATGTACTTAGTACTATTACATCACCCCTTTAGTATTTCATTATATTAATGATTCCCAAGCACTAAAACTAGAAATTAAAAAAATTGGTCTTATTTACATTGACATTGTTTTGTCTTTTCATACTCATGTCGTTTACATTTCTAGAATTATCCCTTTACTTTTGAACATTACACAATGTGTTACCCAACTCAGTATTTCTTGTTTATCTTCATATCTCTTCGAGACACTAGCACTCAATAAGGGACAAGAGCTCCCAAGGATAATTTTCCCCTTTGGGAACTTTTATCATTTCCCCCTCTTTCTCATGTTTAAAATTCCATATCAATTGTCATCTTTTCTTAACTTCTACTTAACACATTGGATTATATTTTAGGGTTGTTAATGAAAAACTTAAAAAAGGGAATTATATATATACATGACCTACTATTTATTCTATGGGGAAAGGGGATAAGAAGTTAATTTGGGCTATTACTTTCTATCTACTACTCGGGAAAATGGAACACTAGATGATTATAAATGGAGTGCATTATTCACTATATAGGAAGGGAAAATTATGAATTCCATCACACACATGATATTTGAGAAAAGTAGTTGTAGCCCATTATCGTAGTGAACTGGCACAAGGGAAACCTAGCTTCAATCCTATCACACACACACACACACACACACACACACACACACACACACACACACACAACAACAACAACAATGATTATAAAATTTATTGTAATGCTCGGTGAAAATCACATTGGGCTGACCACCGAGGTCATTTCAACTCAAGCATATGAATATTTTAATCCTTTTAATGTGTGTTTGATCATTGTGCGGAGTAGTTATGGTTTTTTTGAAAGTACAAGTGTGATAAGAAAACCCTACTGGTGAAGTCTTAGAAACACACAATGAAGTAAAATTTACATGATCATACCCTAGAAGAATCATATCCACACTCACTAGTAGGACACTAGTGCCTAGTTGGAACACTAGTGCTCGGGGCGGTCCTATCCCCTTCTAGGTACTTATTTCCAACATAATCATAGGTCATTGTCTTCCAAATGGATCATGTATGGTCTAGATTGATCATGTTCTATCATATTTCCAACTAAGATCGATACACACAATAAGTTATCAACTAAGTTACTCTTAACCTCCTTTTATTGGCACTTATTTTCCATCACGGTTTGTATCTTGTATATTTATGATATTATCTTATTGATATCAATCATTTGATTAAATTTAATTTTGGTAAATTAGAAATCATATCCAATTATCCCTCCATTTTGAGTTGGAAGAGTTGAAAATAGTCCTTTTATATCATAGTGTACCCGACTAGCCCACTACATAATTATATATTGTGATCAAATTATATCCTTTAATCATTTTATTTTGAGATAAAAGTGATCATTAGAATATATACTAGTGGCACTAAAAAATGGTAAAATATATGAGTTTGGGTGCTTTAAGTATTATTGTGTTCCCTTAACAAACATGATATATTAACCATGACATAAGATACATTGTCTAGTAACTTATTAGTCATAAAATAGGGTAGAATATGTCAATTGATCAATAATTGTTGCGAGAGCATAGACCGGAGTAGGAAAGGGATATTTTTTGAGTATTTTTGTATAATTCATTATGCCCATGATTTGAATTCTAATACATATAATTATTAGATTTGGTACCTATAGTTGTGGGTGCACTAAATATAATGTGGGGTACGTAAGTAAGGGAATATCTAAAACCAAAGGATGAAATATAATTTCAAGTGGTATAACATGCATAAACATGAATAGGTAGAGAATGTATAGAGTATTGACCTAGGTTAGGGGTAACTAATGTTATGAGCAGTTATGTTGTACAAAAAGATTATGTAGTTGTTTCTTGGCTAGAGCGTGACATATAACACTTTTAGTGCTCATTTATGCCCTATAAATATGCTTCATTGTCTATTTATAGGGCTCATAACTATGCAGAACATTCCTATACTAAACTATGATAGATCAAACCCTAGAATAACTATGCTATAACTTAATGAACATGATCGAGATAACATAGTGATAAGTATTTCTATGTGTGGATTTAGAGTGATCCTAATGGTCAAAATATATTGAACCAATCCAAGCACTACATTAATTTCCCTCGAAATCATGAATAAAATTCATGTAGTTATTTTATTATAGCTACAATTATGTATACAAATATAAGATAGCACTTTATGTTTCCCTTTCTTCTCTTTAAATAAAAAATAACACAAATAATTAATTATATAATAGAGATGTACCCTTCATGGTTGTGATATAGTGAGATGTTGATTTAGATTCAATAAAATGGTTTACATTTTACCCTTAAAAATTTTGGTAATACTTCATATGACTTTATCTTCTTATGAAAACGTTATATAACCTCTAGAGGCTTTTATATGGGTTATCTAGAATTGTAACCTAGTTTTAGTGCATTACACCTATGGGGTGCTTTTATGAGAGATAATTTTTATACATATTTAAGAGAGATGTGAGATTTTAAGAAAAAAAAATTGCAGGGGTAAAATAATATAATTATTTTGTTATATGTACAAAAAAATAAGAAATATGAAATGGCTTATATGAGGTGGATTATTCTAATTAATTAACTTGAAACATTTACCATTCACAATCCTAGTAATTCATTCATACATGAAATTATTAAAACCAATGATAAATGATAACTAATTGAATAGATACATAAGTGGAGAGATAGACTTAGTTGTTCATGGTAAAATTGAGAAGATTTGGATGTGCTAGACTATGTAACATACTAATCGGGAAATGCACATTCTTCGGTGAGATTTTATAAGCTACAAACCTAATAAGGGAAGGAACATAAAATTATTTTACATTATAGACCTAATATGTATTGTCATAACCTCTAATTGTATGGTCTTAGAGCCATTGAATTTATAGAAATTTAATATTATATGTCTCAATTTTCAAGTAATGATCTTGATTATATGTCTCTCATTGTCACGTAACTTTGGAATAACCCTTAATCACCTGTAAAAAAATGAAAATCCTAAGAACTGCATAATTCTTCATCACAACATTAGAAAACCAAAACAAGAAAACATGTATGTAAGGTGCGGTTGTACTACCCTTGCCAATCATACACCTAGTTTTTGAACCAATCCAAGTGCTTTAGTACACTCTCTCATTATGGGATCAAATGTCATGTAGTTCTCCTAGTTTCTTATGCAAGTTTGACTAGGTAACCAAACCCATAAAGTTTCACTCATCTATCTTGACACCATGAAATTAGGATAATTGCATAGCATAGAATGTACCCAACATGATAGTAGTGAGATGTTGTGTTGCTCGACAATGTGACCTAACCCATTTCTTATTGAAATCCTTATCTAATTCATCGAGCGACCATGTTCTTGTTAAAACATGGTTGTATTACTTTGCTTGCTTGGAAATGGATGATAATAGACTCTTTGATGTGATTGAGTTATTCAAACTTGTCATATAGAATTCTACACATGATGTGCAACTAATGTTTGTGTATTTTTGACCCATTTAGTGTTTTAGGAATAATATTTTCAATAAGAGCTTGTTAGTGTGCAAGTGAGTTTTAAAGTAATGTTAACTTGATTTTATAGCATTTCATAGGTGAAATATTCCAATAAAGACAACCTTGGAAAGATGAAATGAACCAAAGAATATTTAGAAATTGAAAGCATATTTAGTGAATGTGAAATGGTAGGACCATATACAAGTCGGCTAAAAATCAACATTAAATCTTAACTCTTCCCTATGTATACAAACTAGAGAGATGAAAAGAAAATGTGAAATACTTCTCATGAATATTATAATTTTAATACTTCTTTGATACAATAATGTTCTCAAACAATATAACAGTATATTTTAAAGATAAATTAATTGTAAAATAGCTAGTGATTAACTAAAATGGGGATTTTATTAAGTTAATCTAACTACGAAAAATAGTAAATAAAAATGAATAAATGTAGTAAATAAATATAGAAATTGGCCCAACAAACTAAACTAATGAAAATGTGAAACCCTAATTGACATATACGGTTGGAAAGAGATTCGCTAGTTCAACGGTTGTTCGAGACTATGTTACGAGGATGAAATGGATTTAAAAATGCATATGCAACTACATAGGAGCTCAAAATGACACTGAGATCTGAGCTATTTGGTTGGACCAGGGGAGCACGAGAGAGGATCGGGGTGCTGTGGTTCCCTAGTCGACTTTCGAGAGCCTTGAGTGCGTGCGGGAGGTCTAGAAACTAGATTTGGAGGGTTGGATGATAATTATAATCCTTAGGTTCTTGTCGCATGTAACTTATTGCTCTATGTCAGATGTCACCAATGATCGGTGATGGAAGATAAATCTGCAAGACCCCAAAACAAGTATAAAAATCTAAAAAATACAAATACAAATGAAGGGGTCAGACTATCCTCAGTGGCCATAATGGTGGACTTACTAACTAAGCGTTGCACTACATATTAGACTTGATGTAGTTTTGTGTGTGTGTGATCATGCCCTATGTTGCTCTTGCATCATTCACACTTTGTGAAAGTATGAGCAATAACTATGTCCTGTAAAATTTAATAGAATGGTGGATGGGATAGAATAAACTTCCCTCCTATGCTTGTGTGATCTAGATGAACCATCCTTATCCCTTGTGATGGATCTAGATAGATGACTCTTAGTGGATGATAGTAGTGACTAGTGATTGGTCCCTCATTATTGTCTCATAACTTTATATTGATATAGTTCTCTTGTTCTAATTTCATAATTACCCCCAAAAATGCCAACCACCAAAAAGATAAGAAGCTCAACTAGCTAGAAAGTTCCCAAAATGTCATGGGAAAGTGTAAAAGGATCGTGGCAACCCAAATAGGACCGGGGCATTGATGGGTGCCCAAGATACTAAGCGTAAGCACCGTAGTCAAAGCTAAAATGACAGAAAGTGACAAAAATAGACTAGGCATGTGTTCGGTGAAGGTTGGGAATTATGAGAGAAAGTAAATAAAAATGACCAAGAAATGGGGGTTAATTATTACTTTCTTCACTCAAAAACCATATGAATAGTAGTATGAGACCGGGACTAAATAATACCCAAAGTGCATGATTTAGTGTCTACATTTTCTCCCAGTTTATGTTGGTGAGAGGAACACTCGGTAATATAAAGTATATAGAGATGCATACCTGATGTCGATGTAGAGTGATGAAAAAAATGTGCCAAAGGACTAGACAAAGTGTGGAGAGATAAAAAGATGATGGAGTGTGGAAACAAAAGATGAAAAAGAGAAAAAAGTGATGAGAGTGAACCTAGGGAGGAAATGCATGTATAGTTGTTGATGTGTGATATACTTGGATGGTTAGTATGTTGTGTGTGCTACCGTAAAGTGTTGTTTTCATTGTTGTTGTTGTTGTTTGTTGTAGTTGTTGACTTCTTGCTTCTCATACGATCGGACATGCCAAGAGAAGATTATCAAGTAGTCAAATATGCATGTATATATGTAAAACCACATGTAAAATATGCATTTATATTAAATGAAAAGATTGGAATGAAAGTGTGAAGAGCGTAAAATAAACATGTGCACTTGATCCATCATGAGATAAAAGGGTGTAGAAAGAGGATATCCTATCCACGAGTTTTTGGGTGATCCGACGCCATAGGCCAAAGAAGTGTAGGAAGGAATTTCGCTATATCCTCTAACTTGTAATTACTTCCCTGAATGTGTGTGAAGAGATATTTGTACTTCCTAGTTTTTTAGGTGATCCGACCCCACTAGCCGAAGTAGTGTAGAGAGGAATTTTGATGTATCCTCAAACTTATAACTGTTCCCCAGAATGCTAAGGACAACCATGTCCCATAAAATTCGTTGTGTATGGGGTTTTTAGACTGGTATGAACCCACTCGTTGTATAACCCACAATTCCAAGGGTGTAAAATGCGATGAACTGAACCGGTGTAGAAGTGATTTGTAGAATGTTAAACCCCAAATGATGGCCCCCTCTTTGGGGGTCCATGAAACATCATTTAAATGAGAAATACAGCCCCAAAAGAGGACCAACCACATGAACTTTTTAACTCTTCCCTATAGGGGAAGGGAATGTGCTTGGTAGAAACCAAGGCATGCACACAAACAAGAAGGCTAGCCAAAACAAGTGTTAGTACAAACAATCATCTATGTATAAAGCAATGTGTAATCTACCAAGTAATAAAGTAATGTAAACATGCAAGAAGACAAATTAGACCACCAAAGTGGTTTATAAACGTGGGACATCACTCACGATGTCACAAGACATGCAAGGCCATCATGGCCGCATACAAAAAACCAAGTGTGCACACCAAACATAGGGAAAAACCCACATACAGAGAAAAATATAACAGCATAATGTAACAAACAAGTATGGAAGAAAATATCCTGTATAACAAATGTTGCACATGAAGCACCCGTTAGCATGTTAGAAAGATAACTAGTATGTCAAAATCATGTATAACAAGTAATGTAAAGTGCTAAGTACAAAATGAAATAATAGCACCTAGAAGAGACAAATCTGGATGCCCCAATGACATTAGTGTAGTGGAAGGGTAGAAGGTGAGCATCCATGTTGTGTGTAAGAGACATGTATATATGATCACAACTAGAAAAAGGCATGAACACACATGTGTGTATGGTATAGATAAATGACATAAAATATATCTAACTAACATGTGTAATAAGTGACCATATACAAGCAAAAGTAAGCAAGAATAAAAACAACCATTATATGCATCATGTTATGAATGGATGGAGTAAAATGCAAGAGGGATGGTAAGAGTCATGTACCCCCCAAGTGAATGGAAATTTATGCAATGAGGTTGATTTAGTTTTCCCCCTCAGTAGTCAAGAATGAATCCTAAACAAGAGTGTGTCATCGGGAAATGGTCGAAGTGTGTGTTGTGTCTAACACGTTGTGATGAGTGTCTATGCGACCTAAAAATGATGTGTATGTGACCCTTATAGCCGAAGTGTATATCATGACAAGATGATCACAATATTGATGATGTAGCCTAAAGCGTATATCATTTCTAGATGAGTTGAGGGAGTGGTGACGTAGCATAATGCATATACCACTACTAAATGAATGAAGAGGTGACCATTTAGCCTAAAGCGTATGTCACTAACCTAGGAATGATGTGTGATAGAAGGTTTAATGATGAACGTGTGATGAAGAGTAGGTTCATTTGATCTATGAACCCTCGGCAGTCAAGTATGGACCAAGGAACTAGAGTGTGTGTCATAGTGTAGTGAGTGCAACGTGTAGAAGACGATGTAGTATGCTGATGATAATAGGTGACCATATGATGTGTAGAATCGTGAGTGTGCAATGTATAATATGTAATGCAAGATGTGTATGTAGACTAAAAGTGTAAGGTGTGTGCTATGTAGTATGTGTGATGAGTAGATGACCATATGATGAGTAGAAATGTGTAAAATGGAATGCATAGTGTGCTAGGTAATATGTGTAGATAGACTAGTAATGTAGTATGTACGGTGAATAGTAGAGGTTTCTAGACGTGCATATAATAGGAGTATGACATATATAGGATTTGTAAAGTATGTAAAATATGTAAATGTGCAATGGTTGAAATAATGTAGTCTAAATGTAGGATGTAAGATGTGTAACATGTGAAGTGTGAATAGATGGAGTTTGTAGTACCTACTTATGCGGTGTGTGGGGTTAGTGTGTAGTATGCCCTCAATAGTAAATTGTGAACCCAAGCACAAGAGTGTGTCATCGGTGATGATTGAAGTTACATTTAAGCATAGTATGCCTTAAGATGCATTATATTGAGTGAATTTTTGAGTGATTTTCTTAAAAGGGTATAAGGCGATAAACTCCACCACCAAGTTTATCAGTGATAATGTATGGACCAAGCCAATTGGGCTTGAATTTTCCTTTGAGAGGTGCCTCAACATTTGTATTCTTTTAATTTTATTTTAAGACGAGGTCGCCGATATTGAACTCTCGAGATCAAGGTTTTCAATTATATGTATGTGCGATGTGAGATTGATATGCGTAGAGATGTTTGAGTGCTTGGATGCGACATGAGTCTAACATTTCTAGCTCATGTAAGTGGTTTTCATGATATTCATTGTCTTTAAGGATTCCTTTGAGAGAAATCCATAAGGAAGGTATTTCAAGTTCAAGTGGAATAACAACCTCAACACCATAAACCAAGGCAAGCTGGAGTAGTGTTAGTAGGTGTAGGAAAGGGTTGTTATTTAGTGGTGAATATTCATAATATGGAAAATATTTAATTTTTGAAAAAATTGAAAAGGTGAATTTTCTGAAGCACGGGTCAGTGACCTGTTCGCCTAAAAATTACAGTTTAATTTTTTTAGGTGTTGGCTTTGCCTACCCTTGAAAATATCCCCTATATAATCCTAGATTATTCACCAAGTAGAACACTACTAGCTCATGCATACCACCTTGAGGCATATGTATTATCAAGTACGGTAACACGCCATAGGAGGGAAGAGGCTACGAGACGCATGACAAAGAGTTTTTGATGTGTAATAAGGAGAGTTTGTTGGCCTTATGGAGAGGGAGGAGGCTACAGATGTGTGACTGAGAGTTTGTTGATGCGTGACATGGAGAGTTTGTTGACGTGAGACAACGGTGCGAGAGGATTCAAATGCGTGACCGAGAGTTTGTTGACATGCGACAGGGAGAGTTTGTTGATGCGCAACCTATAGATTTTTTGATGGGCGACATGAGGAAGAGGCTGCAGACATGTGAAAAAGATTTGTTGTCGTGTGAAAATAACTTTTCATCGCGTGACAACAAACCTCCTCTCACACATCACCAAGGTTGTTATGGCGTGTCAAAAAACTTGTTGACGCGCTTATAGGAGGTTTTTTGTCATGCGATAACAAACTTGTTGATACATGAAAACAAATCTTTTGTCGAATGTTTGTAGCCTTTTGATTACACCACTTGAAAATTAGGTGAAAATTTTGCATACAAACCCCAAAAAAATTGCCATTCACGCAAAACTAGTTCGGGGATACTTGCAGGTATTTTCCACCTCGATTTCCAAGAGGTCTCTTAAAATGAACCCTGGTGTAGGAAGATTAAGTATGGGTTCAGCAAAATGATTAACTAAAATGGGGATTTTGTTAAGTTCATCTAACTAGGAACAACAATAAATAACAATGAATAAATGCAGTAAAAAATATAGAAAGTGACCCAAGAAACTAAACTAATGAAAATGTGAAACCCTAATTGACAAGTAGGGTTAGAAAGAGCTTAGTTGATTCGGCGGTTGTTCGAGATTGTGTCATAGGATGAATTGGATAAAAGAATGCAGATGTGACAACACATGAGCTTCAAAAGACACGGATCTGATTTTTACGGCTAGACTAAGGCGCCTGGGGAGGATTAGGTTTCTGTGGGTGCCCTAGTCCGAGTTCGGGGCCCTGGTCTATGTAGGAGGTCCGAAACCATATTTGGAGGGTCAAATGATGATCTAAATTCTTCACTTCCTATCACGTTCAACTCATTGCTCTTTGTCAAATGTCGCGAATGATCAATAATCGAAGATAGACTGTAAGACCCCAAAACAAGCATCGAGACCAAAAAAGAAAAATTAAAATGAAGGGGTCAGACTATCCTCAGTGGCCATAACGGTGAACTCACTAAATAAGTGCTACACTACATCTCAAACCCTGGTGTAGTTCTATGTATTTGTGTATGTGATCATGCCCTAGGTTTCTCTTGTGTCATTTGCACTTTGTGAAAGTAGCGAGCAATAACTATGTGTATAAAATGTAATAGAATGGTAGATGGAATAGAATAAAATTCCCTCATATGCTTGTGTGATGCAGATGAACTAGTCTTGTCCCTTGTGATGGAGCTAAATGGATACAAATGAGCTCTAGATGCCTTTTGATAGATGCGACTCTAAGTGGATGATAGCAAAGTGATTAGTGCTTGGTCCCTCATTATGGTCTCATAAATTTATATTTATATGGTTCTCTTGTTCTAATTTCGTAATTAACCCCGAAAAGGCCGACCACTAAAAATATAAGAAGCTCAAATGGCTAGAAAGTGCCCAAAAAGTGGCAGGAAAGTGTGAAAAGGATCAAGGCACCCTGACTGGGACCAGAGCATCGACGGGTATCCTAGTAGAAGCACAGGTGCCCTAGTCAAAGCTAAAATGATGGAAATGACAAAAACTAGCTGGGCATGTGTGCGGTGAAGGTCAAGAATTACGAAAAAAGTAAATAAAAATGAGCAAGAGACAGGTGTTAATTAGTACTTTCTTCACTCAAAACCATATGAATAGTATTATGAGACTAGGAATAAATAATACCCAAAGTGTGTGATTTAGTGTCATAGCTAGAGAGATGAAGTGATTGGATTCTAAATGTGAGAATTTTTCTTAGCGAGGAACATGGTCAAAACATGGCATTACACAAGGATAAGTTGCCAAATTTTAGTGTATGCAAAATGTAATTTTAATGTAGGTTCTTGAGAATGTTAGGTAATAACTTTAGTGAATTATACTTTCTTATATAGGTTTTTGTAAATTAGGTATCACAATAAGGCCTACTTATAGAATAATAATTGTTAAAAGGTAGGATACATGAAGTTATAGGTCGACCTAAACCATAATATGACTTGGTCCCACTATGTAGAGGTTTAAATGGGTGATTAGTGATGTTTAATCAAGATTACATGTAAGATTTTCATAAGTGAAATACTTCTCTAGATAGATACAACTAAGTGAGTAAATGACAAAGTAATATGTAGAGTTAAGAAAGAGAGAGAATGAGAATGACATGTCAAATATTCATAGAGTATGAGTGTAAGTCATAGTATAGGAACAAAGAAAAAAATTATTGCAAAAAATAAGTTTCCAAATTTATGTTTATATGACATATAATTTCTTTTTCAATTCCATCGAGTTGTTATTAGCTATATAGAAATAAAAAGGGAGATCGACATACATTTCACACTGAATGGGAAATGCATAGATATGGGGGTTACATGTAATGTAAAGATTTCATTCTCGTCAATATGGAAATCTTTGTAGTAATGATCATGTGTAGATGTGTATACCAAATCATGAAGCAGGTGGGACCTATAAACATATAAATCGTGTCTTACAAGTTAGAGGCTTGTCTTTTAATAATCAAGACATTGTGGTCTCCTACATGACATGGGAGATTCTTAGAAATCTTAGGAATATCTTACCAAGAATCTTATTGTGTTCCAATTATACTTGAATTGGCCAGCGTATGATGGAAAAGTGACAAGCAAGCATGAGAATCTACAAGTACCTTTTCCTCACACCCGACCTCCCAAGGTCATGCCGAGACAGCTGGTGGGGAAGGAATACACGTGGGATGCAGACAAACTAGTTAGGAAATCTTATGTCTTTGATGTGCACCAGTGGAATCTACGAATCTAAGGCAAAGAAGGCCCTTCTAACCTAGACTGGCATGACAGATCGATCGGTGAGGATGACTGCTTGAAGGCTCCAATCAATATCGAGCTCTGGCATGATTCGATCTATGGGTTGTGGGATACGTGGAAAATGACCTGGGATTGTTTCGTGTATGTCTCCAGATAGGGTCATAAGATAGATGATGGGTACACAGTGGATTCTACAAGCGATTCTACGGTCTAGTCCAGAAATCCTTAGCTTTGTTAGATTCTACATCTAACAAGGATAACTGTACGATGATGATAGGTGGAAGTGGAGTAGATCTAAATACTAATGTGCGTAAGCCAACATCTATGTCTGATTCACCTGTGGATTCGTTGGGTTGTGGGATTTTGGGTTACAATTGTAGATTCGTGGTTGTTGTGGACCTGCTATGGTCATGTGTGGAATTAGTCCCTAATCCCTAGTATCTAATAGTCGTATGCCTTTTCAGCCTCTACGTTCAGAATTAATAGTTGTGCAATCTTTTCTAAGTATCTTATAGGTGTTCTTGCAACCTGAATCCTTAAGCTAGTATCTATGTCTGTGAGAGTGTCTCCTGCATCTGGCTGTGGGACCAAAGGATCACAACCGAACGTTTTCTCTCTTTCAAGCCCTTCTACAGTCATGTGGATATTTATCTAGGGTAATCTGTAGTTTGGCTGATTTGACCAAAACGTGTACGCTTGGTCATCTTCTATGTTTAACCTGCTTAACTGTGAGCTGATCTGTTGCAAGTCTGTTGTTGTTCGGAAGACTTGGATCCTAAGATTTTGATCTATATCAGTTATTGTTGTGACAAGATTGGGTTGAGGCATGATTGGCTTGAATACGTATTCTCTGGGCTCTCTAGGTCCCGTGATTGTCATACAAAAGAAAACGATATAAAGCTAACTAATGACAAAATAAACTAAATATGCAAGATATATCTACGTATATTTCTAAGTCTATTATTTATTGATAAACTACTGAACAAAATTTTAAAGGGAATTATCTAATATATCTAAAATTGACAACTAAACTAATAATGTAATTAAAACAAACAAAGCAACCGAGTGTAGCTACTTGTCTGTGCAGTTTATAAATTTATCCTAAATAACCTAATCACTGATCTACTCTATTTGAAAGACTCTCGATCCTACCTCAGAAGTGAGGAGTGAATCACAGTTTCTCAGAAACTATCAATCCCCACAGCTTCCCTGGCAATATCAAAAGTGAAATTAACTGAAATGGAATGATTGACTACTTTATTTGATATGCTTTTAACTAGAACTTTGAAAGCTAGAACCTGGATTCTGCAAAACAGTGGCGAATCGATGGTGTGTGACGTTGTCCCCTCAGTGTGATCTCCTCATTCCTTCGTGCTCATGTGGATCCAGAAAAGCATGTAATGCTAGCATCAACAAAAGTAGATATTGGAACAAAGGCAGCTTAGGATGCAGACTGAATACAATGCGAGTAGGAGAGGGATAGCGCAAGAGTACAGAGCTTGGCTTATGTAATTCCTAGCGGGATTTATTGCGAGTCATGCAACATAAAATGTCCAGCACCTGAAACTATCTGTTTGATGAACAAAACCTATAACTTTAATGGCTTCCTATTGAAATCAAACTATCCTACTCCAATTGATTTGGATGAAATGACAACAACACTTTGCACAAGGAGAATATGTGGCTTTCTGACAGCTAAACAATGCTAACTATGCATCTAACAAATGAAACTATGAATCCTAAACAAAATGAAAGGCTAAACTATTGAAATGAGAAATTCAGAGGCAAATTTGAGGGGCCATTTGCTTGAGCACAAGCCAGCTATTTATAGAATCCCATTTACCCAAAGGTGAAAACCAATTTGATCTCTTAAACCATAAACAATGCCAAAACACTATTCCAGGGAACCAGAATCATAAATACAAGCAAAGGCGGTGAAAAAAAGCTGGTAAACGTTGAATTTTTATGTGAGTCGCATTAAAAGAGAATTTTGGAAAACACATGAAGGACCGCCACCCTGAGCAAGGTGGAGATTAGGACGACCGCCGCCCGAGTAGGCGGTGGTTCTACGAGACCGCCGCTCTTCTGGGTGCGATCACGAGACCACCGCCAGGCGGGCGGCGGTTTCAGAATCGAAGAACAAAATGCAAAGGAAAAGAGGGGAAAAGATAACAACAAAGCATGCAAGGGCTAAGAGGGACATGTGGGATGTTAACGCATACTTGGAGAGCTTTTCCGGATCCGAACACCTTGTGAGGAGACCTGTATCATCATTGGGGCACGTGTTATGTTATTCCGGCGGTGCAGTACCCTACAATTTTTGTACGTGTATATTACACCCTCGAAGAATCGTTTCAGCCATGAAGAGGCATAAAACGGTGGGTCTGAGTATGGTGGTCCCGAAATGGGAAGTTAGAAGTTATACCTGGTACGTCCATGTGTCGAAATGATGCTATCCAAAATTCCCGCTACCTACAAAATGAAAAGAGAACTCAAGTGCAAATAGACAAAATAGATCAAAAAATAAATACTAAAATATCATGAAATGAGGACGTACCATTTATGTGGGGATAAGAACTTACCTCGTCGGTGCTCCAAACCTGCGAAAAGGGGCATTCAAAACAAGTCAGGTTCTTTATATATGTAAAAGTGGGCCCATTTTCCTATTCATTTGCGCGTGTTGATTTGGTTGATTTTGAGCTCTCGGACCCATGGTGACAGTTTCTGATGAAAGTATAGTCAAAAGCGTTCGGGATGAGATTGTGATCATGCCTCCACAGTGAAACACTAACCCGTGAGATCACGGGTTAGTTTTCTCAATTTACCATTTTATCCCTAAATTTGTCATGGGGGATAATTTTTGAAAATGTTAGTTTTAATAGGTCTATCAGGGGGGGCACCTACTGGGTAGGCTTTGTTTTAGTCAAAATAGTCTTTATTTAGTGTTTTTAGGCATTATTTAGGGCATGTGACACATACGGAAATTCGGGACACAAGCGCCGCCTGGGTAGGGTGGCGGTTACGAATGCCACCCGATCGGGACGACAATTACAAGACCACCATCTTTAAGGCGGCGATTACGGAACCGCCGCCCTGCTCAGGGTGGCGGTCCTGCATAGAATGCATAAACATCACTTATTTGAATTTGTTTTTGCATTTTTAGCATCCTTACCTACTTTCATGATTTTTCTAATGTCATTTGGATACTAACTTGCTCTATTTTGTGTGTTTTTGGGTGTATGCAGGCGAGGGAGGAGTATATTCGATGGAGCCGAGAGAGAGAGAGTGTGATTGGCTCCTAGCAGTATTAGATGCCCTTTCTTAGGATGAGCAGGACACTCTTCAGAGGGCCAGTATACCGTGTATATCACAGTTCCACATGTTGCCTTTGTCTAGTCACATACTTTGTGAGTTATTTTTATATTGGGATTCTGATCAGAACACTTTCCGATTACTAGAAGTCCGAGGTGAGTGGACCATTACTTTTGAGGACGTTTACCATATCTTGGGGGTCCTGATCATCGGGAGACGACTCACTCTTGAGACAACAGGTTCATGGGCTTAGATAGCACAGTGGGCCTCATACACGGGAGATGTAGTTATCTCCACTGGTTCGAAGAAGGGAGTGAGGGTCCGATCTATTCCTAGACTGCATATCCCTTGATTCGTCGAGGCCATTATGGGGATCCTTGCCTTGAGATTGATCGGGGACAATGGAGGAGACACTCTACTCTATTGTTGGTCCCCCATTATTGCAAAGATTGAGGGACATGGTCGGGTTTATGCCTGGGGAGCTAACATACTTGGGACTCTACCATGATTTGACTGGGTGGTCCGTTTACGAGGGGCGTCATTGAGCCATCTGACCCTGGTTATGAGCTAGGTCTACGAGCGTTTAATCCCTTATGGGAGAGGTGTAGAGGTGGCAGATCCCGGAGCTATGAGGGCAACCAGATGGACAGACATGTCGGTGCTCGAAGAGAACCTCACCCGGCCGATTGCCTCCCTTACCACTAATGACATGGAGGCCACACCTTATTAGGCCATGGCGGGTTTATGGGGCAAGGAGGCTCTTACTTTGATTTCTTACTCCACCACAACGGCGCAACTTGTTAACGGGGTGGGGAGGGTGGAGATACACCCTTTTGGTCAAGTGCCTCAGCATTTTGGCCTGCGTTACATGGGTATGCTTCCCCCAGTGGTGCCAATATATAGATCGGTTCGAGAGGCCAAGGGAGGTCCTAGAGGTGGGATGGACAGTTTGTTACTCTGGTGTCCCCATTGTAGCTAGGAGAGTAAAGTACGAGCATGAGAATCTACTGAGTACCTTTCCTCGCACCCGACCTCCCGAGGTCATGCCGAGGCAGTTGGTGGGGAAAGAATACGCGTGGGATGCAAACAAACTAGTTATGAAATCTTATGTCTTTGAAGCGCACAAGTGGAATCTACAAATCTAAGGCAAAGAAGGCCCTTCTAACCTAGGGGCATGATAGATCGATCGGCGAGGATGACTGCTCAAGTCTCTAATCAATATCAAGCTTTGGCGTGATTCGATCTATGGGTTGTGTGATACATGGAAAATGACCTAGGATTGTTTCGTGTATGTCTCTAGACAGGGTCATAAGATAGATGATGGGTACACAGTGGATTCTAGGGGTGATTCTCTGGTCTAGTCCAGAAATCCTTAGCTTTGTTAGATTCTACGTCTAACAAGGATAATTGTGTGATGATGATAGGTGGAAGTGGAGTAGATTTGAATACTAATGTGCGTAAGCCAGCATCTATGTCTGATTCACCTGTGGATTCGTTGGGTTGTGGGATTTGTGGGTCACAATTGTATATTTGTGGTTGTTGTGGACCTTTTATGGTCATGTGCGGAATCAGTCCCTAATCCCTAGTATCCAATAGTCGTATGCCTTTTCGGCCTCTACGTTCAGAATTAACAGTTGTGCAATCTTTTCTGAGTATCTTATAGGCGTTCTTGCAACCTAAATCCTTAAGCTAGTATCTATGTCTGTGAGAGTGTCTCTTGCGTCTGGCTGTGGGACCAAAGGATCACAACCAAACATTTGCTCTCTTTCAAGCCCTTCTACAGTCATGCAGATATTTATCTAGGGTAATCTGTAGTTTGGTTGATTTGACCAAAACGTGTACGCTTGGTTGTCTTCTATGTTTAACCTGCTTAAGCGTGAGTTGATCATTGCAAGTACATTTGTTGTTCGGAAGACTTGGATCCTAAGATTACGATCTATATCGAGTTATTGTTGTGACAAGATTGGGTTGATGCATGATTGGCTTGAATATGTATTCTTCGGGCTCTCTAGGTCCCTTGATTGTCATACAAAAGAAAACGATATAAAGCTAACTAATGACAGAATAAACTAAATATGCAAGATATATCTATGTATTTTTCTAAGTCTGTTATTTATTGATAAACTACTGAACAAAATTTTAAATGGGAATTATCTAATATATCTAAAATTGACAACTAAACTAATAACGCAATTAAGACAAATAAAGCAACCGCGTGTAGCTACTTGTCTGTGTAGTTTATAAATTTATCCTAAATAACCTGATCACTGATCTTCTCTATTTGAAAGACTCTCAATCCTACCTCAGAAGTTAGGAGTGAATCATAGTTTCTCAGAAACTATCAATCCCCACAGCTTCCCTGGCAATATCGAAAGTGAAATTAACTGAAATGGAATGATTGACTACTTTATTTGATATGCTTTTAACTAGAACTTTGAAAGCTAGAACCTGGATTCTGCAGAATAGTGGTGAATCCAATGGTGTGTGACCTTGTCCCCTTAGTGTGATCTCCTCGTTCCTTCGTGCTCACGTGGATCCAGAAAAGCATGTAATGCTAGCATCAACAAAAGTAGATATTGGAACAAAGGCAGCTTAGGATGCAGACTGAATACAATGCGAGTAGGAGAGGGATAGCGCAAGAGTACAAAGCTTGGCTTATGCAATTCCTAGTGGGATTTATTGCGAGTCATGCAACATAAAACGTCCAAAGACCTGAAACTATCATGTTTGATGAAAAAAACCTACAACTTTAATGGCTTCCTATTGAAATCAAACTATCCTACTCAATTGATTTGGATGAAATGACAACAACACTTTGCACAAGGAGAATATGTGGCTTTCTGACAGCTAAACAATGCTAACTATGCATCTAACAAATGAAACTATGAATCCTAAACAAAATGAAAGGCTAAACTATTGAAATGAGAAATTCAGAGGAAAATTTGAGGGGCCATTTGCTTGAGCACAAGCCAGCTATTTATAGAATCCCATTTACCCAAAGGTGAAAACCAATTTGATCTCTTAAACCATAAACAATGCCAAAACACTATTCCAGGGAACCAGAATCATAAATACAAGCAAAGGCGGTGAAAAAAGCTATAAACATTGAATTTTTACGTGAGTCGCGTTAAAAGAGCATTCTAGAAAATGCATGAAGGATTGCCTCCTGAGCAGGGGCAAGCTGTTACAGGACCGCCACCCTTCACAGGCGGCGGTCACGAGACTTGACCACCGCCGGGCAGGTGGATTTCATAACTAAAGAACAAAATGCAAAGGAAAAGAGGGGAAAAGAGAACAAAAAAGCACGCAGGGGCTAAGCGGGACATGCGGGATGTTAACACATACTTGGAGAGCTTTTTCGGATCCCGAACACCTTGCGAGGAGACCTATATCATCATTGGGGCACGTGTTATGTTATTACGGCGGTGCGACCCTACAATTTTGGAGTACGTCATGACCACCCAAATATTGTGATACTCGCATAGTTAGGTTTACTCTTCGCAATCAACATTTCCTCCACTTGATTAAAAACACACAAAATCTATATTTGTTCTTTAAGATCCGTGTAATTTTGGAATGAAAATGGTAGACACATTTTTCTATAAAAAAAAATCTATAACAAGTGCAATCTCCTTGTAAAAATGTAGTATCGATTTTGATAATAGCATCTTTTGCGAGACCTCTCTAGTTTTGAATCCATGATAACTTTCCAAGAAGATGGAAGAGGTATACATTGAAGAAAATAAACATTATGAGTAACAAAGATATGAGAAAGAAGGATAGGTGGCTAATGTGTTATAACATTTCTCTATTACAAGAGGGCATGTAAAGATTGTTCAATTTCTCAAAAGTGACACCTTTCTAACTTGAATTCATTTATGAAAAAATTTTCACACTTAGTACAGAAACCTTTATAGTACATTTCTATGTTCTCTACTAAATGAATTTCACGAGCATGAAGGTTCTTTTTCTATAAGAGGAGAACATTACAATGTCATTCTAGAATGCTTATGTTGTCCTAGAGGTTGTATATAAGAACAACAAGAAAAAAGTTAGAGGAGGGAAACGATGGAAAAATCTACACACAAACTTTTATTTTGATAATTCATGCACACTTTTTTGTTATTTAATTACGTTTTCTTTTACTTATCCAAGTAAAAGTAAAAGCTAATAATGAAACACTATAAAAATTGAACATATATACGCACTTGGTAAGAAAGAATGAGGAAAAATATAAAGAGCAAAAAGTGGAAGGAAATATCATGCATGCATTAGGATTTAAACAAATATAATTAATGCGAAGTGTACATATATAAAAACAATCGAATAAAATAAAGGCCAAGAGTTTGTTAGAATATGATTTACATAAAAACCTAACTATTCTATTTCTTGTGATATGGAGAAATAGTGAATAGGTCACCACCTATTGAAGTTAGATTTCGTGGGAACCCTACAATCAGGATCGAACATAGAAATAAGAGTGATGTACACAAGGTAGTCCAACTCTAACAACTCATCCATAACTATTGGACGAATCTAAAACACAAACAAAGCCCTAGTCCTTAACATGCTATTGTATACACTAAACAAGGAAATCTAAAATTAAAACCTCAAACTCTCAAATTTCCTTATTCATAAATATATCACAAACCCTTATCTTATAACAATTCTTTTATTGATTATATCTAGTGCAACAATATTTCTTTGTGATTTGAACCTAGTTCACACATACATATGTAGATTGGAGAATAACTAGCAATCGCACCAAAAGGGTGCAATAGAAATGTCGATAGTCGTAAAAGAAGTAATTTTGTCATGTGCAAAGGATGATGTGAAAGCGAATGGAGAGGCGGAAATAGGCCATGTAGTGTACTTGAGCGAATATATAGAAGGAAGCACACACAAGTAGTATTTTGAAAAGGAGGGAACAACAACTATTCAATCAAAGAGCTAAGCATGTATTGAACCAAAGTATGGTTAGTTTAGTCTCGTACTTTCCTATATGCTCAAGTTTTTAGTGATGATCATGTAGTGGGAATGTTGGCCGGTGGGATGGGGGAGTAGTTGAATTTGGACGTATCAATGCATAGGAACATTGACTCAAGGGCCTGAACATCCACAAATTGGAGGACAACGTTGACTATTTTGTTAATTTTTAATCTTGTAAAGAAGAAGGTAAGGAGGCAGCGATGATGAGTTGGAGGCGCAGCGAGTATGGGATAAAGCAGGAGAGACCCAAACATGATGAAGCTTCCTATCTTTAGGCATTGGTGAAGGAGTCTCGATGAAGCCTTTGAGGTCATTGAGAATATGGACGGCGTAAAGAATGGCTCAAGGCTTGCTCCCTTAGGCAGGGATCATTTTGGTCCCTTAATGGCCTATGTAGAGTTAAGGTTGATTCAAACATGAATTTTGAAACTAAGTGCCTCCTCTACGAGGATCGTGCATTGTGCATTGTCATTGTGCAAAGGGGCATGTTGGTGAGGCCATTCACAACATGTCATGGATTTGTTTGAGGTCCTGCAATTGCCTTATGAGATAATGTCTCTCTTTCATGTTGTTCTTTTGGTGACTAACATGTTTGAAAATGAACACTATTCCATCCAAGCCTTTTTGAACATGCACTAACATCCCTACAACTACGCTAAAATGGGAGTTCATAACAAGGAAAAATTAACCATTAAGGTTTAATGGAAGGTGGATTTTATGGATGTTGTTACTAGAGCCAGTGGTGGCAAGACCCATGGTGCAAATTTGTTTCCCACACAAAGCACAAGGTTATCGAGGTACAACTAAAGGCAATACCATCCAAAGAACAATAGAAAGACAAAAATTAATGGAAAAGAACACCAAAGCAAGATTTTTTATTTTATTTTCTTCAAAGTTTTTGGGGTGCATGTCAACATCAACAATATTACATTATAATAAGGTCCATTCGTTGTAGTTTTTGGAAATGAAAGCTAATGTTTTAACTTATGCAACATGATATTAGAGTTATTTTAGAAAGTTATCAATGAAATGGGTAATGTGATATCCACTATGGATTTATTTGTCGGATTGTCTAGACATTTTTCATGATTCTAGCCGTAAAATACTTGCGAATACTCGAAATGATTGTTTTATACGACATTTAAACTTTAAATATGATCATCATTTTTAAAGATTTGTATATAAAATATATTACAATTTATATATAAAAATATATATACAATACACACATGTATATAAATAAATATATAATAATAATATATTTCTTTATTAATGATATATAAATAATATTGTTTTGTATTTTAAAATGACAATATAAAAATATTCCGTTTATTACAAATAAATCTAATTTATTATAAATTATAATATATAATTTTGTTACAAATGTTAAAATTAAAAATAATAGAATATTTAAAATAAAAATAATGATCAACATCTAAGACAATAAAACATTTCAATGAACAATATTTACATTACATTCGAAATGCGAACATGAATGTCAATTAACCCTTGTGTGACATTTTCCATTGCCAAAAAAAATCAGATTTGATTCAACTGGTACATTTTCTTTCACAAGAGTTGTTCATTTGGTGAAGCGGCGGATTAATTACCTTCCATTTGGTGCAGACATCATTGCCAAGAACTCGTCGAAGCTGACCTGGCCATCCCCGTCAGCATCCACGCCTCGAATCCTACGACGAATGTCAAAAAAACCACCAATCGGATTAGTCGCTTTTCAAAACCCAAAGCAGAACATGGAGAGGACACATCTGACGTGGCTTACAGCCCTGTCATTTTCATTGCATGATAATACGGATGAGACGTGGCAAGAACTGTTAGAAACCCACGGTTCGATGGCCTCTGTGCTTCGTTGCATGTACAGGATAACATATATGAACCGCTGATTTCTTGAAACCCAGTCAAAAGTCAGGTGTTTAGCTATGAAAGGGAACGCCCATCGGCGTAAAAACAAGGTTTGAAGGTATATCATGACAATATAATAAAGTTAAAGCCACACAATTATTATTATTTATTTTGAACGCCGCTTACACATGCCTAATAGAAAAGAAAGGAAAACAAATTAAGGACGGAGGACACATCCCAAATACAGTCAGACTACGGTGAAGGCACATGAAAAACTTATCTATCCCCGTGTGTTATAAATTTAAGGTCAATGCTTTCTTAATAAATTCGCTTTTTGCCTTTTCTATTAATAATAAAAGACAAGTGGCCGAATCGAATGGAACGGCATATTTGGTTATAAGTGAGAAAACCATGATTCCATGCAGGGTTAAATTTGACGGCCACCTATGCCTGTCAAACAATTTTCAGGTGACGGTAATTTTTCAATACTGCCCTTCAAAAACACAAAATAATGTTATTTTTTACTAATTATTCTATATTTATTATATTTTTTTATATATTTACATATATTTTTATAATTTATATACAAACCTATATAAAAATTGACGGTCACGTTTTAAATGTGCAAGTCGTGTGTGACGGTTAGATAAAATATTTACAAGTATTTTACGTCTAAAATCACAAAAAACGTCTAAACGGCCGTCAAATTTCCATGGTGTGGTAAGTATCATTGCTTGTGAGAAAGCCATGATTACGCGTCTTTCAAGAATACGATCTCGTTTTTGTTGTTTTCTTTGGGTATGATTAGCATTGTATGCTTTCATTATTAATATTCAAATGTTTTTCAATTAAAAAATACTTTATATTGAATAATTTATTAAAGAACTAGGGGAGAGGACCCTATAGCTTGTGCACCTAACTTTAGGAAGTACGCAAATATATGTAGGTATGTCGGTAGCGTAAAAAAATTATATCATTGTGTAGCGTATGATCGTGCCATATTGACATTTTCGTTTCGCGTGTTAATTTGGAGGAAAAATAGTTTTGAATTGATTTAATATGAAGAAAATCAATATAAAGCATTTGAAAGAGGAACCCATGACCGAGCGCCCTATGTGTCACATTTTCATTAACTCTTAAAAGTGTAATTAACCAAAAAAGTGAACAACTATTGGTGCTTTTGTCAACAACCTATGGTGAAAAGAGATGTACATGTTTTGGTACCCGCTCGGTTAGGGTCCTCTCCCTAGTTGGAGATGGGTGGGTTGGTACGTGTTTTCTTAGAGTTTTGTGCTTTTTATCCGAGAACATTGCCATTCATATTATTAATTGATCACCAATTCGAATAGGATATGAGGTCAACTTAATTTTTAATCCACCTCGTGGTGCGGAGATTAAATACCTTACTATATTTATGATCACCTCAATGGCATATGCACAATGATACGGTTCTTGACAACCATGGCCTACTTACCACGATGGTATTTTTATTTACTATAATTTTACAAGGCCTGCCATTTGTTTGAATATTTTGCATTATTTGGTTTCTATTTGGCGTTGCCTCAAAAGGCATGCTTGAGTTTAATAACCATTGGTAACCTCATGCCATCCGGCGTGACCATGTGGATACTAATGATCACTATAACGGCATATTACCCATGGTTTGTGTTATGTCCATGAATCCTTTATCCCATATGTATCAAGACTATTCCTTTGAATGCTTTTATTTGGGCATATAGAATAGAATAGTCGAGTTCTCTGTTGACAAATATTATTTCTTTGTTTTCTACGAGATACTGGTCACAAGAGACTTTGCCTCCTTATGGAGATGGCGAATATTTCTAGGAAAGATGGAAACAATTTCAAATAAGTGATTTCTTACAAGATAACCGACAACAAATTTCATTCACCAAGTTTGTTGAGCTCAAAAATTTAGATGAAGGGACCAACATGTCATCGACCTTTCCTCATGATTTAATTCTTGGAATGTTCGAGACCTTACTAAACCGAAGGCCTGAAAAATATGGTCATGGACAATCATTACTATTTTGTAGTATTAAAATGGTGTGTTTGTAGGAATTTAAAATCACAAAGATTTCATATTTGGTCCACCTCCTTTAATATCTCGCTTGTTTCCCTCTGCCATGTCTCCAATCATAAGCATGGTTGTGATAGAGTGATCATTTCACCTAATTCGAGATTAAATACAATAATTTTTCATGGGGTTGAAACCCCACCCATTACGTAGTGTGGACTCTATTTGATTTTAAAAACTACTTGCTTGGTAGAACTAACCTATACACCTCTCATGACTCCATAGAAATGGTACTTTATGGTGGTCGTTTGCTAATACATAACATGATCCCTATTGTATCCTATATGGAGATTTCAATATGGTAGAATCCAAATAGCACAAATAAAGTGTGTTAGTCAATGGGAGGAATGGTTTTATATGTGAAATAAACTACGCCTTTTTATGCCAACCATCATCAAGAGGATACTTGTTTCCAACATGAATGATTGAGTATAACTTTATCCGAAGATAGAATTGATAAAAGGATGGATCTTGTCCTCCATGTAAAGTAAGGTATTTTTCTTTTTTGTGACTCTAATGATCTACATTCTATTATTGTGGGCAGTGTTACTCTTTTTGACCATCTTCCCATTCACTTTTGCATTGAATGATTGACTCCATAAGTTAAGATGCTTAACAAATATGCTTTCCATGACATTTCTCATCTTAGGAATGAGTGAACCTTCTCCCACGTCAAGAGGATTTGAATTATGTTTCCTAGATTAAAGGAAGATAAATTTTGGATCAATCGGTGGGCCAATGTTATCAATCAAACAACCACCTTACATGGAATATATTTCAAAGAGGCAACCACCTTCCTTCAACACATCCATGTGACGTTGCAATATGATTCACTAGAATTTCATTAAAATTCGAGGGCTCTCTTGTCAATGTGAATATGTTGACCAATGTTAGTCAATGGACACACAAAATTGAAGTCAAGGCATCCTATAAAGCTAGGGAGCTCAAATCAAAGTGAAAATACATTGATTGAAGGTGAAAGGTGAGGTTACCACATTAATTTTTGTGCTTCTCTTCTCTAAACAATATGTAGATAAAATCAAATCCATTTTGAATGTGAAACCACAGATTACCAAGCTTCTTGAAATTATTCAGTATTTTCTGTACAATTAACACAGATTGTTTCCTACTCAAACTTGTTTTCTTGTAAGTGAAATTATCCTTTTGCAAATCGTTCAAGTTTTGTCCCAATATTTTTGTGAAACTCAAAGTTTTTGTTTTGACATGACTCTTAGCCTATGTTTTCTTAGATATGTAATAAAAATGGATATAAACAAATCCTTTGGAATTGATGGTTTCCCTTTTGAATTCTACCAAACCCTCTAGAATATAGTTGGAATAGATATCTATAAACTATATTTGGAAGTTCTCTACTTTGAATTTTTAGATCCTTTATTTATAAAGGTTATATCAAGTTTATTCCCAATGTTGATGATCCCTGAGATTATTACTAACAACAAACCTATCATTCTCCTTTATCTATCTTACAAAACTATTGTCCAATTCCATTCTCTTAGATGAAGACATCTCTTACCTCTCATTATTTGATAAATAAGCATATCATATTCATACAACATATGTACATTTTGGACAATGTTATTATTGTATATTAGGGTATGTAATGGATTCATTTTGGATGATGCCGCCAAAGAGTTCAAATTTTAAAAAATAATTTCAAGATATGTTGGGTAGGTGGTTAATTACAAAGATTTCGAGTCTTTGTGTAGTCCCAATAATTCTAGCACCTAAAAAGGATGGAGAATGACACGTGTATAGACTCATATAAAATCAATAGTATCACAACTAAGTATAAATTTTAATTTCCGTGCATCAATAATCTCATGAATTGTATGTTGGGTCATTTGATTCAAGTTGTTTATTGTATGTAACATGTTTCCCCTAGTGGAACACCCCCTTGTTAGTAGATAATATTATTGACTTAATGTTTTTAGTTAATTTAGCTAAATTAGTTAGATGGGTGTTAGTTGGGATTGTTGGACCATTAAATCCCATAAGCAAACTATTCTCGAAAAACTTCTTTAAACTTAATAAAGCATTGTAATAATTTAATATAAATATTATGTGGCCCAAATTTTTATAAAAATGTAATATAATTTCCTTTCTTTCCTTTTACCTATGTTTGTTTGAGAAGTGATATCAAACCCTTGCTAATGTGAGGAGGAAGTAAGATGGAAGAACCATGATATAGAGCGTCAAGAGGTTATCTAAGAAATAATAAACTTGAACATTTTCGTTCGCGAGTATTTTCTAATTTTCAAGGATTTTTTTACATTTCTATCTCGAGAGAACATTTGGAAAAATCAAAATCCTAAAGAAATTTATGTTGGTGTTGAATCTTCAATAAGATACATCAAACTTCATTTATGGAACATATTAATTTGTCTCGCAGCATTAAAATACACATGGCCTTGAAATCTTGAAATAACCAATAAAAATGCAAATAATTCTGGAAAGCATTATGCATCTACACGGGCAATGGTAATTCAGTTAAAACAACAATTTTTAACTTCTTGTGGCTTTGGAAATCAACGAAGACCATTGAAATCTGAAAAATGTTGATCTGGTTTTAACAAACTAAAAATCCTTCCAAAATCATTGGAAACGTTTGGAAACTATGCAAAGGCCTTGCAATTTTATTAGTGCAGTCTAATAAAGAAATTGACGCTATAAATTGTGGACGATGGTTGGAAATAAATATACGGTGATAACATTAGTAATTTAAGGCATTTTTCGGTCTTAACAGGCACTAAAGAGAGTCATTCCTCTAGCACAACATTGAAAAATAACTAAAATCTACTACTAGCAATCGTACGTGAAATGTACAATGGGAACGCCAAAGGGGATAGAGTGAAGAATTAAAACTTAAGGAAGTGAATAAGAGGGAGAGGATGGGGGCAAAGAAGATGGGGTATGAGGGAGGAGAAGTGCATTGTGTTCCAACTGAATTTTCTCTATCTTGGTCACATTATTTATTTGAGTGCAATATATGTTCAAAGGGGACGAACTAAAAAATTGAGGAAAATCATAAATGTTTAACAAATGTTTTAGATTGAGGATTGATTATTTATGTGATTATAATTTGAGGCTGAAGTGGTCAAAATAAGAAATGGAGAAAATTGAATAGGCTACACGGCCTAACCTAGGTCCAATTTTTTTGTAGTACCAAGTACCATACTTTTATAGTTTTAACCTTGATTAAATGCATGATTAATTGCGAGAAAAAAGTGAGGCATAAATAGCCATTGGCAATAGAGCCCCGCAACTTTTAGTCATATGAGGGACATGTAGAATTTATTTGGCAATCGAGTTGAAATTGTAAGACCCAAATAAGATCCTTTATCTGTGTTCTACTTTATCATCTAAATGTCACATGTGTTATTCACATGAGTGCAATTTGTAGTTAAATGAGGTCAAAATAAAAAATGGGGAAGATCTATTAGGCTCTACGGGCGTAACCCATCGAGAATGACTAAAAGATATTTGATTGGACAACGTCTTATTTGTTATATAAGATGAAGACAACAATGGAAAGTCAGAAATAAAAAAATGAGAATTAAATACCTTCATGCACCACACCTTTTCCATGGCTTAAATCGAAACACCAAATAATATTTGGTATTTGTGTTATACTTCACATTAATGTACACTCAAATCAAATACGAGAAATGTAAATCGTTGTGCGGTTAGTGCTAGTAGGATGGGGTAAATTTATAGTGGAAAGGGGGTATGCGGGACAAAAGAATTATCTAAGAAAATAAAATGGTAGAGATTGCAATGAATATGGTAGGGCATTATGGTTGTCCAGAAGGAAATGTTAAGAACACTTGTATTCCTACAAAAAAACAAAAAATATTTTCAACGCAATTTAGAAAATGCCATGGTCTCCATCTGTTGGGAACTACGACCACTTGGTTTCTCCTCGACATCACTTTTAATGCTCAAAACCTGTTCACAAGAGCACAATCATTTCTAAACCGTGGGTAAAAGTGATGTTTCAGGGAAGTTAAATTGGAGGGAGTGCAACATGAAGGGAAGAGGGGAATGCAAAAGGCATTGGAGGGAAGATAAGTTTAGCGGAAGGGAAAACATATCAACTCCAAGGGAATTGATTTATTGTTTTCTCCATTTTATTATCTTCATCTGCATACCACTTTTCATATGGCCGTTGTAGGTGGGTATTACACATCATTCACCCATGTGGTGTTAGAAGTGTTGGACATCCTTGCATTTTGGAAAATGTTTATTTACCCTGAAAACTTGTTGTGTCCCATGTAAGGGACATACATGGATGGCATGCAATTTGTTGTATTGAAATACTATGCTAACATCAACAACTAACTAAGAAAACCTCGTGCCAACAACGGAAGCCAAGACACACCTTGCGTGAATGTTGTTCTGCAATAGTGGTTTCGAAACCCTAGGCAACACCTAGATTATGAGAATCCCCAACCATGCTACATTGAACAAAACCTCTCGCAAGCCAAACGTCAATCTTGACCAAAGCATATACAATAAGTGTGCTTTGTGGGTGACAATCATTTTCCAATACTGCCCTTCAAAAATACAAAACAAAGTTATTTATATCAAATATTTTGTATTTATTTAATTATTTTTATATATACTAATATAATTTCCATATAAATCTATATGAAAAATGACGGTCACATTTTAAATATACAAGTCGCATGTGGTGGTTATTTAAAATATTTGTAAGTATTTTATGGCTAAAATTGCAAAAAAATTAAACTAACATCAAATTTAATGCTTGACGTCGCATGTGATAGTTATTTCAAATATTTACAATTATTTTACGACTAAAATCGCAATAAACGTCTAAACAAACATCAAATTTAACACATGACATGTGGCACTATTCACACATAACTATTTACAAGGACATTGTTCATGATGTTTATTGTTCACGATGTTCATTATGCATGTGCACTATGCACGCTCCAGGAACTGACACATGGAAGCGCATGTGTAAATCCCATTCTCATTTTAAAATAATGATATTGTATTCATCAGTGAGACAATATGATGTTACACTACAAGATCTGTAAATAAATTTATATCCACTGTGATGAGGAGACAAATATTAATGTTATTGAAACCAAAGATATTGTTTGATTAAGCCATGGTTGTTATCTCATTACTGGTGAAAATTACCATTACCACATTATTGAAGGATACTTCAAATATGTGTAGGGTCCATTATTGGCACCACATTTGACTCCATTTGATTCGCTAATATCAATCACTCCACTATATGCATTTTTGAATTATTATTTCATACAAATGACTAGTTTAATTTAGATGCAATTTGATACCAATTTTTAACATGGTTTCTATTTACACTAAAATATTGATGCTCCTTCAAATCCATTCATTCACTAAATATCACTCTAAATTTAAATACATACATTTGCAATTAAAGTGACTACTAGTACCAATATAGAGATTTGTCGTAATTAAAAATATGTATTAAATATGTTCCATACTACAAATATTCAAACTCAGACCTTGATTGCATGTTTATACAAATAAATTAAAAATATTAATCAAAATTCACACTAACAAAATCAGACGTGTTCTGTTTCATACTACAAACATGGGCTGCGGTGCAGCTAGAGTACCTGCCGTGAGATGTGGCTTTCGGCCACTGAGGAGGGGAAGGAAAACAGTAGCCCTATTTAAGACATAGGAACAGTAATTTATGTTATTTTGTATTGTTACTCGTCTGCAAAATTCTTATCGGAAAACACTCGATCCCAAGATTTCGAAGGTGCTCGATCCCAAGATTTCGAAGGTGTACTTTCAGGTGCTGTGTCACTAGTCTAGGCACAATTTTCATGATTCAGTACTTTTTGGAGTGGAAGAATTTAACTTCCAACATTTCTCTAGCCTCAGTCAGAAACCCGGATTCATTCGCATTAGCTCTCATGTGTTGCATATCTCAAAGCCCCTTTGGCTAAGTAGATGGGTAATGGTCTGCTAATAACAAAACACCATTTTCCCCTCGAAGCATAAAACACGAGATAAATGGAATAATCTTTTTCATTTATGAACAAAAATGGTGTTACACTAAAATTCAGTAAAAAAATCTGAAACCTCGATAAAAATATCCATAATAATCAAAGCATTTATACAGGAAGCTGAGCTGAATTCAAGCCCCCAAAAAGTTTAAATACTTTTTTCTTACTTATTGCAACTCTGAATTGGGTTTGATTGACTCCAGAACCTGAACAACCTCTGCCATGCTCGGTCTTCTAGAAGGTGTTTGGGAAGTGCAAATAAGTCCCAGTTTCAACACCTGCATGATCTCATTTTCAGGCCGCTGCAGTAAGTTTGGATCAATACATGCTGCTCCTTCACCTCGTTCAAGAGAAGATCTCACATACTCACACAGAATTACCACTTCAGACTCGGGACTTTCAACCGGTCTCCGACCTGTAATGAGCTCCAGCAGAATCACCCCAAAACTATATACATCACATTTTTCTGTTAACAAGCTTGAGCTCAAGCTCTGGCATGCAAGTTCTGGTGCAACATAGCCAACAGCAGTATGAAACTTCCTACTTGCAGATATATAAGAGTCTAACATTGGCAGTAGTTTTCCAAGTCCATAATCAGATAGGTGAGGCTCAAAATCATCATCAATGAGAATATTGGTAGACTTGATATCAAAGTGTAATATTGGAAGCTTACAGTCATGGTGGAGATATGCAAGTGCTTTAGCAGTTCCCAAGGCAATCCTAAAACGTCTCCCCCAACATAAGAGAGAGTGCACAGGACGCCTTTCGTGCAAATGATGGTAGAGACTTCCATTAGGTATGAAATCTGACAAAATGAGCTGCATAGTTGACGACCAATAATATCCTTGTAATGCAACAAGATTAGGATGCCGAAGGTTACCAAGACGACCAATCTCCTGTTCAAATTCTTCTTGGACTTTGATTCTGCCTAATATTTCCAGCTTCTTTACAGCAATGGTTAGTCCTCCATCAAAAGATGCTTTGTATACAGTCCCAATAGCACCACCTCCTATCAAGCATTTCTTGTCAAGCAGAGCCTTAGTCCCTGCCTCCCAGTCTTCATATTTCGATGGCAGGCTTTTGCTGAAGAGAACAAGCTTGCCAATGATCAGATTAGAATCTGGAGAAGGTGGTGTGCTCTCATAAACAAGCAATTCAGTCTTTTTTCTTCTAAGGGCTCTTATATTCATCAATGTAATTAGGCATACACCTACAGCAATAACTGCAGCAGCTGCTATGGCAATGATCGCAGAAACACTTAGTAGCCTTGTTCTTTTAGCTGCAAAAGGACTTGGTGCCAGAGATGGAGCTGGTGCGGGTCCCAAACAATTTGTGTCCAATGGAGGCCCACATAATTCTGCATTCCCAATAAAGAATTCCCTTCCAAATTTACGCATCACAGAATTAATAGGTATACGCCCTTGAAGCTTGTTAAATGAAACATTGAAATACCATAATTGCCTCATATTGCTCAGAGAAGGAGGTATCATTCCAGTCAATATGTTATAGGACAAATCAAGATATTTCATTTTGACTAGGTTTCCAATATTTGAAGGAATACTGCCATTGATTTTGTTACCATGAAGATCCAGGTGACTTAAATATGTTATATTGTACAGCTTATCAGGGATATGGCCATCAAGACCATTGTCTGAGAGATCCCTGGACGAAAAAAAAATGATGTCAATACCAATGAATCATCTGCATCTGCTTTTTGACATATATTTTAGCTCTAGCCACACAATTTCTTTAGTATATTTAATGGATACTCTGTGCTTAAATTCAATTTAGCTCGCTCAGAAATATACAACTGAACACACCAATAAATACTTCAGCTAGCAATAAAGGGCTTAGTAAGAATAAGAAAAAGATTGAGTTCAATTGCAATAATGCAGGAATTACCCATGATATCACGATTCTATTTTCGCCCCATACATGAAAATGGCGGTGTTGAGGAAAAAATAAAAAACCAAGAGAAATTTAGCACTTACAGCTCTAATAGAAATCTGCAATTGGGAAGCACTGCTGGGATTGCACCCTGTAGACCAAGATGATGTAAATCAAGAATCTGAAGAAACTCAATCTCTCCAATCTCTGATGGAATTGAACCAGCTATAACATTTCCTCCAAGCCTGAGCACCTTGAGATTGGTCAAATTTCCAATCTCAGAAGGAATGTCGCCGCTAATCTTATTGTTGCTCAAATCAAGGACTGCGAGATTTTTACATGAAGTGAGACCTAATGGGATTTCTCCTGTAAAGTTATTTGCAGATAGATCAATTGCCTGAAGAGAAGTACTACATCTTGGAATTTCGGGGATTGTCCCAGAAAGTGCATTGTGAGAAATATTAAAATGTTCCAGGTTTTGCAAAGTTAAAATGTCAGGCAGCAAGGAACCAATGTTGAATAGGATTCACTTAAAGCACAAAAGAGCCATACTTGGAGAGTCAAGATGTCATTCACAAAAAATACCATTATTGCACCATTCAAGTTGAGTTTGTGCCTAAAGTTAACATTGGCATATTTTTAATAATTAGGAAACATCACTCAAAGCTCTATTCTTCCTATGGATAAGACTGAATCAAGGCAGTCAAAAATCATACCAATATTAATATCAGAAAACAGGGTTTGTCAAGTGACGTGTAGGTGACTTTTACAAGTTAGTAAACACCATTTAGTTTCCAACAAAGCCATCAATTTGCAAGAGAACTAGAGTTGAGGGAAGTCTCAAATCAAAGTTAATGAGAAGTATAAAAAATTTAAAATCATAATAATCAAATGAAAGTGATCAAATCAATAGCAAATTTATAAACAAGGACTAGTAAATCATACTCAACTCTTCCAAATGCATTGACAAACAATAAAATTGAACGCAAACTAACCAAGATTATAGTTGGCTTTTAGGCTTTCTAATGAACTTCCAAGGCAGCTGGTTGCATTGGACACTATAATTGCGCAATTTAGAGGGTCCTTATAAATAGAGTGGGGCTTAGGTTGTGCAGTACAGATCCAGTTGTTAGATTCTGTAGAAGAGAAATGGAAGTAACAAGTGCCTCATTTCTCAGTATGTACAAAGGAATAAAAATCCAAAGATCACCATTGTCTACTGATAAGAATCCACCAACAAGATTCCCCTTCACACCGGCATCAAAAGACTGTAATAACAATAAAACATGCCATGTGGAACAATTTGGCTTTGTGGGTCTGTTAGATGTTTAATTCATGTTATATAGTAGTTGTTAACTTCAACTGTGATGCAAGGGCATCAGTAATAAAGCTTCTTTCATGTCAAATTTCACCATGAGCATGATTAGGAGGTCTAGAAAGGTTAGTTGAAGTGATTAGGGGTCATAGGAAGGCTTGGAAATTTGAATTTTGAGCTCTAGGAGTTTTCCCTCCAAAAACTTGTTTGAATTCCTAGTGAAAGGTTTTGTCACCTTTTGGGCAATTTTGGGTTTGTTAAGAGGTTGTTAGGTGTATAGGATGTTTAGAATACTTAAATCAAGTGTATAAAACCTTCTTAGGGTTCATTATCTAATGTTTTAACTGTTTGGACATGTTAACCTCATGGAGATTATTTGAATCAAGCAATGTGACTTGAGTTGTAGTGTAGTTGATGGTTGAGTTACTTGAAATTTGGTTAGGGATGGATAATTCGAATAAGAGAGAGAGAGTTTGAGGAACAATTTTTAAAGCATAAATTGCAAGTGAATAAAAGGTAGATTCTTTAATATCTTTGCAGTCTCTGATGTTGTATAACTCCTAATGATCTTGGAGAGTAATCTTATGTGTTTCAGTGTTCTAAAGAATGTGAAATGTGTTTTGAAGCACTCTTGAAAGCTTGCACAGTCCAAAAGGAGTAAGCAACCCTGTTTTGCAAGAAGATTATTTGCCTTTTTCATATGATTCTCTGTCTTAATCCCACATATTACTGCTCAGGCTCGTGGATAAAGTTTGTACAGGCAAGGTATGGAGGCATGAATTCTTGATTAGAAGTTCAAATCACAAGTTCTCTCTTACCGGATGGAGTAAAAACCCTTGCTAGGGTTTAAGAGTGTTTTCTCTTTTGAAAGACTTAGGCATCAATTTAACAGTTGAGATGATCAAGATAAACTCTGAGTGCCCTCTATCAATGGAATAATGAAGGATTAATGACTGGGATCGCTTCTATTGCCTGATTTCTCTGACAGTTTCATTATAAGTATAACTGTGGTCAAAGACCTAGCTATAGGCTTATAATGCTTTTGAAGGGCTAAAGGTATGAGTGAAGGTTTGGAATTGTAAGAAAGCCTCTATAACATGTAACAACTCTAAATATGAAGATTTCTCTGCTTGTGAGGTCCTCATTTGCCTAAATTTGCTGACAGTTGCTTCTAGAAATGACTGTGTTAGGAGACCTAGTATAGACCAAAAGGGAGACTTTGGAAGACTTAAAGGATGATTTGATGCTTGAAACTTTCAAGACATCATCTAGGGAGTGATAGTTGATAAATAGTGAAGATTTAGGATTTTTCTTGCTCTCTATTAGTCATAATCCGTGCCAATTTGCTGTTAGGACTGGTTGTCCTGCTTTGAGACCTAATTGGAAAAAAACTAATTGGAGGAAAGAAGATTTAGACCCTGCATTAAATCTTAAAACTTCTTGGACATGTCAAAAGGGATAATGGGTCCTTGGAAAAGTCTTCAGTTTGCTTAGAAACTCATTTAACCAAAAGTTGAGCCTGAAAAACTCTTCAGACAAGGCTACAAGAGAGTATAGGCTAGTATAAAAAGCAAGTTGTGGAAAGAAGGGTTGCCTACAGAATTGGTCCATAATATTTTGCATACACCTTAAGGAGGATAAAGGGTGCTCAGAACAACTCTTGTTTTGTCATGGGGCCTGACGGATTGCTCCCAACATGAACTCACCAGAGGCATGTTCTTAAGAAGCCTAAACAAGACAGTTTGAGTAAATTGATAAAAAGATGAAACTTCCTTGGGTTTCAAATCAATTTGATGGTTATTCTTGCATCATTGGAGCATAAAAAACAGATTATTTGAAGTGCATAACTTTATCAAGGCCTTAATAGTCCAATTTGCATGGTTTAGAGCCTAAGAGAGATGATGTTCTTGAAGACTAAACAAGGCAGTATGAAGAGATCTAGTATGAAATGAAGTTTACTATTGTTTCTAACCATTTTGAAGATTGAATTTGCATCTATAGAGCAGGTAAATAAAGTGTTTGAAGCCTAAACCCAAGAAGTGGGTCCAAAAATAAAAATTTGCATGGTTTTAGCCTTATAGGCTTAGCAAGAAGTGGATCCTCAGAGCTGGGGTCAGTTTTGGGTGATTGATCTTCACTAAATTGTTGAGTTGATTGATTTCTCATTTTCTCTGCATCAAACTGCCTTCTGCCAGGTCACAGAGTCATGGGCTTTTACTAAGTTTTCAAGACCAACATACCAATTGGCAGGCAGCAGATATTATTATTTTACAGATGCATTGGCTAACCTCACAGCAGCCTAGCATTTTCTTCCATGTATACATTGATTTGTTTTCCAAAATGAGTGTCACATGATATATAGTCCTGCTAACTGCTACAGCTCAGATTTTTTATTAACTGTAGATCTGTACTTTATTCAAAATGAAAAATAAAAACTGTAGATCCGTATTTTTTATTTTTTACCAGTGTAAATTTGTAGAACGACAAAACTAATACTCAAATTTAATTTTTGTCATCGAAGGAACTCAATCTGACTGTGGCTCCCTCAAAAAGTGTTTCATAAGCTCAGGGAAATGAAATTGCATGGAAGGATGCATTTCCACTTAGATCTCTATAATTATGCTTTTTCTGTTTACTTCAGCTACGAGGATCAGATAGGGTACTTGAGCTCAAATCCTGGCAATGATCATGTTTTCTAGCATAGGGTGTCACCATAACCCAAGTGATCTGGGTGAAACAGGGACTGTACCTAATTGCAGGAAGAATGATCCTTCCTAACACTGTAAACAGTAAAAGCCAAATAGGCTCACATCTGCATATACCCTCTAAGCCTACCAAACAATCACAATCCCATCAAACAGAACACAACAATGGCTTTTCCATTGCTATAATCTTGGAACTAAAACAAACATAAACTCCACCTAAATATTAGTCCAAACTTATTGCATAGACTCTTATAAATTTATCTACCTACCTGCATATATCTTGCAATGGGGTATCAATGGAACTAAGATTCAATTCACAGAGACTATCAAAGTGGAGAAGATGCAATAATGTCGAGGAACTCAGTCTGACTGTGGCTCCCTCAAAAAGTGTTTCATAAGCTCAGGGAAATGAAATTGCATGGAAGCATGCATTTCCAAACAGATCTCTATAATGTTATTTTTTCTGTTTTCTAATTTTTCATACTTGAGTTCAAATCCTGACAATGACATGTTTTCTGGCATAGGATGTCACCATAACCCAAGTGATCTGGGTGAAACAGGGGCTGCAATTGTGTCACCATAACCCAAGTGATCTGGGTGAAACAGGGACTGTACCTAATTGCAGGAGGAATGATCTTAACACTGTAAACGGTAACAGAAAAATAGGCTCACGTCCACATATTCCCTCTAAGCCTACCAAAATATGCAATCCCAACAATCTTTAAATCGAAGCATAAATAAAAACAGCAATGGCTTTTCCATTACTATAATCTTGAAACTAAAACAAGCCAATCTTATTGGACAGACTCCTATACACTTATCTACCTATCTCCATATGTCTTGCAATAGGGTATCAATGCAACTGAGATTCAATTCACAGAGACTATCACAGTGGAGAAAATGTAATAATGTCATGCTTATTAATTGATTGATTGAAAACCCAAGAGTCTTTGACGGGAGATATATAAACCCACAAGCACATATAAAAAGAAAACCCCATAAAATCAAAATGCATAATAGCAACTTTGAAAACTACTAACCTCTAGCACTACTCATCTGGGTCCTTGATTGTAAGCAACTTAGTCAATGATCTCGAAGCTTCAACCTTGCACCATGACTTGCAGACCAGAGAAACTGAGTTTTTATCCTTGTGGGCTGTTACGTGGTGGCTTTCTGCAATTTTGAAGACACCTTGGGAATGTGGAATATTTAAGGCATCTAACTTAAATGAAGTAGACGAAAGATATTTTATTTTGAATTACTTAAGCAACACTAGATAGAGATGTTAGGTACAATTACACAGATATTGCAATCATGACCTAGTGTATGAAACCTCAAATCAACCCACAGAAATAATTTCAGAAAATTCATTTTAAAACTGGATTCCCATAGAAACAATCCTCTCAGAAAATTCATTTAAAAATTGGATTCCCATAGAAACAATCTTCTAAACAAGAAAATATACCTGTATAGGTTCTACATATTATTTTCATCCATGGATAGCCTCTTTATTTCAACAATTCTGAAGAAATTGTCTCTCTTTATTTTACATACTCTTTTTAGATGAAAAAACTTTGTTTTTACATCACTGCCATGCATGGCATTATGTCTTCACATCATCATGAGCAAGCCTGTGCCATTTAAACTGCAATTCAAATTGACCAATAAAAATTTAGAGTTTACAAAATTTGAACATAAACATTAGTCTTCTTTGGAACAAGCTGCAGGGTGCAAAATCAAAGCAATATATGTATGGGTATAGTGTCACAAGTGTCAGTCTTACAGTGCCCATTAATTTCCTGCTCAAACTTCACTTTTGCATGTGTACAGAGCACTGAGTAAATGGCAGGCAGGGAAAGAACGGTGTTTTTTGTGGAATTTGTGTCCTCACTGCGTGGATGACGAACTCAACTTCACAGGCTTCTGTGGAAATGAAAGCTTTCAGCAGCATGAGGGAAAAAATTATGGTGCCAAATGTGGCCTCATTTTGAATTCGTTTTCCAACTGAAATCTGTTTCGAAACCTCTGAATCAGTTGCATGCAGGGAGCCACTTGTCTTTAGCATGGAGGAACAGCAGAATACCTGCAGCAGAGAGCACATGGCAAATGCTAACAGGAAAAGAAAACTTTAGTAAAACCGGGCATATCTGCGGCAGGTACAAACAAGCCCGACAATGAAGGATTAAGCAAGCACCAATAAAAAGCCACAGAAATAAAATATTTGCCAAAGGTAAACTATAGTCTGCATGAAACTGGGTTTCTTACTTTAGAAAAAGCCATCATATGCGAATGAATCAGCCAGTAGCAGCCCACTGCCCCACCGCCCTAGAATTAATGTGCAACAGCGAAAACAATAGTACACTGCTGCGGCCATTGCCAATGATTTCTATCTTGTTTTTGCTTTTTCTTATCCTGATACTAAGGCTCTCAATGCCTATAATCATTGCCATCAACAATTATGATATGCAAACTGAAACAAAACAAGCTCAATATCATCTGACAGTCTGAAAACAAAGCTCAGCATTGATGAAGAGTTTGTTTCAAGCCCAAGACAATCACTCCCTAGAACCTGCACCACTCATGATTCCAGATCCTCTGGTAATGCCTACAAAATCCAGCCACAGGTATTTTTTCATTAATATTATGAGCATACTATTGTGTTTGTTATAGAAACTTTGGCAGACCTATGTTTACAACAAATAAACTAACAATTCAAATGGCTTTGACTAGACAGTCTACATAGACATGGGCAACATCAGCTCTCCTGTTGCCAATCCAAGTATTATTAGTTTGAGAGGCTGCAAGTTGTATGCCTAAATTTCCAGTCACCAAAGTTGACTATTTAGTCAAAAGCTTTTAAAAGCACAAGATGCTCATACTTTATAGGCGCAGAGGTTCTCAAAACCCATGTACTGTCCATTGTGAATTTTGTGAACCATTTTATCAATACCTACTCCACCTGCAATATAAAACTATTTTAGTGTTTTGTAATGTTGTCAGATGCTAGAAAAAGTCAAGGAAGAAGTTACATTTCAGGACAAACTTCATTATTAAATTAGATTCCGCTGCAGATATTTGTGTACACTTCCTATGAACAATTTCTGAACAAACATAGAGATCTTCTGAACTTACCCAATGTAAGATCACTTATGAATATTACAAAAGCGAGGGTAAAAATGATCAAGGAAGCCCTCCCTAACAAAATGATAAGTTTTCGAATCACATGCTGACCCCAAAAGGCTGCAAAGATACGAACTGCAAAAAAGTATGTAGCTGCCAAAATAATAGTAGAAAAGACATAGCAAAAAAACATAATTTTGATCTGTTGTCATAAGAATGAAGAGGCTACCAGAAGAATTCAGCTCATTGCTATAGAAGTCATATCACAGAGGGTCAAGAACATACAATTGAAAAATTATGAAATGGTGAAGAACATAAGGAGTATTGGTGGTTTGGTAAACCTTCAAATTGTGAGCATAACAGGTTGTCCAGAATTACAAGGGGTTTCAAGTTTTAAGGAATTAGCTTCTCTCAGACAATCTGAAGTGAAAGTTCACTACAAAGTTGTATAAGAAATGCTGGAGTGAAATAATATTATGGACAAGCGCTGGCCCTGATGCGGGTTCACAACTTGTAACAGCATAAGCAACTGCAGCCCATACCCAAGGCTGAAAGGAAGTGTTCCATTTTTTTGCTTCCAATTTGTGTATTTCAAAAATATTAATGTAAGATATTTTGTAAAAATTGTTTTGATACAACAGATGTATAGTATGACTGTACATTCTGATGTTCCTATGGAAAAAGAGTACCTGAGAGAGAAGAATAGTCACTGTGCATGCACTCATGCTTGACTTTGTCATCCCCACCAAAGACCTGCTGTAAATCTCACCGTAAGAATGTATGTCAAACTGAAGCAGTTATATTGTCAATTCATAGTCATACCCACTGAAACAATGACATACTATCAAAACGGTATTCTTAACAACAGAGAATCTAACTTAATAATAACCACAATGCAAAAAGCCAAAAACTACATTCCGAAATGTATTCATTAAGAAAAACAAGCCAAGTAATTCCACACCTTTTTATGCAGTGGTCTCTTAAATTCACAGGTATTCGTGCTTGACAGCAAAGGATTTTCTGGGCCACAAAAAAAGGAATTGTTCTTTAAATGGCACACATCAAATGATCGAGATTCAGAATCAAGGGGGATTCCATGTAATGTTTTCCGAAGCTGGGGACACATATTTTCCTCTGCCACCAATCCAAGAAGAAGCTGATTAAGTAGCGGATTGCTTTGTGCCATAGACTTGAAGTCACGCTGCCCAGGGTCTTGGGCATGCTGTAAAAGAAACAAGGCTAGGAGAGCTGTGGAAACTATTCAGCGTTTTATAATCAATATATTAATTGATTCTACTTTACTTGCTCATACATATCACTTGCTTGGCTATGCCTGGCTTTGGATGGGCTGATCATGTAGTTTGGATGGGCTTCCCTTTTTAGAAAATTTGTGATAGAATCCGCTTACACATGGTGGCCAATTTCACCTTCTCTACTGTGTATAAATTGAAATTTCTCCTACAGCACCAGCTTTTGGAAAAACATGAAAAGTGAAGACTGAATCAATGGAACGAAGATAGTATATTGATAAGTTCTAAGGACATATCAGATCAAGGAAAAGAATGGAAACTGGAAGTGACTGTCCTGTTAATGAAAGCGAGAATAAAGTATTGTTACTCAGAAGATCTAACACACTTCTAAATGGAAATCGATGTTGTGGAAATTGCAGCTATAACATTAATTGCATTTTGAGTAACTGAAAGGAAATGTTGAGGAGCAAGTTTTGAACTTACTGCGATAATCAGAAGAGTGAGTTTCAGCAATGATAAGTGCGGTAATGGTTGCCTGGCAATTGACATTAGTGTTAACTTTCTAATAAGCACCATAAATTAGGACATATATTTTTAATTTATTTGCAAGGAAAAAAAGTAAATGGAAAAACACCATAAATTAGGACATATATTACTAATTTATTTGCAAGAGAAAACAATAAGTGGAAATATTACAAAGTAAATAGCAGGTCTAAATCTTTGATGGCTTCCTTGATCTGTCCGGACAAAACTTCGCACTCTCTATCTGCTCCTTCCACGAATCGCATTTGAATCTGTTATTAATGCAAATTTCACTTAATGTGGATCTTACTGCTACTGTAAGCAAAAACTTGACACAAGCAACACAGAAGGTTTTTTGTTTTTCTGTTCTGTTTTTGTGGGCTCGCAGGTTTGGATTTGTAGAGCTCAACAATGGTTTTCCGAACAGCTCGCTCGTGTGTGCTAAAACGGATTTGAAAGGGGTAACTGGGATGCTTCCTTCAGTGGTTGCACTTTCTTATGTCTACATAGGGAGATAGAGAGAGGAACAATGCTTAGACTTAGTTTTCAATTCTCCCCATCATCTTCCATTGCCTTGGAATCAGTATTAGTATTGCTGGTGCATTCTAATTCTGGCCATAATGGCAACAATAACTGTGCTTCATGAGTATTGCCAATATTACTTTCTCCATCTTGCTCTGTAGATATGGATAGAGATAGCTTTGGAGCAGCTGCAATTGATAGCTCTAAATCCCCAGATATATTTGGCAAAATATCTTGCTGCTTTTCCAGAGAATCCTCTTTGACAGAGAAGCTTGTAGCCTGAGTAAAGAAGAGAAATAAAAATTATTAGGAAGTAAGCAGAAGGTAGAAGAAGCTTGTTTACGATATGGGAAGAAAGAGATTTATACATTTTGAGTATAAGGGCACATGTCGAAGAGGCTGGAGCGACATTTTCTTTTGTGGAGACTGCTTTGTCTAAGAAAATATTTCTGGGCATGGCTGGCAACTTGTGTAGGGGTTCTGGTTATAACAAAACTTGTGGATATCCCTCTCCAGTCACCCTTCCCAAGTTTTCCCAATCCAACCAAAAATAGTCTGTGCTCTTCCTCACTCCATGGCATCTCTGTTATATGCATAATCAGTACATAATATTAAATGTGTATGCATTTTTAAACTGTACATAATAAAAAGTTATATGCTATATAAACATGCGCTGGTTAAACTTGGCTGAGTGGGCTGTTTCAGAAGTCTATAAAAATATCATCAACTCATCTACAATCTGAGTTAAATCATTTTGTGCATATCCTGCAATCATGGCATTCCATGAGACCACATTTCTTTGAGGCATTCTATCAAACAGTTCATGGGCTTTTTCAAGAAATCCATTTTGTGCATATCCTGCAATCATGGCACTCCTTGAGATCACATCTCTTCGAGGCATTCTATCAAACAGTTCACGTGCATTTTCAACAAATTCATATTGTGCATATCCTGCAATCATGGGATTCCATGAGCCCACATTTCTTTGAGGTATTTTATCAAACAGTTCACGTGCCTTGTCTATGCTTCCACATTTTGCATACATGTCTACCAGGTAGTTGCAACTACATCAGTCAAAATTCCTCTATCCATTATGCTTTGATGGATGTCCATACCCTGTTCCAAAGCTCCCATTTTGGCACAGGCAGGGAGGATGCTGACAAAGGTTGTGGAATTTCTGCTTACTACACACAACGCATCTGAAGATTACATATCTTCAATTATTGCAGACCTGTATTTTCAGGAGCATGGTTTCACAAGGAAAGACATTCCACTCTTTCATTGCTCACAGGTGATTAAATGGCATTTGCTACACAAAGCTTTTCATAAAAAAACATATTTAAATGTATGTCAATTATTGCAGCATACAAAAGACATCGTTATCCTCACAAGGTAGTCACACTGTTTCACCATATACAACAAACAGGTCTTCAACCCAATCAGTTTACATTTGCCAATATACTCCCAGCCTGTGGCAAAATGGGAGCTTTGGAACAGGGCATTTACAGCCATCAAAGCATAAAGGATAGAGGAATTTTGTCAGATGTAGTTGCAACTACCCTACTAGACATCTATACAAAATGTGGAAGCATACCTAATGCACATGAACTGTTTGAAAGAATGCCTGAAAAAGATGTGGTATCAGGGACTGCCTAATGGTTTGTTAGATGTAGTTGCAAGTGCTCTAGTAGACATCTATACAAAATGTGGAAGCATACCTAATGCACATGAACTGTTTGAAACAATGCCTGAAAAAGATGTCGTATCAGGGATTGCCATGATTGCAGTATATGTACCAGATGGATTTTGCAGGGATGCTCTCACTCTTTGACGTACTAAAACACTTTAGAACATGACCTGACCATTTAAGCTTCATTTCTGTTTTATTAACATGCAACCAAAACCCCTGATTTAATAAGTAACAGTGCAGCGCTCCAACGTTTTCCAACTAATTAGCCAAAGCGGAAAATCAAACAGATTCTAAAAGAACATTTCCGTAGCAAACAAGGAACCCTATTTCATGCAACAAGCCACATGTCTCCAGGATCCGACAACAGGGCGAGGTGGACAGAAAACACCTGCAGCAGATGGCAAAGTCTGAAAGGAAAATAAAACTTTAATTAAATCGGTCGTATCTGTGCAGAAGGAAGAAACGAGCTCGGCAATGAGGATTAATACTGCACCAATCATCGGCGACCCAAACAAAACATTTGATAATGTTTATCAAAAATCACAAGAAATATATGCACAAACATTAGCTTTCATATATTTCACACGAAACCCAAAGCAAATTAATAGGAGAAGGCGAATACAATAGTATCCTGCGCGGCAGGAACAAAAGTATTATGTTTCATATTATAAATATTAAAACTCAGATCCGGAACGGGAACCGTATAATGATTGTACGAAATCATTTTTATTCATTACCATTAAGTAACCTGCTCACAAACACACAACGTAAACGAAAATGGAGGAAATCTGCCTCCGTAAAACTCAGACGACGAAAAATCAAGAGGATGAGTGGAGGTTGATTATGACAGTGTCACTCCCGCAAATCCTTCGTAAATGAAATAACTTAAAGAGAGTAGAGTCCGTCTTCTCTACGACTCTCTCTTTTAATTTCTCTTTCTCCTGAATCAAATCTGACCACGGATTCACAACTCTCTTTTCCTTTTCCTTTTCACCTTCCTTTCTTGGTTTATCCAATTAATTATCTTCCGAGCACAAATCCAAAACCTCCCATGCCTCTGTATCTTCCGATTGATCATTATTATTCATGTTTTTGGCATTATTTTTCTTGCCCTCTGCCTGCCCATCGAAGTCTTGATAATGGAGCAAACCAGGTGAAGGATGTGCAAAGGCTACATTTTTGTGGCATTTGAAGGTGCAGGGGCTGTCCAATGTAGGCGTCAACCACACATGGTGTTTATGAGGATTTAGATTATCATTATTATGAGGAATTGTGTTCGTGTTTCTGATTGTGCTAATATTTTGAGGGAATGTGAATGGGGATGACGATGAAGCAATTTCAAAAGATGCAATGTAGGGATTGCGGGGAATGTTTATATTTTCGATAGTGGGAGAGAAGGATTTCTTAGGAGGGGGCTGATAGTAGAATTCAATTCCATTGATGATGCAACTCTCTTTGGACAAATTCTCCTCTCCTATTGCATTCACATAAACCTCTGTACTTGGCGACAACTTTGTGTATGAGATGAACGACAGCCTGCACAAAATGTTTGTCACCTTGAATGCAGAAGATCCTGAGGGGTATGAGAGCATGCAGATCGAGTTCAGTACAGGAGTGGACGAGGGCGCCCGTAGCCTGCACAATGAGTCTCGCTGAATTTCCTCTTACCCCGATCACGAACCCAGCTGCCAACAATGTCACTCGCATCAATACTTGCACCTGCGACGTTCCTGAAACCTCCCTGTATTCTGTACTAACAACTCTATGATCCTCCGAAGGAACTAGAAACATGCTCTGCAATATTGCTCCGCTACCGCCTCTCCCACTTCTTGGCCCTCTTGCGAGCCGCCTCCCTTTAATACCAACCAAGCTAACTTGGAAAACAGAGACCATTGCTGTCCACATTTCACAGGATAACGTTTCCTGTACGTGCTGTGAAAAGGAATGTCCGAATTTTATAGTCATCCGAGGATTTCAACGCATTTGTGATAATTTAATCTTTTCTGTCCACGCAATCAACTGTGTCAGAATCTGCTTGTCCCGTCTCACAGGAAAATGCCTTCGGCCTGATTACTATTTCTCGGGAAATTTATATTGTTGTAAACCCTTAAAAATGCGTGAGAAATAGGTTCGCGTTGGTAAATTAATGATGTGTCAAAAGCTTCATTTTTGTTTGGGCAGAAGTTATGGGTTTTTCTTTGGAGTTTATTTTCAGTTCATGTACACCTAGGAAAAATAAAAGTGCAATTTTTTTGGGATATAAGTAAAGTTGTAATTTGTGGAACTCAAATTTTAATTATGAGGAGTTGGTACATAGTTTGAAGATATTTTTTTGATAATTGGTACAAGGAGGGTTTTTTCAGTGGTCCCTACCATGTTACACAAGAGGATCAACTATCCAGATATAGCCATGAAGATTTCAAGGAACAACACTAAACCCAAAACTAACTAACTGGAACATGATACATCTAGTCTAGGAGTGGCTAAAACCCATAATAAAACCAAAAGAAAACCTAGAGTAGAACATAAAACAACCTCATCAATGAGGCTCCTAGGATTTTGCAAGCGACTCTAAGTCACTCTTGTTGGGTGACAAAATAAACACGATGTTTTCCTCTTGGACGCTTATCCATCTTTCTTCACCATCTTTTCTAGTGATATATCTAACTTACCTTGAGTTTTAGAGATTACTGATATTACCTTAACATTATTATAATGCTTTGAAAAGAGTTCCTCTTGCATTATCATTACACCCAAATCCTTATGGGGATGCTCAAAGATATAATCATTAATATCCTGGCCCCTACCATGCTTTCCTTTGTTGAGCCCTACATCCAAATCTTTTTGACACTATTTGGTAGCATTTACTAGGGGACCCCGCCCCACACAACCACCAACCTAATCTTCTCCACGTGCCTTAACATCCTTGTGGACCGTTCTATTCAAAATTGAGAGTAGACGGTGGTGAGTTCGAAATTTATGTAGGTGAGATTACATCCTCTTCCACCACAGAGCTCTCTCGACATTTGTCTCGCTAAATTATCTCCTTCTGCTCTAAATATGAAAATAGGTCCATGTTAGGAGATTGGGATGCGGGGCCACCAAATCTTTCTCATTCTATTGTAGACTTCAAAGTTAGTCGCCTTTTATCCCAAATTCATCCCTAGGTTAATTTGGATAACTCATTATAAAAGGACTTAGCCAAATTCAAATTCTGGGACGTGCAGGAGGCCATCAATTTCAACGTCGGGTCAAAGAGAAAGAAATCTCAGGATGGCTTACAAGTCAGAATTGAGAATATATGAGTTTTCTGGCAGGTCAGGTTTCGCGGCAAGCTGGCTCGCCGTGGTGAAGGTTTGGAGCAGGATTTGCATTAATGGTCAAACTGACAAAATGTACAGATTTTCACCTTGTTGAGGTGCGTCAACCATGCTTCTTGTCATGCGCCAATGTCTTCTTCCTATCGCACGACAATGCACGCTTCTGTCGCACGACAATGCATGCTTCATGTCGCACGACAACGCACACTTCCTATAAAGACGACAACGCTTTCTTCCTCTCTGCGACAACGCACCTCTTCTCGTCACTCATCAATGCCTTCTTCTTGTCGCGCGTCAACTCCCTCTTCTTGTCGCGTGACACCACCCTCTTCCTATCGTGCGACAATGCCGCATCTTCTTATCACGCGTCAATGCCTTCTTGTCATGTGTCAATGCCCTCTTCTTTTCGCACAAAAATGCCCTATTTCGCGTTGCGAAAAAAATTCCGCCTCTTCTTGTCATGTGTCAACGCCTTCTTCCTGTCACGCAATAGTGCCTTCTTCTTATTACGCGACAATGCCTTCTTCCCATCACGCAACAACGCCCTCTTCGTCATGCGTTGGAGTCCCTTCTTGTCGCGTGTCAACCTCCCCTCGCTATCATGCAACAACATTTCCTCGCATTATCACACGCCGATCTCCTTTTTTTGTCACATGTCAATGCCCCTCACTTTGTCGTGCAACAACATTTCTTCTTGTTGTGTGACTAGTCTTTCCTCGTTAGGGGCAATCCTTCCCTTCTTTTCATGCGTCATCTAGTGGTTTCCGTCGGGTGACAACAAAGAGTTTCAGATATGACCAGACATTAATGATACCGTACAAGGTAGCTCAACAACCATGTAATGTCCCCTTTTCCTACGCCTAAGGCCTAAGGGCCAATTCGAGTCCAGGCCTTGGTCATACCCAAGGGGCTATGGACGTGGGAGCTATTGGGTATGAATATCTAGTCCATTTTGTTATATTTCTTCATTGACATAAGCATAAAGTGTTTTGGAGGGACTAGATATTATGTTTTGTCGTTAGGAAGGGGCCACATGACACTTAATATTCTAATTTTGTGTTGGGGTCACTTTTGGACCATGATGACTTAAAAGGGGAAAAGTAACTTAAGTTACTTTTATTTTATTGACCCTTCCAAGGGAAAAATGTGACTAGGGTTTATTGGGGCTCTTTTGCCTTGGAGAAGTTATATAAGGAGTTGGGGAAAAATAAAAGGCTTCATTCTTGCATACCTAATTAGCTCCTTTCATGTGCAACTGTTGTTTGCAAATCTATAGCTTGTGGAGTGAAATCCCGTAGGAACCCTAGCTTCGGTGGTGAGAGATCCATCCCTAGCTAGTAGGGAATTCTTCGGTAGTGAAAGATCTACCCTAGCTTGTCATTTTGGAGCTGTTTTCACGGCTGATTTACAAAGATCATTTCCAGAGGATTTCAAAGGGTTTTTGACCATCTACCCAAAAGGGTGACTTGTTTTGGAGATTGTAGCCTTTATTTGAAGGGTTTCCAGTTGGCCATTTTCAGATTTGAGGGTTGGAATATCATCTTCTATATTTGTAAATGTTACTTCCAAAGTTTCATAGTTTTTGCACTTGTATTCGGGAAGATATGAATTTTAGAAGTTTTCCAGCTATTTAGGGCACATTGTAATTTTCGGCAGCATTTTATTATCTAAAAAATTCCAAAAATAGTTTTCTTATGTTCTTTATAATATTAGCAAGCTCTCTTTAAATTTTCAAGTAATTTGGGTGGATATTTTGGGAGATATTAATTTTCTTTAGTTCGCTGCCCTAACTGTAAAAATCTACAAAAATCAGTATTTTATTTGGCTGCAAATTTTCAATATTTTGTGCATTTTTAAGTGGTATCCCACAAGGATATTTCAAACTAGTTTAATGAAGCATGGTGCCCATGTCTTTTTGATAGAAAAGTACCATTGGAAAGCGGACTGGTATGGCTGCCCATACCTCCATATATGTAATTAATGAGGGTTGTTAGTTGAGACAAATTTTCTATATAATGTATTCGACCCCCTCATTTTTAAGGAGAGACATTCTGGGAGCTGGGGAAACTCTTGCAAAATTTTCCCTCAACTCCATTTTGAGTTGTGAGCCTTCTCTTGGGCCTAGCAATGTAATTATGCCTTTGTGCATCAAATGTAATGGTCTATGCATATTTTTAAGCAATAAAATTGTGTTTGTGGTGTTTCTTCAACCCTAACTCATTTTATTGTATTTTCTTGCCTCTCCATTATTATTTCTTTATTTTGTGCATGTTCTTTCACTTGTAGGTTTATGATATTATGTTCCATGGAGTTTTGATGGCAGACTAGGATCTGGGTTTGTGTCACATTTGTCTAACCTCCCTTAGCCCCCTTTTCCCTATTTCATCCTCCCTCAACAGAGTATCTCACCCTTTTTTCGGTGCTATCACCCCCTTAGTATAGGATTTCCCATTTTTCATGCACTTTCTCTCTCCTGTCTCCTTGGATGTGTTAGTGTAGGCTTAGTTAGGTGTTTTCTTGCATTAGGAGTAGTTGTAGCATTAGGATTAGGTAGAGGAATTCGGCCTTCTTCGGAGGGTTATCTCAAGTTTGCAAGTCCCACAACTTGAGGGATAACCCCATGTTAGCATAATTACACCAATTGCCCCACAGAAATAGAGAGCAAATCGGGGGGTGCTTTGTAATTCGACATAACATCGCCAATTCACCAACATCAAGGATCAGCTCCATGACCAACTTCTCATCATTACATGTTGCATCAACAAGTTCCTTGAGTTTGCAAGGGAGATTCAACCGTCATAACTTCTTCCTGCTTCCACCCATTTGGCTTCATTCCTCTACGCATTGTGTCATTTTTATCCATTTGTTGGAGAGGCCATTTCTCTTTACAACCATACACTCCATGGTCCGCTTTGTATCATTTACCACAAAAGAAAAGATAATCCTCAAAAACCAATTTTTTTTGTAATACCCCATCACGAGACACCAAATTTATGGCCTCTGGGAGAAGAACTTGCAAAAACATTAACGCACATCTCAGCGGAAATGAAACAAGATTTGTTTTTGTAGTTGGGTCAAAAGCTATCAAATCTCCAAAATCCTTGGCTATTCCTCGCAAAGCACGTCTACTTCCAGGAACTCCGGAGGTAGGCCGGGAAGCCTTACCCAAACATGACACACACAGATGGTATGTGATTCTTGGAGCCTAGCTTCCATCTAATAATGGAAAGAGTAGTTCTCCCGTAGAACATGCAACCCTCCTTACCGAACATGGAAAATATATTCTTTAAGGAGAAAAAAATAAGGAAACTCTTTTCAAATAAGGAAAAGGTAGTAACTTGCCCCAAAATCCCTCATTTCATCCTATTCCAACTTCTTACATGGTCAATATTTGGTGGATCCGGAAAAATACCCCATTAAGGAAAACCTGGACTGCCATAGGCTATGTCCACCACCGTATCTAGAAATTTATGCCAAGGGCATCCTTCTTCCACTTAGATTCAATCTTCGTAAAATATTTTGGGGCTACGTTTTGAATACTTTGGAAGCCCATGACCCTGAGGGTGATGTAGGATGTCCACATCCTATTTCGCTCTTCTTCCTCCATCATAGTTTGAATATATTATGAGTCCATTGGTCAATATTTCACATATATCTATGCATTTTTAGTTTATTATTTTATAAAATTATTTTTCCTAGAATTATATAGATTGGATAGGAACATATTACATTCTTAATTTAAGTTGAATAGTCTTGACCCTTTTTTTGGGTCCTTTCTACCTACTTTCTCTCTTTGTTTTTATTTTCTCTTTTGGTTCTTATGTTTTGGGTTATCCTTACATGCCACTAAGATTAAACTTCAAAAATAAAATACGCATATATAGACAAGTTTACTCTAACCATTCATTGTTAGGAAAGAACTTCTCTATGTACCACCTATCGAGCTAAGAAAGCGGGAAGCTCACGCTGCTGCGCATATCACAACACGATGGGCCATAATTCAGATTTGCAGATCTACATACAAGGTTTTATTTATAAGAGCAAAGTATCATATCCCACTATTGGCACAGAAGAAAATCGGAAAAACTAGGTCAAAGATTTTAGTTGCATGCACACTTTCAAAAATCACTAGATGAACTACATCAAGTATGAAGTGTAGTGTAGCACTTGGCGAATTGTAAATAGAGTGACCATCAACATCAATTTGACTCAAAAATATGCAAGTTTTATTTTTAATCTAATGTGCGTTTGATGTTCTTAAAACAAGTTATAGGTTTGTAGTGCAAGTAAAGGTGAGCGATCGAGGGTTACACGTAAGAAGTTGAAAATATCAAAGCATGACACAAGTAACGATGAAGTGACACAAAAGAAACTACAATCACACCATTTATAGGTTCAAAACCACGAAATTAGTTTATTGTGTGGAATATGATCATGATTGAGATGTACGGTCCTACCCTTGCATAGCTAAGTGAGTAATAATTGATTTGGACACACATATTTTTTCATCCCTTCCAAATTTATCATTTAAATTGTTAGAAGTCATCTTGAATCAACTAAATCACCTCATAAACCCTAATTTCACTCTTGATTGGATTATCATTTTTGCATGCTTGCAATAAAACCGTTATAGCTTCCATTATGCAACTATAAATGAGATTGATTTGAATTAAACAAATTCATACAACTTTTATTAGCATTTTATAAATAAATTAGATAATACATCCATTTAATTAATTTAGGGTTGATACCATGGGTGATTCACTACGTAAACTTGTGGTGTATCATGTTCGTTCATAGCATCATAATACCCCTATTTCAAGTTCTAATTCTCAATATTCTATTATTAATACCCCTTCCAATACACCATTCCTATTATAAAATACCCCTTATATTACCAAATATTACATATACCTATTGTTTTATGTGACATTTTTAATACCCCTTATTATTTGTATCTCTTTCATGTTGAATGTGTTCTTTGAGTTTTTTGGCACCCAAAATGGTGTCATTTCATTTTGGTACGTTGTGGTTGAAATTTTTGATTTGATCGGGGTTTAGATAATGGTATTAAAACAATTATTCGGACCCCTAGTGATTAATACTTATAACAATTCTTTCCTTCCTCTACTTTGTATGCATACATGTCATATCAAAAGAAACATAGCAGAGAATTATACTTTTTTCAAAGAAGGATTTCATTCAAAGGAATTATGCAAAAATATGTCATACAATACTCTCATATCTCTCAATCATTTGTCTCAAATGTATAACCAATGTATAGCCCTCTTAGTAAGCTTTCCAATGTTATATTTTAGTTTCCTTAGAGTGTATGATTAATCAGGGAAAAGATTGGAAAAGACTTTGTGTTTTGTATGACATAATTTCTCTAGAAATGTGAAGTTGATGTTCATATACCTTGATCATTCACTATGATGAAGATGCCAAATTTATACCAAATATTAATTTTTTCATGCGAGACGAAGTGTGTCGATCCAAGTCATATGTCCATATTACATAATTGTATTCCATTGGTGTAAGGGAGAACCAAAGTTAATACGTGGAGAACAAGTTTTGTAAGGATGTCACACATTGATATTTCACAAGTGTCATAAATTAGCATATAATTGAGTCAAAAGCTATGTACACACCCAAAATTAATTTTAAAAAACATAGTTAGCGGTCTCAATAATACAATACATGTGTTCAAAATTGGTAGAGAAAAGGTTTACATAGACCAATATTTTAAAACCTTTCCACGAGTGATTGTTGGAAGATGCACAAAGAAGAAAGAATACAGAAGGTAAAAATTGCGTTGTACAAATGATACAGGCATAGGTTTATTTATTGAAAAGAGAGGTGGTTGAATAGTTACCAACCGAACAACTACATAATCTGTTTATACATTCTATATAATGTGTTATATTTTAACACCCCCTCTTAATGACTAAACTGGAAACAAGACAAAGTTTGTCCCAAAATTTTACAAATTTCCTAAAGCCCATATGTTTAGTCATTATATTTACAGATCGTGCCATAAGTTGTACTTTGAAATCAGCGAGTTCTTAAGCGTGATGCACTTGTCGAATGAAGATGAACCACAAAACAAAAATCTGGTCCCATGAACAAAAGATATGGCAAGTGGTCCACCGATTCTCTGTTTCATGATTCATTGGCGGTGATGAATCACCAAAGGTTGGAAAAATCTATTCCAGGCTTGTGTAGCCTGCTGGAGTTTGTACAAAAACTCAATTATCCTGTAATCGAAGTCACCTTGATCACGTCCTTGCACCACCATGTAGTGCTCATCTGACTTTTTCAAGAAGAGAAATGTGACCATCTGTGCAGTAGGACCTAGAACCAACTCCGCAATAGTAGGATAAATAACCATCTCCGTCTTAGCAGTGGTCTCCGTCTCAACAGGAGAAATAACCATCTCCATCACTGTAGTGGTAGGAGTGAGAACCAACTCCTCTGTTTTATCTATTTGCTCATCTATCCCCCTCTATTGGGAAAGATCGTTCACAACATAATGAGCAAACCTGGTCATGCTCTATTGTCCTTGAGCAAGAACCTCCGAGTGAGTGGTGGGAATGCCATCTCACCATGCACCGTCAATGCATTTGGAATAGTGGAGTCTCCGTCCACAAAGCAAATTGTTCTTCGAATGAGGAAATTCATCCTCCCAAGGCATGTCTCGCCTCCCGTACACCTAGTATAGTGGATATTCCCTCCACAATAGGTGCATGTAGGTTGACTGTATCCAAGTCAATAGATTTGTGAGGAATGGCTTCCTCCCAAGGTATTACAACCTCCTGCACATCCTGAATGGTGGAGCTATCCTCCACACGTGCATTCATGTTGATCGCAGCCGGATCAACAAGCCGATATTGACCACCTTCCCCAATACCAAGGGCAATTATCCGTCTCTATTTCACATTAGATACAACACACTTCTTTCCACAAAAATCCATAGAAATATTGGGATTTTCAGTCAATTGATGAATAGATAGAAGATTCTTTTGTAAAGAAGGTACATATCTAACATTCCATACCAATAATTTATGAGCATTATTCAATACAATGCATATATCTCCTATCCCTTCTACTACAAGTGATTCTCCATCAGCTAGTACTACTGATTCAAAACATATATTTGCAGTAAATGAAACATACCATCCCTATGACATGAAAAGTCGTAGACGCACCGAGTCAATGATCCAACAACTGGTACCACTGTCATTCGAGCATGATGTCGTAAGACAATAAAGAGCATGTCTGTTATCCGAATCTCGTTCTTCGCAATCACGCCACATGTTCCTCATTACATGGTTTTTTGTTCTACTTTGAAAGATCATACATCCACTTCCGCAATCCTTCTTGAGGTGTCCAACCTTGTGACCAGTAATAACATGTGACCTGATATCGAGTGGAAGACTCACCAAATTGACGTTTCCACTTTCCCTTTGAGTGAGTGACAAGAG